>OY848931.1:3266078-4466078 GCA_963693285.1 Xestospongia muta
TCTTCAACTACTCCTGTTGCTATGCAAAAAGATTGTGAAACTGAGGTACTTAGATTATTTGGATTATTGACTTAAATAGTTACAGTGAATTGATACATCATTCATTCATTCAACCAATGGCAACCATCCATTCATTTATATGATTTTATTCAACTACCTATCTATCCATCTATCCATTCATGTATTCGGTGGTCTCCTTTTGTCTACCACTCAACCCAAAAAAGGAGAATAAGAAGAGACAGGCTTTAACTTAGAACAAACAGAAGAAGAAACATCTTCAATGGCCAATGTTCTCTTCAGAAAGAGTCATCTCTCTGGTCTACTAAAAGCAGTCGGTCAACATATTGTGGATTCTGTTCACACTGAAGCATCCTATATGAAATAAGACTAGGAAAAGAGTTTAAGAAACCTACAATGCTAAAGGTATTTCTAGGTTCCCAAACTGGCCGTGAACCCAGTATTTTTGAGGGAATTAGTAGTCATAATAAAGGGCCTGATACATATTGTTATGAGTTATTGATTAACAAGCCATTTAAGTATATACATGTACATGTACCATTATGCACATCTAATTATTCTATATTTTTCTCTCAATTTCCATTAGTTATGTTCTGCTATTACAATGTACTTTTCAATATATTAAACCAAGATACTTAGCTATAGTACTGTAACCATATCTGGGTTACAGTACTATAGCTAAGACTGTTAATTCAGCTAATGCTACTGATCAACTTGGCCTCCAGGGGCTGTCTGTTTGCTATTATAGTGAAGGGGCGTGGCTTAACTATATTACAGGTAAATGGCCCATTCACACATTGGAACCACCTCTTTTAAATGTCCTTGTCCAATAATGCCATCAGCAACACACTGGTGATACTGCTGTGACTGTAGTGACACTAGAAACTCCTAAAGATCCCAAACCTGTTGTAGATGAGGCTCATGTTAAAGGTCAACATTAGTATCTATGAGGGCCTATTGAGCAAGACATAGCAATAGAGATAATTAAACTACTCAATGATATGATTTGATAAATTATAAACATTACTATGTGTACTTGTACATGTATATGTAGATGTACATTTTATATACTAGTTACTACTGAGGGCCAAACAGCATGTGGTCCTTTAATAACCATTGCTATTTTTAACATTCTCTTCTCTGTGATCTTTATTTCAGATAATATTTATATATATTGGTGTGTATAAAAGTAGATGACATTCATATATGAATTAGAATACTTTCAGATAACATCCCTATAATTCTCAGTCATTAACACAGATATAATTCAGAATACTTTCAGGGTACTAGGTGCAGTAGTGACCTGTTAGTGATATCATCTTTTCTGTGAACAAGTCTGTCCTGTTAAACAGGTTTGGAGTGTTCAGCGCCTCAGGCGATAGTTCTTATACATATGAAATCTTCATCTTAAAGGTAAAAATTTCAGTGATAGTTACAATGAAAACAGTTAATTCATTTTTGCATGGTGGTTACATCAGATACAAACAGTCGTAATGGTTACTATAGATATCTGTCATTAAATCATTGCTATGGTTACTTTTTATCGGATGGTACAACTATAGGATCACACAAAGGATCATTTAATCCATCAGGTTTTTATGGAGACAACAATTTAATGTTCCCAGAACCCTTGAAACTGGAACCAGAAGTGATCTACATAAATCAAGTTGATTTTGTGGCCTTCTTTTACCCTCTTTCTTGAGGGAGAAATGAGTATTTAAGGACCAGGGGGTGTGATTTTCACACTGTATTCAACTGTTAATCCTAATCCATAAACAGGACCAGCTACAAAGTCTCATTATTCAAGGCCAGGTGACAATCACATAACATATACATTTACATGCATACCGTATAATTACATATCATTTTGTAGTCCTTTTGGAAGTCCTTAAAACATTGCCCAGCTCAATACAGTTGAGTGATGGACCAACAGTAGAGGCTGTTAAAATTTTCTCAGCATCATTTTTAATCTGTAATTTATTACCAACTACTATAGCTCATTTAGGACCTATTGCTTCACTACAAGCCAAGGTATTATATCTATTTGCCCTGTCCATCTGCGATATGTCCTCTATCCATTCATCCTTTAATCCATCCATTCATCAATCTGTGACCTGTACATCCATCCATCCATTCATTCATCCATGTATCCATTACCAATATACATTGTCCTTACTTTATTTAGAAAGCTGGCAATAATGAAGTTCCACCCACTACAGAGACTGTTGGTTCATCAATGATTGGTATTCATTTGGACAATCTATATTCTGATCTTCAACAATTTGGATTAGACATTCCTGCTGGACTGGTTCTCATACCAGGTATATCCTGATTCTTGAACTGCATGTAGTTCTAAAAGGATCCATCTCTTCACTTCTCTATTATCCATTCATTCAACCACCATCCATCCATTTATATAACCACCGATCCATTTGTCCATATATTTGTTCATTCAGCCATCCATTCATTCATTAACCCATCCATCTAGATATTCAAGTATTTATCCATTAATCTATATAATCTTTTTTTTTAATTTAGGTAATGAAGTACATATTATAGTTGATACTGAATGTCAACTTATTAGTTAAAAATGATCAAGAGATAGAAAACAGGTGATTGTCATATGGGAATCATCTGATCATAATACATACGTTATATGAGAATCATGATATATGTCACTATTGTCTTTCTCTCTTTAATGTTTGTCTTTGTTAAAGAAAGAATTAGCTACTTTGAGTACTATGCACTAGTGCACTCCTCTTTGAAGATCTCAACCTTCTATATCCTAGTCAGTGAAATAAACAGAGCCATACACAATGCGAGTTATTATTGTCTGCATGTACATGTACCATGTGCTGCCATTGACTAGTGTACTTTGATTGACCTCTCCTTTTTTCAATAGAGAAATTAATTGTTAGTTATTATCCTAATGATACTGAAAAAGCTGATATGAGAATTGTTCAACCTGCTGCTCAAGGGGTAATGATGACATCACTTAATTCTTTAGAATAAACTTTCTTTCTCTCTCCCTCTAGCTGAACAGATGCCTCTTAAATGTTGGTGTCTTCACTTCTAACCTCAAGATAACCTATTTCTACTTCAATGTCTGGTATTTGGTAATACCAGTGAAGTTGTCTCTGGTATGCAAGAGGTCGAGGGGAAGAAACAACCTGCAAACTAGTTGTAAGATATTTGACTGAAAGAGGGAACCTCTGAAAAGTAGGTAGAATGATCGATAGATTAGTTGTACAATACGTAGATGACTATCAGATTGATGCATGGATAAGTGCATTTAGACATACATGTTACTATTGGACAGAAACTTAATACAGAAGTAAATGGACACTGCATTTTTATATTTACAGAGCACATTAGTCAAGCTAATGACTAACATATTATCTGATGGTAAACTCAAGTTCTCCTCTAATCTAGAGAATCTCATGATGAACCATGTGGTAAGCCTCATTCTATTACTGTGACTTACGATAAAGTATCAAGATATTTGGAGGCTTCATTCATATTGATAAGCAGTTGACTCTGGAGTAAGAATGGATGAATAGATGGACAGATGGGTAGTTGGATAATGGATAGATAGGTAGATTGTTAAAGGGATAGATTTAGATTTTAAAAAGAGGAATGGATTTATAGATGATTGGACAAAGAGAAAGATCTAGGTAAGTATTTAGTGTTTCTATCTACTATCATATAGCAATGCAATCAACAGTTATTACTGAAAAAGATGATATGAGAATTGTTCGAGCTACTGCTCAATAGGTAATTATAACACTTAATTTATTTAGAATATACTCTCTCTCTCTTTCTCTCTCTCTCTCTCTATCTAGTTTTCTTTTGATTATATAGCTCAATACATGGCTCTCAAATATTGGTTTCTTGACTTCTAACCTTAAGATCATTTGTTTCTATTCCAATGTCTGGTATTTGCTAACATCAATGAAGCTGTCACTGGCATGTAAGAGGTTGAGGGAGAGAAACAACCTGCAAACAAGTGGTAAGATATTTGACTGAAAGAGGGAAATGGAGAGAGTAAGAAAGAAAGAGATAAATTAGATGTACAATGTATAGATGACTATCAGATTGATGGATAGATACATTTAGATATACATGTTACTATTGGACAGAATAGGTGTGGTATTTATGTGAAGGGAGATTTTTGGTAACTTTACTTTAAAGGGTGTGGTCTCAGAATGATGATTGTTCCTAATAGAGATGACACAAATGCTATATTATTGCATACAAATCTACATACAAAATATAAACTGTACATGTATCTGATAAATGCTAACATACTGAACTTGAGACAGATGCATGCATCTTTAATTCCATAGGACTATTTAGATAGAGAGAGAGAGAGAGAGAGAGAGAGAGAGAGTATATTCTAAATAAATTAAGTGTTATAATTACCTATTGAGCAGTAGCTTGAACAATTCTGAAGACACCAACATTTGAAGTAGAAATGGGTTATCTTGAGGTTAAAAGTGAAGACACTAACATTTAAGAGGCATCTGTTCAGCTAGAGGGAGAGAGAAAGAAGTTTATTCTAAAGAATTAAGTGATATCATTACCCCTTGAGTAGCAAGTTGAACAATTCTCATATCAGCTTTTTCAGTATCATTAGGATAATAACTAACAGTTAATTTCTCTATTGAAAAAAGGAGAGGTCAATCAAAGTACACTAGTCAATAGCAGCACATGGTACATGGCAGCGCATCGTGTCCGGCTCTGTTTATTTCACTGACTAGGATATAGAAGGTTGAGATCTTCAAAGAGGAGTGCACCAGTGCATAGCACTCAAAGTAGTACTCCTGACTACGAGGAGTTTTCAGTTAAACTACACAAAGGAATCAAAGGATTTCGGTTTAAAATTAGGAAAGATCCTCCTGATGATCAAAGTTAGTTCATCTACTAAATGTTATATTATTACTATGTGTATATTTATTTAGTTGGTAAAGGATTATATATAGCATCTGTTGATTATGATCCAGCTTTGTCTAATGGCAGATTGAGAAGTGGAGATGAGATCGTTCAAGTAATTATACAATAATGAGTTGTTCCTCTTGTATTATAAAGTTATTAGGTGAATGGAAAGAGTTTTATTAACATTGAACATCGCAATCGTGTCCAAGAGATGAGAACGATCAAATCAGATGCCGCACTTATTGTTAAAAGAAAGAAAAATCCAGAGCCTCAAGTAAGTCACTAATACATGTACCAGTATTAATACCATATTTTAAGGTACAGAATATTGAACCTGAAGAGTATCCAATAGAAGTGTTGTCTAATACTTTATAAGATGAGAGCTATATTGCATTAAGTAAACTACTAACAAAAGTGGCTTCTGAAGATGAAGAAGACAAAGGAGACAAAGAAATAGAAGAGGAAGAAGACAAAGGAGACAAAGAAATAGAAAAGGAAGAAATACAAAAAGAAGGAGAGAAAGTTGAGTACCAAGAGGAGGAAGACCAAGGGAATATAGACAGTACACTTGTGTCACAAACTGCCAAAGATCAGGACATTGTTCCTTCACAAGATCAGTGTACAATTGAGAAGTTAAAGGGGGGGGGACATGCCAAAATTCAAAAATATTTTTTTTGCATAAATGTTATCTTTGACATATGCAATTCACCCTAAAAATATTTAAAAATTTTCTAAAAATTGTTATCACTGTTAAAAGCAAGCTTCTTTTCGAAGCTCTTTTAAGGATTCTTCTGAGATTACAATGTTCTTCCTAGTAGGGTGGGGCTCCCTTGTGACGTCACAAGGGGAACGAATGCTAGCATTGCTAAGTGCAAAGTAATGGCTGAAGACTTTCAATGCAATGTATCTAGTCGGTATTCCAGCATATTAAGCCTCTCCTACTCTTCTTCTTCTTTCGATATGATCGAAAGCAGTGACCCTGCTTCGTGTGTGGAATCTGACCTCGAGGAAGGCTCTGAGAACATAGTTGTTCCATATCAGTATGAACCAGAGGAAAATGGCTCTGAGTCAGAATCTTCAGATGAGTCTCAGAATGATGGGAGGTTACTAAATACTGAATGGTTAGTCTCTTGTGTCTGTTAGTCAGCTATAATAATGAATAAGAAGGCTACATGAGCTGTCTGAGCTAACTTCAAAATATTGTGTTATGTTATATATATATAGATACAATTTACCTGTGTAACTG
Organism: Xestospongia muta; assembly: GCA_963693285.1. NCBI lineage: Eukaryota > Metazoa > Porifera > Demospongiae > Haplosclerida > Petrosiidae > Xestospongia > Xestospongia muta. The sequence continues at coordinate 3,272,278 of OY848931.1, forward strand.
TGGACATTGTATAGTCATGCCTACTGTAGCTGAGTGCATATGGTGTTGTGAGATAGACATTACAATCCAGAAAATGGGGCAGATTCAAGCACAGATATCCTGTATCACTGAACATGAAGGATTTGAACCTGTTTGCCTAAATGTTTGAGCATTACAAGCAGGATATTTCAGTTATAGGCAACATTATGGTACACATGATATTCAGGACCTACCAGGATATGAGTAAGTACAGGGTTTTATTGAACTCACTTACAGTAAGCCATTACATACAGGCAATACAAATTTATCTCTTATCAACAGTTTACTAGTTGGTGTTGGGATTGGGTTGGAAGAAAAATACATGTATTACCTAGCTGTGTTGACAACAAAATTTGGACAAAGTTTCCATCTGCTCATTATGTTGGGTTCAAGTATCACTAACTCAACGAGACTAACATATAGTTAATGAGTTTAGAGTCAAGAGTAATGATATTAATTATTTTCATAACAAACAAATAATAACATTATTGAACTAATATTGAACTAATTTTGGAGAAGGCTGAAACGACTTCTGTGGCTCTTGATAGCAGAATCTGACACAAGAGACTAATCATTCAGTATTTAGTAACCTCCCATCATTCTGAGACTCATCTGAAGATTCTGACTCAGAGCCATTTTCCTCTGGTTCATACTGATATGGAACAACTATGTTCTCAGAGCCTTCCTCGAGGTCAGATTCCACACACGAAGCAGGGTCACTGCTTTCGATCATATCGAAAGAAGAAGAAGAGTAGGAGAGGCTTAATATGCTGGAATACCGACTAGATACATTGCATTGAAAGTCTTCAGCCATTACTTTGCACTTAGCAATGCTAGCATTCGTTCCCCTTGTGACGTCACAAGGGAGCCCCACCCTACTAGGAAGAACATTGTAATCTCAGAAGAATCCTTAAAAGAGCTTCGAAAAGAAGCTTGCTTTTAACAGTGATAACAATTTTTAGAAAATTTTAAAATATTTTTAGGGTGAATTGCATATGTCAAAGATAACATTTATGCAAAAAAAATATTTTTGAATTTTGGCATGTCCCCCCCCCTTTAATATTACAAGTACCTGAAGAGCCTACACCTACTGAAGAGAGAGAAGACGAAGCCCCACCTCTCCCCTCATCTCCCCCTCCAGAAGGGAGTCAACCCCCATCCCTCATTGTGACTGATAGTATAGATTTATTACATCCAAACCCTGTTTAACTGGTATTTTTAACTTTGTGCTTATAACTTGTTATTTACCTTGCTTCTCTGATGCACTATATATATTTACATTGCACTATTTTAAAGCTCAAAGTTATGGCACCACTTCTTATAAAAATTGATGCACAAAATTATGAATGTCCATTTTTTTGTATAAACTTTTATATAAACATTCTTGGATTGACCCTCTATAATTAGCTAATCATGGCTACCACAAGGTAAGTTGACAGCCATTAGCAGGAGAAAGTTATCCAAATTTTTAATATTGATTACTATTATACTTGTCTGGAGCAGAAGGAACAAAAAAATGTTTTTTTCTATCTAACTTTTTAACAACAATTCCTTTGAAATAAGTGGGTTACAAATGTGGATAACTTCCTTCCTCCTCCTAATGGCTGTCAGGTAAGTCGCTTTGATCAATTCTTGACATACTTTTCATATACTGTAGACTTACATATTTCAAAGGACGTGGACTTGGAGAGAGAATACGTTACCTTCTTGCTGACTGTGGTGTGGATTATGAAGAAAGGATTATTACTAAAGAGATGCTTGCAGAACTTAGATCGGAAGGTCACCTTTTGTTCCAACAGCTTCCTTTATTGGAGATAGATGGACTAAAGTTGGTACAATCTGGTGCTATAATACGCTATCTAGCTCGCAAATTTAACCTCTATGGTACTGATGATCGTGAAGCTGTAATATGTGATATGGTAGTAGGTGGCCTAAATGATTTCTTGAGCAAATTTTTGGGATATCCATTTGCTGATGATAAGGAAGTTCATATACGTGACAACCTTTTGCCTTTTGTATCACGTTATCTGAAACCACTTGAAGAAATGATAATAAATAACAAAGGAAGTTATCTCCTTGGCGACCATGTGGCCTTCCCAGATTTTCTGTTCCTGGAGTTGTTGGAATATATTAATGAAATTATACCCACTGCAATAGAGGATTATCCTCGTTTAAAGCAATATTATAAGGCAATGCGTGAACGACCAAATATGAAGCAATTTTATGAATCTGGTCGACACTATCCTCTACCAGGACAAGATTATGTGGCCCATGTTAAATATGTACTGGGTAGAAAGTAAACATGTGACAGTCACATGACTACTGTGTCATGTTTGTATGATTAGAAAAATTAATTTTTATTAATAAAGTAAATGATTATGAACTCCATTGAAAGAAATTACATCTTGAATTAGGGTCATTTTTAGATCCATCTGGTCGAGCACAACAATAAAACTTTTTATTCTTAGTTGGTCCTGATTTTTTAACAACTCTAAGAACAGAAGGTTCTTTGTGACCAGAACACAATGGAGGTTTGGGAGGTGGTTTAAAAATCTGTTGCCAATCAGATGATAACTTTGATGAACAAGACATCTCAAAATGTGAGACTTGACTACAATTTGTGTCAATGTCTTCTTTAATACTTGATGTCTCTTCCATTTTCCAGTAAGATTTTAAACTTGTTTGAGAATCCAGACAAGGCTTTTTAGCTTTCTTTGAAGGTTCTGATAGCGGTCTCTTGATGCTGTCTCTCCTACTAAAAAATGTAGACAGCTTACTCTGTTTACCAGCAAATTCAGGAAAATGTGATGAACATAAAGATGGCAATACAGATGAAGGAGAGAGTGTTAGTGACAACTCTGTACATACAGGACAATGATCTGATCCATATTCCTCTTGTAGAACAGCACTGTTAGTTATAGTGTGAGCTAATCTTGATGAAATAAAGACGTAATCTATTCTTTGACCATAGTTCAGTTTACGGGACTCAGTCACAGTACACCAACAAGTATAGGCACCCATTACATCAGGATGTAAATAACGATATGTGTCAACTAAAATAGTATCAGGAGACAAGGGAGAAACGTATTTATATAACAATTGTCTTGTCTCAGGTTCTTTAGAAAAGGTCTAGTAAAGATATAGTAGTGACGAAAGGGTTAATATTATATTTACTGGCATGTCTTGTAGAGTAGCTGAGTCAATGACGTCCACGACACAGTTCATATCACCACATACTATTACATCTCTAATATGTAATGCAGATTACATCATGATTACATCATATGACAACACTCACTTGTCATTTGATTGTAGTGCAGTGCAACGTTTAAAAAGTGTTTCCACAAAGTTTAATTTATAAGGTAATCTTTCAGGGTTTTCAGCATCTACTCGTGGACAATAAACATTAATTATAACAAGTCGTCGGCCATTGTCTTGAATATGCTCAGTTAACAGGGCACGCCCCTCATTATCTAACAATGTCCTCTCTTCTTCACTTAAATCAGTTATTGGAAAACCTATGCTGTCTTTTTTATTGCCGTGAGTACATCCTGTTATCCCTTCCTCTGCTGCTATTGGCGTAACATTAGTACGACAAAATGTGACCACACCTACATAATTATAATTCTATTAATTTTATGAATACTTCTTACCAGAATATCCTTGACGAACACGACAAAATGAAAAATATGATGTGTATCCTTCAATGATGGCTATTGTCTCATCTAACTGGTCCCCTAATAAAGGACAATAAAGATTACCATAGTAATGATACTTGCTCACTTGTTGTCTTGATCTCTTGCAGACAGATTACATCAGCTGATAAAGAATCCAGAAATCCTTTGACAGAGGTACTGCGATTTTTGATGACGGCTCTCAATCCATTGATGTTCCAACTCACTATCCTCATACTAACAATGGACGTATAGTTATAGTACACAGAAAATGGACGAATGGAGGCGTGGCTAATAAAGCAATAATTAAGAGGGTGCGGTCATTGAAAAGTTTGGGCGGTTTATCTTTAGTGTTTAAACTTTAAATGACGCATTTCTTTTCTTCTTGAAAAATGATCACTCAACCTGAAAACCTGTCTGCAGCCCGTCTGAAGTCGGAGCTCAAAAAACGTGGAATAGAATTTTCGCCTAATAAGCCTAAAGATTACTTCGTCAAGTTGTATCGTGACAGAGTATTGGGTGGAGCTAGACCTACCACGCGCCAGAGATCAGAGTTCTCATCAGATGAAGAAACTATTACGAGAAGACAAGTGAGATATTAACTATATAGTTAATTATTTATGTAATGGTATGGTTTTATAGACTTCTAATCGTAGCAAGCAATATTCTAAAGTTGTCAGTGTGGAGAGTTTTATGAGAGAGATTAAGACATACAGCGATTCTAAGTTAAATGCTGAACTCCAGAAACATCGTGTTGATGTTGGTCCTATTACTGGCACGACACGAGGTGTTTACGAAAAGAAATTAGCCAAATTGATGTTTGAGAAAGCTACCAAAGGTAGTTATTTATTGTGATAAATACAAAATTTGTTATTTTAGTAGACCCTATCACACCAAGTTCTAGTGGAATAACAATAGCCAGTGAAAGTGATGACGAAGAGTTTTCAAGTGATAGTGGAAAAGAGGAGGAAATAGATATAGGGAAACCACGCCCAGTTAAACATGTGAAGGTAATAATAATATTAAGATATTAGTAGTTATATTCATTCTATTGACACTAGATGTCACAGTCATCCTCTTCTTATTACTTACGACCACGACCTTCGGCACAAATTCCTCAAGACATGAAACCACCTCCTCGTAAAGAGCCAATAATTGTTTGTTAATTATTTATTATTCTATACTATTGTTGCCTTATTCTCTAGCAGGAACAGTATCAGCCTAAACAACAAGTTCCATACAAAGCTACATCGTATCCAAGATCACATCATGCTAGCTGGTGTAATAAGTGGTTACTGATTCAACTGGTTATACTGGTTGTGAGTTTTCTTGTTGCATTTGTGGCGTTTGACTATGTCTATTATGGTGATAGTCGGTTGGTGGATTGGGTAGTTACTAAGTATCCAGTGCTGCTGAACCTCACGGGCATAAAGTAGGATGCCCCTTAGTAGAAACAATCTAATTAGATTAAAATTATTTTTAAAAATTCAAACCGCACATTACAACTTCCCATGTTTAAATGTACACAATACACATACACACATGATCACAAAAATGAAAGTAACTTGTTTTATTTTACTAATTTTGATTATTTTACCAAAAAAAATTCATTGAGACGGCGGAGAATTATGCATTACTAATTGTGCATTATCACGTACAGTTTGTTCATCTAATTTATGTAACATATCAATAAATTTAACCCTTAATGAGCCAGGACTGATAACCTCTGATTTAGATGAAACCAAAATAGCTGCCTCTTCTGCTGCAACGTGATACAATGAAAGGGCATGGCCAATGTGAGACAATTGAGTTTCGTCTCCTTTCTCCTCAATGCAAGCAATGACAGCAGTGATGATGGCAGCAGCACAATGTATTGTTGAATGGAGGTTTTCCATGCCTTGTTGACTGTTGTTGATCTCAATAAAGAACTCACCACATGTTACAACATTGACTTCATAGACATGAACGTATGTGGCATATTGAGCAGCTAGTTTGCGAGCACTGTTTAATGCAAGTGTGACAGAAACATCTTTAATAGTATGGTGTCTGAATTGCCCTAAATAAAACAAAGTAGTGATTTATATCAGCAGTTTAATGTACTTTTGTCCTTTTATAATTGGAGGAATTACTATAATCATATGGTGTTTGTTTATACCTATACATTCAAATATTATCTTAATAAGATACCTTTCAAAATCATTTGAGGTATAGCTGTGTTTTGTCTTGCATAATTAGGATTCTAAAGATGTAATTAATGATTATTACTGTCGTATGTCATTACCTTTTTCATAAAACGTGGAGAGGGTTTAGCTGGTGATGAACGGACCGCTGTCTTTCTACCATCAGAAGTACCTGGAGCATTTTCTTCAACATCATCTAATTCACCCTCAGCTATGAGAGAATAGAGTAATAAGTTTTACATTAACTGGACAACATACCACGATCCATTATATCTATAGTTAAGGCATGTACATCTCCTAATCGTCCACTGATTAAAGAAGGTGAACAACGTTCAATGATCATTCTTGCTAAGTTTTTCCGAGCATCAATAGTGCCTGCTTCCCAGCAGACAAGAATTAACGGTACAGATCCAATGACGTAATTGTCAACCACTGCTTCAACGATATCTCTTTTCGCTGTGATGTCAACTAAGACAGCTTTACAATCACCAAGATGTCTTTCCACATCTTCTGCCTCTGAAGAACATAATATGTTGTACATGTCATGATATACTACAATTAAAATCTGTGTCTTAAATGTAATACTCAGTAAGTGTAAAATATAGAGATGGCTTCTCATACTATAGAGTTATGTTACTATAAAAAACAGCTTTTGTTGGCAACGTGGAAGCATTCCAAGGATATTCCTTAGTAATTTTCACATACTATGAGGCATGCACCTACACTTACCTTCTGGTATAACTGGATTAGCTCCAATAGCTAATAGTGTAGATGCCACGAAATCTCGGGCTACAGAAGGCAGCACACAGACTACTACAGGCGATAAACTTTTCAGTAGTGATAACTCCTTCCATTCATCAGGACTTGTCGTTTCTATATTTAACAATTCGTCAATTTCTGCTACGTTAGTAATGTCACCTTGAGATCGACTACAACTTTGATCGACTTTTGTCCGAACTTCTTCATCTATGGTATCAGCCGTAGTTCTACGTTTGTTTTTAAAAGGTAGAAAAGACTTTATCATGTCAGACATTATTCTGCACAACTTTGTCTGCAGCCCTGCAAATGATGATGACGTCTTCGTTTTCAATTAGACTTACACCAGCGTGAAGGGGTTAAATTTTGTCAAATCACTCAATGGCTAGTAGTGCACTGGATGTAGCAGCCAAATCAGCGTCATTTAATATTGTATTGCAAGTGAGTTTATTTACGAGCAAGTGTAAGACCATACCTTTTTTAACAGGTTTTATTGCGTATCAGTTCCTTTATCCTCAATGGGTTTGTCCTCCATTTCGTTAGTGCCGAGCTATTGGGTGTTGTCAACATGAGGTAGTTCCTACTAAATTAATCATTAGTATGGTGTAATTAATATCATGTAGGTTAACACTGTTGTATAATACGATATTGTTCTTATCAAGAGAACCTCTTCGTAAAGCTGCTCTTACTAAAACTTCAGAGACAAGACAATGGACTTATACATTTAATTTATTATGGCTTGCGTAAGTCATTTCTATATTATTGTCGTCACTCAACCCACTTAGACTTCCAATGGGTGTGGTTTGCGCTCTGGTCCTCTCGTTAATATGGATCAGCCCCCTTTTACAGCAACCTGAATTACCTGGAGATTGGGTAGGTGTGGTCTGTTTTGCTCTGTCGTCGATGTTAGAATTATCAGCTGAGCCATTATGGATATTGGGACAATTAACTCATCATATATCCATTAAAGTACATAACTGTCTGTCCATTTTAAAGACTCTCTGTCTATATCATAGGTAGTAGCTGAAGGGCTCTCACAAATAGTTCGTTGTATTTTGGTAGCAGTGGGTGTGGTTTATTTTCCAAGCAATGGTGTCATTGTGTTTGCTGTAGGTCAGGTACGTATACTTATAATGTTATGATGTAATTATGATGTCATTATTATAGTTGATGTGTTCACTCTGTTATACAGTGACATATTATATATACTTTATATATCAAAGCTCAAGGAGCAACTTACCTATAAAATATATCACTGATATATTTCCCTCAAAATTAGCTGGAAAAGTAAATGTTTATCCTTTTTATCAACTATGTATCCATTTCTATAGTGGCAAAGTCAAGAATTAATCAATTTAGCAAAAAGTTTTTTCAAACAGTCAATACTGAAACAGTTATTAACTGATGGTATACAAAATGACATAATTATGACATCATCATGATCCATTCTCCACTACAGGTGAACGTTATATTATGACATTATTAGGTGTATTAAGTTTTGCTGAACAAGGTATGCTAGATTTAGTAGTAACATCTGTTACTAACACTTATTATATTAGGGGTCTATGATATAGTAAATAATTTAGGCTCTCTTGTAGCAAGATTTGTCTTTCTACCAATTGAAGAAAGTTTTTATGTATTTTTTTCATCAACATTGTTACGAGGAGAACATTGTAGTAAACAATCTCAAGTTAGTTGTGTAACAGTCCACCATTACTGATCTCTTATGTAATAGGAAGTTGTCAAGACAGCTTCAAATATACTCTCTCTTCTACTCAAAATGGTGTCTCTTTTTGCTCTTATTATTTTAGTGTTTGGTATCAATTATTCTAACCTTGCTTTAGATTTGTATGGTGGTAAAGTCCTTTCTGTTGGATCTGGTAAACTATATGTGTATTTGATTATGTAATTATATTAAATTAATTGCAGGTCCTACTTTGTTAAAGTGTTATTGTTTATATGTTGTGTTCTTAGCTGTAAATGGTATCACAGAATGTTTCATGTTTGCTGCTATGAGTCAACAACAACTTGATAAGTACATTATCAAAGTTCCTAATCCACATAGGTTATTTCCCAATAGATATAATCAAATGTTGTTGTTATTTTCTGTAATGTTTCTGTTTGCGGCTGTTATATTAATACAAGTATTTGGTAGTGTGGGATTTATTTTAGCTAATTGTATTAACATGACAACAAGGATCCTCCACAGGTATATGTACAAAACCACACCCACCTCTAATTATATTATTGTTTGCAGTACTCGTTTCATCAAAACTTTTTTCAGTACCCCTTCCCTTTATCCACTTACATCTGCTTTTCCGGCTCTTGTTGTCATAGTAACACTGATAATAGCTTTTGTTTTTACTTTTATATCTCAAGTAAGTAACCCCTCAACTTTACCTCATTATATATGATGTCCTTTACAGGCAACATTCTGTTGTCATTTGGGGATTATATATCGGGTCATACATGTGGTCATTGGGTGTGGCTGTTTGTTAATGGTGGGCGTGGTTATCATAATAGTTGAACAGGATCTGTGTAAGTTTTTGATGAGTCGGCTACCAACAAGATTACAAAACCTAATACGTAGAATATTTGGTCAGCTACCAGGATTAAAATATATTAAAACTGATTAATATTATTGTTTTTATGCACTTAATTTGAAGGTAGAATGAGTTTATGAATGACCACATTACAATGAGGTAACATCTCTGATAACTTGTTTATATCTTTAAGGACATCTAGCGATAACTAAGATATCATATTATTACATAGACTTGTGTATGGAGTACTTACTGATGGATTGGGTAACTTCACTTCTCTTCGACTAAATTCTCTCACCATGTAATCAGTACCTGCCTATAATATTACAGGTCATGTGACTGTCACATGATCACTACTTACTGCATGATATATACGGGTGTCATTGATACGGACCACAACTCCATCCACTCTTAAGAAATACCTCAGTAATATGAAAAAACCACTAGCCATGACACGCTAAAGAATTATTTATAAACTTTTATTTACACTACCTAATTGTCTTACTATTTTTACTCTTAACTCAGCTATTCCATTGTCTGCTAACTCATCTTCAAACAAAACAAGGTCATCAAAAAAATGAATCCTCTCAGGTTGTTTCAATTTTTCATAATCAATACCACTATCTGTCTCCATGGTAACCTATAAGTCCGATATCAAATGTATGTATTAGCCACTGCAGTGTAACCTTTATCTTGTCATCAACTGTGCCATTATAATCTGTTGAGAACGTCCAATCAAATTGCTTGACTTTGTCATTTACTTCTTGTAAACCATCAGATCTGTTATTGTATGCTAAGCCACACCCAACTAATTAAATCTACTTGCCGTGCTGATTTCCATTCTTGAGCAGCAGCCACTTTGATACTCTCATGGTGGGCGTCAACCAATTTGAGAGCATCAAGTGCATTGAATTGAAGTGTAGCTCCATTTGTGTGCTCTAAAATTAATCGGTTCTCTGGAAATACCATTTCTGGTAAAGAGGGTAACTCCAGTTCGTTAGAATACCTAATTAATTAATTCATTTAATTAAATAGTTTGACTACTGACCTGCAGACATTACATGGACAATCTGCTGAACTGTCAACCTGTCCACTTTTCTCGCATACTGACTTTAAAATATGACTACGTATCGTAATAATAGTCCATGGACCAACAACAAATTCCTGTTTATTCATCCTGCAGCAGCCACACCCCTATTAAAAGACCACGCCTATCATTTATTGAAGTATACGGAAACATTCTGAAATTTCTATGGAAATATAAGTAGACAAAAAGACAACATAATCCGTATACTTGAAACACGTGTAACTCTTTGTTTTTGTATAACAAAAGAATTGTTTCAAAAGAAAAGAAAAAAGATTATAGAAGATTGTCGTAGTACGATAAGTTATGTGGCAACATCTGATCAAGTTTCCAGTTCGACATGGACTGCTATATCGAGCTGGCTCTACCTCATTAAGTAGTAGATCAGTGTTATCTCATCGTAGTCAACTAGTTGATGCTAAAAGGATCATGGTTAAACTTGGTTCTACTGTTATTACAAGAAATGATGGCTGTGGTCTTGCTCTAGGCAGGCTAGCATCAATCATTGAACAGGTGATACAAAATTATATATAATATTGTCTTGTAATCTCATTCCAGATGTCATGGTTACATAACAGTGGTAAGGAAATGATTATGATAACTAGTGGAGCAGTTGCATTTGGACGCCAGAGACTGCAACAGGAACAACTTCTCTCTCGTACTGTGCGTTCCACTTTAGATCCTCTTCAAAGTACTCCTATTCATCGACCAGAACCAACTTCTTGTGCTGCTGTTGGTCAGGCTGGACTAATGTCACTTTATGAATCCATGTTTGCCCAGTATGGTGTGTCTTGTGCACAAGTAAGATATATATCAGATGTGGTAGCTACTCTTTGTAGATCCTTTTAACAGGACAGGAGGTACAGCGTTCTGAAGACAGACGAGGGTTGTCTCAAACAATGAATGATTTGTTAAAAATGAGAATGATACCTGTTCTTAATGGGAATGATGCTATAGCTCCACCCACAAGTGGAGGAAGTGTAAGAACTAAATTTTTTTATTATTTAATAATTATTTAAACAGATTATTCCAGACAATGATAAACTAGCTGCAGATCTAGCTATAACATTAGAGGCAGATTTACTGATCCTCCTGTCCGATGTAGAGGGACTTTATAATGGACCCCCAGGAGAACATGGCACTCGTCTATTAAGGACCTATCAAACCGGTAAATCTGGTCAGGGGATTCAGTTCTGGAACAAGTCTGGTATTGGTCGAGGTGGCATGCAGAGTAAAGTTAGCAGCATAGATCATGTATAATGATAATTATTATAATAATACTTAATAGTTAATGTCTGCTGAAAAAGCTGTTCAAGAAGGCCAGACTGCAGTGGTAATTACTAATGGTTGTCGTCAAGGTGATGTGATATTGGATGTGATCCATGGTCGCCCAATAGGTACATTAATAACTCAATCTGCACAACAAGAACTAGCTCAATCTGCTGATATTATGGCTGAGCAAGGTAAGTTATAAAATCACATAGCACACATATATATTGTTTTAGCTCGTAGAGGTAGCTCTGCTCTCCTTCAATTAACAACAGAAGAGGTAGCTAATAATGTTGATGACAAACAGTTTATAATTATATCTTATAGCGGTCTCTAATATTAAAGCGTTTAGCTGAGTTATTGACTGAGAGAAAGAAGGAGATTCAAACAGCAAATAAACTAGATTTAGATACAGCAACTGACCTCTCTCCTTCACTACAATCTCGTCTAATCCTTTCAGATTCCAAGTTAGACAGTTTAGTAACAGGTAATATTGTCCAGTTAATGTAATATATATTATTTTCTGTGATACAAGGATTGTACCAGTTATCAGAGAGCATACTAAACAAAGACATGGTAAGAGAGGAGGTAAAGAAAGTCTTGATAATGGAGGAACTGGAATTAGTACAAGAGAAAGTACCAATTGGTGTATTACTGGTCATATTTGAGTCAAGACCTGATTGTCTACCACAAGTAAAATTGAGTGCTTACTCAGCACTACATAATATCTATTATTAGATCTCTGGCTTGTCTATAGCTACAGCTAATGGTCTGTTGTTAAAAGGTGGTAGTGAAGCTAAATATACTAATACATATTTATATCAGTTGGTTCAAGAAGCTCTTTCACTTTACGATTGTACTTCAGCAGTGCAACTGGTAATAATGTCTCGTTGTCATGACAATGTGTGTTATTGTATGGTTTAGATTGATGGGAGAGAGGAAGTGAGTGAGCTCCTCTCATTAGAAGGTAAAATTGATCTTGTTATTCCTCGGGGCTCCAATGAGCTGGTGAGATCTATACAGCAACAAGCTGCAGGACAAATGGCTGTATTAGGCCACTCTGAAGGAGTATGTAGCATATATATTGATCGATATGCTGACACTGAGAAGACCATTAAAATTGGTAATGTACCTTTGTTATGCCATCATCCATTTATCTATTTATATGTTCTTTAATCTTCTAGTGGTAGACAGTAAATGTGATTATCCTGCTGCATGTAATGCAGTAGAAAATATTTTAATTCATCGTGATCTCATTGGGACTAACCTCTTTCATCGTTTAATAGCTACCCTACGAGACCACAAGGTTAGCAATATTTATATTATGAACTAGTTATTATATTATACTTATATTAGGTTGTATTTCATCCTGGTAGTAAAATGGCCACTTTACTTCCATTTCCTGAGACAGGAGTGTCCACACTTACACAAGAATACAGCAGTTTAGAATGTGCTGTTGAAGTTGTTAATAATTTACAAGAAGCAATTGATGTTATCAACAGTCACGGCTCCGCCCACACTGACGCTATTATAACTGAAGATGGTATATAAATATATTAACATTGTATATACTTATATAATATGTAACAGTTACAGCAGCTGAACGATTTCTACAACAAGTAGACAGTGCCTGTGTCTTCCATAATGCTAGTACAAGATTTGCTGATGGCTATCGGTATGTGCATGCCATTCTATTTTAACCCTTTGTTCTGTAGGTTTGGTTTAGGTGCTGAGGTAGGCATAAGTACTGGACGCATTCATGCTCGAGGACCAGTTGGGATGGAAGGATTGCTATCCACTAAATGGCTATTACGTGGTAATGGTCATACTGTGCATGGCATATCTCCTGATCTCTATATTCATAAAAATCTTCATGAGGTTTCTCTAACAATAGAAGAAGTGGAATCACATACAGATGAGAACAATTCAACATAGTTATAAATAGTTTAAGTTATTCAAAAAAAACATCATATAAGTTTAGCACCCAAAGCTAATAATTCAGTCGTCCAACTCTGTCTTTCTTCTTCATTTGAGGAAAGGAGAGAAAAGCATACCAGTTGTTGTCCAAGAGAAGATTGACATAACATAGTCAGTACAGGTCGAGGAGAGTCAGGTGGACGATGGATACTGATACAATTGAGTGGAAAAGGTTGATACATCAATGAATAGTATTGTCCCTATTGGAGGTACAGACCATAATGTCATAATGATCTCATTATGATATAATTATGATGTCATCACAATAACCTTTTTGTTAGACTGGCTCTTAATTTCAGACAACAATAACAAGTCATTAAGTAGGATTAATTGCACATCATAATAGGGACGACCTCGTGAATCTAGCATTTTAAAAGATCCTTGAAGTTTTAAATAATGATTTGATGATGTCAATAAATTAGCACAAGGTTGTTGTTGTATATGTTCTGTTAGTGACTAGAGAAATATGAGGTAATTTTAGGTTGCCATGGTAACACATTGTTACTTGAGGAATAAAGTTATCTGGTGACAGTTGAGTCACTGGAGGCCAATAAATTAATTCTTTAAGTTCAAGTAATTCCAAAGAATACTTGTGTTGTGCAATGGCTGACTCTAGTTCCTCTATAAACCCCTTTAATAAATGACAATTAACAAGACTTCACTTACTTAATGAAACAACAAATGCTTTTATTGTAGAGTGAAGTACAGCACGGTGACTAGGATCATGAGTATATTTCAATACATTCTATTAACATGAATATATCCACTTATATAATAGTATAATAACTTACATCTAGTAACAATTGATAGTGACATTGGTGTTGCATTGGAGCAATAAGGAGATCACTGAGATCACTACGTTGTACAGTAGGTGCTGTCCTACATACCTGTGTACTATGATCAAATTTTTGTGTTATATGTCAACTAACTCTGAGATATTCTTGGAAATGAGGTAATTTCTCCAAATGTTTGATATATCCTCGTTGTTGTTCATAGTTTGTACAGAAATACTTATACACAGGATTAAATTTGTGTCCAAACTAAAATAGAAAGTGCTCCTTTAATTAGTACATTTGTAATAACAACACTCACCATACTAAATGATAAAATGAGCTCATTAGGTAGAGCAATGTTATTTGATGATCGTCTCTCAAATAACTTCAGTAGATCATTGGCTATTGATGAACTTAACTAAAAAATATTTGAATTGTGGTTACCATGGTTACAGTAATTACTTCACATAGTTCAGAAATGTTTGAAAATATTCTGTCTATCTTTGCCTCTTCCAATAGTCCATGAAAATGGAGCTCTTCCAAAAATCCTTTATAGACCTAAATGTGTATTCAATATTTACTGTACTGTACAATACTTACTAACCTTTTCCAGTGGTTGTAGCTGTCTAGTCAAATATTTAGTCTCCTCTTGAAAGAGCTCCCAAACAGCATTTCTGTATTTCTCATCTTCACGAGAACATTGTCTATCTGCACAAAATGCTGACCAGTGAAGACCCTTTAATATTGTATAATAATTAAATCAATTAGCTCAAAAATTTTAACATACCAAATATTTACTTAATGGATCAACTTGTATCGATGCTGACTGTGTAAATTGTTTAAATAAGATGTCATAATTTTCTGATAAATTTCCAAGTTCTGATATATTTCGAGATTTACGTTTCCAAAAAGAATTAGCTCTACTTCTCACTACACACAACTCATATCAAAATACTATAATATCATATAACATACATACCCTCAGCAGTAGAACCATTTTTCTCAATTTTATTATTTATATATTCATCACTTCTTGATCTTTGTCTAACTAGTTCTATAAGTTATTGACCCGTAACAATTATTTCAAGAATTTATTGAACTGACTGTTTAGATGAGGAGAATCCGGTGTTTGAATTTGTTTTTGTACACTTGAGGAAAGATAAGGAAATTATTCAATATTGGAAGATAATAAGTAGTTTCACTTACATTGGTACAGTTTCCTTGCTGGAAGAAGGTGGTTTCTATGGCACATAGTGCGTAATAAAACAATTAAAATGGTGATATACCTCTCTCTCATGGCGTACATCTCGTAATCCAGGTGGTAATGGTGCTAATGTAACCACCTAATGGTGACAGGTATAATTAACTAATTACGCTATTAAAGCATACCTCTTTAGAAGGAGTGCTTAGAGAGCCATTAATCTGGAATGGATAACATATTATACCACATTGGTCTAATAATACATATACTACAATACAATGTTACTGTCACAACAACACTGTTTGTTGGAGTGACATAAGGAATTCTATTACAACTATATAACTGATAGTAGGTAAAGTTTCAATGTTACTATCTGTGGAATCTGGCATCATAGTATCATAACCAGATGTCACTGACATTTAAGTGGACTATGATTGTTTGGTAATGACATTAATTTTACCTTAATGATATCTGGATCTTTGTCTTTGGTTTCCTGTGCTAAAAGATAAAATAATTCAATTATTAGTTGTTGCATAATACAATATTTACGTATATCCTTGTCTTGGACCAGTAACTGGGGAAATGTTACTTGTACCTATAAATAACAAAATATAACATCACAATGACCATATTATATACTGTTGAAGTGGATGAGTTATCATCAGTGTGTTCGTCTGGACTACCTCCACAATTCAGCTGATCTGAAGACATATAAATCTACATTAGTGTTTATCAACACTCATAATAACTCACATTGTTTAGTATCTTCTTTAAGATGAGAGGTGGTTCCATGTGTACGATAAAGTAATTCTTGGTACATGTCTTGTAAATGTTTGATTTTGTTCAATCCTTCTGCCTCTCTTTTTAAAGATTGCTGCAACATCTCCTTTAGTCTTCTGTTTTCATCATCTAAGGATCTTTGCTTTCTAGACAACATGAAGCCACGAGAAGTCGTTCTCGGACGAGGTTGGATAGCCTCGGGTGTTTCCTGGTGCGTGAAATCACTGCGTATCGAAGCTGCCATTATTCTGTTCCTACAAGTGTAAACTTGAATACTTATAATCAGCGAGCTCGAAGATGGGTGGGGCACCCAGGCTTCTCCCCCCTAAATAAATATTAACATTGTTGCAAGCCCTAGTCCGCCATGCCTCCTAGGCGAAAAAGACAAAAAAAAGTTGAGCAAGAAGATGAAGAATTAGTAGAAGTGAAAATTAATCCTACATTGATGACTGTTGTGCAATTACGAGCTGAACTGAACAAGAGAGGCCTAGAGACTGGAGGCAAAAAAGCTGAACTTGTTCAGAGGCTTAAAGACGCTTTGGACGAAGATGAACCAGGTCCTAGTAAAAAGGTGAGGTGAGGTGTTACCATAGTAACAAACGACACTGTTGTTGATTAGGCTAAAGAGGAACCTAAAGAAGAGGTCGATGCTGGCGAAGATGATGAAAAATTGACGTATAGCAAAGCTGCAGCTGCTCTTCGAAAAGCTGATAAAAAAGAAGAGAAAAAACATCAACACAAAGTGGATGTCCAAATCCCTTGGAGTACAAACTATACTGTATGTAGTCATTCATAATGCCATCTGTCCATTTTATCAAATTATCTGTCTATTTTTAAATCCTCTATCCATTTATTAAAACATCTGTCCATTCAGGTAGTTGATGATTGGGATTGTATGCTGAATCAGACTAATATTGGTCACAACAATAACAAATTTTATGTTATCCAATTACTAAAGAACAACAGCTCTGGACGCTTTCATGTATGGAACAGGTAAGTGGGTGTGGTCAAACAATGACTTCATTATGACATCATAGGTGGGGACGTGTTGGTGAGCCAGGTCAATCATCCATGAAAGGACCATTTCCTTCCATGGAATCAGCTGAAAAAGAGTTTAATAAAAAATTTAAAGAGAAGACACGTAATGATTGGTCAGATCGTGATAATTTTGTACCACAGCCTGGGAAATACACCCTGATAGAAATGGGAGATGAAGATGACAACGATGACCAAGCTATGGTGGGTGTGGCAAGTAGGTGTGGTTATATATCTCATCCTTTTTGTAGGAGGTTACCAATGAGACAGACAGTGGTGTGCCTGCTAAAATTAAACCTTCTACTTTAAACAAGGCAACTCAAGATTTAGTAAAACTTATATTTGACAATGATATGTTCCAAGATGCTATGAAAAAACTAGAGATAGGTTAGATGGGATATCATAGTTATGATGTATCTCTCTTTCTAGATACAAAGAAAATGCCTCTTGGAAAACTTAGTAAGCCTCAAATTGCCAAAGGGTTTGAAGTGAGGATGCTCCTCTTATTAACGTAATAATCAGCATCATTTATTAGGCATTAGAAGCTATTGAAGCTGCTCTAGACAATGGCTCATCAAGAAGCACATTAAGTGAGCTATCTTCAAAATTTTATACCATCATACCTCATGACTTTGGCCGACGAATACCACCAGTGATCGATAACCATGAACACCTCCAAAAGAAGTTTGACATGTTAATGGTAAGTTATGTGTATTAAAGACAATGTATTCTGTTGTATGATAGGTGTTGGGTGACATTGAAATAGCTCAAAATATGCAGAAAGACAAAGTACAACCTACTGTTGGGGAAGTCCCTCACCCACTTGATGCTAATTATGTTTCATTAAAAGCTAAGTTGGAACATGTTGAGAAAACAGACCCAGATTATAAAATAATTAATACATATTTGAAGTCAACTGAACCGACTTATAGAAAACTTGAAATCATTGATGTTTGGCGTGTGGACAGAGCTGAAGAAGTAAGAGAAAACACAAGTTCTTATTTTGACCATATGTTATATTATATTATTATAGGGTGATAGATTTGCTGAACATGACTCCATTGAAAATCGACGTCTACTTTGGCATGGTACTAATGTTGCAGTTGTAGCAGCCATCTTGAAAACTGGATTACGTATCATGCCTCATTCAGGAGGTCGAGTTGGACGAGGGATATACTTTGCCTCAGAGAACAGCAAATCAGCTGGTTATGGTAGGTCATGTGACATTGTAGCATAATCATGTGACTTCTCTTTTAGTTGGGTGTGTTAGTAATATTGGAATAATGTTTCTCAATGAAGTAGCACTTGGCAAAGAACATCACATCACTCGAGATGACCCATCTCTCCGACAAGCACCTAAAGGATTTGACTGTGTTGTTGCAAAGGGACACACTGAGCCAGGTCCTTTTATTAATCAACTAATTAATTTATTAATAATGTAATATTACAGATCCTTCTAAAGATACTATCCTATCTGTTGAAGGTAAGACAGTCACTGTACCACAAGGCAAACCCATACCTCAGACCAAGTATTCTCACAGTTCTTTCTCCCAAGTAAGTAATTATTAGCTAATGTATTGTTATTTTTGTGGTCCGCAGAGTGAATACTTAGTTTATAAAGAGAGTCAAGTTCGTATCCGTTACCTACTGAAGCTCAAGTTTGGGGGACACTCGTGGTAATTATAAGCTAATAAAATTAGAGTGTTAAATTTGTTTGGCTTAGAATTAAAATTGCATACTACGTTTATTTTATTATTAGTTAAAAATATAAGTGTTTATGTTATGAATTAAATTAGAGTATAATTTTTGAAAACCTTGTGAGAACTTTTTATCAGAATAAATTAAGACAACCTGAAGTTAGCTCATGTTTTTCTTAAAAGATGATTAAACTAAGAAGACAAAGATATTACCAGTAAGATAAAAAGACATGTTTATTATTATTATTAATTAGCTTCACATTATTGCTAATTTTACTACTATGTAGTATGTACACGTAAATTAACTAATTTCTTTATTTTTAATAACATTTCTGAGTACAAACAATTAATCTGCTATTAAGGTTTTTTATGTTGTTCTTCAATTTCTTTCTCTAAATTATCTTGAAAAGCTTTCAAGAAACGTCTCAAGCGGTGTGGAAAAGAAGTTTCTGATAAGAACTGTTTGTTCCCTACAACAGAGAGGCAGCATAGAAGTTATTATTTTATTAACTGTGTATACCCCAATCTGATACTCTGGTTAACTGATAGACTGTAAGTTGAGCTAGTCGGCGGATATATCTTGATTCTGATAACTAAATGGGCAGACTGAAAATGACACCGATGGTTTTTAAAATGTTCAGTTTGGCTTTTTATAGCTACACAACCTCTCATAAAAGAACCACTTTACTCACATCTCTCTCTAAGTGTGACTGGAGCAGTCTTCTATAACTGATAAAACAGAGGGATCGAATTAAAGTAAATATAATTGAGTTATACTTGTACTTACATAAATCTCCAAGGCATTGTTTATTTGCATTGCTCTTGTAGGCGTGGTCCTCCAGTAAACACACCCACAAGTGAAACTGGAGTGAAAGTAAAAGAAATTATCAATAAAATTAAATAATTTCTGTTTTTAGAAACAAGAAGGTTGTTGTTCAGATATTATATCATTAACAACAGTAACCAATGTAAGTCATTACATATCAACTGATATCATATGTATTCTCTTTATTTCTCAGTGTGTATGGAGTCCAGCACAGTCCAGTAGTCAGTGGATGATTTGTGCTTTTAATAATGGTTTTTCGTAAGACTGGTCAGACCTATAAAGTCAACTCGTTGAAGCACTCAATTTGTCATAACGACAACTGTTTATAATCATAGTGTTAAGAGATGAAATATATAATTTTTTCTTACATCTTCTTTCAAACTTGACCAAGCAAATATATGTAAATGTATTTATTTCATAAAATGAAAAGTAACACAAAAAACAACATTATTAAAGTATGGTGTTTCTATGCAGGCTATCTAGACACTTAAAAATATAAATAATGTAATTTATTGTCATAAAAACTGACAAAATTATCAGTTTTAATTTTGATAAACATAATTATTCCTGTATCTGTATGTATTGTATGCAAAATTTTATTAGATTTTCAATATCTACATTTTAATGGATCTAATAAATCAGTCAAACCAATTAAAAAACTATTATCTGATATAATTATGCTAATAATATTTTATGAAATTTTCTTTGCTAGTTTTATGTTGCAATACCAATTTTTTATATATCATACAGCTTAATCAAATTCATGGAATGTATGACAGACTGAGGACCAAATCTACTCACATTCCTTCCCAGTAGTTTAAATAGATTCAAATAAAAAAACCTTGTGTGTTGCCCAAGCGATTCCTCATGATGCATTGCACCAACTGTTGCATGGATTTCTTCGAGTTGCATTGAAATAAGTCAATCAAAATAGAGGAATGATCATAATAGTTTACAATGACTATAATAGTTAACAATGACTATAATAGTTGACAATGACTATAATAGTTGACAATGATCATAATAGTTAACAATGACCATAATATGACAATGACTATAATAGTTAACAATGACTATAATAGTTGACAATGATTATAATAGTTAACAATGACTACAATAGTTAACAATGACTATAATAGTTGACAGTAATGATAATAGTTGAGTTTTGCACGTGCGATTTATTTTACTCCACCCATTGGTTGATCAAAATTGTCACGAATAATATTATAATTATAATAATCAATTCCTGAATTTCCTGTGGAACATTCCTATGGAAACATTCCTGTCTTTAGCCGCTTCTTCTGAGAAAGAGAAAGAAGCATTTGTAGGGAGAACTAGACAAGGTCCAGCCAATAAACGTCTTCATCAATTATGTCAGAGGCGACTAGAGAAATCTGTTTCTAAAAGTTGGTTGATTTCTCTCTTAGAAGTTTAAAACGTTTTATTTAATATTAGGTTCCTATGTTCGGTACATGTTGGATGCAATGAAACAATTAGGATGGTATGAGACCATAGTATATGAGAATATACTGACATATCCTGATATTGTAGTGAAGTGAAGGTGGATCGTCACTTAGTATGCGAACCATGTGGTTCCAATGTATTGGGTGGGTTTGACCCTTATACTCATCAGGTTAATTGCTAGTTATTAAACCACACCTACTGAGACTTCCTACAGATAGTATTATGTGAAAACAACATATATTCTCAAGGTTGTATGAATGACACATTGACTCATGAATTAATTCATGCATACGACTATTGTAGAGCTCATTTGGACTGGAACAACCTCAAACATTTAGCATGTACTGAGGTAAAGATAAAATGGAAAGTTTGATGTTACTTTTTGAATAGATAAGAGCAGCTAATTTAAGTGGAGACTGTTTCTTTTGGAAAGAAAATTTTGCAAGACTGAAATTTGGTTGGAAGAAACATCAACAAGTAAGGTGATATAATCATTGTAGTAATGTTATACTGTTTATATTAGGAGTGTGTCAAAGAGAGAGCTACTAAATCTATTCTATGTGTCAAAGATGTGTCTGAAACTGAAGCTAGAGCTGCTGTTGATTCTGTTTTCGATACTTGTTTTAAGGACACTGTCCCATTTGAACGAGTACCACCATAGATCAAAGCTATAATTATAACTTTACTAATTATTTATTAAAAGAATATTATAATTATTTATTAAAAGAATATTATTATAATTAACAATCTAACATTATTAGTTACCTCAATGAGTTACAAAACAATCCTTTAAAGCAAAACTGAAATATGAAAAAATCTGAGCAGAGATATACATACTACATTTATATTAAAGACTTGATACACGCATACACACAAATAACATTAATAACTACTATTTAACTAGCCTCCCCATCTTGTTTCCTTCTCAAAGCAGTTGCTGCAGCTAACTCTGCTTGCAACTGTTGAGGTTTGGGTGGAGCTGCAGGTTTGGTGGGTGGAGGTGCAGGCTTACTAGGTAGAGGAGGTTTATCAGGCGTCTTTTTCCCAGAACTCCTAAAAACACCTCCTTTCTTAGGAGGTGCTGGCTTTTTAAATTGACCTTGAAGGTGAGCCTTCTGTAATGGAGAAGCAGACACATGAGTATCATGTGACATGAGAGGAAACGGGGACACGTTACCCACTGGTGGTTCCTTATCAGGTTTAGGTTTAATAGGTGGTGGCGTATGTAATGGTGGTTTCATTTGAACCTTGCTACCACCAGAACCAGATCGATCTTGAAAAGATCGAGGTCCACTTTCTTCTTTACCTTTTGTCATATCTGCAGAGGGATATCTACGGTGAGTGTGAGGACCTACTAGGACTCGTTGCTGAGGGAGAGATGGAACAGGTGGAGGAGGTTGCTGAAACTGTTGAGTTAGTTTACTAACAGCACCACTTCTAATTGGAACATCCATTTTCCTTTTGGGTGATTCTTCAGGAGGCTGTTTAGGAGACATGCCTTCATCTTTAGGGGTGGAGTCACCAGTCGTGTTGACAACTACTGCATCAATTGACTTGACCTCAGGATGCTTTAGCTCCTCTTCTTCAATAATGGCATCAGCAGGTATAGTAGGTTTAGGCGATGGAGTATCATCATCTTCTTCCCCTTCTTTCTGCATGCTACTTTTACGCAATGGAGGAACTGGGACTAGAGGGCCCCGAGGAACAGCAGACAGCTCTGCTATTTCAACATATGACACAGGGATATATCCTCGTCTACCTTGATGAAATCCGTCCCACCAGTTACCATCAGGTGTCTTTTCAATAACATCTAACATAGATCCTTTCTCAAAACTCAACTCTTTTTCATTACGAGCAGTATAGTCATATAAAGCTCTAGCAGATATAGTCAACACTTCTACAAAAAAACCATTATAATTATATTGTACTATATTTAAATTCTATGTACCTTCAGTGTCAGAGTCAGAATCACCTGAGTCTGATTCTTCTTTCACTACTACTGGTGTACTACTCTTAGGACGTTCTTTCATTAATTCAATACTTGTTTCTATGTCATGTAGAGCTTCCACTAAGTAACCTGAAATACTACTTGTTGAGACTTGAGAATGGAAAGTTTGAGCATCTTGGACTAGTACTTTATCATCTGGAGTGGGTTCCTCTACCGTTGGTTCCTCTCCTTGAGGTTGCTCCTTTACAACTTCTTCTGTGGGACTTTCCTTTTCAGGTGGTTCTGTTGGGTACAGTTCCTCCTCCGTGGGTAGCTCCTTTGCAGGTGGTTCCTCTATAGGATGCTCTTCTGTGGGTGGTTCTGGTACAGGTGATTCCGCTACAGCCAGCAGTGGTGATTCATCTGCACGCTGTTCCTGTGTTGACAGATGTATCTCTTCTGGTGACTCTATAATAGACTCCACAACATCAGGTTCTGGTACCTCTTCTACTACTGTGTCAGCTGGTATTGGCATCTCTATCACATCATCCAATACTGTTTCAATGATTTCAGGAGACTCAGGTTCTTCGTCAGGTAAATATGGAGGAAAACCATCAGGAGAAGTACCTAACATTGAGGCTGGAGGTTCTTCAGGAGGTGGAGGAGGAGAAGATAGGCCATCTTCCTCTGATTCTTCACCAAATATGTAACTATGGTGCTCAATACAAAGTTGAATAAGAACATTTATTGCTGGGACATCGTTATGGAGAAGACGAGGATCAGCATCATCAGGAGCTCGTGTTAGCGTAGGACCAAACACCAATGCTACATTAGCTGAATTCATCTTTGTTTCAGTAGTGTGTTGAGAAACACTATTAGAAAAGCTATGATATCATATTAATGTATATAGAACTGACTTATAAAGGAATCTGAACAGATATCTCATGACTGTGCATATAGCAGGATGTAACTCTCTAATAGTATCTCTTATAGCATCAAGTCTCTCTTGTGGGTCTTCTTTCCCTAAACAAAATATTTGTGATATGATGTGATAAATGATATTAAGATAACATACTGGAACATTTGATAAAGTCGTAATATTTATCGCAAGGAAACAAGGGATTGGCTAGTTCTCGAAAATACAACTTCAAAACACTGGCTACTGCTGTGATCTCAATCTTCTTAATAGCAGAATAAGCCAAGGGATCGCGACCTTCTTCAAATCCTTTCTTTAAATCCTCAATTTGTTGAGCAGGTCCTGGAACTCTGAACAATCCTTCAGTTTTTAACCCTATTACATCAAGTGATCTAAAATGAGTCAAATCTGATCAGTAGTACCTTCTTTTTCAATAGCTTGACAACAACTAAGAAGAATTAATGGAATAGAACTACCTGTAGCCTAAAGGGACAAGTGAATGTAACAATAAGACATGTTACCATGGTTACCAAGATATATTCCAGACAGTCTCCTCCAAAAAGTTTAGGAATACGATAGTCTCCACCTACACTAATTGGTGGTCTACAAGATGGGTAAATCTCTATTCATTAAAACGTAATTACTCACACTTTCTGTTCACTTAGACTTCTATCAACAATATTCAACTTTGCACTAGATATATTGAGCTGTGCAGCTCGTCCCAATTTCCTCTGAAAAACCTAATATAAAAATGTTGTCATGTCTAATTAGTACATAAATGGACATGTACAAATATTGTCTGCATATGTTGAAATACACTGATATTAATGATTCAGACTGTTTGCTAACAAAGTAGTACTAATACTAACAAATTAATGGAAGCAACAACAAAACCACATATCATGTGACAATCACATGATCAGCTTACCCCTAATGTAAAAGTCAAGGTGTCCTCTTTCCCTTTTTGTGAGGCATGCAAAGCCTGTACTGCTCTTGTGGTTAATGCCAGACTACCACGATCTAATGAGGAGGCTTTAGATGCTGACTCGGAAGGTATAGGCTCTCCAGCTTCTTCTAAGACAGCTAAAGCATCATCCACTGTTTGGACTTTGTACTTGCGGAGATTAACTCTGGACATGTGCTCAATGGTTTTGTTATCCTAAATAATAGATAAAAAGAGAAGATGTCGTAGTTGAAGTACCTCCTCTGATTGGATCTCTAGAGTTTTTATCTCCTCTGTGAGATTTTTGACAATTTCTTGTGCTTTCAAAAAGACATCTTTTGTATTTACTTTATATTCTGCGACATCATCGTCACCAAATGAGACATAACTAAACTCAGGAGGTTGAGTGAAGATAGATGCAAACTCTGATAGAAAGTAATGCATATCATTCTCAAAATTAAGCGTTTGTGCTTGATCTACAAAGGAACTAGTGGCCTTCATTATAGACTGACAACTTCCTTGTTCAGCATCACTGTATGCTTGAGCTAGCCTCTTAAATGAGTCGTGATAATCAGTGTCCATAAACTAAGAGAAAGAGAGATAATACAGTGAGACAGATTACTTGACTTACCTCTACAATACTCATAACATCTACACTATAATAATGGAGTGCTCGAGCATTGCTAGAGGCTATCTTTAACAAGTAATCATTTCGACTTTTCAATTGACGATGTTTCAATTCATTAAACTGGCGTAAACGCTAAACAAGAGACATTCATTTTGTATATTATCAGTTTCTATGACAACTTACCTCTTGTTCTTTCTCTTCAGCTTTACGTTTTCTAACAGCAGAGTTTTTAACCCCTTCAACTTTCTCTCGACTTTTAACTAGTTTAGTATGGGCTTCCATACAATGATGACAAGAATATTGGTACAATTTAGATTGCTAAAAGGAGAAACCCCGTAATATAACAGGTAATATTAATACATCATCCCACCTCATTGAGATCCTTAAGTTCTTTCATTAAATTCTCGTGTACATCTGTATACAAATCTTTACACTAAAAACACAAACAAACAGTGTTTATGTCATTTCTTGTATCAACATTTTTTTAATACAAAGGGTACTATACCTTCCGTGAAATGAAGGCGACATCTTTGGCCATGATCTCAAGACGAGCACCCATTTCGGCAGCCAACACTTCAGCTAAACTAGCCCTGTCACGAGCCATACGTCGTGTTTCAGCTAATAAGGTTGACCACAAATTAAATGTTGAACGTACTTCATGTCTACAAGGAGAGAGATAACGTATGTCCGTTATAATTGTTAAGTACAACTCACTTTATATTTCGTTGTTTAGTACTTCGTTCAAATCTTTCACAAAGTCGTTCCAAGTTTTTAGCATACTCAAACTCTACTTCTCCTCTCTTCTTAAAGAAATCTTTCAGTTCATTTAACAATGATTGTTTACTCTCTGTTCGAAATTCGAGACAAGTCAATTGATCGTTGAGTTGCTTTCTAATCTCTAAAGGGAGAAAGAGAGACGATGATACTATCTATACTGGGTCCACTAACCTCGGATTTGATTCTCCAAATCTTGAGCTTTGCGAGTCATGACAAGGAAAGTTAAGAGATACTAACGAAACTAAGTCCACAACACGTAACGCATATATCCTCTTTTCACTTCCTCTCTCTCTCTCTACCTCACTGCAACGATGAGTGTTGAGTTCTGCTTAGTATTATTTCTGTTTCACTAGATCACGTGATCATCATTACTTTGCATAATAATTATTATTGTCTGCAATTAATTTTATTAAATGATTGTGTTAAATATGAAACTAATGATGAAATGGAAATAAAATGAGCATTATCTAAGATATAATGACCAATAGGACCATGGTTCTGGTACATACAGCCATCCTGGATAACGAACTCGTAACACAGGGTCATCCCACAAGTACATGACCCATATAATAATGAGAAATCCTGTCAAGACATTCTGTGTCAACAAAAACCATCCATTAATATCCATATGTTTCCCAGCAACTAACACATTATAGATCCAGATAATGACCATGATCATTAAAGATGCTATGTAGATTTCTATTAGCTGTCCCTCTGTGATCAAATACCACTGATATATTGTACTTAGAACTAATAAAACGTGGAGCATGAAAGAAGGTGAGTAATATATCCTTTTCATAGAGAAACACCCGTAAAAGTACACAAGATATGTTGTAAAAAGTGGAATATACCACAATTCATGGCCCAAATATTCATCGTAGAAATACATCAACTCGAATGATTCTATTAGACATGGTTGACTAAGATTCTGTCAACATAATGATTATAAGAAGAAATGATAATTTAATTATCTACCTTGATTATAGGGTTGTCCCTTACTGAGAGATGTAGAGAATAACCACAATGTATTAAACTATAACTAAAGGAGTCTCCCACTAAATGTATACTAGCTCCCATCACAAATATTATAACAAGAAGATCCTAAAGAGTAAACAATGTATCCATTATTACATTATATGTCCATTAGGTTATGAATAATGCATCTATTTATCAATATTATGTGTCCATACTTGTATTATCTTAGGTACTGGTTGTAGTGATCTCCTCAATAGTTTCATTAATACAAGAGCAGTGATAACATTATATAGTAGATGACAACAATCTCCAAGTGTAGGTAAAGATAACGGTATCACTGTTACATATAATGCTAATATAGGACGACCAATGTCTAGGACCCAGTTCTCTATACATAAAACCAACCAAAGATCCCAATGAAACCTTCCTGGAGTGGGTGGAGCTTCGGAAGAAGGCGCAGAACCTCCATAATCATTTGTAGTAGTTGTTACTTTCCTTCTCATAACAAATTAATAGCCACACCTATCAATTATATCCATATATGGATATACACATTATAGTGTTAATGAGAGAAGTTCCAAAAAGTTCACAAATAAACAGTATCTTTGTTATCATTGCCAACATCAATTAAAATCATGTTAATAATTTTAATAGCAATTACAAAATCAAATCAAAACTAAGATTACCAAAATGGTACACCATATAAAGATAGATATGATAAAGGTTCTGGTACATACAGCCATCCTGGATAACGAACTCGTAACACAGGGTCATCCCACAAGTATATAACCCACACAATATCAAGCAGAACTGTTAGAATATTCTGTGTCAACAAGAACCAGCCATTAATATTCATATACTTTCCAGTGATCAATACATTATAGACCCATACCACGCCCATTGCTACTTGCATTATCATGTAGGGACCAATCAACTGACCCTCTGTTACATAATACCAGTTGTATAGGGTACTTAAAATAAGGAGAACAATAAAAGAGAAGGAAAGTGAACGTTGTGTCTTCTGCTTTGAGAAACATCCATGAAAATATAATAGATATGTCGTAAAAAGTGGTATAAACCACATCTCATGTCCCAAGTATTCATCGTAGAAGTACATCAGCTCAAATGAATCAATCAAGCACGGCTGACTGATATTCTGAATAATTATAGATATCAATGAAACAACTATTATATTCTCTAATAACAAACCTTAATTATAGGGTTATCCCTCACTGATAAATGCAAGGAGTAACCACAATGCATTAATCTATGACTGTATGAGTCTCCCACTAAATGTATACTAGCTCCCATCACAAATATTATAACAAGAAGATCCTAAAAAATTAATGATGCATCCATTGTTACATTATATGTCCATTAGGTTATGAATAATGCATCTATTTATCAATATTATGTGTCCATACTTGTATTATCTTAGGTACTGGTTGTAGTGATCTCCTCAATAGTTTCATTAATACAAGAGCAGTGATAACATTATATAGTAGATGACAACAATCTCCAAGTGTAGGTAAAGATAACGGTATCACTGCTACATATAATGCTAATATAGGACGACCAATGTCTAGGACCCAGTTCTCTATACATAAAACCAACCAAAGATCCCAATGAAACCTTCCTGGAGTGGGTGGAGTTTCAGAGGAAGCAAGAAAACTTCCACTATTGTCATTCTTAACAGAGTTAGGTTCTCGTTTTCTCTTTCTTATTTCACTAGACATTGCTGTAAAAACGTGCAAGCAAAAGGTCAGCCACACCTCTCGTTACAATATAACAATAACAATAATTAAAAGATCAAAGCCTACTTACAAAGTATTACAAGTTTTTTATAGTTTATATTCTGGACTCTCTAATAGAGAGTAGATTTCATCCAAAACTTTAGTCAAATTTGCAGTAAATAGTTGACCATCTCGTGTTGGATAAGTTATAGCATTAACTCCTAATATGTAATATAATACATTAGATATTTAAAGTACATTATTTACCAAAACTGTTGTCTAGGACACCATATCCTAATCCATAACTGTCTTGATTAACAGGGGCAAACCCACCAAATAATACTGCATCAGATGGCAATGTTGAAGTAGAGAGAACAATTGTATTGAGTTTAGTATAGCTTGGATCAGCAAAGAAAGGGAGAGACAACTTCTCAGACTCTGCCAGATTTTTCAAAGCAAATAAATGCCGATCAAAACCCTGACCTACATGGAAATGAGAACATGTAACATGAGAATGAGAACAGGTAGTTTAAGAATGAGGATATTTGTTGTACCTGTAGCAGCTTCTCTAACTAGTTTAGAATGCCAGGAGACAGCCTCTTTTATTAGTTTAATTTTATCGCTCACATTAGCTCCTATAATTAACACATTAATTAATTAATATAGCATATAATATCACCTGAGTTTGGTTCAAAAGCCATAGCACATTTCATTGTGGGCACTGACGCAGGTCGTATAGTTTCAGTACGACCATGACGAAATCCAGCAGTACTACAAGACTCATATGTAGAAGGACTAACTTTGTATTGACAATAATATGCTATTTGGAATGCTAGCTGACATACTCCATCTGGACTTAGTTTCTTGTTCTTCAAATAATTCTTACCATATTTTTCATAGTTCATAGTATTAACTGATAGACTATTAGCTAACTCATTTATTGTAGTACGACCGAGTTCAATGGCTGACCGCACACCATCAGTTAGTTCAAAGTCAAGTCTTTCAGGAAGTGGCACTGGAGAAGTGGGTGTGGTCAATGGGCGTGGCCGTTGTGTAGTCTCTTCATATATATTGTTGAAGAGTCTTATTACTGCCACACCATCTCCCCATGAGTGCTCAAAATTAATACCAGCTGTACCATCAGATGCTACAATGAACTGGATTGATTTGTCAAACCACCTGTAATGGATAAATAAAACAAAGTATATGTTGATAATGGATAGTTACCTGTTCTGTCCATTATTATGAAGGAAAACACGAGTGGCTTCAAGAGGTTCTGTTGGCTGACTCTCATCCAAACAAAGCACAAACAAAGCTGAGTCAACTTTCTTAATCATTTCTAAATTGCGTGAATTTAATACAAGTTCTTCTCGAGCTTTAGACCATTCTGAACGCCCTAACGTTGTTAAAAAGCTCATTGGGTGGGTGGGACTAGGAGTAGCATCAGCTTTAATAGCTTCCAAAGAGGCTTGTATATAATTTATATCAACAGGATAACCTGTAATGACCATATTGTGTTTATATGTATGAATATTAAGTCTTACCATTAGGTTGTATTACATCAACACAATACATATGATCATTGTGTAATACTAGGACATGTTGAGTACCAGGATATGACACTAGTTCATCTCTGGTTTCTCGTGGGATGCGTGTTGAATTAAATAGCTTTGTATACTGGATCATATCAAGTGGAAATGCATTGACCATATAACTACCATACCAAGCCAATGATCCTGGAATAAATCTAGAGAAATATAAACTAGTTAATTAATTATAGTATACCTTAATAGATTAAACCAGTTTTTATCACTTTTTGTTGGGTCCAAATGATAGACCTCTGGTTTTAATTTGTTATCTTTTAATGAATTATGAAATCTAACAATGCTATGAATAAGTTGTGCTGCACGATCAGTCTACATGTAAGAGGATAAATAATAATTAAGGTGGGTGTGGCTAACTTGAGAGGGGTTACGAGGATCTTCCTTAAATAAAGCAAAAGGATTATGATTGAGGACAATAGAACGACGATCTTTTAAATACATGTCATACCAGTAATCTAATTAAAATAGGTGTGGTCAAGTCAATAAATAATTGAATTTACCTGCAATAAAACTAGTGTGTTTATTATTTTGATCTTGCATTATCAGACGTTGATTAAGCTCTATAGGAACAAGTATTAAAACTCCTCCCACTTATAATTACTTACCCCATCCATCTGACCTGTCTTTAGAAAACTCTTCAGTCAATTGAACTGTTGTTTGGTACTCGTTGTCAGACAGTATAGGACGTTGAGCAGCTAAGTAACGTTGACAAGAGTCTGCAAGTTTGGGTATTGGTAATCGTGGTAAACTTGGTTGGAAATGCATTGTAGGTATTTTACTCTGCTGTAGATAATAGTCATCTCCTTTTCTAGCACTTAATACAGTACTATGTGTATATATATATATATATATGATACTGTAGAAATGACTGATAAAATACTTACCTTCGACTAATAGCTCTACAATAGTTGACAGACCAAATATTAATCTGTTAATGGAAAATATTACAATCTACACTTACTTCGTTAAGTTCGTTTATTACTCACTCTTTTCAAAAGAGCCATGTTGGTGGGTGTGGTTAATTAATTTTGTTAAATATTAATTTAATTAAATTTTAAAATAGGGTCACTCTCTTTAGTAATTTATTACACTTGTGCTTGAAGTCCCTGCAATAATTGTCGACATAAATACAAACATCGTGGTAAATGAAAACATCCTAAAAGAGAATATTATTTAATTTAGTATGTAGCTTTATTTGTACCTTTAAATGGACCACCTTTAAATGTCTGGTTAATTTTACCTTCTCTATTGAGATAACCAAACCATTCACCATGTTCAGTATCAGGAAACTAAAACATAAAACAAATCAAACGAGATCATAAAACTAGTCAAACAAGTTCATATAACCAGTAAAACCTTACGTGATTCACAGTGTAATCAAATGCTTGTTTAAACAGGGCCCAATGTTGGGGATCTTTAGTTGTACAATATGCCATTAGAGCAGCAATTAAGGCCTCACAATGGACCCACCAAAGTTTCATATTCCATTCCAGTTGTATGGGACTGTGTCCTTCACAATCTAAGAAATAATAAAATCCTCCACATTCTCTGTCCCAGCCATATTGCCATGGTATCTCTATAAACTGTTTGATAGCTATGCTACAAAGTTCTATATTGTTTCTATAAAAGAATTCCTAGTTAATTAACAGTTAATTATAATTAAATTTGTAAACCTTGCTTCTGCTTCTTGTAACAGGAACCATCCAGCCTCTATAGCATGTCCAGGATTAGTTAGTCGACCAAGACAACCTTCAGGATACCCGCCAGTTACAAGAACATGCTCATGAACCCACTGTCCATCATGCTACAAATAGACGGATAAACATCTATCCATCCATCCATCAATTCATCAATCCATTCCCCATCCATCTATCAATCCATTCAGCCATTCATCTATCATCATTCCATCCATCCATTCATTCACTCTGTACATGTTTCATAATAGCATCTGTACTCCATTTTAATTGTTCCCAATATTTCTCTCGTAGTACAGGATCATTACCACAAACTTCATATATTACATTAAGTAACATCATAGGATGACCAAGTTCTTTAGTGGGTGGAGCTCCAGATAATGAAGCCACACCTAATCCACTATCATCATGGCATATCCAATATATCAATTGTTGTAACATCTCCTCAGCTCCAATCTATATTAATGACAATAATAAATAGACAGAGAAACAAATAGAGTACCTGGTACTTTAGTTCTGACGTTGCTCGATAGAGTTCATACAAGCCCATTATATAGAAACATTCAGTGTAAGGTTTACGTTGCAATCTAAGAGGTAGTCCATTATCAGTAACAGCAAAATAACATCTCAACTGATCTTTTACTTTAATGGCCTCTAAAAGAAACTCACCACCTAATACAATCAGTACTATTATCTAACATGTGAGCATGTCTGTGTTTGTGACCTTTTATAGCTGCTTCTAAAACATCAGATCTATGATATTCAGGGAGTTGATTGTACAATTTAGCTAGCATCCATACCTATAGATATTGTCATTAATATAATATGTAATACAAGAGGAGCATTATACCTGCCTGCCTTGAAGCCAGCCATACTTCGTCTTATCATAAACCTCACCAGTCAAACTAAGACAATTGTAATATCCTCTTGTAAAGAAGAGGATAAGAGAGTGTAATGATTACTTAATAACTTACCCGTGTTTGTGGTCAATGGATTTCGTTAACCAGAACGCCACTGTCTGCCTTAACTGGTTATCAAACCATTCGAAACATTGAGCAAGTTCTGATGGGCTCGCCATTTCTACAAGCTGACTGACTACCCACGCAATTTCATTTTTTGCGTAGGAGGCTCAAACAATAGTTTATTATTATGAGCTCCACCCATATGCTTGCTACAGAAAACCATCTCATTTTTAATTCAATATAAATAGAAATTATCAGCATATATCAAGGGATTAAAAAATAATGAATTCATTACATATCATTAATTGAGAAGTTACTACATTTGAGCTTGCTCCATTAAACTTTCAATCTCTCGGAGAGATTCTTTCAAAGTGGCTACTTCGTCAAACCTTTTAGCTTGTTGAGCCTGATTTATATAACTCAGTAATTGTTGTCGTTGAAGTTCAAATGGATCTACTTCAACATCTAAAGTGCTAGATATAACAGGCTCTGCTGTCCATCCTGAGGTCAAGTCTTTATCAACATCATCAATGTCTGACATCTTGATACCAAAAACAGCTTTAGCTTTCTTAGTAAATGTTGGAGACACACGAAATTTTGTATCAATTGAAAAAGGCATTTCTAATTTTGTGGATTCTTTTTTAGCAGCAGCAGCTGCTGCAACAGCTTCTAGTTCTCTCTGTTCCTCTTTATGTCTCATCATTGCATGTCTCCTTTCTTCAGCTTCTTTCTCCTTTTCTTCTCTGATCTGTTTTAGTTTCTCTCTCGTTGGTAAACCAGGTAATGATAACAAGTTTTCTTGAAGATAAGTACTGGCATATACTCGAATAGAACGTTGGACTTTTTGACACGTGGGAGTAGGTTCTCGTCCATCATCATATTTTAATGCCAATATCTGTTTACTACAAGAGAGTAATTTAATTAATAGTGGGCATTAATTAGCAGTAGGTAGATATACCTCATACTATCAACTACTTCATATAGTTTTACTAAATCCTGTCTTAATCCTTGAGCATCCACAAGTCTGAAGTGGTACTCACCATTACTGTATAGAAAAATATATAAAGCCATTTAGAACATTTTATTCTCTCACATTAAAGAGTCATTCATTTCCAAATACTTTGGTTTTAGGTTATCAGCATCATTCATAGTCGATTGCATCTTCTCATAAAGAGCTGTGATGAGAGTTTTCCCCTCAGATAACATCTGAGCAAGACGACGTATCAATAGTTCCTCGCAAGTAGGACACACTCGTAGTTCATCAGAACTGTCTTCTTCATCATCACTGTCATCATCTTTTAACATCTTACTTAATTTCCCTCTCTTTCGTCGTGAACCAGGAGACGGAAGAAGTGATTGATACTCTGGATTATCAGACACTAATTGGTCTATAATTAGATAGCAATGATAGGGTATTAATGTAACCATGGCAACATACAAGCTTCTGAGAGAGGTAAAAAATTAGAGCAGTGTTTACAAATGAGATCTCCACAGAGACGACAATGATGTTTTCTTCTACGAACAGAGAACTCTTTACTACATTTCATACATCGCTTTTGTTCTGAGTCCCTCTTCCATGGAACAATGTCTTGTTCTAGAGCTAAAGGGAATATGTCACATGACTTGTAGCCAAAGTCATGTGACTAACCTTTTAATTGTTTAGGTTTCATGGAGTGTTCATTTTTCAATATTTTTAATAACTGTAATTAGTGATAAACAACAGTTAATGATGTCATGATTATGTCATATGAAATTTTACCTTTCCAAGTCTGATTAAGAGACGATTGGTTTCCACAGCAATACGTTGTACTTTAATGTCTCTTACTTTACGAAACATTTCCATACGAGAACGCTCAAAACCTGTTACATAATTATTACATCATTATTACATCACATCACATCCTCATTATATCATCTTAAACATTACATCATACTAAAAAATCCCCTTACCAAATTCTTGTTCAGGCCATAACTCAATATTAATACCAGTCACATTAATTATGAGGTCTTCCCCTTCATCCTCTCCTTCTGGACTCTTACGCAATGCAACGGCAGCTGCTCCTTCATTAATTGAACTTTCCAAGCCCGCCTACATAAATTAATTATACACTATATATCAATTACAAACATACCTTTGTCTTAGAAAGAGTTGTTTTGGCTTTACCAATAAATTGTCTAAAATTGGCCTTCATTTTCCCACTAGCAGAGTCACTGTGTTCCTCTCTTACATGTTTCTCGAGTTGACTCACTCCAGGTAAACTCTATAATAACACTATAGCTATAATATATAGCGTACAACTATTTTACCTGCATACAAAGTGGACATATAAATCCTTCTAGTTCTGCCATCTCTGCAACTAAAAGGTCGAAGAGTTATAATAAAAAATTAATACTATAGAGACACGCAGGTCACGCCCTAAACATTGACCACGCCCTTATCACTACTACAGGCTATAATTAATTACCATAGCAACAACATAGTGAAAGAAACCTTTGCCTGAAGAGATTCTTGCCTTGGGATATAAATCATGCAATCATTGGTTTCTCTAGAGGGCTATGGTCCAGATCTGCAACAGTACTTTCAATCGTATAGCTGGCCAGTTTTAATGGAGGTCAGTTTTAAGGTCAAATGCATACAGTTCTGCATAATGGTATACTTGTAGGCCCTCATTAGTGGTCTAACTATCATGCTACCAGATAATCCTTGGGAGTTTGTGGAGAATAGCTTGCTCCAACTTAAAGAGCAGGGATGTTCAGCTATACAATGGTCAGTTATATGTGGTATGGTTCAGTTTCTACTATTTTGTAGGGACATGTTTATTGATCCATCTTTACGACCTCAACACTCTTTCTTACATCGTGGAATGTTGGACTCCATCATGGATGAGACAGATCTACCCACTGAACAAATGTTTGAAGCGGCCTTTAATTTTCGTCGTAAGAAATTATTTCACCTTTGTTATTGGTATTTAGAAACCTTTAAATTACCTCTTATTAACAATATTTCTCAATATCAGGGCATGGGTTCGATATCATTTACTTGTTAAAGAAGAAAAAGAGGTTTTGTTGCAACAGTTACAAAGAGCTCGATACTATTATGCTTCCAAATATCGTCATACTATCATTGCTAAGTGGCATATATCCTTCTTTATTAAGAACTAATATATTATAGGTGCCTCCTACCTTAGTTACCAATGTACCTACCTTAGTTACCAATGTACATCCTTAGTTACCAATGTACTTCCTCTGTTGTCAATATCT
Organism: Xestospongia muta; assembly: GCA_963693285.1. Classification (NCBI taxonomy): domain Eukaryota; kingdom Metazoa; phylum Porifera; class Demospongiae; order Haplosclerida; family Petrosiidae; genus Xestospongia; species Xestospongia muta. Next base: position 3,308,975 of record OY848931.1, read on the forward strand.
TAACTGATACTTACAATTATTCTGTGCTTAAAAGAAAGAGAAGAGAGAAGGCTATTGCTCGTTTGATCAAATTATTTCAACTTCATGTTAAGAAGACTTTATTTCAAGCCTGGAAGATAGATACTCAAGAATCTCGCAAAGCAAACCTATTTTTCTTAAACAAAGGACGTGGTGAACATGGCAATGAAAAAGATATGTGGTATTGGCCCGAGGGTGAAGACCCCATTTCTCTCTTTCCTCGTGATGTCAGTATAAAGGTACATATTAATTTGTCATAATCATATCCACTTTGTTCTTCAGATCTTTAGTCATATAGGTGTACAAGGACTATGTCGATGTGCTCAAGTGTGTCGTTCATGGAGAGATGTGACTGAAGATACAAGACTGTGGAATAAAGTATTTATATTTGGTGTTACATTATGATGTAATATATTTATATATTTAGATTGATCTCTCTCCTCTGAGTAATTTGTAAGTTAAAGTAATTAATATTGTTTTATTAGGGGACTAGTTTAACAGACAAGTCTGTACTACAACTTTTAAAGAAATGGCGGCCATTGCTGGGTCATCTTTGTTTACAAAATTGTAGTTTATTATCATCAGAAAGTTTCCGTTTTATTGGTCAATGTCAAAACCTACAAGATCTTAATCTCTCTGAGTGTCAGGATATCACAGTAATCACACCCACTTAATTAAACGTACAATATCTCTCATATTCTCTTAGGATGATGTCATTAAGAGTATAGCAATTGGTTGTAGTGGATTATTTTATCTCAACTTATCACATTGTTATGTAACAGATTCTATTATTAGATTATTGACAAAGTAAAAGAAAATGAAACAAATGATATAACTCTATTATCTCTCCTAGATATTGTATCAGTCTAAATTATCTTAGTTTAGCTCACTGTACTCTATTTACTGGTAAAGGACTCCAATCTATAATGGCTGGTAAAGGATGTCGTAAATTAATACATTTAGATTTATCTGGATGTACACAGGTCAATTATTATTGTATGACTATATAAATAATGATAACTGATTCTCTCTCTCTCTCTCTCTCTCTCTCTCTCTCTCTCTCTCTCTCTAGTTAACTCAAGAAGCTCTTCAATTTATTGGTCAAGGACTTCCAATATTACATACATTAATTCTTGATGATGTACTGACACTAACAGATGAAGCACTCTTAGTAAGTGACCACGCCCATTAATTAAGAATAATTGCTGGTTAGGGTTTTGTCACTCATTGCCACACTCTTCGTCACCTCTCTCTTTTGGGCGGGTCTTCTCTTAGTGACAGAGCCTTCAAACATTTAGGAATAGAAAATAGAAAATTAAAATCAATTAAAATTGAAAGTAAGTGTGGTTTTGTTTATTTTTAAAACTATTTCATGACTTTGTAATTAGATAACGAAGTAATTAGTGATGTATCATTGAGGGCTTTGGCTAAAGCATGTCGTGATTTACAAGTAGTTTGTCTCCCAGGATGTTCCAGAGTTACTGATCAAGGACTTAAATTAATAGGATCTCTTAAGAAACTTCATGTTCTAAATATAGCTGATTGTCATCGGTAAACCACACCCCCTAAAATATTTTTTATTTGTTGTTTAAATAGAGTATCTGATGCTGGTATTCGTTATGTTGTTGAAAATGCCAGTGGTCCATTATTAAGAGAACTCAACCTTACCAATTGTGTTAAACTGTCTGATGTTACTCCATTAAGACTATCCCAATAGTACATTAATATATTTATCATAATCATGATGTCATAATCTTTTGTAGTTGTCGCCAATTAACTCATTTAAATATCTCTTACTGTGAGCATATATCAGACACTGGTGTGGAGTTAATAGCTCAAATGCCCTCTCTTGTTGACTTAGATATTACTGGTTGTGGAGTCAGTGATCAGGTAAATAAGATATGTCTATTATAATAGAAATCTAAATCTTCTTTGTAGGGTATTGCTGCTTTGAGACATAATCAACATTTCAAACATTTAGGATTAGCTGAGTTATTAGATTTATCTGATGATGGGCTAACAGTATGTATTATTATGTAGTCATTTTATTGTCTGTACTGTCATAGAAAATGGCTAGGGGATTGAACAACTTAGAAACTATTGATTTGAGTGGTTGTGAGGTACTTGATCTCCTTCTGTTTTTCATCTGTCTATCTCCTCATCCATTCATTCATCTATCTATTCATCCATTTGTCCATTCTTGTAGGCTCTCACTGATGCTAGTATTCAAGTATTAGCTTTTAATTGTCAGTTATTGAGATCTGTCCGTTTATCAACTTGTCCATTATTGAGTGATAATTCAGTTAAATATTTATCTCAAGGATGTATCTGGATAGATCATATTGACATGTCTGGTACCAATATCAGGTATGAGAGACATTAGGTCAAAGATACAGTAACTATATCTTTCTTTATATCTCATAGTGATCAAGCTCTAAGACATTTGAGAAAAGAATGTCACCATCTTAAAACGCTTGATATTCTATCATGTGTTCACATTAGCAAGTATGAAGTCTCTCTTATATATATATTACTATATTAAATATAATCCATTATATAGAGAAGCTGTTATTAAATTACAGAAAACATGTCATACAATAAACTATAGTACAGATCCTCCTCAATATATGTCATTAGATAGAGAAGGAATACCTGACTTACCAGTGGAATCCATGTTAAATAGATTATGAGGTTATCTTATAAATATTTTATTTTTTGTGTCAATTATTTTATATAATAAACCAGACACGTGAGTAATGTTATATTTTGGTTACACCCTAACATGTTGTTAAACTGTTTTTTGTCATATTTGACTTACCATCCAATCACGTTACAAATAATAATATTATATAATTATAATATAATTGTTTTAATTATAAATTTGTGGTTGACTATATATTATATTGACATGATCTCTGACCATTCTTTATTCTTGTTTTTGGAGATTATAAGATGGACAAATAAATCAACTCTTACCTTAATTCAATGATTTAGGTTATAGAGAAGTCTCAGCTCATTTATACAAGTAGTCTAAGATATTCCTATGGGAATGGTGAAACTGAGGTATAAACCTTGAAAATCTGCAGAAAAGTCAGATGATCCATTCCTGTACTGGTGTCATCTTAATAAGGTAAGACACAGTTGTGGACAATTACTCATGTCTCGTAGTATTAGGTCTACAGTATTAGTGTCAGTAAATACTTTAAACCTCAAGTTACCAAATTTTCTACAGTGAAGAAAAGAGATGAAAGAAAGTGCAAAAGATATAGTTTGATAGACAACAACAAATAACAGAATTACCAACCCTTTACCCAGGAGAGGAAGTATGATAACAGATCAGAATAATACTGAGAGAAGAAGAATTACCTAGATTATATAAAGTTGTGAGGAATCATGGAAGTCAGTTAAGAATGAATTGGTACCATTTAAGAAGCCTCCAACCTAAAGATTTCTATTGTAATCAAACAACTGGAGAGTTTCTAGAATATTCTGAAAGTAGTGATGACAATGTCAATACCTTCTAATTACAAGGAGTGGCTGAAGTCAAGACCTCCTGAAGGTACACAATATAACTAAATATTTTTATGTGTGGCACTAATCTTTTAATTTTTTAATGTCCTTATATGGAAATATATTGTAATAATGTTGTAACTATTAGGAAGTTATGAACATTTATCATTTGTGGTTTACTATAATATTGACATGTCTCTTCATTCTTGTTGTCGTAAAGTTATTGAGGGCCAATAGTAGATACTACATAATCTGTTGACAATAGTCTACATTGTTGGAGTTAGGGAGTTAGTCATGTTTACTGCTGTGTGTCTCTGTATCTTATCTCTTCTTTATCTGTCAACTGAAGATAGTTCAGGAACGTCAACTGAAGAGGGTAAAATGTAAGTAATATACAAGTGTTAATATACTGATGACTCTCTCTCTCTCTCTCTCTCTCTCTCTCTCTCTCTCTCTCTCTCTCTCTCTCTCTCTCTCTCTCTCTCTCTCTCTCTCTCTCTCTCTCTCTCTCTCTCTCTCTCTCTCTCTCTCTCTCTCTCTCTCTCTCTCTCTCTCTCTCTCTCTCTCTCTCTCTCTCTCTCTCTAGTAACTTAGAATTCTCACTAGTCCTTCAGTATACAGCAGACCCACATAGAAACTCATGTTTACCATTATTTATACAAAATGAAGGTGTTCTCATTAAAGCATTAATAGACAATACTACAGTTGTTCCACTTCATTTCTATTATGTAAATGAAACAGAACATAGAAATAACTTTAATAATATTCCCACAGTGACCTTCATTAACTCATCATTCCTTAATTTAACATATAATGATACTGCATATAATACTACTACATATGCTACATATACTACATATACTGTCCCATTTACTGCCTCATCAGCTGTTGGACCATATCTTTATAACATTACCATTAACAATGATCTACTGTTAAATCAAACAGTACATTTTGCATGGAATCAGACGTACAGAGCACAACATAGTAATTGTGATGTGTGGGCGTTAGACAACATCAGTATATCTCTACAACACAATGGATGTTATCGACACATTTATCAACAAGACTTTGATAATGAGAACATCTCTGATTGGGATCTCATTAACTCAACTATCTCATTTAACTCTAGTCAATGTGATAGTTCAAATGGTTGTCTTTATTTTACTGGTGGTCCTAACTATCGAACAGTAGCAAGTCGTCAAGCAACATCCCCAATGTTAGATCTTCAAGTTATTACACCTGTTACTCTACCATCTTCACCTACTACTTATAAAGAGAATATTTGTAATAATGATGAAAATATAATGTAAGTAATCTCTTTATATATCAATAAATACAATATATTTCTTTCTTCTCAGAATTATAAGTTTCTTACTTCAATTAACTCAATTCATTGGACCTGGTCCATGTACTGATAACTCACCTAATGTTATGCTTCTCTCTCTACATACTGAAGATACCTCATCACCTTTGGCATATTTTGTACCAGTGGGTAACAAATACTGGTCTTATTTCAATGGCAGTAGTTTATTCAATGTTCCAATATACTCTCCTAATAGTACTGAGAATACATTAATTACAACATGTCTTAATAATAATATCAGTCAATTTTCATTGAGTTGGATACAAGAGAACTATACTATTAATAAAGATATCTGGAGTCTTAGTCAAGTCAATATAACATTGGAACAATACGAGTTATGTTATAAGAATAAGTGAGTAATATCTCTTTATATTATGTTATAATATCTCTTTGTAGATCTTGGAGTCTTTATAATGGGAATATATCCCAATCATTACATACTAATAAGAGTACATTGATGTTTGATAATGGAGATGGGTCATCACCACGTAGTGCTAATCTTTCTCTCTCCTATCATTGTGAGATATCATCAACTACTGTAACAACCTCTAGTATTGAACCCTCAGTAACAAATATGACCAATAAAACCACTATAACCACCATAACCAGTATGACCAGTATTACTAAAACAAGTATAACCAGTATGACCAGTACAAACATTAAATCTACACCATCGCCAAGTCCTACAACTTGTTCTACTGATGGTATATGGCCAGAGACACTACAAGGTCATAATGTCACTGGTTTTTATTGTTATAAAGGAACTGTTAATGGTAAATGATAACTTCTCTTCTCCTTACATTATAATCCTCTCTAACAGGTACCAGACTATGTAAACAAGATGGAAACTGGGATGATAATATTTATTGTTTTACTAGCAAACAATTTAATACTGTATTATCAAAAGTATAGCACTAATATAATTTATAGCATCATCTCTCACTCTATTACATACACAGATCAATAGTTCTTCTATAACAGCTTTGGAAATATTAAGTGAAAATAATGAAGATATAACAGTTGATGAAACCATTTTCTTATTGTCTACTATTGTTAATAACCAGTTAAACCAGTCACCAGAACCTGTTTCTATTAATTTTACCAAGGTATGTACACTATCCTGTAGTTGATTACAATTTATTATATTATTAAAGTATTTTAATAATGTTATTAATAATGTACTGACAAACAAGACCATTCCTAATAATGAGGTAAATTTATAATTGATTAATAATAATTATATTATTAATTACAGGATAAGAGGCGATCTATTGGTAGTCAACTCCTCCTAACATTAGATCTATTTGCACTATATCTCTATAATACTACAGGACTACAGATGATAGGAGATACTATTGGTAGGTATATATATATATTAGTTGTATACTCTATGTCTCTCTTGTATATATAGCATTTACTGTTAAAGACATTACAAGTATAACTGGTACAATTCAAGCAATATCTGTTAATAATAATTCCATTACATTACCTCCTGATATATTTGATAATATACCAGTTAAAATAGCTTCATTTTACTACCAAAATTTATCAAGATGGTTACCTCCTGATCATCCCAACCAATCTATCATATCTCCAGTTCTCTCTTCTACTAATTGTACAGACTGTTCTATAACAGATCTGACTACACCAGTTAACATCTCCTTTAACTTGTCTAGTCAACAGGTATAATAAGACATACTCAGTTGTCATAACAACCATATCTCTTCTTCCTCTACACAGATATCAAGTAGTGATAATTTATCTTGTGTATATTGGAAGTTTGAATTGTACATAATCCTATCAGTAATATATTGAATGTATTATATCTCCTATTAGATCTGACATAACATTACCAAGTGGTGAGTGGAACAGTAATGGGTGTGGTCTTATTAGTCAAGAGGGTTCAACAGTAAGATGTCAATGTGATCATCTAACACACTTTGCTATTCTACTTAGTCCAGGAGTACCAGTATGTCTGTCTGTATGTCTGTATATATAACTGTCCATTTTATAGGTTAGTGACAAAGATCATAAGATCCTTCAAATTATAGGAGTTGTGTTATTACCTATCTCTCTGATATGTATGTTACTGACAATATTGACCTATCTTTATATGAGGTAAGGTACACACACACACATGTATTAGTGATAGTATATCTGTCCATAGATCACTGTGGAGTATGAGAAACTATATTCATGTTATGTTATGTAGTAATTTATTGATAGCACAACTTCTATTTGTAGTGGGTATTGAACAAACCAAGTATTGGGTATGTAGTCATGTGACTGACATGTGATTATTGCTGTCATTTAGTATGTGTGTTCATCAATAGCTGTAGTACTGCAGTACATGTTTCTAGTGACATTTATGTGGATGTTAATGGAGGGTGTGGTCTTATATGTTGCTCTGGTTAGGGTTTTCATTAAACATCCTAAACGTTACATAGTGTGTTTTACACTATTGAGTTATGGTCTGTTAATTATATTAATTAATTTCCTAATTGTAAATCTTATTCTATTCAGGTATTCCTGGAGTATATATGTTAATTATAGTACCTATTGGATATCTTGTTGGTATTGATGAAAACCACAGCCATTACTTGTTATACGAGAATAAAAAACTGGTTGCGTTAGTAATAGTAGTTATATAATTATTTAATGATAGTAAGTATTTTGTAGATGTTGGTTGAATTATGAGAGTGGATTTATATGGTCATTTATTATACCAGTTATCTTAATACTTCTAGTAAGTTTAATGGATGGACAGACAAATGTAATGTTACATTATCAGGTCAATATTGGTTTCTTTATCATGTCTATTGTTATAATGAGAAGACATCAAAAATCACAACTGAATAAAACTAAAGTTGATAATATCAAGTAAGATGTATTTAAATTTCTAAATTAATAATGTTGTTTGTTAGATATTGGTTGAAGTCATCTATATCACTTACTATAGTGATGGGTATAGGATGGCTAGCTAATGTTCTTTTCTTTAGTGACAAATTACTGTTCATTGCATATATAATGACAGTCTTTATTGCTGGTCAAGGTATTATTATCTTCATACTTTATGTGCCTCTATCTAAACATGTAAGTATTAGTTTTCAGTTTGCATTAATAATCTTTTACAAAATACAATCTGTATAACATATATTAGTTAAATCAATTAATCAATTTATACAGTGATATACATGGTAGATGTGTTAAATGTCATACACACACACATACAGGTAAGAGAGGTTTATTCAAGATGGTGGCATAACAAACAAAATGACTATCAATTTCTCAGTAAACTATCTTTTACCAAATCAACTTTAATGCAGACATCAGTAAGTTACAATGATGTCATAATGACATCATGACATTTACTTGTTTACAGGTTAGTGGTAAAAATGGTGTAGGATCAGTTCCTACTGGTAATATCTATGAACAATATACTCTTGGAACATTTGATGGTATGTATCCATTATATAACTATTGATCCATTGTTTATTATTAGAAAGTAATGTAGATATTGTAGAGAAATCTACATTGAATAATGATGATCAAAGAAAAGAAATTGAACTTTCATTATCATACACTAATGAAGGAGATGAGATAATATCTTCATTTACAACAATCATTCCAAAAGTCATCAAATATTAAGTTTAGAAAAGTAATGATATTTTGTGTACTATTGCCTTTTTTAATTAATTAATATTTTCTTGTTATAAATGGTTTAGTTTTACATAAATGTGTTATTAAACTGACGTTTGTCATATTTGTCTACCAGTAATAATCACAATTACATTAGATGTAATAATTATTGTACAAGTAACATTATTGTTTTATTATGCATAATTATTTATTCTAAAAAATTTGTGGTTGACAATATACCAGATATTGATGTGATCTCTGCCATTCTTTATTCTTGTTGTCATAAAGTTATTGAGTGTAGAAAATATACATTACATGGTGTTAGGAGTTTAACCAGTACTGAGACATGGCCTCCAAAATTTAGCTGGTCTCACGGTGAAACCCCCTGTGAACACGTTGATGTGAGCCCGAAGTCTCCAGTCTTTCAAGCATTCAGAAGAGGGTCAAAAGAAGTACAATATATATATAGAGAAACAAAAATTTGAGAACTAATTTCTGAACCGATGGAATACTATCTACCAGCGAGCGAAAATCAACAGCAGAAAAAAAGACAAGAGAGTCACATTTGTTTATTTATGTCAAGTATGATGGATTTATTTTGTTAATTATCATTTTTTTCTGCAGACAAATAATAAAAGCTTCTATATCACTTATTATAGCGATGGGTATAGGATGGCTAGCTAATGTTCTTTTCTTTACTGACAAATTACTGTTCATTGCATATATAATGACAGTCTTTATTGCTGGTCAAAGTGTTATTATCTTCATACTTTATGTCCCTCTATCTAAACATGTAAGTCTGACTATCATTACTAGTGGGTATAAATGTCATACACACACACATACATACAGGTAAGGAAGGCATACTCAAAATGGTGTTATGATGAGAAGAGAAAATCTCAATTATTCAATAAAATATATTTCACTAATCCAACTTCATTACAGACATCAGTGAGTTACAATAATGACATTATCATGACATCTTATTTCCTTACAGAGTAATGTTAAAAAAACTAAAAGATTAATAACTCAGGACAATATACTCTAGGAACAATTGATGGTATATATGTATATTTGTACAGCTGGTAATGATCTATTGTTCACTGTTAGAGAGTACATCAGATACTTTGAAGAAATCTACATTAAAGAATGTTGAACAAAGTAATGAGACTGAACTGGTCGGGGAATCATCAAATTCTAATGAAGGAACTGAGATTGTATCTAGTGTTAAATTACTAACAATCAATAAATCATGACATTCATAATATTAAAATGTAGTGATGTGTTGTGGTTTGTTAGTTACTTGATTATGTTGTTGCTATTAATATTTAACACATAACTTAATTTTAGTTGCCTATACTATACAATTTTACTAAATATATTCATTGAAAAATGTACATGGTAAACTTTTGATTAACATTTCGAGTTAAAATTAATGGGAATAACCAATTAATTAAATTAATTAATTGAATAAATAAATAATAGCATAATTTAGTAAAATACACAAAGTCATCAAATGTAAGTAGTAGATGTAGTTACTATATAGTTACTTTAGAATATTATTCTAAAATATAAAGATTGTTTATAATTAAAAATCATTTAATGTGGGGATGACAATTAAAACAACTCATACAAGTTCAACATAGGAATGACAATATAGATATCCCTATATAGTAATCACAATGTCAAGTGCATAATGTATTGTCGTGATAGTTATAGTGGAATTTTGAGACAAACAGTGCTATAATTAATATCAAAATGTAGTGATGTATTGTGGTTTTGTTTAATTAACTTTAATTGTTTAATTAAAATGACCAATCAGTTTTAATATAGTCTCTTTATATATATATATATAATTACTTGACACATCATTGATAAGATCATTAAATTGTTAATTGGATAATAGTATTAGATTATTTTTAAAGAATTACTTGATCGATTAACAAACAATAGAATCTAGTAAGTGAGTAATTAATCTAATTACAATATACTAATTATATAATACTTCATAATAATACATTAAAGTACATCATATTATATTGACATAATGTCACTATAATATGATGTGGTATACAATAATTCTAAATATTCATACATTATCATCACTATTACAACATAGCATATACATTACTTACAGTGGCTAGTTATAATGTCAGCTCTTTCCTTTTTGTTAGTGTTAACAACTCCTAGTATAGGACAGAGATCCTCTCACTGTATGGCTGACTGTAACATGAAACATCATGGACCCTTTCTTTATGAACAATACTACTGTATATTAAGTAACAGAGGAAAGATAATTCATTTAACAGAAAGTGGTCGAAAAAAGATCATCTTCTGTCCATCTACAAGACCTAATTCTTGTCCATAACTTAATGCATTATTTTTAATAACTCACATTATGTTAAAAATGTTTTCTTAACAAATCATCACAAAATGTGACATTGTTTATTAATGTATATAGTAAATTGATTTCATACTTTTCTTTAACTAAATTATTACAGAACAGATGTTTTAAATTGAAATTAAATTGATTACAAAATTCATTACAAATTTTGAAGTAATTGTAATTGTAACATATTTTTAAATATAATAGTAATTGAACTCTTTGTCAAGTAAATCAATTAAATGCAATAATTACCTCAATTACTTAAAGTTATAATAAAACTATCTGGATATTGAGGGTAATCATTAAGTTCATTTAACTGTCAACTATAACATTTTATATGTACAGATGTATATGGCCAGAACATTGGAGTTTAACAATTTTGTACTTGGCTAAGGGCCTGCCAAGAACTACATTTTATTGTTTCACATACACTACTTAGCTATGAGTAACTGCAACTATAACACTGTATATTTACATGTATATTGCCAGAACTTCTTAGAACATTGGAATTTGACAATGTTGTACTTGGGTAAGGGGCCAGTCATTAACTATGTTTTACTATTGAACATTATCATTACATCATAAACATTTCATTAACTCCATTCTCTATCCAATTATATGATATAAAATATTAGTTAGAAGCTAGACATTCACAGTTAGTGAGTTAGTTGTGTTTAATGTTGTATCTCTGTCTCATGTGTCTTCTATATCTGTCAACTGGAGATGTTAAAATATAAGTCATATACTAGTGATATCTCTTTCTCTCTCTCTCTCTCTAGTGACTTAAAATTCACACTAGTTCTTAAGTATACAGCAGACCCACCTCTTGAATCATGCTTACCATTAACTGTACCGAATGAAGGTGTTCTCATTAAAGCATTAATAGACCATACTACAGTTGTTCTACTTCATTTCTATTATGTAGCTATAACGGCACCTAAACCAAATTGTATTCCCACAGTGACCTTCATTAACTCATCATTCCTTAATTTAACATATGATACTACTGCATATAATACTACTATACATACACGTGGTAATTGTATATAATGTGTGGGCATTAGACAACATTAGTATATCTCTACAACACAATGGATGTTATTAACACATATATTAACAAGACTTTAATAATGGGGATATCCCTGGATGGTATCTTGTTAACACAACTATCTCATTTAACCCTAGTCAATATGATAGTTTAAATGGTTGTCTTTACTTTAATAGTAGTCCTAGCTATAATGGAGTAACAACTCATCAATCAACATCCCCAATATTAGATGTTTAAGTTATTACATCTGCAATAAGATATTAAGATATAGTCTGTTATCATAACTAATATATTGATCAACACTTGACAGTTTTACGTAAAAAGTTTTGTTTGACATCTGTTTAGTTAACAAAAGAAATTTCATGAATGCTAGACCTGTGTGCAAAGGCTGTCACTATAGAATTTATAACAGGACATTCTTACATATCAGACATATCATATATGTGTCATGTCCTTTCTAAGAAGTCATTTGTTTAAGCAAATTCCATAGTAGTTAGTAAACAGTATAAATGTTGTTAACATTTGTACAATATATTATTTAGTAGACAAGTGAGATGAACAAGCTAAAAACAATATTAGATACCTCTAATATATTGTAATAATGTCACTTATAAATGGGTACTTGGTAAACATAATAAATTATTGAGTTTAAATGTCAACATCTAAATTCATTATTCCACGAATTATTTGAGGACACAATATGTATATATTACTATGTGTATTAATTATTAATATGGTGAGTACAAAAAGTATAGAGTCACTGAGTCAGCACTTTTAGTGCTTAATTGTTTAGACAGCTTCCTGATCTTATATATATCACTACTTGATTTGGTTACTACTATACATCAAAAACATTTCATTACCTGCTTTTTTAATATAATATAAAGATAAGAGTTAGAAGCTAGATACTCACAGTTAGTGAGTTAGTCATGTTTACTGCTGTGTACCTCTGTCTCATGTCTCTTCTTTATCTGTCAACTAAACCAGAAAATGTTAAAATGTATGAAAGTTAAATACTATTATATTACTGGTGATGTATCAATTAAATAGTTTAATATACTTTAACATAATTATAAACTGGTCTCTCTTTGTCTGTTTGTTTGTCTGTCTCTCTCTCTCTCTCCTAGTGACTTAGAATTCTCACTAGTTCTCCACTATACACTATACACCTAATAACATTACCTCTTATTAACAATATTTCTCACTATCAGCGCATGGTTTCGATATCATTTACTTGTTAAAGAAGAAAAAGATTTTTTGTTGCAACAGTTACAAAGAGCTTGATACTAATATGCTTCCAAATATGGTCATACCATCATTAGTACATGGCATATATCCTTCTTTATTAATAACTAATATATTGTATGTGCCTCCTACCTTAGTTACCAATGTACCTACCTTAGCTACCAATGTACCTACCTTAGTTACCAAATGTACCTACCTTAGTTACCAAATGTACCTACCTTAGTTACCAATGTACATCCTTAGTTACGAATGTACTTCCTCAGTTATCAATGTCTTAACTGATACTTACAATTATTCTGTGCTTAAAAGAAAGAGAAGAGAGAAGGCTATTGTTTGTTTGATCAAATTATTTCAACTTCATGTTAAGAAGACTTTATTTCAAGCCTGGAAGATAGATACTCAAGAATCTCGCAAAGCAAACCTCTTTTTTTGAACAGAGCATGTGATGAACATGACAATGAAGAGGAGGCGTGGTATTGGCCCAAGAGTGAAGACCCCATTTCTCTCTTTCCTCGTGATGTCAGTATAAAGGTACATATTAATTTGTCATAATCATATCCACTTTGTTCTTCAGATCTTTAGTCATATAGGTGTACAAGGACTATGTCGATGTGCTCAAGTGTGTCGTTCATGGAGAGATGTGACTGAAGATACAAGACTGTGGAATAAGTATTTATATTTGGTGTTACATTATTATAATTTATTTATATATTTAGATTGATCTCTCTCCTCTGAGTAATTTGTAAGTTAAAGTAATTAATATTGTTTTATTTGGGGACTAGTTTAACAGACAAGTCTGTACTACAACTTTTAAAGAAATGGCAGCCATTACTTGGTCATCTTTGTTTACAAAATTGTAGTTTATTATCATCAGAAAGTTTTCGTTTTATTGGTCAATGCCAAAACCTACAAGATCTTAATCTCTGTGAGTGTCAGGATATCATGGTAACCACACCCACTTAATTAAACGTACAATATCTCTCATATTCTCTTAGGATGATGTCATTAAGAGTATAGCAATTGGTTGTAGTGGATTATTTTATCTCAACTTATCACATTGTTATGTAACAGATTCTATTATTAGATTATTGACAAAGTAAAAGAAAATGAAACAAATGATATAACTCTATTATCTCTCCTAGATATTGTATCAGTCTAAATTATCTTAGTTTAGCTCACTGTACTCTATTTACTGGTAAAGGACTCCAATCTATAATGGCTGGTAAAGGATGTCGTAAATTAATACATTTAGATTTATCTGGATGTACACAGGTCAATTATTATTGTATGACTATATAAACAATGATAACTGATCTCTCTCTCTCCCTCTCTCTCTCTTTCTCTCTCTCTCTCTCTCTCTCTCTCTCTCTCTTTCTCTCTTTCTCTCTCTCTCTCTCTCTCTAGTTAACTCAAGAAGCTCTTCAATTTATTGGTCAAGGACTTCCAATATTACATACATTAATTCTTGATGATGTACTGACACTAACAGATGAAGCACTCTTAGTAAGTGACCACGCCCATTAATTACGATTAATTGCTGGTTAGGGTTTTGTCACTCATTGCCACACTCTTCGTCACCTCTCTCTTTTGGGCGGGTCTTCTCTCAGTGACAAAGCCTTCAAACATTTAGGAATAGAAAATAGAAAATTAAAATCAATTAAAATTGAAAGTAAGTGTGGTTTGTTTGTTTTTAAAACTATTTCATGACTTTGTAATTAGATAACGAAGTAATTAGTGACGTATCATTGAGGGCTTTGGCTAAAGCATGTCATGATTTACAAGTAGTTTGTCTCCCAGGATGTTCCAGAGTTACTGATCAAGGACTTAAATTAATAGGATCTCTTATAAGAAACTTCATGTTCTAAATATAGCTGATTGTCATTGGTAAACCACACCCCCTACAATATTTTTTATTTGTTGTTTAAATAGAGTATCTGATGCTGGTATTCGTTATGTTGTTGAAAATGCCAGTGGTCCATTATTAAGAGAACTCAACCTTACCAATTGTGTTAAACTGTCTGATGTTACTCCATTAAGACTATCCCAATAGTACATTGATATATTTATCATAATCATGATGTCATAATCTTTTGTAGTTGTCGCCAGTTAACTCATTTAAATATCTCTTACTGTGAGCATATATCAGACACTGGTGTGGAGTTAATAGCTCAAATGCCCTCTCTTGTTGACTTAGATATTACTGGTTGTGGAGTCAGTGATCAGGTAAATAAGATATGTCTATTATAATAGAAATCTAACAATCTTCTTTGTAGGGTATTGCTGCTATTGCTCTTCCTGTCTTTTCTTCTTTTGTCTATCTCCTCATCCATTCATCCATCTATCTATTCATCCATTTGTCCATTCTTCTAGGCTCTAACTGATGCTAGTATTCAAGTATTAGCTTTTAATTGTCAGTTATTGAGATGTGTCTGTTTATCAACTTGTCCATTATTGAGTGATAATTCAGTTAAATATTTATCTCAAGGATGTGTCTGGATAGATCATATTGACATGTCTGGTACCAATATCACGTATGAGAGACATAAGGTCAAAGATACAGTAACTATATCTTTCTTTATATATCATAGTGATCAAGCTCTAAGACATTTGAGAAAAGAATGTCACCATCTTAAAACACTTGATATTCTATCATGTGTTCACATTAGCAAGTATGAAGTCTCTCTTATATATATTACTATATTAAATATAATCCATTATATAGAGAAGCTGTTATTAAATTACAGAAGACATGTCATACAATAAACTATAGTACAGATCCTCCTCAATATATGTCATTAGATAGAGAAGGAATACCTGACTTACCAGTGGAATCCATGTTAAATAGATAATGAGGTTATCTTGTAAATATTTTATTTTTTGTGTCAATTATTTTATATAATAAACCAGACACGTGAGTAATGTTATATTTTGGTTACACCCAAACATGTTGTTAAACTGTTTTTTGTCATATTTGACTTACCATCCAATCACATTACAAATAATAATATTATATATAATATAATTGTTTTAATTATAAATTTGTGGTTGACTATATATTATATTGACATGATCTCTGACCATTCTTTATTCTTGTTTTTGGAGATTATAAGATGGACAAATAAATCAACTCTTACCTTAATTCAATGATTTAGGTTATAGAGAAGTCTCAGTTCATTTATACAAGTAGTCTAAGATATTTCTAAGGGAATGGTGAAACTGAGAGAAATGTACAAACCTTGAAAATCTGCAGAAAAGTCAGATGATCCATATCTGGTACAACTGTCATCTTCATAAGGTAAGATACAGTCCTGGACAATTACTCATGTCTCATAGTATTAGGTCTACAGTGTTAAAGAGTTTTTAGAAGATTCTGAAAGCAATGAGGACAACGTCAATACCTTCTAATTACAATGAGTTGCTGAATTCAAAACCTCCAGAGAGGTACATAATATGACTAAATATTTTTCATGTGTGGCACTAATCTTTTGATTTTTTAATATCCTTATATGGAAATATATTGTAATAAAGTTGTAACTATAAGGAGGTTACTCTCTCTTTCTCTCTCTCTCCCTCTCTCTCTCTCTCTCTCTCTCTCTCTCAAATGACTTAAAATTCTCACTAGTCCTTCAGTATACAGCAGACCCACCTAAAAATTCATGTTTACAATTAGTTACACAAAATGAAGATGTTCTCATTAAAGCACTAATAGACAATACTCCAGTTGTTCCACTTTATCTCTATTATGTAAATGGAAAACCAACTAGAAATGACATTGCTATAGTAACCTTCATTAACTCATCATTCCTTAATTTAAAATATAATACTACTACATATGCTACATATACTAGATATACTCTCCCATTTACTGCCTCTTCAGCTGTTGGACCATATTTTTATAACATTACCATTAACAATGATCTACTGTTAAATCAAACAGTACGTTTTGCATGGAATCAGACGTACAAAGCACAACATAGTAATTGTGATGTTTGGGCATTAGACAACATCAGTATATCTCTACAACACAATGGATGTTATCGACACATATATCAACAAGACTTTAATAATGGGGAAACTCCTGGTTGGGATCTTGTTAACTCAAATATCTCATTTAACTCTACTGAATGTGATAGTTCAAATGGTTGTCTTTATTTTACTGGTGGTCCTAACTATCAAACAGTAGCAAGTCGTCAAGCAACATCCCCAATGTTAGATCTTCAAGTTATTACACCTGTTACTCTACCATCTTCACCTACTACTTATAAAGAGAATATTTGTAATAATGATGACAATATAATGTAAGTAATCTCTTTATATATCAATAAATACAATATATTTCTTTCTTCTCAGAATTATAAGTTTCTTACTTCAATTAACTCAATTCATTGGACCTGATCCATGTACTGATAACTCACCTAATGTTATCCTTCTCTCTCTACATACTGAAGATATCTCATCACCTTTGGCATATTTTGTACCAGTGGGTAACAAATACTTATCATCAACTACTGTAACAACCTCTAATATTGAACCCTCAGTAACAAGTATAATCAGTATAACCAGTATGACCAGTACAAACATTATATCTACTCCATCTCCAAGTCCTATAACTTGTTCTACTGATGGTATATGGCCAGAGACACTACAAGGTCATAATGTCACTGGTTTTTACTGTTATAAAGGAACTGTTAATGGTAAATGATAACTTCTCTTATCCTTATATTATAATCCTCTCTAACAGGTACCAGACTATGTAAACAAGATGGAAACTGGGATAATAATATTTATTGTTTTATTAGTGAACAATTTAATACTGTATTATCAAAAGTATAGCACTAATATAATTTATAATATCATCTCTCACTCTATTACATACACAGATCAATAGTTCTTCTATAACAGCTTTGAAAATATTATGTCAAAATAATGAAGATATAACAGTTGATGAAACCATTTTCTTATTGTCTACTATTGTTAATAACCAGTTAATCCAGTCACCAGAACCCGTTTCTATTAATTTCGCTAAGGTATCTATAATCATAATTTTGTATGATATATTAGATTATTACAGTATTTTAAATATGTGATCAATGATTTACTAACCAATGAGAATATTCCTGATGACAAGGTAAGGTCTATTGTTTACATAGCACCAATTACATGACTCATGATAACAACATTAATAATTACATTACTAATTACAGGATAAGAGGCGATCTATTGGTAGTCAACTCCTCCTAACATTAGATCTATTTGCACTATATCTCTATAATACTACAGGACTACAAATGATAGGAGATATTATTGGTAGGTATATATATATATATATATATATTAGTTGTATACTCTATGTCTCTCTTGTATATATAACATTTACTGTTAAAGAGATTACAAGTATAACTGGTCCAATTCAAACAATATCTGTTAATAATAATTCCATTACATTACCTCCTGATATATTTGATAATCTACCAGTTAAAATAGCTTCATTTTACTACCAAAATTTATCAAGATGGTTACCTCCTGATCATTCTAACCAATCTATTATATCTCCAATTCTCTCTTCTACTAATTGTACAGACTGTTCCATAACAGATCTGACTACACCAGTTAACATCTCCTTTAACTTGTCTAGTCAACAGGTATAACAAGATTTACTCAGTTATCATAGCAACCATATCTCTTCTTCCTCTACACAGATATCAAGTAGTGATAATTTATCTTGTGTATATTGGAAGTTTGAATTGTACATAATCCTATCAGTAATATATTGAGTGTATTATATCTCCTATTAGATCTGATATAACATTACCAAGTGGTGAGTAGAACAGTAATGGGTGTGGTCTTATTAGTCAAGAGGGTTCAACAGTAAGATGTCAATGTGATCATCTGACACACTTTGCTATTCTACTTAGTCCAGGAGTACCAGTATGTCTGTCTGTATGTCTGTATATATAACTGTCCATTTTATAGGAGTGACAAAGATCATAAGATCCTTCAAACTATAGGAGTTGTGTTATTACCTATCTCTCTGATATGTATGTTACTGACAATATTGACCTATCTTTGTATGAGGTGAGGCACACGCACACACACATATATCAGTGATAGTATATCTGTCCATAGATCACTGTGGAGTATGAGGAACTATATTCATGTTATGTTATGTAGTAATTTATTGATAGCACAACTTCTATTTCTAAATTAATATTGTTGTTTGTTAGATATTGGTTGAAGTCATCTATATCACTTACTATAGTGATGGGTATAGGATGGTTAGCTAATGTTCTTTTCTTTACTGACAAATTACTGTTCATTGCATATATAATGACAGTCTTTATTGCTGGTCAAGGTATTATTATCTTCATACTTTATGTCCCTCTATCTAAACATGTAAGTATATTTATTACTAGTGATCCACTCTAAAAACTGATAGTTGATTTAACCAATATATGGTTATATGTTACATATCATTATATTATGATGCATATGGTTATATTGATAGTATGATGTAAACTGAAAGTAATCAAGTTGCAAATTTGATTACTATTTTCTGTGTATTTAACTGTTGAAAAATGATAGTGTTTTAATGTGATAAATGTCATACACACACACATACAGGTAAGAGAGGTTTATTCAAGATGGTGGCATAACAAACAAAATAACTATCAATTTCTCAGTAAACTAACTTTTACTGAATCAACTTTAATGCAGACATCAGTAAGTTACAATGATGTCATAATGACATCATGACATTTACTTGTTTACAGCTTAGTGGTAAAAATAGTGTAGGATCAGTTCCTACTGGTAATATCTATGAACAATATACTCTTGGAACATTTGATGGTATATATCCATTATATAACTATTGATCCATTGTTTATTATTAGAGAGTATTATAGATATTGTAGAGAAATCTACATTGAATAATTATGGTCAAAGAAAAGAAATTGAACTTTCATTATCATACACTAATGAAGGAGATGAGATAATATCTTCATTTACAACAATCATTCCAAAAGTCATCAAATATTAAGTTTAGAAAAGTAACGATATTTTGTGTACTATTGTCTTTTTTAATTAATTGATTTTTCTTGTTATAAATGGTTTAGTATTACATAAATGTGTTATTAAACTGACATTTGTCATATTTGTCTACCAGTAATAATCACAATTACATTAGATGTAATAATTATTGTACAAGTAACATGATCGTTTTATTATGCATAATTATTGATTCTAATAAAATTTGTGGTTGACAATATATATATATTGACATGATCTCTGCCATTCTTTATTGTTGTTGTCATAAAGTTATTGAGTGTAGAAAATATACATTACATGTTGTTAGGAATTTAACTAGTACTGAGACATGGCCTCCAAAAATTTAGCTGGTCTCACGGAGAAAGGCAGAAGAACCCCAGTTAACACGTTGATGTGGGCCCGAAGCCTCCAGTCTTTCAAGCGTTCGGAAGAGGATCAAAAGAAGTACGATATATGTATAGAGAAACAAAATTCGAGAACTAATTTCTGAAGTGACGGAATACCATCTACCAGCGAGCGAAAGTCAACAGCAGAAGAAAAGACAAGAGAGTCACATTTATTACAGCGCTCTGTATATTATTTAGCAGAGAAATGCGATCCTACGCGATGACATGATTCGCGAGAGAATTGTAGTAGCGTACAAATGGACGAAGTCTTACCTCAGTTAAACAGCTATGATGATATAACAACTGAATAAATCCCAAACAGACACATAGAAGCCATTTAAAGAAGACAGACCTGACCTACAAACCACAAAATCCATCTCCAAAGACAACCCAGTATCAACATCTAAAGGAGATTGTTTGTACAAAGTGTGGGAAAGTTCCTCCATGTGGTAGATTCTGGAAGTACAATAAGACTAGTGGAAATTCAAGGACACAACAATGGACAACACATCTATACTTGAATGGCATCCAATGACCTTTAAAATTGACATGGTTGCTAGTGTCACAGTTACTTCAGAGATTAAGTATTGGAGATCATGAGATGGATGATTTAAATCAAGCAAGTAGAAGAGGACCTATAGTGCTATTGTATGGAGTTTTATAGTTCATTGCAAGTTTTATACTTCCAATGAAGATGATTTTTTTACAAAATACCTGCTTTGCATGTACAATAGATTAGCGGAAGTTCTATTTAAGTACTCAAAAGAACTGTTCGCGGTGGTGACATTGACAATTAAACAACTGAGAGATTATTAATTATGACCAACCTTGTAGTAAAGACAGATAATAAGCCTCCAGATTCGCTCCTGTCCTCAAAGAATCTGGAAGAGTTACCTTGTGAATATAATAATTTAGGTTACAAATACAGTTTCATTTCTCAATTAGGTATGTGCAAGTCAAAGAACTAAACACAGCAGACCAAGCACCTCTCTAGATCACCAATCTATTAAATGACCAAGAGATTAAAGATGAAGAATTTCAAAGTAAAGTAGAGGGTTTTATGAACTTAATTATTAATAACCTCCCTACATTTGACAGATACCTCAGAGAGATCCAGAACATCAAGGAAGTGTTCCTATTCTACAGAAGTTGAAACAATAATGTTTGAAATGAACTACCAAAAGAGACTTATCCCAGGTATATGTATTAACTGAGATCTCACTAACAACAGTTTGTTACTGAAAGGAAGCCATTTAATTTTCCCTAAGACTCTACAAGCCAAGTAAATTCACTCCGGACATTAAAGCCTATACAAGTGTAAAAGCTACAAACACAGATTACCACAGGTTGAACTCCTATAACCTTCACTACTCCCAAACATACCCTGGGAAATAGTAGCTACAGATCTCATTATGTGTAAACAAAATTACTATCTATTCATCATTGTTTACTATTATTATCGTTATATTGAAGTAGTAAATCTACTGTCATTGACCACTGAAGCAGTAATGAAATAGTTAAAGGGAATTTTTACAAGACATGATATTCCACAGACTATTATCTCAAATAACGAACCTGATATTCATCCTGTCAATTTAGTAAATTTTCAGTTAATTTAAAGACATTACAAGTGTCCCAAGATATACCTAAGGAAATAATACGGCAGAGAGAGGTGTACAAACCTTGAATAATCTATGGAAAAGTCAAACAACCCTTACCTGATACTATTGTCATGCAATTCGTCTATACTGTCCTCCTAGATTGTACCAATTCATTCTTAACTGACTTCTGTCATTCATCACAACTTTATTTAACCTAGGTCATTCTCCCCTCTGTATTGTTCCTTTGGCATTCTAATTTGGTATCCACACTTCCTCTCCTGTTTACTTCTGTTGTTCAATGTTGTTTATCAAAGTATCTTTTGTGCTTTTTTTCTTTACTTTAAAAATTGGGAATTTGAAGTTTTAAGGTAACAGTAGTAATTGTGCAAGCTTCTAGTCTAAAGATCCCAATTGTAATCAAACAGCTGGAGAGTTTTTAGAAGGTTCTGAAAGCAATAAACACAATGTCAATACATCAATACCTTCCAGGCATGTAATTATAAGGAATGGCTGAATTTCAAGACCACCCAAGTTATACACAATATCACTAAATATTTTTCATGTGTGACGTCTAATCTTTTGATATTTGTGATGTACTTATAAGGAAATATATTGTAATAATGTTGTAACTATTAGAAAGTTATGAATATTTATCATTTGTGGTTTACTATAATATATTGACGTGATCTCTTCATTCTTGTTGTCGTAAAGTTATTGAGTGCCAATAGTAGATATTATATAATCTGTTGACAATAGTCTACATTGTTGGAGTTAGGAAGTTAGTCATGTTTACTGCTGTGTGTCTTTGTTTTATATCTCTTTATCTGTCAACTAAAGCTGAAGATGTTGAAATGTAAGTCAAATACTAGTACTGATATTGATGACTCTCTCTCTCTCTCTCTCTCTCTCTCTCTCTCTCTCTCTCTCTCTCTCTCTCTCTCTCTCTCTCTCTCTCTCTCTCTCTCTCCTCTCTCTCTCTCTCTCTCTCTCTCTCTCTCTCTCCTCTCTCTCTCTCTCTCTCTCTCTCTCTCCTCTCTCTCTCTCTCTCTCTCTCTCTCTCTAGCAACTTAGAATTCTCACTAGTTCTTAACTATACAGAACCACCTATATTTAATGATTCATGTTATAAATTGAATGTACCAAATGAAGGTGTTCTCATTAAAGCAATAATAGACAATACTACAGTTGTTCCACTTCATCTCTATTATGTAAATGGAACAGAAGATAATATTCCTAAAAACAGGAAAAGTATTCCCACAGTAACCTTCATTAACTCATCATTCCTTAATTTAACATATAATGATACTGCATATAATACTACTACATATGCTACATATACTACATATACTGTCCCATTTACGCCCTCATCAGCTGTTGGACCATATCTTTATAACATTACCATTAACGATGATCTACTGTTAAATCAAACAGTACGTTTTGCATGGAATCAGACATACAGAGCACCTCGTACTAGTTGTGATGTGTGGGCATTAGACAACATCAGTATATCTCTACAACACAATGGATGTTATCGACACATATATCGACAAGACTTTAATAATGGGGAAACCCTTGGTTGGGATCTTGTTAACTCAAATATCTCATTTAACTCTAGTCAATGTGATAGTTCAAATGGATGTCTTTATTTTACTAGTAGTCCTGACTATAAAGGAGTAGAACATTATAATGATAAACGTATAGGAAGACGTCAAGCAACATCTCCAATGTTAGATCTTCAAGTTATTACACCTGTTACTCTACCATCTTCACCTACTACTTATAAAGATAATATTTGTAATAATGATGACAATATAATGTAAGTAATGTCTTTATATATCAATAAATACAATATATTTCTTTCTTCTCAGAATTATAAGTTTCTTACTTCAATTAACTCAATTCATTGGACCTGGTCCATGTACTGATAACTCACCTAATGTTATCCTTCTCTCTCTACATACTGAAGATACCTCATCACCTTTGGCATATTTTGTACCAGTTGGTAACAAATACTGGCCTTATTTTAATGGGAGTAGTTTATATAATGTTCCAATATACTCTCCTAGTAATACTGAGAATACATTAATTACAACATGTCTTAATAATAATATCAGTCAATTCTCATTGAGTTGGATACAAGAGAACTATACTATTAATAAAGATATCTGGAGTCTTAGTCAAGTCAATATAACATTGAAACAATATGAGTTATGTTATAAGAATGAGTGAGTAATATCTCTTTATATTATGTTATAATATCTCTTTTTAGATCTTGGAGTCTTTATAATGGTAATATATCCCAATCATTACATACTAATAAGAGTACATTGATGTTTGATAATGGAGATGGGTCATCACCACGTAGTGCTAATCTTTCTCTCTCTTATCATTGTGACATATCATCAACTACTGTAGCAAACTCTAGTATTGAACCCTCAGTAACAAGTATGACCAGTACAAACATTATATCTACACCATCTCCAAGCCCTACAACTTGTTCTACTGATGGTATATGGCCAGAGACACTACCAGGTCATAATGTCACTGGTTTTTACTGTTATAAAGGAACTGTTAATGGTAAATGATAACTTCTCTTATCCTTATATT
This sequence comes from Xestospongia muta, assembly GCA_963693285.1. Lineage (NCBI taxonomy): Eukaryota > Metazoa > Porifera > Demospongiae > Haplosclerida > Petrosiidae > Xestospongia > Xestospongia muta. The sequence goes on from OY848931.1 coordinate 3,333,822, forward strand.
ATAATCCTCTCTAACAGGTACCAGACTATGTAAACAAGATGGAAAGTGGGATAATAATATTTATTGTTTTATTAGTGAACAATTTAATACTGTATTATCAAAAGTATAGCACTAATATAATTTATAATATCATCTCTCACTCTATTACATACACAGATCAATAGTTCTTCTATAACAGCTTTGGAAATATTAATTGAAAATAATGAAGATATAACAGTTGATCAAACCATTTTCTTATTGTCTACTATTGTTAATAACCAGTTAAACCAGTCACCAGAACCCGTTTCTATTAATTTTACCAAGGTATGTACACTATCCTGTAGTTGATTACAATTTATTATATTATTATAGTATTTTAATAATGTTATTAATAATGTACTGACAAACAAGACCATTCCTAATAATGAGGTAAATTTATAATTGATTAATCATAATTATATTATTAATTACAGGATAAGAGGCGATCTATTGGTAGTCAACTCCTCCTAACATTAGATCTATTTGCACTATATCTCTATAATACTACAGAACTACAAATGATAGGAGATACTATTGGTAGGTATATATATATATATATTAGTTGTATACTCTATGTCTCTCTTGTATATATAGCATTTACTGTTAAAGAGATTACCATTATAACTGGTCCAATTCAAGCAATATCTGTTAATAATAATTCTATTACATTACCTCCTGATATATTTGATAATCTACCAGTTAAAATAGCTTCATTTTACTACCAAAATTTATCAAGATGGTTACCTCCTGATCATCCTAACCAATCTATCATATCTCCTGTTCTCTCTTCTACTAATTGTACAGACTGTTCTATAACAGATCTGACTACACCAGTTAACATCTTCTTTAACTTGTCTAGTCAACAGGTATAATGAGATATACTCAGTTGTCATAGCAACCTTATCTCTTCTTCCTCTACACAGATATCAAGTAGCAATAATTTAACTTGTGTATATTGGAAGTTTGAATTGTACATAATCCTATCAGTAATATATTGAGTGTATTATATCTCCTATTAGATCTGATATAAGATTACCAAGTGGTGAGTGGAACAGTAATGGGTGTGGTCTTATTAGTCAAGAGGGTTCAACAGTAAGATGTCAATGTGATCATCTAACACACTTTGCTATTCTACTTAGTCCAGGAGTACCAGTATGTCTGTCTGTATGTCTATATATATAACTGTCCATTTTATAGGTTAGTGACAAAGATCATAAGATCCTTCAAATTATAGGAGTTGTGTTATTACCTATCTCTCTGATATGTATGTTACTGACAATATTGACCTATCTTTGTATGAGGTAAGGCACACACACACACATATAAGTGATACTATATCTGTCCATAGATCACTGTGGAGTATGAGGAACTATATTCATGTTATGTTATGTAGTAATTTATTGATAGCACAACTTCTATTTGTAGTTGGTATTGAACAAACCAAGTATTGGGTATGTAGTCATGTGACTGTCATGTGATTCTTTGTGTCATTTAGTACGTGTGTTCATCAATAGCTGTAGTACTGCAGTACATGTTTCTAGTGACATTTATGTGGATGTTAATGGAGGGTGTGGTCTTATATGTTGCTCTGGTTAGGGTTTTCATTAAACATCCTAAACGTTACATAGTGTGTTTTACACTATTGAGTTATGGTCTGTTAATTATATTAATTAATTTCCTAATTGTAAATCTTATTCTATTCAGGTATTCCTGGAGTATATATGTTAATTATAGTACCTATTGGATATCTTGTCGGTATTGATGAAAACCACAGCCATTACTTGTTATACGAGAATGAAAAACTGGTTGCGTTAGTAATAGTAGTTATATAATTATTTAATGATAGTAAGTATTTTGTAGATGTTGGTTGAATTATGAGAGTGGATTTATATGGTCATTTATTATACCAGTTATCTTAATACTACTAGTAAGTTTAATGGATGGACAGACAAATGTAATGTTACATTATCAGGTCAATATTGGTTTCTTCATCATGTCCATTGTTATAATGAGAAGACATCAAAAATCACAACAGCATAAATCTAAAGTTGATAATATCAAGTAAGATGTATTTAAATTTCTAAATTAATATTGTTGTTTGTTAGATATTGGTTGAAGTCATCTATATCACTTACTATAGTGATGGGTATAGGATGGCTAGCTAATGTTCTTTTCTTTAGTGACAAATTACTGTTCATTGCATATATAATGACAGTCTTTATTGCTGGTCAAGGTATTATTATCTTCATACTTTATGTCCCTCTATCTAAACATGTAAGTATATATATTACTAGTGATCCACTCTAAAAACTGATAGTTGATTTAACCAATATATGGTTATATGATACATATTGTTATATTGATAGTATGATACATATTGTTATATTGATAGTATGATGTAAACTGAAAGTAATCAAATTGCAAATTTGATTACTATTTTCTGTGTATTTAACTGTTGAAAAATGATAGTGTTTTAATGTGATAAATGTCATACACACACACACATACAGGTAAGAGAGGTTTATTCAAGATGGTGGCATAACAAACAAAATGACTATCAATTTCTCAGTAAACTATCTTCTACCAAATCAACTTTAATGCAGACATCAGTAAGTTACAATGATGTCATAATGACATCATGACATTTACTTGTTTTCAGGTTAGTGGTAAAAATAGTGTAGGATCAGTTCCTACTGGTAATATCTATGGACAATATACTCTTGGAACATTTGATGGTATGTATCCATTATATAACTGTCGATCCATTGTTTATTATTAGAGAGTACTGTAGATATTGTAGAGAAATCTACATTGAATAATGATGATCAAAATAAAGAAATTGAACTTTCATCATCATACACTAATGAAGGAGATGAAATAATATCTTCATTTACAACAATCATTCCAAAAGTCATCAAATATTAAGTTTATAAAAGTAATGATTTTTTGTGTACCATTGTCTTTTTTAATTAATTGATATTTTCCTGTTTTATATAGACATTGTGTTTTTAATCAATTTAATGTGTGCATTATGTCATTTATATTATCATATCTTAAAACACTTGATATTCTATCATGTGTTCACATTAGCAAGTATGAAGTCTCTCTTATATATATTACTATATTAAATATAATCCATTATATAGAGAAGCTGTTATTAAATTACAGAAAACATGTCATACAATAAACTATAGTACAGATCCTCCTCAATATATGTCATTAGATAGAGAAGGAATACCTGACTTACCAGTGGAATCCATGTTAAATAGATTATGAGGTTATCTTGTAAATATTCTATTTTTATTGTATTAATTATATAATAAACCAGACACCTGACTAATATTGTGTTTAGTTACACGTTAATGTACATATTTGGCTACCAACAATAATTATAATAATTATGATGAATTAATATTTGATTGACTGCTTTCATTATACATAGTTATTATAAAATTTGTGGTTGACTATATGTAAATTGATGTGATCTCTGTCCAATCTTTTTGCTGTATAGTTGTTGACTATAGATAGCATACATTAGATGGTGTCAGAACTTCAACCAGTACAGACAACTCCTCCTACCACTTTACTCCTCCCAAATTGTTTAAGTTTAGCCCGTCTAGATCTCATAAAGAAATGGAGAAAAAACTCAAGTTAACACATTGATGTGGACACAAAGGAGACAATGTCCTCCAAATTTTCAAGAATTCAGAATAGGATCAAAAGTATGATATAGTGAAACAAAAATTCAAAAACTATTTTCTGCAGGGACAGAACACCATTTACCAACGAGTGAAATTCAACAGCAGAAAGCCGTACATCATATAAAATAACTATAATATTACAATAGATTAAACAAGTAAAACAACTGTAGAAGGAGTTAATAAGAAATCTCAAACAGCCATGTAGAAGCAATTTAAAGAAGACAGATCTGACTTAGATCTCTGCACAAACCACAAAATCCAGCCCCAAAGACAACCCAATATCAAGATCTAAAGGACAGTTTGTACAAGGCGAAAAAAGCTTCCTCTTTGTGGGAGATTCCACTGTGGCACTGACCTGCCTCTGAAGCCAGACACCACAAGTGTGGAAGTACAATGCTGTTGAGACTAATTAATGCACTTCAAAAGATGATTTCTTGAGAGCATTGGAGAGACACAGCAATGGATAACACATCTATATCTGAATGGGCACCCAGTGACCTTTAAAATGATACATTTGTTTCAGAGAGTATGAGAGATCACACGATAGATAGATAAATCAATCAAGTAATGTAGAGGCTATATCCTGGTCCTTTACGCCCACAGAACAGTTCAAAAAGGAAAGATTGGCAGTGACATGGCAGCTGAGAGGTTGTTAATTGAGCCTGAGTTTGTAGTAGAGACAGACAATAAGACTCTAGTTCCTCTCCTGTCCTCAAAGAATCTGGAAGAGTTACTTTGAGAATATAACAATTTAGGTTACAAATACAGTTTCATTTCTCAATTAGGCATGTGTGAGTCAAAGAACTAAACACAGCAGACCAAGCACCTCTCTAGATCACCAATCCCATTAAATGACCAAGAGATTAAAGACAAAGAATTTCAAAGTAAAGTAGAGGCTTTTGTGAACTTAATTATTAATAACCTCCCTACATCTGACAGATACCCCAGAGACATTCAGAGCATCAAGACAAAAGTTGAAACAATACTGTTTGAAATGAACTACCAAAAGAGACTTATCCCAGGTATATGTATTAACTGATATATCACTAACAACAGATTTGTTACTGAAAGGAAGCCATCTAATTTTCCGTAAGACTCTGCAAGTCAAATACTCAAATAAATTCACTCCAAACATCAAGGCCTATACAAGTGTAAAGAGCATACTAGAAGATAAGACTGGTGGATTAGAATAACAGCTCAAATTAAAGAAAGATCAAGAGGTCTTTAATATAATACAAACACAGACAATCACAGGTTGAACTCCTATAACCTTCACTACTTCCAAACATACCCTGGGAAATTGTAGCTACAGATGTCTTTATGTGTAAACAAAATTACTATCTATTAGTCATTGTTTACTATTATTATTGTTATGTTGAAGTAGCAGATCTGTCATTGACCACTTAAGCAGTAATTGAATAGTTAAAGGAAATTTTACAGAACATTATTTTCTACAAACAATTATCTCAAAATAATGAACCTGATATTTCTCCTCTCAATTTAAAGGATTGGCAAAGCCTCCAATCTAAAGATTCCATTTGTAATCCAACAGCTGGAAAGTTTCTAAGTAATGAGGACAATGTCAATACCTTCTAATTACAAAGAGTGGCCTAATTTCAAGACCTCCCAAGAGATACACAATATATATAACTAAATATTTTTCATGTGTGACGTCTAAACTTTTGATATTTGTAATGTCCTTATAAGGAAATTATAAATATTTATCATTTGTGGTTTACTATATATTGACGTGGTCTCTTCATTCTTGTTGTCATAAAGTTAGAGTGCCAATAGTAGATATTACATAATCTGTTGAGAATTAGAGTTCATAAGTTAGTCATGTTTACTGGTGTGTGTCTCTGTTTTATATCTCTTCTTTATCTGTCAACTAAAGCTGAAGATGTTGAAATGTAAGTCAAATACTAGTACTGATATTGATGACTCTCTCTCTCTCTCTCTCTCTCTCTCTCTCTCTCTCTCTCTCTCTCTCTCTAGCAACTTAGAATTCTCACTAGTTCTTCAGTATACACAACCACCTAGTAATGACAATTGTTATAAATTGAATGTACCAAATGAAGGTGTTCTCATTAAAGCAATAATAGACAATACTACAGTTGTTCCACTTCATCTCTATTATGTAAATGGAACAGAAAAGAAAATTCCTAATAACACGAAAAGTATTCCCACAGTAACCTTCATTAACTCATCATTCCTTAATTTAACATATAATGATACTGCATATAATACTACTACATATGCTACATATACTACATATACTGTACCATTTACTGCCTCATCAGCTGTTGGACCATATCTTTATAACATTACCATTAACAATGATCTACTGTTAAATCAAACAGTACGTTTTGCATGGAATCAGACATACAGAGCACCTCGTGCTAATTGTGATGTGTGGGCGTTAGACAACATCAGTATATCTCTACAACACAATGGATGTTATCGATACATATATCAACAAGACTTTGACAATGAAGAAACCCCTGATTGGGATCTTGTTAACTCAAATATTTCATTTAACTATAGTGAATGTGATAGTTCAAATGGTTGTCTTTATTTTATTAGTGGTCCTAACTATGAAGGAGTAAAAAGTCATAATAATAAAACTATAGGAAGTCGTCAAGCAACATCCCCAATGTTAGATCTTCAAGTTATTACACCTGTTACTCTACCATCTTCACCTACTACTTATAAAGAGAATAATTGTAATAATGATGACAATATAATGTAAGTAATGTCTTTATATATCAATAAATACAATATATTTCTTTCTTCTCAGAATTATAAGTTTCTTACTTCAATTAACTCATTTCATTGGACCTGGTCCATGTACTGATAACTCACCTAATGTTATCCTTCTCTCTCTACATACTGAAGATACCTCATCACCTTTGGCATATTTTGTACCAGTGGGTAACAAATACTGGCCTTATTTTAATGGGAGTAGTTTATATAATGTTCCAATATACTCTCCTAGTAATACTGAGAATACATTAATTACAACATGTCTCAATAATAATATCAGTCAATTCTCATTGAGTTGGATACAAGAGAACTATACTATTAATAAAGATATCTGGAGTCTTAGTCAAGTCAATATAACATTAAAACAATATGAGTTATGTTATAAGAATGAGTGAGTAATATCTCTTTATATTATGTTATAATATCTCTTTGTAGATCTTGGAGTCTTTATAATGGTAATATATCCCAATCACTATGTACTAATAACAATACATTGATGTTTGATAATGGAAATGGATCATCACCACGTAGTGCTAACCTTTCTCTCTCCTATCATTGTGGTATAACTTGTTCTACTGATGGTATATGGCCAGAGACACTACAAGGTCATAATGTCACTGGTTTTTACTGTTATAAAGGAACTGTTAGTGGTAAATGATATCTTCTCTTCTCCTTACATTATAATCCTCTCTAACAGGTACCAGACTATGTAAACAAGATGGAAACTGGGATGATAATATTTATTGTTTTACTAGTGAACAATTTAATGCTGTATTATCAAAAGTATAGCACTAATATAATTTATAATATCATCTCTCACTCTATTACATACACAGATCAATAGTTCTTCTATAACAGCTTTGGAAATATTAAGTGAAAATAATGAAGATATAACAGTTGATCAAATCATTTTCTTATTGTCTACTATTGTTAATAACCAGTTAATCCAGTCACCAGAACCTGTTTCTATTAATTTCACTAAGGTATCTATAATCATAATATTGTATGATATATTAGATTATTACAGTATTTTAAAAATGTGATCAATGATTTACTAACCAATGAGAATATTCCTGATGACAAGGTAAGGTTTATTGTTTACATAGCACCAATTACATGACTCATGATAACATCATAATTATTACTAATTATAGGATAAGAGGCGATCTATTGGTAGTCAACTCCTCTTAACATTAGATCTATTTGCACTATATCTCTATAATACTACAAGACTACAGATGATAGGAGATACTATTGGTAGGTATATATATATATATATATTAGTTGTATACTCTATGTCTCTCTTGTATATATAGCATTTACTGTTAAAGAGATTACAAGTATAACTGGTCCAATTCAAGCAATATCTGTTAATAATAATTCCATTACATTACCTCCTGATATATTTGATAATCTACCAGTTAAAATAGCTTCATTTTACTACCAAAATTTATCAAGATGGTTACCTCCTGATCATCCTAACCAATCTATCATATCTCCAGTTCTCTCTTCTACTAATTGTACAGACTGTTCTATAACAGATCTGACTAGACCAGTTAAAATCTTGTTTAACTTGTCTAGTCAACAGGTATAACAAGATATACTCAGTTGTCATAGCAATGTTATCTCTTCTTCCTCTATACAGATTTCGAGTAGTGATAATTTATCTTGTGTATATTGGAAGTTTGAATTGTACATAATCCTATCACTAATATATTGAGTGTATTATATCTCCTATTAGATCTGATATAACATTACCAAGTGGTGAGTGGAACAGTAATGGATGTAGTCTTATTAGTCAAGAGGGTTCAACAGTAAGATGTCAATGTGATCATCTAACACACTTTGCTATTCTACTTAGTCCAGGAGTACCAGTATGTCTGTTTGTATGTCTGTATATATAACTGTCCATTTTATAGGTTAGCGACAAAGATCATAAGATCCTTCAAACTATAGGAGTTGTGTTACTACCTATCTCTCTGATATGTATGTTACTGACAATATTGACCTATCTTTGTATGAGGTAAGACACACACACACATATATATTAATGATGGTATATGTGTCCATAGATCACTGTGGAGTATGAGGAACTATATTCATGTTATGTTATGTAGTAATTTATTGATAGCACAACTTCTATTTGTAGTGGGTATTGAACAAACCAAGTATTGGGTATGTAGTCATGTGGCTGTCATGTGATTCTTCCTGTCATTTAGTATGTGTGTTCATCAATAGCTGTAGTACTGCAGTACATGTTTCTAGTGACATTTATGTGGATGTTAATGGAGGGTGTGGTCTTATATGTTGCTCTGGTTAGGGTTTTCATTAAACATCCTAAACGTTATATAGTGTGTTTTACGCTATTGAGTTATGGTCTGTTAATTGTATTAATTAATTTCCTAATTGTAAATTTTATTTTATTCAGGTATTCCTGGAGTATATATGTTAATTATAGTACCTATTGGATATCTTGTTGGTATTGATGAAAACCACAGCCATTACTTGTTATACGAGAATGAAAAACTGGTTGCGTTAGTAATTGTAGTTATATAATTATTTAATGATAGTAAGTATTTTGTAGATGTTGGTTGAATTATGAGAGTGGATTTATATGGTCATTTATTATACCAGTTATCTTAATACTACTAGTAAGTTTAATGGATGGACAGACAAATGTAATGTTACATTATCAGGTCAATATTGGTTTCTTCATCATGTCTATTGTTATAATGAGAAGACATCAAAAATCACAACTGAATAAAACTAAAGTTGATAATATCAAGTAAGATGTATTTAAATTTCTAAATTAATAATGTTATTTGTTAGATATTGGTTGAAGTCATCTATATCACTTACTATAGTAATGGGTATAGGATGGCTAGCTAATGTTCTTTTCTTTAGTGACAAATTACTGTTCATTGCATATATAATGACAGTCTTTATTGCTGGTCAAGGTATTATTATCTTCATACTTTATGTCCCTCTATCTAAACATGTAAGTATATATATCACTAGAAGTGGATTAATGTTACAACACACACTCACACACACACATACAGGTAAGAGAGGCTTACTCAAGATGGTGGAGCAATCAACAAAATAACTATCAATTTCTCAGTAAACTATCTTTCAGTAAATCTCTGACATCAGTAAGTTACAATGATGTCATAATGACATCATGACATTTACTTGTTTACAGGTTAGTGGTAAAAATAGTGCAAAATCAGTTCCTACTGGTAATATCTATGGACAATATACTCTTGGAACATTTGATGGTATGTATCCATTATATAACTGTTGATCCATTGTTTATTATTAGAGAGTACAGCAGATATTTTAGAAAAATCAAAACTGAAAATTGAAAAATTCATACCAGATAATACAAATAAGAGCAATGATCTAGAGAATATTGAATATACTCTAGTACTAAAAAATGAAGGAGCAGTAGTTATATCTAAAGCTGAAGTAGCTTTCTCTGAATGTTATTACACCAAATACTGATACACTGTATTATGTTAACATCATTTGATGCAACATACTTCAACTATTATTTTTCAACTTTATTACAACATGTAATACTTTATTTGTTTAATACAATACATGTACCAGTAACATGTAATATTTTATTTTTAATGTAATTATTATTTAATTAACAAGTTGTCCTGAAATGTTTACTAGTAAAGTAAGATAGCTATGGCAATGTCAGGTGGAGTTGACTCTACTGTGGCAGCTCTCTTACTAAAGAAACAAGGTGAGTATATCCTCATAATAATCACACTATCCTGCTCTTACAAGGATATCAAGTAGAGGGTGTATTTATGGTTAATTGGGACAAGAAAGATGAATTAGGAGTGTGTACTTCAGATACTGAGAATCCTCAAGTCCAAGAGGTGTGTCATCATATTGGGATATCATGTCATCGAGTGGAGTTTGTTAAGGAATATTAGAACAATGTGTTCCACTTGATGTATTTGGTATCAGAATATTCCAATGTTTTAGGAAAGAGTGTGACTACAAATATAAGTTGTAGTTTTGGACGACCAAACTTGGCTAATCAGCCAATAAATAAACTATTTACACTTACGTCACCTACACTAATATTCTTGGAATGTACTCAGTTGCCAAGTGAAGACAGTAATTTGTCATTGTAGTCAAACTATTTACTACAACTGTGGAGTACATCAATCAGGATGTTTACTCAGCTGGCTGATGACCTAAGATTGGCCACCCAAGACTACAATTAATCATTGACATTCTTTAGTCTTTACATATACGTCACACTACTCTAATATTCTGGGAATGAAATTATTTGATACAAGACTACAATTAATCATTGACGTATTCTAATCTTTACATATATATCACCATACTCTAATATTCTGGGAATGAATTCGGTTGATCACTCAAGACTAAGATTTATCTTTTGTACTCATACTATTTACTAGAACATTGGAGTACACTAATCTAAATGTTGTACATCAGCATACTTCAATAGTATAGGAATATATTCAGTAGTTATATCAAATACATTCTTATAATATTAGAGTATATTGGTGTAGATGTAAATGTTAGAGTTTGACAAAGATAACTTGTAGTCTTGACTAGCAAAAAAGTGATTTGGTTCCTGAGCCAATTAAGCACAGCATTAGTGTATTCAATGCTCTAGGAAAGTCAGAGTATGGCTACATTAGATTCTGACTATGTTACTTGTTGCACTTATTCTCAACAAAGTCTAACAGTCTTTATATGAAACCTGAAATATATGTATATATTATATAGAGTATAACCACATTCATTATGTAGTCAAGACTAATGAATTGGTTACTATCCCTTCTAGTGTTTCTATTGTAAAGAATTCAGAAACAGACTAAGTCTACATGAACTCTTTCTCTATCTCTTAAGTTCATTAAACAAACAGTAGTTACATAACCAACACTCGTAAAGTTATTTATTCTCACTGCAAAAATTGATTCCTATTTTAGTACACATTGACATATTGATATATAGACATTCTAGGAGTTAATGTGTTGACATTATGAGAATAGAATTATGGGAATTGACATTATGACATGTTGACATAATGAGAGTTGACTTATTGAAGGTGATTGGGTAACTATAGGAGTTATAATACATAAGCTAGCACCTAGAGATACTGCTAAAGTAAGGAAGAAACACGTGTTGCTATGGTAACATAATGCTCTTTATTTAGGGTGCTAAATTCTCTGTGTGGAAATTATATGATTTATCTTCACAGTCATCTGTAATTTCTCTGTTTCTTTTTAATAAAGTATTCCAGGAACACTGGAAGATATCAGTTGGTCATGTGATAGCTATACTAAACACAAAAATACAAACTAATAGAGAGGTAAGTTAGTTCATTTTTTCATTATGTATCCATTTTATATAATATTATCTAGACAAATGGATCAACAGGTGTTACTGGTAATAGGAATTATAGTTTAACATTAGATCATCTTGGTAAAATAATGTCACTAGGAATATCAATAGATTTCACTATTTGTCAAGCAACTAAATTAAGTGGAAAACCTTGTTCTAATTTTGCCAACAAGTAATATTTTAAGCACATATTATATAATTGTGTTATCTGTGTTACTTAGGCAACATGGTGGACACTGAAAACCCCTTCATTAAACTTACAAAATGAAAGGAAGATCCCTTTGCTAAATTCACAAAGTCAGGGGAAAACTCCTTCATTAAGTTCTCAAACAGACTTTGATTTATTTACTCCTGATATTATTTTAACTCCTGGTGGATCTAAAGATGAGAATGTAAAGCCTCATCTTATTAAGGCCACACCTCCATCCAGTGTTTCTATAGTAACAGGTATGGTAAAGATCATGCATGATGAGTCCTTGAAGGGAACAATAAAAGACACAGTCCTCATTAAATGTTTGAATTGTATATAATAATATCAGTTATATATTGAGTGTATCACTGTATAAATTGATTGGTTGATTTAACCAATATAATAGTTGTATAGGTTGAATGTATATTGAAAATTATTTGATGCAAACTGAAAGTAAATATCAATACCGTTTTCATAATGTACTATCAGATATTGACTAAGCATTGACTGTTTAATCAATATCAGGGTACATTAGTAGGAAATAGTTTTGATGTTTACTTTATGTTAAACCTATATAACCATACATTGGTCAAATCAACCAATTATTGTATTATATCTCCTATTAGATCTGATATAACATTACCAAGTGGTGAGTGGAACAGTAATGGGTGTGGTCTTATTAGTCAAGAGGGTTCAACAGTAAGATGTCAATGTGATCATCTAACACACTTTGCTATTCTACTTAGTCCAGGAGTACCAGTATGTCTGTCTGTATGTCTGTATATATAACTGTCCATTTTATAGGTTAGTGACAAAGATCATAAGATCCTTCAAACTATAGGAGTTATGTTATTACCTATCTCTTTGCTATGTATGTTACTGACAATATTGACCTATCTTTATATGAGGTAAGGCACACACATTGTTGGTTGATTTATGAGAGTGAATTTATATGGACAGGTTGAAATATATTATCAGGTGATCAACCTTTAGCCCAACAGTCATAATTGTAACAAACATGTAGCCATGTCTATTAAGACCTTGTGCTATAATAGCAATCGCATATTGCAATGGAAATGATTCCAGGAGTTTCATTCCATTTAAGGTGTGTATCCTAGACCATTGTTTAATCACAAGACACTCCCATATAGAAAAAAAAGAATGAGGATAACTTATATAGAGCTATATAGTCATATCCATATGGAGCCACACCCAAATGTTCTACATCATTCTAATGTCTTCTCTTAAATTTTTTTCTTATTATTTGGAAACTAAAGTCTTAAATATCTTACATGGACAAAAGTTAACATTAAAGATTTCATTAGCAGCAGCAATCAGAAGTCAGGATGTCACATAAACATAACATATTGATGACAGTTATATCTGATCAACATTTGATTTAGATTAGTGTAAATGAATTATCTCATTTGATAGCAACCAGTGGTAATCACACAGTTAGTGTACTTACATTAATCCTATACTCAGTAATAACTTGCCTTTGTGATGTTGTTCACAAACCTCACAAACCAGTTAATGTTAATCTCATAATGTTGCTATGAATTTGGTGGCAGCTGAACGAAGAGCACCTGACATTTGATAGACTTTGAAATTATCACTAAATAATCAATATCCATAATTGTTATGATCACTCATACAATGTTTGGTGAGTCATCAGGACTTTTTAAGTGCTGCCCTATAGCCTATCTTTTAGGCTAACCAGCTATAAAATGAAGTATATACTTCCAGTCTGGAGCTAAGACCAGGACTCATTACTAGTTTCATATTAAAGTATAATGTTTATTTGCAAGTTAATATTGATTGCTTTTTAACTTGTAAATATTCTATTATATTTAAAAAGGTATTGTGTTGTCCAAAGATCCTACTGACTCACGTGCTATTGTGGGGCACAACTGTGTCGCTTATAAACTCATTAACCATTACTATGAATATGATTAACAGTATTCAGAAAAGCTAACTAAAAATATTTCTATATTTTTAAGGGCCAAGAATAAAACACTCCATTTAAGTAAACTAAACAACACTTGTAATTATATTAATTATTATTATTATAGGGACCTCATCTTGTTCCACTACACCACAAAAAGAAAACAAACTCGAAAGCAATAGTGACCGACATTTATCAGATAGCTCCATTAAGACATATTTATCAGTCATTAGGCAGTTATAAATATTATGGGCTACCTCCATGCATATCTTAAAACTCTTGATATTCTATCATGTGTTCATGTTAGCAAGTATGAAGTCTCTCTTATATATATATATATATATATATATATTACTATTATTATTATAACTTGACACAAAAATAAAATATTTACAAGATAACCTCATAATCTATTTAACATGGATTCCACTGGTAAGTCAGGTATTCCTTCTCTATCTAATGACATATATTGAGGAGGATCTGTACTATAGTTTATTGTATGACATCTCTTCTGTAATTTAATAACAGCTTCTCTATATAGTAAACCAGACACCTGACTAATGTTATATTTTGGTTACACCCTAACATGTTGTTATATGGATGTTGTTGTATTTGACTACCATATTTGACTACATAAAGCACATTACTTAAATCCAATTACCTAATATAATATAATCTGGTGACATCAGCTGTGTGTTTTCACAGTTAATGAGTTAGTCATGTTTCCTGCTGTGTTTCTCTGTCTCTTGTCTCTTCTATATCTGTCAACTGGAAATAATGAAGGAACTGACAGCAACAATGTTGAAATGTAACTCATTTTATATACTATTAGTAACTTATTGTATGTCTCTCTCTTTAGACAACTAACATTTGACTTAGTAATAAAATGTGAAAATGATTTAAATACTTCTACATATGTTGACTTCAGTTATCCAGGGATGTGGACATCATTATACGGTACACACAATATATATTATATCAAATAATAATTATGATTATTAATTAGGTGGATACTATAATTACTCACTAACAAGTCATTATAATACAATACTAATGTTTACTTGGACTGATACAGAGTATATGCATGCAACAAATTGTTGTTGGTCAGTAAGTAATATTGAAATGATTATATTTAACAACCAAAGATGTCGTTATGATGTAAAACTCTGTCCTCAAACTGATATCTACACAATGTGTAATGGAAAGTATTGGTTTTGTTTTGGGAGACATAATCATTTGGTATCTTCAGAGTTTCATATAAATAATGAAAATTGTAATAATCAACAAAGCTCATGTAATTCAATGCTTGATATAATGAGTACTAACATCTGTACACATTCTATTGTAACATCAACAGAAACAATTATGAACTCTATGATATCTGCTGAAACAAGTATGACCAGTATGACCAGTATTGAACCCACTGAAACCAGTCTGACCAGTGTCAAACCCACTGAAACCAGTCTGACCGGATTTATATCCAGTGAAACCAGTCTGACCAGTGTTAAACCCACTGAAACCAGTGTGACCAGTGTCAAACCCACTGAAACCACTATGACCAGTGTCATATCCAGTGAAACCAGTGTGACCAGTATCATATTCAGTGAAAACAGTGTGACCAGTGTCAAACCCACTGAAACCAGTGTGACCAGTGACAAACCCACTGAAACTAGTGTGACCAGTGTCATATCCACTGAAACCAGTATGACCAATACAACCAGTACAAACATTATATCTACACCATTTCCAAGTTCAATAACTTGTTCTACTGATGGTATATGGCCAGAGACACTACCAGGTCATAATGTCACTGGTTTTTACTGTTATAAAGGAACTGTTAATGGTAAATGATAATTTCTTTTCTCCTTACATTATAATCCTCTCTAACAGGTACCAGACTATGTAAACAAGACGGAAACTGGGATGATAATATTTATTGTTTTACTAGTGAACAATTTAATACTGTATTATCAAACGTATAGCACTAATATAATTTGTATTACCATCTCTCACTCTATTACATACACAGATCAATAGTTCTTCTATAACAGCTTTGAAAATATTAAGTGAAAATAATGAAGATATAACAGTTGATCAAACCATTTTCTTATTGTCTACTATTGTTAATAACCAGTTAATCCAGTCACCAGAACCTGTTTCTATTAATTTAACTAAGGTATCTATAATCATAATATTGTATGTTATATTAGATTATTACAGTATTTTAATAATGTGATCAATAATTTACTAACCAATGAGAATATTCCTGATGATAAGGTAAGGTCTATTGTTTACATAGCACCAATTACATGACTCATGATTACATCATTAATAATTACATTAATAATTACAGGATAAGAGGCAATCTATTGGTAGTCAACTCCTCCTAACGTTAGATCAATTCGCACTATATCTCTATAATACTACAGGACTACAGATGATAGGAGATACTATTGGTAGGTATATATATATATTAGTTGTATACTCTATGTCCCTCTTGTATATATAGCATTTACTGTTAAAGAGATTACAAGTATAACTGGTCCAATTCAAGCAATATCTGTTAATAATAATTCCATTACATTACCTCCTGATATATTTGATAATCTACCAGTTAAAATAGCTTCATTTTACTACCAAAATTTATCAAGATGGTTACCTCCTGATCATCCTAACCAATCTATCATATCTCCAGTTCTCTCTTCTACTAATTGTACAGACTGTTCTATAACAGATCTGACTACACCAGTTAACATCTTCTTTAACTTGTCTAGTCAACAGGTATAACAAGATATACTCAGTTGTCATAGCAAACACATCTCTTCTTCCTCTATGCAGATATCAAGTAGTGATAATTTATCATGTGTATATTGGAAGTTTAAATTGTACATAATCCTATCAGTAATATATTGAGTGTATTATATCTCCTATTAGATCTGATATAACATTACCAAGTGGTGAGTGGAACAGTAATGGGTGTGATCTTATTAGTCAAGAGGGTTCAACAGTAAAATGTCAATGTGATCATCTAACACACTTTGCTATTCTACTTAGTCCAGGAGTACCAGTATGTCTGTCTGTATGTCTGTATATATAACTGTCCATTTTATAGGTTAGTGACAAAGATCATAAGATCCTTCAAACTATAGGAGTTGTATTATTACCTATCTCTCTGATATGTATGTTACTGACAATATTGACCTATCTTTGTATGAGGTAAGGCACACACACATATATCAGTGATCGTATATCTGTCCATAGATCACTGTGGAGTATGAGGAACTATATTCATGTTATGTTATGTAGTAATTTATTGATAGCACAACTTCTATTTGTAGTGGGTATTGAACAAACCAAGTATTGGGTATGTAGTCATGTGACTGTCACATGATTCTTCCTGTCATTTAGTATGTGTGTTCATCAATAGCTGTAGTACTGCAGTACATGTTTCTAGTAACATTTATGTGGATGTTAATGGAGGGTGTGGTCTTATATGTTGCTCTGGTTAGGGTTTTCATTAAACATCCTAAACGTTACATAGTGTGTTTTACACTATTGAGTTATGGTCTGTTCATTGTATTAATTAATTTCCCAATTGTAAATCTTATTCTATTCAGGTATTCCTGGAGTATATATGTTAATTATAGTACCTATTGGATATCTTGTTGGTATTGATGAAAACCACAGCCATTACTTGTTATACGAGAATGAAAAACTGGTTGCGTTAGTAATAGTAGTTATATAATTATTTAATGATAGTAAGTATTTTGTAGATGTTGGTTGAATTATGAGAGTGGATTTATATGGTCATTTATTATACCAGTTATCTTAATATTACTAGTAAGTTTAATGGATGGACAGACAAATGTAATGTTACATTATCAGGTGAATATTGGTTTCTTCATCATGTCTATTGTTATAATGAGAAGACATCAAAAATCACAACTGAATAAAACTAAAGTTGATAATATCAAGTAAAATGTATTTAAATTTCTAAATTAATATTGTTGTTTGTTAGATATTGGTTGAAGTCATCTATATCACTTACTATAGTGATGGGTATAGGATGGCTAGCTAATGTTCTTTTCTTTAGTGACAAATCACTGTTCATTGCATATATAATGACAGTCTTTATTGCTGGTCAAGGTATTATTATTTTCATACTTTATGTCCCTCTATCTAAACATGTAAGTCTATTTATCACTAGTAGTGGATAAATGATACACACACACACACACACATACAGGTAAGAGAGGCTTACTCAAGATGGTGGAGCAATCAACAAAATAACTATCAATTTCTCACTAAACTATCTTTCAGTAAATCTCTGACATCAGTAAGTTACAATGATGTCATAATGACATCATGACATTTACTTGTTTACAGGATAGTGGTAAAAATAGTGCAAGATCAGTTCCTACTGGTAATATCTATGAACAATATACTCTTGGAACATTTGATGGTATGTATCCATTATATAACTATTGATCCATTGTTTATTATTAGAGAGTACAGCAGATATTTTAGAAAAATCAAAACTGAAAATTGAAAATCTCATACCAGATAATACAAATAAGAACAATGATCTAGAGAATATTGAATATACTCTAGTACTAAAAAATGAAGAACCAGTAGTTATATCTAAAGCTGAAGTAGCTTTCTCTGAATGTTATTACACCAAATACTGATATACTGTATTATGTTAGCATTATTTGATGCAACATACTTCAACTATTTTTATTTCAACTTTATTACAACATGTAATACTTTATTTATTTAATACATGCAAACAAAGTCTTTAAATATCTTACATGAACAAAGTTACCAAGCATTAAAGATTTCATTAGCAGTAGCAATCAGAAGTCAGGATATGACATAGTCATAACATATTGATGACAGTTATATCTGATATCTGATCAACATTTGATTTAGGTTAGCGTAAATGAATTAGTACCTCATTTGATAGCAACCAATGGTAACCATACAGTTAGTGTACTCACATTAATCCTATACTCAGTAATAACTTGCCTTTGTGATGTTGTTCACAAACCTCACAAACCAGTTAATGTTAAATCTCATAATGTTGCTATGAATTTGGTGGAAACTGAAGGAAGAGTGCCTGAAATTTGATAGACTTTGAAATTATCACTAAATAATCAATATCCATAATTGTTATGATCACTCATATCAATGTTTGGTGAGTCATCAGGACTTTTTAAGTGCTGCTCTATATGACATAGCCTGTTGTTTGGGCTAAGCAGCTATAAAATGATTCCAGTCTGGAGCTAAGACCAGGACTCATTACTAGTTTCATATTAAAGTATAATGTTAACTTGCAAGTTACCTAGACACTTTGTAAATATTAATTGTTCTTTGACTTGTAAATATTCTATTATATTTAAAAAGGTATTGTGTCGCCCATAATAACCCTACTGACTCACATGCTATTGTGGGGCACAACTGTGTTGCTTATGAACTCATTCATTAACTATTACTATGAATATGATTAACAGTATTCAGAAAGGCTAACTAAACATATTTCTATATTTTTAAGGGCCAAGAATAAACACTTCATTTAAGTAAACTAAACAACACTTGTAATTATATTAATTATTATTATTATTTAATTTCATAGAGACTTCGTCTTGTTCCACTACACCAGAAAAAAGAAACCATCTTGTAAGCAATAGTGACCGACAATTATCAGATAGCTCCATTAAAACATATTTATCACTCATTAGGGAGTTATAACTATCATGGGGTACCTCCATACATATCTAAAAACACTTGATATTCTATCATGTGTTCATGTTAGCAAGTATGAAGTCTCTCATATATATTTTACTATATTATTATAATCCATTATATAGATGAGAGTCAGTGATCAGGTAAAGAAGATATATCTATTATAATATAAATCTAACCATCTTTTTTGTAGGGTATTGCTGCTTTAAGACACAATCAACATTTAAAACAATTAGGATTAGCTGAGTTATTAGATCTATCTGATGATGGACTAACAGTATGTATTATTATGTAGTCATTTTATTGTCTGTACTGTCATAGAAAATTGCTAGGGGACTGAACAACTTAGAAATTATTGATTTGAGTAGTTGTGAGGTACTTGATCTCTTCCTGTCTTTTCATCTGTTTATCTCCTCATCCATTCATCCATCTATCTTCTCATCCATTCTTGTAGGCTCTAACTGATGCTAGTATTCAAGTATTAGTTTTTAATTGTCAGTTATTGAGATATGTCTGTTTATCAACTTGTCCATTATTGAGTGATAATTCAGTTAAATATTTATCTCAAGGATGTATCTGGATAGATCATATTGACATGTCTGGTACCAATATCACGTATGGGAGACATTAGGTCAAAGATACAGTAACTATATCTTTCTTTTTATATGTCATAGTGATCAAGCTCTAAGACATTTGAGAAAAGAATGTCACCATCTTAAAACACTTGATATTTTATCATGTGTTCACATTAGCAAGTATGAAGTCTCTCTTATATATATTACTATATTAAATATAATCCATTATATAGAGAAGCTGTTATTAAATTACAGAAAACATGTCATACAATAAACTACAGTACAGACCCTCCTCAACATATGTCATTAGATAGAGAAGGAATACCTGACTTACCAGTGGAATCCATGTTAAATAGATTATGAGGTTATCTTTTAAACGTTCTAAACAATTATTTTATATAGTAAACCAGACACATGAGTAATGTTATATTTTGGTTACACCCTCACATGTTGTTATATAGTTGTCATATTTGACTACCATATTTGGTAACCATATTTGGTTACATAAAGCATACTTTAATCTGCTGACATCAGCTGTATGTCTTCACAGTTAGTGAGTTAGTTATGTTTCCTGGTGTGTTTCTCTGTCTCTTGTCTCTTCTTTATCTGCCAAATGGTATGGGAACTGGCAAGCCTGTTGAAATGTAAACTCATTTTATATAGTATTGGTAATTTATTGTATGTCTCTCTCTTTAGACAACTAACATTTGACTTGGTAATAAAATGTGACAACAATTCAAATACTTCATATGTTGACTTCAGTTATCCAGGGAATAGGACTTCATTATATGGTACACACAATATATATTATATCAAATAATAAAATGATCATTAATTAGATGGATACTATAATTACTCATTAACAAGTCAAAATGGTAAAAAAATAACATTTACTTGGAACAGTACAGAGTTTGTGCATGGAACAAATTGTTATTGGTCAGTAAGTAATATTAAAATGATCATATTCAACAACAGAAGATGTCATTATAATGTAAAACTCTGTCCACAAACTGATGCCTACACAATGTGTAATGGAGAGTATTGGTTTTGTTTTGGGAGGGAAAATCAACTGAAGTCTTCAGAGTTTCATATAAATAATGGAAATTGTAGTAAACAACAAAGCTCATGTAATTCAATGCTCAATACAATAAGTACTAACATCTGTACACATTCTACCGTAACATCAACAGAAACAATTATGAACTCTATGATATCTGCTGAAACAAGTACGACCAGTATCGAACCCATTGAAACCAATCTGAACAGTATTGAACCCAATGAAACCAGTCTGACCAGTGTCATATCCAGTGAAACCAGTGTGACCATTGTCATATCCAGTGAAACCGGTATGACCAGTATCATATCCAGTGAAACCAGCGTGACCAGTATCATATCCAGTGAAACCAGTGTGATCAGTGTCATAGCCACTGTAACCAGTGTGACCAGTATAATATCCATTGAAACTACTATTATACCAACTGAAGCAAGTATAACAAGTATGACCAGTATGACCAGTACAAACATTATATCTTCTCCATCTCCAAGTCCTATAACTTGTTCTACTGATGGTATATGGCCAGAGACACTACAAGGTCATAATGTCACTGGTTTTTACTGTTATAAAGGAACTGTTAATAGTAAATGATAACTTCTCTTCTCCTTACATTATAATCCTCTCTAACAGGTACCAGACTATGTAAACAAGATGGAAACTGGGATGATAATATTTATTGTTTTACTAGTGAACAATTTAATACTGTATTATCAAAAGTATAGCACTAATATAATTTATAATATCATCTCTCACTCTATTACATACACAGATCAATAGTTCTTCTATAACAGCTTTGAAAATATTATGTCAAAATAATGAAAACATAACAGTTGATGAAACCATTTTCTTATTGTCTACTATTGTTAATAACCAGTTAATCCAGTCACCAGAACCTGTTTCAAATAATGTCACTGAGGTATGAAACTTATGTGAGTAATAAAATTTAGAATATTTACAGTGTTTTAACAAATTGACCATTGATATATTATCTAATGAGAGTGTTTCTAATAACATGGTAATATCAGAAATTGACTAAAAAGCAACATATTAACTATGTTACTAAATATAGGATAAGAGGCAATCTATTGGTAGTCAACTCCTCCTAACATTAGATCTATTTGCACTTTATCTCTATAATACTACAGGACTAGAGATGATAGGAGATACTATTGGTAGGTATATATATATATATATTAGTTGTATACTCTATGTCTCTCTTGTATATATAGCATTTACTGTTAAAGAGATTACAACTATAACTGGTCCAATTCAAGCAATATCTGTTAATAATAATTTCATTACATTACCTCCTGATATATTTGATAATCTACCAGTTAAAATAGCTTCATTTTACTACCAAAATTTATCAAGATGGTTACCTCCTGATCATCCTAACCAATCTATCATATCTCCAGTTCTCTCTTCTACTAATTGTACAGACTGTTCCATAACAGATCTGACTACACCAGTTAACATTTTGTTTAACTTGTCTGGTCAACAGGTATAACAAGATATATACTCAGTTGTCATAGCAACCATATCTCTTCTTCCTCTACACAGATTTCAAGTAGTGATAATTTAACTTGTGTATATTGGAAGTTTGAATTGTACATAATCCTATCAGTAATATATTGAGTGTATTATATCTCCTATTAGATCTGATATAACATTACCAAGTGGTGAGTGGAACAGTAATGGGTGTGATCTTATTAGTCAAGAGGGTTCAACAGTAAGATGTCAATGTGATCATCTAACACACTTTGCTATTCTACTTAGTCCAGGAGTACCAGTATGTCTGTCTGTATGTCTGTATATATAATTGTCCATTTTATAGGTTAGTGACAAAGATCATAAGATCCTTCAAATTATAGGAGTTGTGTTATTACCTATCTCTCTGATATGTATGTTACTGACAATATTGACCTATCTTTGTATGAGGTAAGGCACCCACACATATATCAGTGATAGTAAATATGTCCATAGATCACTGTGGAGTATCAGGAACTATATTCATGTTATGTTATGCAGTAATTTATTAATAGCACAACTTCTATTTGTAGTTGGTATTGAACAAACCAAATATTGGGTATGTAGTCATGTGATTGTCATGTGATTATTATTGTCATTTAGTATGTGTGTTCATCAATAGCTGTAGTACTGCAGTACATGTTTCTAGTGACATTTATGTGGATGTTAATGGAGGGTGTGGTCTTATATGTTGCTCTGGTTAGGGTTTTCATTAAACATCCTAAACGTTACATAGTGTGTTTTACACTATTGAGTTATGGTCTGTTAATTGTATTAATTAATTTCCTAGTTGTAAATCTTATTCTATTCAGGTATTCCTGGAGTATATATGTTAATTATAGTACCTATTGGATATCTTGTCGGTATTGATGAAAACCACAGCCATTACTTGTTATACGAGAATGAAAAACTGGTTGCGTTAGTAATAGTAGTTATATAATTATTTAATGATAGTAAGTATTTTGTAGATGTTGGTTGAATTATGAGAGTGGATTTATATGGTCATTTATTATACCAGTTATCTTAATACTACTAGTAAGTTTAATGGATGGACAAACAAATGTAATGTTACATTATCAGGTCAATATTGGTTTCTTCATTATGTCTATTGTTATAATGAGAAGACATCAAAAATCACAACTGAATAAAACTAAAGTTGATAATATCAAGTAAGATGTATTTAAATTTCTAAATTAATATTATTGTTTGTTAGATATTGGTTGAAGTCATCTATATCACTTACTATAGTGATGGGTATAGGATGGCTAGCTAATGTTCTTTTCTTTAGTGACAAATTACTGTTCATTGCATATATAATGACAGTCTTTATTGCTGGTCAAGGTATTATTATCTTCATACTTTATGTTCCTCTATCTAAACATGTAAGTGTCTATTTATTACTAGTAGTTGATAAATGTTACACACACACACACACATACAGGTAAGAGAGGCTTACTCAAGATGGTGGACTAATCAACAAAATAGCTATCAATTTCTCAGTAAACTACCTTTCAGTAAATCTCTGACATCAGTAAGTTACAATGATGTCATAATGACATCATGACATTTACTTGTTTACAGGTTAGTGGTAAAAATAGTGCAAGATCAGTTCCTACTGGTAATATCTATGGACAATATACTCTTGGAACATTTGATGGTATGTATCCATTATATAACTATTGATCCATTGTTTATTAATAGAGAGTACTGTAGATACTATAGAAAAATCTACATTGACTAATGATTATAGAAGAAAAGAAATTGAACTTTCATTATCATACACTAATGAAGGGGATGAGATAATATCTTAGTTTATAATAATCACTTGAATTTACTAAGTTTTACTGTAGTAAATTATCTGAGTTAATGTTTCATCAATATAATATTAATATCTTTAATGACTAATATTATATTATAATATATATTATTATATCTAATGTTGTATTGTATTAATTGTTTATGTCATTGTATTTATAGTGTTATTATAAGGAAATAAAAACTGCTACAAGGAACATTTTTTATATTTCTATTCTCTTTTATTTGGAGTGTGTTCTGATCAATTCACTTACTCTGATCTTACTACCAGTCAAAATATGGAGGAGATAACTGATGCCAACAATGTTAAGTGTTAATTGTGCACCAATTGTACTAACAGTTTGTTTATGTTATGACACATAGTTCACAGTTTATAGTTAATTACAAATGTAGTTCTACTAACTACAATACTCTAATCAGTTTATAATTTATAACAGACTAATATCATATAATATCAATGAAATAGACATACTATAACAGTGTTTTGATTAATCTTCTTTCCTACACTACAAAGTAAGCATAATGGCTAGCTTACATCTTCAGACTGTGCTACTGTTCTCAATATATCATTTGTTGGTTAGTGGTTCTGATATCAAAGTGTAAGTTGGTCATTAATTATTTCTAGTTAAGAGACTGTCTTTATTTTTGTAGCACTGCAACATTTAACATCAGATACAGCTCTGTTTGTAGCAATCTCCCTCCTATTGTACAGCTCTTTAGCAGATATATGAGATCTGAAGAGATATTCTTCTCCAACTGGTACCTTGACTATTACTATATTGGTCAGTAATAAGACTAAATACAAAACACCCACACACACACACACTCTCTCTATTCAGGTGATTGTAGTTCACATCAAAATGTCAGTTTACTGGTTCAAGAAGGTACTCAAGTTCAGTTTAGACTAGAATTAGCAGCAGGAGAAACATGTGACTGCATTAATAATACTAACAGTGTTACTTTTACACTCCATGACAATTATAATACACCTTTCTCCTTCAAGTGAGTAGAGCCTGTCTCCCTAACCATTTAAAAACAAAACTCACTTTTTCTCCTTAGTTATTCCCAACTATTTAGTACTTCAGTTTATAACAGTTTATTCTGTGCAACTAATACAACTAGGATATATCTGACACAACCTATCAGAGTTCAGTCAACTGATATTAGTATCATTAGTAATAGTTTTATCAATGATACTACTGCTAAATCTACTGCTATAGTAGTACAACCAGGAATATGTCCAGAAGATAACCAACAATGTCTACCTCTTAACCCTACACAGATAAATGGCATGATGTATGTTTATATAATTGCAATATCATTAATGAGTTCTCTCTATCTCTCTGGTGACTTAAAATTCTCATTAGTTCTTCAGTATACAGCAGACCCACTTGATCCATGTAAACCATTAGCTGTACAAAATGAAGGTGTTCTCATTAAAGCATTAATAGACAATACTACAGTTGTTCTACTTCATTTCTATTATGTAAATGAAGTACCATTTAATAATGATGGACGTATTCCCACAGTGATGTCCATTAACTCATCATTCCTTAATTTAACATGTAATGATACTGCATATAATACTACTACATATGCTACATATACTACATATACTGTCCCATTTACTGCCTCATCAGCTGTTGGACCATATCTTTATAACATTATCATTAGCAATGATCTACTGTACTGTTAAATCAAACAGTACATTTTGCATGAAATCAGACATAGTTTGCAGTTTTTGCTAATTGTGATGTTTGGGCATTAGACAACATCAGTATATCTCTACAACACAATGGATATTATCGACACATATATCAACAAGACTTTGATAATGGGAAACTCTCTAATTGGGACTTCATTAACTCAACTATCTTATTTAACTCTAGTGAATGCAATAGTTCAAATGGATGTCTTTATTTTACAGGTAGCCCTAACTACAAAACAGCAGCAAGTTGTCAAGCAACATCCCCAATGTTAGATCTTCAAGTTATTACACCTGTTACTCTACCATCTTCACCTACTACTATGAGTTATGTTATAAGAATGAGTGAGTAATATCTCTTTATATTATGTTATAATATCTCTTTGTAGATCTTGGAGTCTTTATAATGGTAATATATCCCAATCATCATGTACTAATAAGAGTACATTGATGTTTGATAATGGAAATGGGTCATCACCACGTAGTGCTAGTCTTTCTCTCTCCTATCATTGTGAGATATCATCAACTACTGTAACAACCTCTAGTATTGAAACTTCAGTAACAAGTATAACCAGTATAACCATTATGACCAGTATTACAATGACTAAAACAAGTATAACTGATCTGACCAAAACCAATATAACATCAACTGAAACAAGCAGCCCTAATGTAACCAGTATAACCAGTATTGGACCCACTAAAACCAGTATGACCAGTTCTGATATAAAACCTCCTGAAACAATCAGTTCTAGTATGACCAGTATGACCAGTTTTATCACAGTTGATGTAACATCCATTGAAATAATTGGTCCTAGTACAACCAGTACTTCACTCATTAAAACTAGTTCTGATATAACAATCACTTCTAGTATGACTAGTCTAACCAGTTCAGATATGACATCCACTGAAACAATCAAATCTAGTATGACCAGTGTTACTGAAACAAGTATAACCAGTATGACCAGTACAAACATTATATCTACACCATCTCCAAGTCCTATAACTTGTTCTACTGATGGTATATGGCCAGAGACACTACAAGGTCATAATGTCACTGTTTTGTACTGTTATAAAGGATCTATTAATGGTAAATGATAACTTATCTTCTCCTTACATTATAATCCTCTCTAACAGGTACCAGACTATGTAAAAAAGATTAAAACTGGGATGATAATATTTATTGTTTTACTAGTGAACAATTTAATACTGTATTATCAAAAGTATAGCACTAATATAATTTATAATATCATCTCTCACTCTATTACATACACAGATCAATAGTTCTTCTATAACAGCTTTGGAAATATTAAGTGAAAATAATGAAGCTATAACAGTTGATGAAACCATTTTCTTATTGTCTACTATCGTTAATAACCAGTTAATCCAGTCACCAGAACCTGTTTCTATTAATTTCACTAAGGTATCTATAATCATAATAGTTAACATCTTATTTAACTTGTCTAGTCAACAGGTGTAACAAGACATACTCAGTTGTCATAGCAACCATATCTCTTCTCCCTCTACACAGATATCAAGTAGCGATAATTTATCTTGTGTATATTGGAAGTTTGAATTGTACATAATCCTATCAGTAATATATTGAATGTATTATATCTCCTATTAGATCTGATATAACATTACCAAGTGGTGAGTGGAACAGTAATGGGTGTGGTCTTGTTAGTCAAGAGGGTTCAACAGTAAGATGTCAATGTGATCATCTAACACACTTTGCTATTCTACTTAGTCCAGGAGTACCAGTATGTCTGTCTGTATGTCTGTATATATAACTGTCCATTTTATAGGTTAGTGATAAAGATCATAAGATCCTTCAAACTATAGTATATGATATGTATGTTACTGACAATATTGACCTATCTTTGTATGAGGTAAGGATCACACACACACATATATCAGTGATAGTATATCTGTCCATAGATCACTGTGGAATATGAGGAACTATATTCATGTTATGTTATGTAGTAATTTATTGATAGCACAACTTCTATTTGTAGTGGGTATTGAACAAACCAAGTATTGGGTATGTAGTCATGTGACTGTCATGTGATTCTTGGTGTTATTTAGTACACGTGTTCATCAATAGCTGTAGTACTGCAGTACATGTTTCTAGTGACATTTATGTGGATGTTAATGGAGGGTGTGGTCTTATATGTTGCTCTGGTTAGGGTTTTCATTAAACATCCTAAACGTTACATAGTGTGTTTTACACTATTGAGTTATGGTCTGTTAATTGTATTAATTAATTTCCTAATTGTAAATCTTATTCTATTCAGGTATTCCTGGAGTATATATGTTAACTATAGTACCTATTGGATATCTTGTTGGTATTGATGAAAACCACAGCCATTACTTGTTATACGAGAATGAAAAACTGGTTGCGTGAGTAATAAAGCTGTAATAACTCAGTGATAATATTTATTAATTTTATAGATGTTGGCTAAATTGTGAGAAGGGATTTATATGGACATTTATTATACCAGTTATCTTAATACTACTAGTAATTTAATGGATGGATGGATTGATGATAATGTAATGACACTTTTCAGATCAATGTTGGATTCTTCATCATGTCTATTGTTATAATGAGAAGACATCAAAAACATCAATTACATAAAGATCAAACTTACAGAGTAATGTTAAAAAACTGAAAGATCAATTCCTGTTGTTAATAACTCTGGACAATATACTCTAGGAACAATTAATGATATATATGTATATATGTACAGCTGGTAATGATCTATTGTTCAGATACTTTGAAGAAATCTACACTAAAGAATGCTGAACAAAGTAATGAGACTGAACTGGTCATGGGATTATCATATTCTAATGAAGGAACTGAGATTGTACCTAAAATGTAATGGTTTGTTAGTTACTTGATTATGTTGTTGCTATTAATATTTAACACATAATTTAATTTTAGTTCCCTATACTATACAATTTTACCAAATATATTCATTGAAAAATTTACACAATAAACTTTTGATTAACTTCACGAGTTAAAATTAATGAACATAACTCATTAAAATACACAAAGTCACTAAATTTAAGTAGTAGATGTAGTTACTATATAGTTGATTTAAAATATACATTCTAAAATATAAAGATTGCTTATAATTAAAATTATTATTGGTAGATATTTTAGTAATGAGAATAACTTATTTACACAATATTTCTGTGAATATTGTTGTCAGTTGATATCATATGAGAGAAGAAATATCATTAATTTCCTTAAACAGTTTGTTATTTAGTTATGAATTTTGTTCAATTCACAGGCAAACAATTTGTTCCATTGTTGTCAATTGTTTATAATCATTTAATGTGGGGATGACAATAAAAACAACTCAAACAAGTTCAACATAGGAACGGCAGGCAATATGGACATCCCTACATAATAATCACAATGTCAAGTGCATAATGTATTGTCATGATAGTTATAGTGGAATTTTGAGACAAACAGTGCTATTATTAATATCATAATGCAGTGATCTATTATGGTTTTTAATAAACTTTAATTGTTTAATTAAAATGACCAATCAGTTTTAATATAGTCTCTTTATATATGTACACGACTACTTAACACATCATTGATAAGATCACTAAATTGTTAATTAGATAATAGTATTAGATTATTTTTAAAGAATTACTAGATCAATTAACAAACAATAAAATCTAGTAAGTGAGCAATTAATTTAATTACAATATACTAATTATATAATACCACATTATAATACATTAGACTACATCATAGTATATTGACATAATGTCACTATAATATGATGTGGTATACCATAATCCTAAATATTCATACATTATCATCACTATTACAACATAGCATATTATTGCTTCACATACACTATTTAGTTAAGAGTAACTGCAACTATAACACCGTATATTCATATGTATATTGCCAGAATCTCTTAGAACATTGGAATTTGACAATGTTGTACTTGGGTAAGGGACCAGTCATGGGCTATGTTTTATTATTGGACATTATCATTACGTCATAAAACATTTCTTTTATCTCCATTCTCAATCCAATATATGATATAAAATGTTGGTTAGAAGGTAGATATTCACTGTTAGTGAGTTAGTCATGTTTAATGTTGTATCTCTGTCTCACGTGTCTTCTTTATCTGTCAACTGGAGATGTTACAATGTAAGTCATACACCAGTGACATCTCTCTCTCTCTCTCTCTCTCTCTCTCTCTCTCTCTCTCTCTCTCTCTCTCTCTCTCTCTAGTGACTTAAAATTCACACTAGTTCTCAAGTATACAACAGATCCACCTCTTGAATCATGTTTACCATTAACTGTACCGAATGAAGGTGTTCTCATTAAAGCATTAATAGACCATACTACAGTTGTTCCACTTCATTTCTATTATGTAGCTATAACGGCACCTAAACCAAATTGTATTCCCACAGTAACCTTCATTAACTCATCATTCCTTAATTTAACATATGATACTACTGCATATAATACTACTATACATATAGAGCAAGACGTGGTAATTGTATATAATGTGTGGGCATTAGACAACATTAGTATATCTCTACAACACAATGGATGTTATCAACACATATATTAACAAGACTTTAATAATGGGGATATTTCTGGTTGGTATCTTGTTAACACAACTATCTCATTTAACTTTAGTCGATGTGATAGTTTAAATGTTTGTCTTTACTTTAATACTAGTCCTAGCTATAATGGAGTAACAACTCATCAATCAACATCCCCAATATTAGATCTATAAGTTATTACATCTGTAATAAGATATTAAGATATAGTCTGTTATCATAACTAATATATTGATCAACACTTGACAGGTATGTAGTTTTATGTAAGAAGGTTTCATTTGACATGTTAGATATCTCTAATTTATTGTAATAATGTCACTTATAAATAGATACTTGGTAAATATAATAAATTATTGTTTCCAAGAATTATTTGAGGACACAATGTATATATATTACTATGTGTATTAATTATTAATATGGTGAGTACAAACAAATATAGAGTCACCGAGTCAGCACTTTCAATGTTTAATTGTTTAGATAGCTTCTTGATCTTATATATATCACTATTTAATTTGGTTACTACTATATATCAGAAACATTTTATTACCTACATTCTTAATATAATATAATGATAAAAATTAGAAGCTAGACACTCATAGTTAGTGAGTTAATCATGTTTACTGCTGAATATCTGTGTCTCATGTCTCTTATTTATCTGTCAACTAAACCAGAAGATGCTAAAATGTATGTAAGTTAAATACTATTATATTACTGGTGATGTATCAATTAAATAGTTTAATATACTTTAACATAATTATAGACTGGTCTCTCTCTGTCTGTCTGTTTGTCTGTCTGTCTGTCTCTCTCTCTCTTCTAATGACTTAGAATTCTCACTAGTTCTCCAGTATACACCCAATAATATTTATCATTGTTCAGAATTGGATATACCAAATGAAGGTGTTTTCATTAAAGCATTAATAGACAATACTACAGTTGTTCCACTTCATTTCTATTATGTAAATGAAGTACCATTTAATAATGATGGACGTATTCCCACAGTGACCTTCATTAACTCATCATTCCTTAATTTAACATATAATGATACTGCATATAATACTACTACATACGCTACATATACTACATATACTGTCCCATTTACTGCCTCATCAGCTGTTGGACCATATCTTTTTAACATTACCATTAACAATGATCTACTGTTAAATCAAACAGTACGTTTTGCATGGAATCAGACACACAAAGCACCTCATACTCATTGTGATGTGTGGGCATTAGACAACATCAATATATCTCATATACTACATATACTGTCCCATTTTGAGAGATAGGTATAAAAGTAGAAATTAAGGACTCATTCACTAGCCAATATACAAAAATTGGTCATATTAAACAAATTTTGTTCTACTTGTCAATGAATTACTCTAGAATATAGAATTCTTGTGAATTACTCACTGTGTAATTTATTGGTATGTTGTACGTTTACATACCAACAAATTATATAATGAGTAATTTACATAAATTCTAGATTCCATAATCCACTCATGTCAGGTACAAACTAGTTGTTAAAATAACCTATTAATTCTTACAGTGAATGGAAATTGTCCTGAAGGTATGGCATTAAATTTAATTATATTGATTATAATAAGTTCCTTTAAAGTGTGTACCTCATAGTTGTAAGGACTGCTATAATTGGGAGTCAGGAAGAGTTGCTACTATCCAATATATTCTGATGGAATGACTCATCAATTGGTAAAGGGATTACAAATATTATAGCCATTAGTTCTCAAGTATACAGCAGGCTTACCTTTTGAATTATGTTTACCATTGAATTTAGAAAATGAAGGTGTTCTCATTAAAGCAATAATACAGTTGTTCTACAGTTGTTTCACTTCATTTCTATTATATAAATGGAATATCAGAAATAAACGAAAACAAAGTGATAGCTAGTTCTATTGTATATTAAAATATTAATACATAAAGGACTCCTATATATTACTTATTACATATTGTGTAATATAGTGTATGTTTACATTATAAACAATACATCAATCATACATAAAGGACTCCTATATATCACTTATTACATATTGTGTAATATAGTGTATGTTATACATTATAAACAATACATCAATCATACATAAAGGACTCCTATATATTACTTATTACATATTGTGTAATATAGTGTATGTTGTACATTATAAACAATACATCAATCATACATAAAGGACTCCTATATATTACTTATTACATATTGTGTAATATAGTATGTGTATGCGTATAATAAGTTCACTTATTTTTTAAAGTCCAATCCAATAATTATATAATCTCTCCTTGTAAAACTACATATTTTATATTCGCAAAACCAATAGAACTCTGAAATCATAAAACATTACCAGAAACTGTTTGTTCTTTTACAAACAGATACTGTGATTGTAGAGACTTGACATTGTTACTGGTTAAACACATAACACAGACAATATTGATTTTACATACAATAAACAAGTCATACCAGACATCTGTTGGAAACCTCTAATATATTATAATAATGTCACTTATAAATGGATACTTGGTAAGCATAATAAATTATTGAGTTTGACTGTTAAATTCTAAATTCATTATTCCAAGAATTATTTGAGGACACAATGTATATATTACTATGTGTATTAATTATTAATATGGTGAATACAAACAAGTATAGAGCCACTGAGTCAGCACTTTTAATGTTTAATTGTTTAGATAGCTTCTTGATCTTATATATATCACTATTTAATTTGGTTACTACTATATATCAGAAACATTTCATTACCAGCATTCTTAATATAATATAAAGATAAGAGTTAGCAGCTAGACACTCATAGTTAGTGAGTTAATCATGTTTACTGCTGTGTATCTGTGTCTCATGTCTCTTCTTTATACTATTATATTACTGGTGATGTATCAATTAAATAGTTTAATATATTTTAAGAAAATTATAGTAACATTACTGACTGGTCTCTCTCTTTCTCTCTCTCTCTCTCTCTCTCTCTCTCTCTCTAGCAACTTAGAATTCTCACTAGTTCTTCAGTATACAGAACCACCTAGTAATGACTCATGTTATTCATTAAATGTACAAAATGAAGGTGTTCTCATTAAAGCATTAATAGACAATACTACAGTTGTTCCACTTCATTTCTATTATGTAAATGGAACAGAAGATAATATTATTTTTATGAACTTGAAAAATTTTCCCCACAATAGCATTTGAGTCAGTAGGGTCTTATTGGCAACACAATACCTTTTAAATATAATAGAATATTTACAAGTTAAAGAACAAGTAATATTTACAAAGTGTCTAGGTAACTTGTAAATAAACATACTTTAATATGAAACTAATAATGATTCTTGGTCTCAGCTCTAGACTAGAAATATACTTCAATATATAGCTGGTTAGCCTAAGAGACAGGCTATGTCCTACAGAGTAGCACTTAAGGAGTCCTGATTTCTCACCTAACATTGATATGAGTGATCATAACAATTATGGATATTGATTATTTAGTGATAATTTCAAAGTCTATCAAATGTCAGGTGCTCTTTGTAAGGGTTGTGAACAACATCACAAAGGCAAGTTATTACAGAGTATAGGATTAATGTAAGTACACTAACTGTGTGATTACCACTGGTTGCTATCAAATGAGGTAATTCATTTATACTAACCTAAATCAAATGTTGATCAGATATAACTGTCATCAATATGTTATGACTATGTGATATCCTGACTTCTGATTGCTGCTGCTAATGAAATCTTTAATGCTAACTTTTGTCTATGTAAAATATTTAAAGACTTTTGGTTGCATAAATAAGGTATGCATATTGTAATAAAGTTGAAAAATAAATAGTTGAAGTATGTTGCATCAAATGATGTTAACATAATACAGTGTATCAGTATTTGATGTAATAACATTCAGAGAAAGCTACTTCAGCTTTAGATATTACTACTGCTCCTTCATTTTTTAGTACTAGAGTATATTCAATATTCTCTATATCATTGTTCTCATTTGTATTATCTGGTATGAGATTTTCAATTTTCAGTTTTGATTTTTCTAAAATATCTGGTGTACTCTCTAATAATAAACAATGGATCAATAGTTATATAATGGATACATACCATCAAATGTTCCAAGAGTATATTGTTCATAGATATTACCAGTAGGAACTGATCTTGCACTATTTTTACCACTAACCTGTAAACAAGTAAATGTCATGATGTCATTATGACATCATTGTAACTTACTGATGTCTGCGATTTACTGAAAGATAGTTTACTGAGAAATTGATAGTTATTTTGTTGATTGCTCCACCATATTGAGTAAGCCTCTCTTACCTGTATATGTATGTGTGTGTGTGTGTATCATTAATCCACTACTAGTAATGAATAGATACTTACATGTTTAGAGAGAGGGACATAAAGTATGAAGATAATAATACCTTGACCAGCAATAAAGACTGTCACTATATATGCAATGAAGATTAATTTGTCAGTAAAGAAAAGAACATTAGCTAGCCATCCTATACCCATCACTATAGTAAGTGATATAGATGACTTCAACCAATATCTAACAAACAATAATATTAATTTAAAAATTTAAATACATCTTACTCGATATTTTCAATTTGGGTTTATTCAGTTGTGATTTTTGATGTCTTCTCATTATAACAATAGACATGATGAAGAAACCAATATTGACCTGATAATGTAACATTACATTTGTCTGTCCATCCATTAAACTTACTAGTAGTATTAAGATAACTGGTATAATAAATGACCATATAAATCCACTCTCATAATTCAACCAACATCTACAAAATACTTACTATCATTAAATAATATTATGTAACTACTATTACTAACGCAACCAGTTTTTCATTCTCATATAACAAGTAATGGCTGTGGTTTTCATCAATACCAACAAGATATCCAATAGGTACTATAGTTAACATATATACTCCAGGAATACCTGAATAGAATAAGATTTACAATTAGGAAATTAATTAATACAATTAACAGACCATAACTCAATAATGTAAAACACACCATGTAACGTTTAGGATGTTTAATGAAAACCCTAACCAGAGCAACATATAAGACCACACCCTCCATTAACATCCACATAAATGTCACTAGAAACATGTACTGCTGTACTACAGCTATTGATGAACACACATACTAAATCATACACAACAATAATAATCACATGAATGTCACATGACCACATACCCAATACTTGGTTTGTTCAATACCCACTACAAATAGAAGTTGTGCTATTAATAAATTACTACATAACATGAATATAGTTCCTCGTACTCCACAGTGATCTATGGACAGATATACTACCACTAATATATGTGTGTGTGACTTACCTCATACAAAGATAGGTTAATATTGCCAGTAACATACATATCAGAGAGATAGATAATAACGCAACTCCTATAGTTTGAAGGATCTTATGATCTTTGTCACTAACCTATAAAATGGACAGTTATATATACAGACATACAGACAGACATACTGGTACTCCTGGACTAAGTAGAATAGCAAAGTGTGTTAGATGATCACATTGACATTTTACTGTTGAACCCTCTTGACTAATAAGACCACACCCATTACTGTTCCACTCACCACCTGGTAATGTTATATCAGATCTAATAGGAGATATAATACACTCAATATATTACTGATAGGATTATGTACAATTCAAACTTCCAATCGCTACTTGATATCTGTGTAGAGGAAGAAGAGATATGGTTGCTATGACAACTGAGTATGTCTTGTTATACATGTTGACTAGACAAGTTAAAGAAGATGTTAACTGGTGTAGTCAGATCTGTTATACCTACCAATAATAAATGATTATAATGTAAGAAGAAGAGAAGTTTACCATTAACAGTTCCTTTATAACAGTAAAAACCAGTGACATTATGACCTGGTAGTGTCTCTGGCCATATACCATCAGTAGAATAAGTTATAGGACTTGGAGATGGTGTAGATATAATGTTTGGTTATATATGTTACTGAAGGTTCAATACTAGAGGTCGTTACAGTAGTTGATGATATCTCACAATGATAGGAGAGAGAAAGATTAGCACTACGTGGTGATGACCCATTTCCATTATCAAACATCAATGTACTCTTATTAGTACATAATGATTGGGATATATTACCATTATAAAGACTTCAAGATCTACAAAGAGATATTATAACATAATACAAAGAGATATTACTCACTCATTCTTATAACATAACTCATATTGTTTCAATATTATATTGACTTGACTAAGACTCCAGATATCTTTATTAATAGTATAGTTCTCTTGTATCCAACTCAATGAGAATTGACTGATGTTATTATTACGACATATTGTAATTAATGTATTCTGAATACTACTAGGAGAGTATATTGGAACATTATATAAACTACTCCCATTAAAATAAGGCCAGTATTTGTTACCCACTGGTACAAAGTATGCCAAAGGTGATGAGATATCTTCAGTATGTAGAGAGATAAGGATAACATTAGGTGAGTTATCAGTACATGTACCAGGTCCAATGAATTGACTTAATTGAAGTAAGAAACTTATAATTCTGAGAAGAAAGAAATATATTGTATTTATTGATATATAAAGACATTACTTACATTATATTGTCATCATTATTACAAATATTCTCTTTATAAGTAGTAGGTGAAGATGGTAGAGTAACAGGTGTAATAACTTGAAAATCTAACATTGGGGATGTTGCTTGATAACTTCCTACATGTTTATCATTATAATGTGCTACTCCTTCATAGTTAGGACCACCAGTAAAATAATATCAGACATCCATTTGAACTATCACATTCACTAGAGTTAAATGAGATATTTGAGTTAACAAGATGCCAACAAGGAATTTCTCCATTATTAAAATCTTGTTGATATATGTGTTGATAGCACCCATTGTGTTGTAGAGATATATTGATGTTGTCTAACGTCCACACATCACAATTAGTACAAGGTGCTCTGTATGTCTGATTCCATGCAAAACGTACTGTTTGATTTAACAGTAGATCATTGTTAATGATAATGTTATAAAGATATGGTCCAACAGCTGATGAGGTAGTAAATGGGACAGTATATGTAGTATATGTAGCATATGTAGTAGTATTATATGCAGTATCATTATATGTTAAATTAAGGAATGATGAGTTAATGAATGTCACTGTGGGGCACAACTGTATCGCTTATAAACTCATTAACCATTACTATGAATATGATTAACAGTATTCAGAAAGGCTAACTAAAAATATTTCTATATTTTTAAGGGCAAAGAATAAAACACTCCCATTTAAGTAAACTAAACAACACTTGTAATTATATTAATTATTATTATTATAGGGACCTTATCTTGTTCCACTACGCCACAAAAAAAAACCCATCTCATAAGCAATAGTGACCGACATTTACCAGATAGCTCCATTGAGACATATTTATCACTCATTAGGCAGTTATAAATATCATAGGGATACCTCCATGCATATCTTAAAATACTTGACATTCTATCATCCGTTCATGTTAGCAAGTATGAAGTCTCTCATATATATATTACTATATTATTATAATCCATTATATAGATGAGAGTCAGTGATCAGGTAAATAAGATATATCTATTATAATATAAATCTAACCATCTTCTTTGTAGGATATTGCTGCTTTAAGACACAATCAACATTTAAAACAATTAGGATTAGCTGAGTTATTAGATCTATCTGATGATGGACTAACAGTATGTATTATTATGTAGTCATTTTATTGTCTGGACTGAACAAGTTAGAAGCTATTGATGTGAGTGGTTGTGAGGTACTTGGTCTCTTCCTGTCTTTTCATCTGTCTATCTCCTCATCCATCCATCCATCTATCTCCTCACCCATTCTTGTAGGCTCTAACTGATGCTAGTATTCAAGTATTAGCTTTTAATTGTCAGTTATTGAGATATGTCTGTTTATCAACTTGTCTATTATTGAGTGATAATTCAGTTAAATATTTATCTCAAGGATGCATCTGGATAGATCATATTGACATGTCTGTTACCAATATGCATGTATGGGAGACATTAGGTCAAAGATACAGTAACTATATCTTTCTTTTTATATGTCATAGTGATCAAGCTCTAAGATATTTGAGAAAAGAATGTCACCATCTTAAAACACTTGATATTCTATCATGTGTTCACATTAGCAAGTATGAAGTCTCTCTTATATATATTACTTTATTAAATATAATCCATTATATAGAGAAGCTGTTATTAAATTACAGAAGACGTGTCATACAATAAACTATAGTACAGATCCTCCTCAATATATGTCATTAGATAGAGAAGGAATACCTGACTTACCAGTGGAATCCATGTTAAATAGATTATGAAGCTATCTTGTAAATATTTTATTTTTGTGTCAATTATTTTATATAATAAACCAGACACGTGAGTAATGTTATATTTTGGTTACACCCTCACATGTTGTTATATGGATGTTGTTATATTTGACTACCATATTTGACTACATAAAGCACATTACTTAAATCCAATTACCTAATATAATATAATCTGTTGACATCAGCTGTATGTCTTCACAGTTAGTGAGTTAGTCATGTTTCCTGGTGTGTTTCTCTGTCTCTTGTCTCTTCTTTATCTGTCAACTGGAAGTGGTATGGGAACTGGCAACAATGTTAAAATGTAACTCATTCTGTATAGTATTGGTAACTTATTGTATGTCTCTCTCTTCAGACAACTAACATTTGACTTGGTGATAAAATGTGACAACAATTCAAATACTTCATTTGTTGACTTCAGTTATCCAGGGAATAGGACTTCATTATATGGTACACACAATATATATTATATCAAATAATAATATGATCATTAATTAGGTGGATACTATAATTACTCATTAACAAGTCAAAATGGTAAAAAAATAACATTTACTTGGAACAGTACAGAGTTTGTGCATGGAACAAATTGTTATTGGTCAGTAAGTAATATTAAAATGGATATCCAAAAGTGTCATTATGATGTGAAGCTCTGTCCACAAACTGATGCCTACACAATGTGTAATGGAGAGTATTGGTTTTGTTTTGGGAGACACAATCATCTGGAATCTTCAGAAATTACAATAAATAATGGAAATTGTAATGATAAAATAAAGTCATGTGACTCAGTGTTTGCTGGAATGAGTACTAACATCTGTACACATTCTATTGTAACATCAACAGAAACAATTATGAACTCTATGATATCTGCTGAAACAAGTCTGACCAGTCTGAACAGTATTGAACCCACTGAAACCAGTGTGACCAGTGTCAAATCCACTGAAACCAGTCTGACACTTGTCATATCCAATGAAACCAGTATGACCATTGTAATATCCACTGAAACCCGTGTGACCAGTGTCGAACCTACCGAAACCAGTGTGACCAATATCAAACCCACTGAAATCAGTGTGACTAGTGTCATATCCAGTGAAACCAGTGTGACCAGTATTGAACCCAATGAAACCAGTGTGAACAGTGTCAAACCCACTGAAACCAGTATGACCAGTGTCATATCCAGTGAAACCAGTATGATCAGTGTCATATCCACTGAAACAAGTGTGACCAGTGTCGAACCCACTGAAACCACTGTGACCAATGTCGAACCCACTGAAACCACTGTGACCAGTGTCATATCCAGTGAAACCAGTGTGACCAGTGTTGAAGCCACAGAAACTATTGTGACCAGTATCGAACCCACTGAAACCAGTGTAACGAATGTTGAATCCACTGAAACCAGTGTGACTAGTGTCATATCCAGTGAAACCACAGTAACCAGTGTTGAGCCCAATGAAACCAGTGTGAACAGTGTCAAACCCACTGAAACTAGTGTGACCAGTGTCATATCCAGTAAAACCAGTGTGACTAGTGTTGAACCCACTGAAACCAGTGTGACTAATGTTGAATCCACTGAAACCATTGTGACTAGTGTCATATCCAGTGAAACCAGTGTGATCAGTGTTGAACCCACTGAAACCAATGTGACCAGTGTCGAACCCACTAAAACCACTGTGACCAGTGTCATATCCAGTGAATCCAGTGTGACCAGTGTCATATCCAGTGAAACCAGTGTGACCAGTATCGAACCCACTGAAACCAGTGTGACCAATGTTGAACCCACTGAAACCAGTTTGACCAGTGTCAAAGCCACAGAAACCTGTGTGACCAGTGTCAAACCCACTGAAACCAGTCTGATCAGTGTCATATCCAGTGAAACCAGTGTGACCAGTGTCATATCCACTGAAACCACTGTGACCAGTGCCGAACCCACTGAAACCAGAATGACCAGTGTCGAATCCACTGAAACCATTGTGACCAGTGTCGAACCCACTGTAATCAGTGTGCCCAATGCTGAACCCACTGAAACCAGTGTGACTAGTGTCATATCCAGTGAAACCAGTGTGACTAGTGTTAAACCCACTGAAACCACTGTGACCAGTGTCGTATCCAGTGAATCCAGTGTTACCAGTGTCACATCCAGTGAAACCAGTGTGATCAGTGTCGAACCCACCGAAACCATTGTGACCAATGTCAAACCCACTGAAACCAGTGTGACTAGTATCATATCCACTGAAACCAGTGTGACTAGTGTTATATCCAGTGAAACCAGTGTGACTAGTGTCATATCCAGTAAAAGCAGTGTGACCAGTGTCATATCCGATGAATCCAGTGTGACTAGTGTCATATCCAGTGAAAGAAGTGTGACCAGTATCAAACCCAGTCAAACCAATGTGACCAATATCATACCCACTGAAATCACTATTATACCAACTGAAGCAACTATAACCAGTATGACCAATATGACCAGTACAAACATTATATCTTCTCCATCTCCAAGTCCTATAACTTGTTCTACTGATGGTATATGGCCAGAGACACTACCAGCTCATAATGTCACTGGTTTTTACTGTTATAAAGGAACTGTTAATGGTAAATGATAACTTCTCTTATCCTTATATTATAATCCTCTCTAACAGGTACCAGACTATGTAAACAAGATGGAAACTGGGATGATAATATTTATTGTTTTACTAGTGAACAATTTAATACTGTATTATCAAAAGTATAGCACTAATATAATTTATAATATCATCTCTCACTCTATTACATACACAGATCAATAGTTCTTCTATAACAGCTTTGAAAATATTAAGTGAAAATAATGAAGATATAACAGTTGATGAAACCATTTTCTTATTGTCTACTATTGTTAATAACCAGTTAATCCAGTCACTAGAACCTGTTTCTATTAATTTCAATAAGGTATCTATAATCATAATATTGTATTATATATTAGATTATTACAGTATTTTAAAAATGTGATCAATGATTTACTAACCAATGAGACTATTCCTGATGACAAGGTAAGGTCTATTGTTTACATAGCACCAATTACATGACTCATGATTACATCATTAATAATTACATTACTAATTACAGGATAAGAGGCGATCTGTTGGTAGTCAACTCCTCCTAACGTTAGATCTATTTGCACTATATCTCTATAATACTACAGGACTACAGATGATAGGAGATACTATTGGTAGGTATATATATATATATTAGTTGTAAACTCTATGTCTCTCTTATATATATAGCATTTACTGTTAAAGAGATTACAACTATAACTGGTCCAATTCAAGCAATATCTGTTAATAATAATTCTATTACATTACCTCCTGATATATTTGATAATCTACCAGTTAAAATAGCTTCATTTTACTACCAAAATTTATCAAGATGGTTACCTCCTGATCATCCTAACCAATCTATCATATCTCCAGTTCTCTCTTCTACTAATTGTACAGACTGTTCTATAACAGATCTGACTACACCTGTTAACATCTTCTTTAACTTGTCTAGTCAACAGGTATAACAAGATTTACTCAGTTGTCATAGCAACCATATCTCTTCTTCCTCTACACAGATATCAAGTAGCGATAATTTAACTTGTGTATATTGGAAGTTTGAATTGTACGTAATCCTATCAGTAATATATTGAGTGTATTATATCTCCTATTAGATCTGATATAAGATTACCAAGTGGTGAGTGGAACAGTAATGGGTGTGGTCTTATTAGTCAAGAGGGTTCAACAGTAAGATGTCAATGTGATCATCTAACACACTTTGCTATTCTACTTAGTCCAGGAGTACCAGTATGTTTGTTTGTATGTCTGTATATATAAGTGTCCATTTTATAGGTTAGTGACAAAGATCGTAAGATCCTTCAAACTATAGGAGTTGTGTTATTACCTATCTCTCTGATATGTATGTTACTGACAATATTGACCTATCTTTGTATGAGGTAAGGCACACACACACACATATCAGTGATAGTATATCTGTCCATAGATCACTGTGGAGTATGAGGAACTATATTCATGTTATGTTATGCAGTAATTTATTGATAGCACAACTTCTATTTGTAGTTGGTATTGAACAAACCAAGTATTGGGTATGTAGTCATGTGACTGTCATGTGATTATTGCTGTCATTTAGTATGTGTGTTCATCAATAGCTGTAGTACTGCAGTACATGTTTCTAGTGACATTTATGTGGATGTTAATGGAGGGTGTGGTCTTATATGTTGCTCTGGTTAGGGTTTTCATTAAACATCCTAAACGTTACATAGTGTGTTTTACACTATTGAGTTATGGTCTGTTAATTATATTGTTTAATTTCCTAATTGTAAATTTTATTCTATTCAGGTATTCCTGGAGTATATATGTTAACTATAGTACCTATTGGATATCTTGTCGGTATTGATGAAAACCACAGCCATTACTTGTTATACAAGAATGAAAAACTGGTTGCGTTAGTAATAGTAGTTATATAATTATTTAATGATAGTATTTTGTAGATGTTGGTTGAATTATGAGAGTGGATTTATATGGTCATTTATTATACCAGTTATCTTAATACTACTAGTAAGTTTAATGGATGGACAGACAAATGTAATGTTACATTATCAGGTCAATATTGGTTTCTTCATCATGTCTATTGTTATAATGAGAAGACATCAAAAATCACAACTGAATAAAACTAAAGTTGATAATATCAAGTAAGATGTATTTAAATTTCTAAATTAATATTGTTGTTTGTTAGATATTGGTTGAAGTCATCTATATCACTTACTATAGTGATGGGTATAGGATGGCTAGCTAATGTTCTTTTCTTTAGTGACAAATTGCTGTTCATTGCATATATAATGACAGTCTTTATTGCTGGTCAAGGTATTATTATCTTCATACTTTATGTCCCTCTATCTAAACATGTAAGTGTCTATTTATTACTAGTAATGGATAAATGTTACACACACACACACACACACACACACACACACACACACACACACACTCACACACTCACATATAAGGTAAGAGAGGCTTACTCAAGATGGTGGAGCAATCAACAAAATAACTATCAATTTCTCAGTAAACTATCTTTCAGTAAATCTCTGATATCAGTAAGTCACAATGATGTCATAGCGACATCATGACATTTACTTGTTTACAGGTTAGTGGTAAAAATGGTGTAGGATCAGTTCCTACTGGTAACATCTATGGACAGTATACTCTTGGAACATTTGATGGTATGTATCCATTATATAACTATTGATCCATTGTTTATTATTAGAGAGTACAGCAGATATTTTAGAAAAATCAAAACTGAAAATTGAAAATCTCATACCAGATAATACAAATAAGAACAATGATCTAGAGAATATTGAATATACTCTAGTACTAAAAAATGAAGAACCAGTAGTTATATCTAAAGCTGAAGTAGCTTTCTCTGAATGTTATTACACCAAATATTGATACACTGTATTATGTTAAC
Source organism: Xestospongia muta (assembly GCA_963693285.1). Taxonomy (NCBI): domain Eukaryota; kingdom Metazoa; phylum Porifera; class Demospongiae; order Haplosclerida; family Petrosiidae; genus Xestospongia; species Xestospongia muta. The sequence continues at coordinate 3,378,746 of OY848931.1, forward strand.
ATAATTTGATGCAACATACTTCAACTATTTTTTTTTCAACTTTATTACAACATGTAATACTTTATTTATTCAATACATGCAAACAAAGTCTTTAAATATCTTACATGGACAAAAGTTAACATTAAAGATTTCATTAGCAGCAGCAATCAGAAGTCAGGATGTCACATAGACATAACATATTGATGACAGTTATATCTGATCAACATTTGATTTAGGTTAGCGTAAATGAATTAGTACCTCATTTGATAGCAACCAATGGTAACCATACAGTTAGTGTACTCACATTAATCCTATACTCAGTAATAACTTGCCTTTGTGATGTTGTTCACAAGACTCACAAACCAGTTAATGTTAAATCTCATGATGTTGCTATGAATTTGGTGGCAGCTGAAGGAAGAGCACCTGACATTTGATAGACTTTGAAATTATCACTAAATAATCAATATCCATAATTGTTATGATCACTCATACAATGTTTGGTGAGTCATCAAGACTTTTTAAATGCTGCTCTATGTGACATAGCCTGTCTTTTAGGCTAAGCAGCTATAAAATGATTCCAGTCTGGAGCTAAGACCAGGACTCATTACTAGTTTCATATTAAAGTATAACGTTAACTTGCAGGTTACCTAGACACTTTGTAAATATTAATTGTTCTTTAACTTGTAAATATTCTATTATATTTAAAAAGGTATTGTGTCACCCATAATGACCCTACTGACTCACATGCTATAGTGGGGCACAACTGTGTCGCTTATAAACTTATTCATTAACCATTACTATGAATATGATTAACAGTATTCAAAAAGGCTAACTAAAAATATTTCTATATTTTTAAGGGCCAAGAATAAAACATTCCCATTTAAGTAAACTAAACAACACCTGTGATTATATTAGTTATTATTATTATAGGGACCTCATCTTGTTCTACTACACCACAAAAAAGAAACCATCTCGTAAGCAATAGTGACCGACATTTATCAGATAGCTCCATTAAGACATATTTATCAGTCATTAGGCAGTTATAAATATTATGGGCTACCTCCATGCATATCTTAAAACACTTGATATTCTATCATGTGTTCACATTAGCAAGTATGAAGTCTCTCATATATATATATTACTATATTAAATATAATCCATTATATAGAGAAGCTGTTATTAAATTACAGAAAACATGTCATACAATAAACTGTAGTACAGATCCTCCTTAATATATGTCATTAGATAGAGAAGGAATACCTGACTTACCAGTGGAACCCATGTTAAATAGATTAAGAGGTTATCTTGTAAATATTTTATTTTTGTGTCAATTATTTTATATAATAAACCAGACATCTGACTAATATTGTATTTAGTTACACGTTAATGTACATATTTGGGTACCAACAATAATTATAATAATTATGATGAATTAACATTTGATTGACTGCTTTCATTATACATAGTTATTATAAAATTTGTGGTTGACTATATGTAAATTGATGTGATCTCTGTCCAGATAGTAAACCAGACACCTGACTAATGTTATATTTTGGTTACACCCTAACATGTTTTTATATGGATATTGTCATATTTAACTATCATATTTGACTACATAAAACACATTACTTAAATCCAATTACCTAATATAATATAATCTGTTGACATCAGCTGTATGTCTTCACAGTTAGTGAGTTAGTCATGTTTCCTGCTGTGTGTCTCTGTCTCTTGTCTTTTCTATATCTGTCAACTGGAGATAGTACTGGAACATCAACTGGAAATGTTAAAATGTAAGTCATCTATTAGTGCCTCTTCATTATCTGTCAACTGGAAATAATGAAGGAACTGACAGCAACAATGTTGAAATGTAACTCATTTTATATAGTATTAGTAACTTATTGTATGTCTCTCTCTTTAGACAACTAACATTTGACTTAGTAATAAAATGTGAAAATGATCCAAATACTACTACATATGTTGACTTCAGTTATCCAGGGATGTGGACATCATTATACGGTACACACAATATATATTATATCAAATAATAATTATGATCATTAATTAGGTGGATACTATAATTACTCACTAACAAGTCATTATAATACAACACTAATGTTTACTTGGACTGATACAGAGTATATGAATGCAACAAATTGTTATTGGTCAGTAAGTAATATTGAAATGATCATATTCAACAACCAAAGTTGTCATTATGATGTAAAACTCTGTCCACAAACTGATGCCTACACAATGTGTAATGGAGAGTATTGGTTTTATTTTGGGAGACAAAATCATCTGGTATCTTCAGAGTTTACAATAAATAATGAAAATTGTAATAATAACATAAAGTCATGTGACTCAGTGTTTGCTGGAATGAGTGCTAACATCTCCTGTACACCTTCTATTATAACATCAAAAGAAACAATTATGACCAGTATGATATTTGCTGAAACAAGTCTGACTAGTATCATACCCACTGAAACCAGTCTAACAAGTATCATAACCACTGAAACCAATCTGACAAGTATCATGACCACTGAAACCAGCCTAACAAGTATCATAACCACTGAAACCAGTCTGACAAGTATCATAACCACTGAAACCAGCCTGACAAGTATCATAACCACTGAAACCAGTCTGACAAGTATCATACCCACTGAAACCAGTCTGACTAGTATCATAAACACTGAAACCAGTCTGACAAGTATCATAACCACTGAAACCAGTCTGACAAGTATTATACCCACTGAAACCAATCTGACAAGTATCATAACCATTGAAACCAGTCGGACTAATATCATACCCACTGAAACCAAAATGACAAGTATCATACCCACTGAAACCAGTTGGACTAGTATCATACCCACTGAAACCAGTCTGACTGGTATTATACCCACTGAAACCAGTCTGATAAGTATCATACCCACTGAAACCAGCCTGACAAGTATCAAAACTACTGACACCAGTCTGACAAGTATCATAACCACTGAAACCAGCCTGACTAGTATCATACCCACTGAAACCAGTCTGACAAGTATCATACTCACTGAAACCAATCTGACTAGTATCATACCCACTGAAACCAGTCGGGCTAGTATCATACCCACTGAAAGCAGTCTGAAAAGTATCATACCCACTGAAACCAGTCGGACTGGTATCATACCCACTGAAACCAGACTGACAAGTATCAAAACTACTGACACCAGTCTGACAAGTATCATACCCACTGAAACTACTCTGACAAGTATCTTAACCACTGAAACCAGTCTGACTACTATCATATCCACTGAAATCAATCTGACTAGTATCATTCCCACTGAAACCAGTCTGACAAGTATCATAACCATTGAAACCAGTCGGACTAATATCATACCCACTGAAACCAGCCTGACAAGTATCATATCCACTGAAAGCAGTCTGACTAGTATCATACCCACTGAAACCAGTCGGACTAGTATCATACCCACTGAAACCAGTCTGACTGGTATCATACCCACTGAAACCAGTCTGATAAGTATCAAAACTACTGACACCAGTCTGACAAGTATCATAACCACTGAAACCAGCCTGACAAGTATAGTAACCACTGAAACTACTCTGACAAGTATCATAACCTCTGAAACCAGTCTGACTAGTATCATAAACACTGAAACCAGTCTGACAAGTATCATAACCACTAAAACCAGTGGGATTGGCATCATACTCACTGAAACCAGTCTGACTAGTATCATACCCACTGAAACCAGTCTGACTACTATCATATCCACTGAAATCAATCTGACTAGTATCATACCCACTGAAACCAGTCTGACAAGTATCATAACCATTGAAACCAGTCGGACTAATATCATACCCACTGAAACCAGCCTGACAAGTATCATATCCACTGAAAGCAGTCTGACTAGTATCATACCCACTGAAACCAGTCGGACTAGTATCATACCCACTGAAACCAGTCTGACAAGTATCATACCCACTGAAACCAGTCTGATAAGTATCATACCCAATGAAACCAGTCGGACTGGTATCATGCCCACTGAAACCAGACTGACAAGTATCATAACCACTGAAACCAGCCTGACAAGTATAGTAACCACTGAAACTACTCTGACAAGTATCATAACCTCTGAAACCAGTCTGACTAGTATCATAAACACTGAAACCAGTCTGACAAGTATCATAACCACTAAAACCAGTGGGATTGGCATCATACTCACTGAAACCAGTCTGACTAGTATCATACCCACTGAAACCAGTCTGACAAGTATCATACCCACTGAAACCAGTTTGACAAGTATCATACCCACTGAAACCAGTCATACTAGTATTATACCCACTGAAACCACTCTGACAAGTATCATAACCTCTGAAACCAGACTGACAAGTATCAAAACTACTGACACCAGTCTGACAAGTATCATAACCACTGAAACCAGCCTCACTAATATCATACCCACTGAAACAAGTATGAAAAGTATCTTAACCACTGAAACCAGTCTGACTACTATTATAACCACTGAAACTACTCTGACAAGTATCATAACCACTCACGAAACCAGTTTGACAAGTATCATAACCACTGAGACCAGTCTGACAAGTATCATACCAACTAAAACAAATCTGAAAAGTATCTTAACCACTGAAACAACTCTGACTAGTATCATACCCACTGAAACCACTCTGACAAGTATCATACCCACTGAAAACAGTCTGACCAATATCATACCCACTAAAAACAATCTGACAAGTATCGTACCAACTGAAACTAGTCTGACAAGTATATTAACCACTGAAACCAGCCTGACAAGTATTATACCCACTGAAACCAATCTGACAAGTATCATACCCACTGAGACCAGTCTGACAAGTATCGTACCGACTGAATCCAGTCTGACAAGTATAGTAACCACTGAAACTAGTCTGACAACTATCATACCCACTGAAACCAGTCTGACAAGTATCATAACCACTGAAACCAGTCGGACTAGTATCATACCCACTCAAACCAGTCTGACTAGTATCATACCCACTAAAACCAGTCGGACTAGTATTATACCCACTGAAACCAGTCTGACAAGTATTATACCCACTGAAACCAATCTGACAAGTATCATACCCACTGAGACCAGTCTGACAAGTATCATACCCACTGAAACTACTCTGACAAGTATCATAACCACTGAAACCAGTCTGACAAGTATTATAACCACTGAAACCAGCCTCACTAATATCATAACCACTAAAACAAGTATGAAAAGTATCTTAACCACTGAAACCAGTCTGACTACTATCATAACCACTGAAACTACTCTGACAAGTATCACAACCACTTATGAAACCAGTCTGACATATATCATAATCACTGAGACCAGTCTGACAAGTATCGTACCCACTGAATCTAGTCTGACAAGTATATTAACCACTGAAACCACCCTGACAAGTATTATACCCACTGAAACCAATCTGACAAGTATCATACCCACTGAGACCAGTCTGACAAGTATAGTAACCACTGAAACTAGTCTGACTACTATCATACCCACTGAAACCAGTCGAACTAGTATCATAAACACTGAAACCAGTCTGACAAGTATCATAACCACTAAAACCAGTGGGATTGGCATCATACCCACTGAAACTAGTCTGACTACTATCATACCCACTGAAACCAATCTGACAAGTATCATAACCACTGAAACCAGTCGGAGTAGTATCATACCCACTAAAACCAGTCTGACTAGTATCATACCCACTAAAACCAGTCGAACTAGTATCATACCCACTGAAATCAGTTTGACAAGTATCATAACCACTGAAACCACTCTGACAAGTATCATACCCACTGAAACCAGTCTGACAAGTATCATACCCACTGAAACCAGTCTGACAAGTATCATACCCACTGAAACCAGTCTGACAAGTATCATACCCACTGAAACTACTCTGACAAGTATCATAACCACTAAAACCAGTCTGACAAGTATTATAACCACTGAAACCAGCCTCACTAATATCATAACCACTAAAACAAGTATGAAAAGTATCTTAACCACTGAAACCAGTCTGACTACTATCATAACCACTGAAACTACTCTGACAAGTATCACAACCACTTATGAAACCAGTCTCACATATATCATAACCACTGAGACCAGTCTGACAAGTATCGTACCCACTGAATCTAGTCTGACAAGTATAGTAACCACTGAAACCAGTCTGACTACTATCATACCCACTGAAACCAGTCTTACAAGTATCATAACCACTGAAACCAGTTGGACTAGTATCATACCCACTAAAACCAGTCTGACTAGTATCATATCCACTGAAACCAGCCTGACAAGTATCATACCCACTGAAACCACTCTGACAAGTATCATACCCACTGAAACCAGTCGGACTAGTATCATACCCACTGAAACCACTCTGACAAGTATCATACCCACTGAAATCAGTTTGACAAGTATCATACCCACTGAAACCAGTCAGACTAGTATCATATCCACTGAAACCAGTCTGACTGGTATCATACCCACTGAAACCAGTCTGATAAGTATCATACCCACTAAAACCAGTCGGACTGGTATCATAACCACTGAAACCAGCCTCACTAATATCATACCCACTGAAACAAGTATGAAAAGTATCTTAACCACTGAAACCAGTCTGACTACTATTATAACCACTGAAACAACTCTGACTAGTATCATACCAACAAGTCTGAAAAGTATATTAACCACTGAAACCAGTCTGACTAGTATCATACCCTCTGAAACCAGTCTGACCAATATATTAACCACTGAAACTAGTCTGACAAGTGTCAAAACCGCTGAAACCAGTCTGACTAGTATCATACTCACTGAAACTAGTCGGACTATTATCATACCCACTGAAACAAGTCTGACAAGTGTCAAAAACACTGAAACCAATCTGACTAGTATCATACCCACTGAAACCAGTCTGACAAGTATCATACCCTCTGAAACCAGTCTGACAGGTATCTTAACCACTGAAACCAGTCTGACCAATATCATACCCACTGAAACCAATCTGACAAGTACCATACCCACTGAAACCAGTCTGACAAGTATATTAACCACTGAAATCAGTCTGACAAGTGTCAAAACCACTGAAACCAGTCTGACTAGTATCATACCCACTGAAACCAATATGACAAGTATACCCACTGAGACCAATCTGACAAGTATCATACCCACTGAAACTACTCTGACAAGTATCATACCCACTGAAACCAGTCTGACAAGTATATTAACCACTGAAACCAGTTGGACAAGTATCATACCCACTGAAACAAGTCTGACTAGTATCATACCCACTGAAACCAGCCTGACAAGTATCATACCCACTGAAACCAGTCTGACCAATATCATACCCACTGAAAACAATCTGACAAGTATCATACCAACTGAAACTAGTCTGACAAGTATATTAACCACTGAAATCAGTCTGACAAGGATTATACCCACTGAAACCAATCTGACAAGTATCATACCCACTGAAACAAGTCTGAAAAGTATATTAACCACTGAAACCAGTCTGACTAGTATCATACCCTCTGAAACCACTCTGACAAATATCATAACCACTGAAACCATTCTGACAAGTACCATACCCACTGAAACCAGTCTGACAAATATATTAACCACTGAAACTAGTCTGACAAGTGTCAAAACCACTGAAACCAGTCTGACTAGTATCATACTCACTGAAACTAGTCGGACTATTATCATACCCACTGAAACAAGTCTGACAAGTGTCAAAAACACTGAAACCAATCTGACTAGTATCATACCCACTGAAACCAGTCTGACAAGTATCATACCCACTGAAACCAGCCTGACAAGTATCATACCCACTGAAACTACTCTGACAAGTATCATAACCACTGAAACCAGTCTGACAAGTATCATAACCACTGAAACCAGTCGGACAAGTATCATACCCACTGAAACCAGTCTGACAAGTATCATAACCACTGAAACCAATCTGACTAGTATCATACCCACTGTAACCAGTCTGGCTAGTATCATAACTACTGAAACCAGTCTGACAAGTATCATGACCACTGAAACAAGTCTGACTAGTACCATAACTGAAAACAGTCTGACCGGTATCATACCCACTGAAACTAGTCTGACTAGAATCATGCCTACAGAAATCAATATTACACCAACCGAAGCTATTATGACCAATACAATCAGTACAAACATTATATCTACTCCATCTCCAAGTCCTATAACTTGTTCTACTGATGGTATATGGCCAGAGACACTACAAGGTCATAATGTCATTGGTTTTTACTGTTATAAAGGAACTGTTAATGGTAAATGATAACTTCTCTTCTCCTTATATTATAATCCTCTTTAACAGGTACCAGACTATGTAAACAAGATGGAAACTGGGATGATAATATTTATTGTTTTACTAGTGAACAGTTCAATACTGTATTATCAAAAGTATAGCACTAATATAATTTATAATATCATCTCTCACTCTATTACATACACAGATCAATAGTTCTTCTATAACAGCTTTGGAAATATTAAGTGAAAATAATGAAGATATAACAGTTGATGAAACCATTTTCTTATTGTCTACTATTGTTAATAACCAGTTAATCCAGTCACTAGAACCTGTTTCTATTAATTTCACTAAGGTATCCATAATCATAATATTATATGATATATTATATTATTACAGTATTTTAAAAATGTGATCATTAATTTACTAAACAATGAGAATATTTCTGATGACAAGGTAAGGTCTATTGTTTACATAGCATTACATTACTAATTACAGGATAAGAGGCGATCTGTTGGTAGTCAACTCCTCCTAACATTAGATCTATTTGCACTATATCTCTATAATACTACAGGACTACAAATGATAGGAGATACTATTGGTAGGTATATATATATATTAGTTGTATACTCTATGTCTCTCTTGTATATATAGCATTTACTGTTAAAGAGATTACAAGTATAACTGGTCCAATTCAAGCAATATCTGTTAATAATAATTCCATTACATTACCTCCTGATATATTTGATAATCTACCAGTTAAAATAGCTTCATTTTACTACCAAAATTTATCAAGATGGTTACCTCCTGATCATCCTAACCAATCTATTATATCTCCAGTTCTCTCTTCTACTAATTGTACAGACTGTTCTATAACAGATCTGACTACACCAGTTAACATCTTCTTTAACTTGTCTAGTCAACAGGTATAACAAGATATACTCAGTTGTCATAGCAACCATATCTCTTCTTCCTCTACACAGATATCAAGTAGTGATAATTTATCTTGTGTATATTGGAAGTTTGAATTGTACATAATCCTATCAGTAATATGTTGAGTGTATTATATCTCCTATTAGATCTGATATAACATTACCAAGTGGTGAGTGGAACAGTAATGGGTGTGGTCTTATTAGTCAAGAGGGTTCAACAGTAAGATGTCAATGTGATCATCTAACACACTTTGCTATTCTACTTAGTCCAGGAGTACCAGTATGTCTGTCTGTATGTCTGTATATATAACTGTCCATTTTATAGGTTAGTGACAAAGATCGTAAGATCCTTCAAACTATAGGAGTTGTGTTATTACCTATCTCTCTGATATGTATGTTACTGACAATATTGACCTATCTTTGTATGAGGTAAGGCACACACACACACACACACATATATATATATCAATGATAGTATATCTGTCCATAGATCACTGTGGAGTATGAGGAACTATATTCATGTTATGTTATGCAGTAATTTATTGATAGCACAACTTCTATTTGTAGTTGGTATTGAACAAACCAAGTATTGGGTATGTAGTCATGTGACTGTCACATGATTCTTCCTGTCATTTAGTATGTGTGTTCATCAATAGCTGTAGTACTGCAGTACATGTTTCTAGTGACATTTATGTGGATGTTAATGGAGGGTGTGGTCTTATATGTTGCTCTGGTTAGGGTTTTCATTAAACATCCTAAACGTTACATAGTGTGTTTTACACTATTGAGTTATGGTCTGTTAATTGTATTAATTAATTTCCTAATTGTAAATCTTATTCTATTCAGGTATTCCTGGAGTATATATGTTAATTATAGTACCTATTGGATATCTTGTCAGTATTGATGAAAACCACAGCCATTACTTGTTATACGAGAATGAAAAACTGGTTGCGTTAGTAATAGTAGTTATATAATTATTTAATGATAGTAAGTATTTTGTAGATGTTGGTTGAATTATGAGAGTGGATTTATATGGTCATTTATTATACCAGTTATCTTAATACTTCTAGTAAGTTTAATGGATGGACAGACAAATGTAATGTTACATTATCAGGTGAATATTGGTTTCTTCATTATGTCTATTGTTATAATGAGAAGACATCAAAAATCACAACTGAATAAAACTAAAGTTGATAATATCAAGTAAGACGTATTTAAATTTCTAAATTTATAATGTTGTTTGTTAGATATTGGTTGAAGTCATCTATATCACTTACTATAGTGATGGGTATAGGATGGCTAGCTAATGTTCTTTTCTTTAGTGACAAATTACTGTTCATTGCATATATAATGACAGTCTTTATTGCTGGTCAAGGTATTATTATCTTCATACTTTATGTCCCTCTATCTAAACATGTAAGTATCTATTTATTATTAGTAATGGACAAATGTTACAACACACACTCACATACAGGTAAGAGAGGCTTACTCAAGATGGTGGACTAATCAACAAAATAGCTATCAATTTCTCAGTAAACTATCTTTCAGTAAATCTCTGACATCAGTAAGTTACAATGATGTCATAATGACATCATGATTATTTACTTGTTTACAGAATAGTGGTAAAAATGGTGTAGGATCAGTTCCTACTGGTAATATCTATGAACAATATACTCTTGGAACATTTGATGGTATATATCCATTATATAACTATTGATCCATTGTTTATCATTAGAGAGTAATGTAGATACTGTAGAGAAATCTACATTGAATAATGACGATCAAAATAAAGAAATTGAAGTTTCATTATCATACACTAATGAAGGGGCTGAAAAATATCTTAATTTATAAGAATCATTTGAATTTACTGAGGATATTAATATCTTTAATGACTAATATTATATTATAATATATATTATTATATCTAATGTTGTATTGTATTAATTGTTTATATCATTGTATTTATAGTGTTATTATAAGGAATAAAAACTCCTACAATGATTTTTATATTTCTATCCTCTCTTATTTGGAGTGTGTTTTGATCAGTTCACTCACTCTGATCTAACTACCAGTCAGGAGATAACTGATGCCAACAATGTCGAGTTTTAATTGTCCACTATTACTAATAGTTTGTTTATGTTATGACACATAGTTCACAGTCCATAGTTAATTACAAATGTAGTTCTACTAACTACAACATTCTAATCAGTTTATAATTTATAACAGACTAATATCATATAATATCAATGAAATAGACATACTATAACAGTGTTTTGATTAATCTTCTTTCCCACACTACAAAGTAAGCATAATGGCTAACTTACATCTTCAGACTGTGCTACTGTTCTCAATATATCATTTGTTGGTTAGTGGTTCTGATATCAAAGTGTAAGTTGGTGATTAGTTATTTCTAGTTAAGAGACTGTCTTTATTTTTGTAGTACAGCAACATTTAACATCAGATACAGCTCTGTTTGTAGCAATCTCCCTCCTATTGTACAGCTCTCTAGCAGGTATATGAGATCTGAAGAGATGTTCTTCTCCAACTGGTACCTTGACTATTACTATATTGGTCAGTAATAAGACCAAATACAAAACACCCACACACACACACACACACACTCTCTCTCTCTCTTCAGGTGATTGTAGTTCACATCAAAATGTCAGTTTACTGGTTCAAGCAGGTACTCAAGTTCAGTTTAGACTAGAATTAGCAGCAGGAGAAACATGTGACTGCATTAATAATACTAACAGTGTTACTTTTACACTCCATGACAATTATAATACACCTTTCTCCTTCAAGTGAGTAGAGCCTGTCTCCCTAACCATTTAAAAACAAACTCACTTTTTTCTCCTTAGTTATTCCCAACTATTTAATACTTCAGTTTATAACAGTATATTCTGTGCAACTAATACAACTAAGATATATCTGACACAACCTATCAGAGTTCAGTCAATGGATATTAGTATGATTAGTAATAGTTTTATCAATGATACTACTGCTAAATCTACTGCTATAGTAGTACAACCAGGAATATGTCCAGAAGATAACCAACAATGTCTACCTCTTAACCCTACGCAGATAAATGGCATGATGTATGTTTATATAATTATAATAACATTAATAACTTCTCTCTCTCTCTAGTGACTTAAAATTCTCATTAGTTCTTCAGTATACAGCAGACTCATTTGATATGTGTAAACCATTAGATGTACAAAATGAAGGTGTTCTCATTAAAGCACTAATGGACAATACTACAGTTGTTCCACTTCATTTCTATTATGTAAATGATGTACCATTTAATAATGATGGACGTATTCCCACAGTGACGTCCATTAACTCATCATTCCTTAATTTAACATATGATACTACTACATATACTGTCCCATTTACTGCCTCATCAGCTGTTGGACCATATCTTTATAACATTACCATTAACAATGATCTACTGATAAATCAAAGAGTACGTTTTGCATGGAATCAGACATACTTTGCAATTCGTGCTAATTGTCATGTGTGGGCGTTAGACAACATCAGTATATCTCTACAACACAATGGATGTTATCGATACATATATCAACAAGATTTTAATAATGGGGAAATCCCTGGTTGGGATCTCATTAACTCAACTATCTCATTTAACTTTAATGAATGTGATAGTTCAAATGGTTGTCTTTATTTTACTGGTGGTCCTAACTATGAAGGAGTAGCAAGTCGTCAAGCAACATCCCCAATGTTAGATCTTCAAGTTATTACACCTGTTACTCTACCATCTTCACCTACTACTTATAAAGAGAATATTTGTAATAATGATGACAATATAATGTAAGTAATCTCTTTATATATCAATAAATACAATATATTTCTTTCTTCTCAGAATTATAAGTTTCTTACTTCAATTAAGTCAATTCATTGGACCTGGTCCATGTACCGATAACTCACCTAATGTTATCCTTCTCTCTCTACATACTGAAGATACCTCATCACCTTTGGCATATTTTGTACCAGTGGGTAACAAATACTGGCCTTATTTTAATGGGAGTAGTTTATATAATGTTCCAATATACTCTCCTAGTAGTACTGAGAATACATTAATTACAACATGTCTTAATAATAATATCAGTCAATTCTCATTGAGTTGGATACAAGAGAACTATACTATTAATAAAGATATCTGGAGTCTTAGTCAAGTCAATATAACATTGGAACAATACGAGTTATGTTATAAGAATGAGTAAGTAATATCTCTTTATATTATGTTATAATATCTCTTTGTAGATCTTGGAGTCTTTATAATGGTAATATATCCCAATCATTATGTACTAATAAGAGTACATTGATGTTTGATAATGGAAATGGGTCATCACCACGTAGTGCTAATCTTTCTCTCTCCTATCATTGTGAGATATCATCAACTACTGTAACAACCTCTAGTATTGAACCCTCAGTAACAAGTATAACCAGTATGACCAGTATGACCAATACAACCAGTATTACAATGACTGAAACAAGTATAACTGATCTGACAGTAACTAATTTAACTTCAACTGAAACAAGCAGCCCTAGTGTAACCAGTATGACCAGTCTTAACACAATTAATATAATATCCACTGAAACTATCGACTCTAATATAACCAGTCTTTCACCTATCGAAACCAGTTTAACCAGTTCTGATGTAACAATTAGTTCTAGTATGACTAGTCTTAGCACAATTGATATAAAATTCACTGAAACTATCAGCCCTAGTACAACCAGTACTTCATCTACTGAAACCAGTTTAACTAGTTCTGATATAAGAATCAGTTCTAGTATGACCAGTCATAACCCAGTTGGTATAACATCCACTGAAACTATCAGCCCTAGTACAACCAGTACTTCACCTAATGAAACCAGTTTAACCAGTTCTGATATAACAATTGGTTCTAGTATGACCAGTCTTAACCCATTGGATATAACATCCACTGAAACTATCAGCCCTAGTACAACCAGTCTTTCATCTACTGTAACCAGTTTAACCAGTTCTGATGTAACAATCAGTTCTAGTATGACTGGTTTTAACACAGTTAATATAACATCCACTGAAACCATTGGCCCTAGCACAATCAATACTTCGCCTACTGAAACTAGTTCAACCAATTCTGATATAACAATCAGTTCTAGTATGACCAGTCTTAACCCATTGGATATAACATCCACTGAAACTATCAACTCTAGTACAACCAGTACTTCACCTAATAAAACCAGTTTAACCAGTTCTGATATAACAATCAGTTTTAGTATGACCAGTCTTAGCACAATTGATATAACATCCACTGAAACAATCAGCCCTAGTACAACTAGTCTTTCATCTACTGTAACCAGTTTAACCAGTTCTGATATAACAATCAGTTCTAGTATGACCAGTCTTAACCCAGTTGATATAATATCCACTGAAACTATCGACTCTAATATAACCAGTCTTTCACCTATTGAAACCGGTTTAACCAGTTCTGATGTAACAATTAGTTCTAGTATGACTGATTTTAACACAGTTAATATAACATCCACTGAAACCATTGACCCTAGCACAACCAATACTTCGCCTACTGAAACTAGTTTAACCAATTCTGATATAACAATCAGTTCTAGTATGACCAGTCTTAACCCAGTTGATATAACATCCACTGAAACTATCAGCCCTAGTACAACCAGTACTTCACCTAATGAAACCAGTTTAACCAGTTCTGATATAACAATCAGTTCTAGTATGACCAGTCTTAACCCAGTTGATATAACATCCACTGAAACTATTAGTTCTAGTACAACCAGTACTTCACCTATTGAAACCAGTGTAACCAGTTCTGATGTAACAATCAGTTCTAGTATGACTGGTTTTAACACAGTTGATATAATATCCACTGAAACCATTGGCCCTAGCACAACCAATACTTCGCCTACTGAAACTAGTTTAATCAATTCTGATATAACAATCAGTTCTAGTATGACCAGTTTTAACCCAGTTGATATAACATCCACTGAAACTATCAACTCTAGTACAACCAGTACTTCACCTAATGAAACTAGTTTAACCAGTTCTGATATAACAATCAGTTCTAATATGACCAGTCTTAACCCATTGGATATAACATTCACTAAATCTATCAGCCCTAGTACAACCAGTCTTTCATCTACTGTAACCAGTTTAACCAGTTCTGATATAACAATCAGTTCTAGTATGACTGGTTTTAACACAGTTGATATAACATCCACTGAAACTATTGGCCCTAGCACAACCAATACTTCGGCTACTGAAACTAGTTTAACCAATTCTGATATAACAATCAGTTCTAGTATGACCAGTCATAACCCAGTTGATATAACATCCACTGAAAATATTGGCCCTAGTACAACCAGTACTTCACCTAATAAAACCAGTTTAACCAGTTCGGATATAACAATCAGTTCTAGTATGACCAGTCTTAGCACAATTGATATAACATCCACTGAAACTATCAGCCCTAGTACAACCAGTCTTTCATCTACTGTAACCAGTTTAACCAGTTTTGATGTAACAATCAGTTCTAGTATGACTGGTTTTAACACAGTTGATATAACATTCACTAAATCTATCAGCCCTAATACAACTAGTACTTCACCTATTGAAACCAGTTTAACCAGTTCTGATGTAACAATCAGTTCTAGTATGACTGGTTTTAACACAGTTGATATAACATCCACTAAAACTATCAACTATAGCACAGCCAATACTTCACCTACTGAATCCAGTTTAACCAGTTCTGATATAAAAATCATTTCTAGTATGACCAGTCTTAGCACAATTGATATAACATCCACTGAAATTATCAGCCTTAGTACAACCAATACTTCGCCTACTGAAACTGGTTTAACCAGTTCTGATATAACAATCAGTTCTAGTATGACTGGTTTTAACACAGTTGATATAACATCCACTGAAACTATTGGCCCTAGTACAACCAATACTTCGCCTACTGAAAAAAGTTTAACCAGTTCTGATATAACAATCAGTTCTAGTATGACTGGTTTTAACACAGTTAATATAATATCCACTGAAACTATCAGCCCTAGTACAACCAGTACTTCACTTATTGAAACCAGGTTAAGTAGTTCTGATATAAAAATCAGTTCTAGTATGACCAGTCTTAACCCAGTTGATATAATATCCACTGAAACTATCAACACTAGTACAACCAGTACTTCACCTAATGAAACCAGTTTAACCAGTTCTGATATAATAATCAGTTTTAGTATGACCAGTCTTAGCACAATTGATATAACATTCACTAAATCTATAAGCCCTAGTACAACCAATACTTCACCTATTAAAACCAGTTTAACCAGTTCTGATATAAAAATCAGTTCTAGTATGACCAGTCTTAACCCAGTTGATATAACATCCACTGAAACTATCAACACTAGTACAACCAGTACTTCACCTAATGAAACCAGTTTAACCAGTTCTGATATAACAATCAGTTCTAGTATGACTAGTCTTAGCACAATTGATATAACATCCACTAAAACAATCAAATCTAGTATGATCAGTGTTACTGAAACAAGTATAACTAGTATGACCAGTGTTACTGAAACAAGTATAACCAGTATGACCAGTGTTACTGAAACAAGTATAACCACTATGACCAGTACAAACATTATATCTACACCATCTCCAAGTCCTATAACTTGTTCTACTGATGGTATATGGCCAGAGACACTACCAGGTCATAATGTCACTGGTTTTTACTGTTATAAAGGAACTGTTAATGGTAAATGATAACTTCTCTTCTCCTTACATTATAATCCTCTCTAACAGGTACCAGACTATGTAAACAAGATGGAAACTGGGATGATAATATTTATTGTTTTACTAGTGAACAATTTAATACTGTATTGTCAAAAGTATAGCACTAATATAATTTATAATATCATCTCTCACTCTATTACATACACAGATCAATAGTTCTTCTATAACAGCTTTGGAAATATTAAGTGAAAATAATGAAGATATAACAGTTGATGAAACCATTTTCTTATTGTCTACTATTGTTAATAACCAGTTAATCCAGTCACCAGAACCTGTTTCTATTAATTTCACTAAGGTATCTATAGTCATAATATTGTATGTTATATTAGATTATTACAGTATTTTAATACTGTGATCATTAATTTACTAACCAATGAGAATATTTCTGATGACAAGGTAAGGTCTATTGTTTACATAGCATCAATTACATGACTCATGATTACATCATTAATAATTATATTACTAATTACAGGATAAAAGACAATCTATTGGTAGTCAACTCCTCCTAACATTAGATCTATTTGCACTATATCTCTATAATACTACAGGACTACAGATGATAGGAGATACTATTGGTAGGTATATATATATATATATATTAGTTGTATACTCTATGTCTCTCTTGTATATATAGCATTTACTGTTAAAGAGATTACAAATATAACTGGTCCAATTCAAGCAATATCTGTTAATAATAATTCTATTACATTACTTCCTGATATATTTGATAATCTACCAGTTAAAATAGCTTCATTTTACTACCAAAATTTATCAAGATGGTTACCTCCTGATCATCCTAACCAATCTATCATATCTCCAGTTCTCTCTTCTACTAATTGTACAGACTGTTCTATAACAGATCTGACTACACCAGTTAACATCTTGTTTAACTTGTCTAGTCAACAGGTATAACAAGATATACTCAGTTGTCATAGCAACCATATCTTTTCTTCCTCTACACAGATATCAAGTAGCGATAACTTATCTTGTGTATATTGGAAGTTTGAATTGTACATAATCTTATCAGTAATATATTGAGTGTATTATATCTCCTATTAGATCTGATATAACATTACCAAGTGGTGAGTGGAACAGTAATGGGTGTAGTCTTATTAGTCAAGAGGGTTCAACAGTAAGATGTCAATGTGATCATCTAACACACTTTGCTATTCTACTTAGTCCAGGAGTACCAGTATGTCTGTCAATATGTCTGTATTTATAACTGTCCATTTTATAGGTTAGTGACAAAGATCATAAGATCCTTCAAACTATAGGAGTTGTGTTATTACCTATCTCTCTGATATGTATGTTACTGACAATATTGACCTATCTTTGTATGAGGTAAGGCACACACACACACATATATATCAGTGATAGTATATCTGTCCATAGATCACTGTGGAGTATGAGGAACTATATTCATGTTATGTTATGTAGTAATTTATTGATAGCACAACTTCTATTTGTAGTTGGTATTGAACAAACCAAGTATTGGGTATGTATGTAGTCATGTGACTGTCACATGATTCTTGCTGTCATTTAGTATGTGTGTTCATCAATAGCTGTAGTACTGCAGTACACATTTCTAGTGACATTTATGTGGATGTTAATGGAGGGTGTGGTCTTATATGTTGCTCTGGTTAGGGTTTTCATTAAACATCCTAAACGTTACATAGTGTGTTTTACACTATTGAGTTATGGTCTGTTAAATATATTAATTAATTTCCTAATTGTAAATCTTATTCTATTCAGGTATTCCTGGAGTATATATGTTAATTATAGTACCTATTGGATATCTTGTTGGTATTGATGAAAACCACAGCCATTACTTGTTATACGAGAATAAAAAACTGGTTGCGTTAGTAATAGTAGTTATATAATTATTTAATGATAGTAAGTATTTTGTAGATGTTGGTTGAATTATGAGAGTGGATTTATATGGTCATTTATTATACCAGTTATCTTAATACTACTAGTAAGTTTAATGGATGGACAGACAAATGTAATGTTACATTATCAGGTCAATATTGGTTTTTTCATCATGTCTATTGTTATAATGAGAAGACATCAAAAATCACAACAACATAAATCTAAAGTTGATAATATGAAGTAAGATGTATTTAAATTTCTAAATTAATATTGTTGTTTGTTAGATATTGGTTGAAGTCATCTATATCACTTACTATAGTGATGGGTATAGGATGGCTAGCTAATGTTCTTTTCTTTACTGACAAATTACTGTTCATTGCATATATAATGACAGTCTTTATTGCTGGTCAAGGTATTATTATCTTCATACTTTATGTCCCTCTATCTAAACATGTAAGTATCTGTTTATCACTAGTAGAAGATAAATGATACACACACACACATGCAGGTAAGAGAGGCTTACTCAAGATGGTGGCATAATCAACAAAATAACTATCAATTTCTTGGTAAATTATCTTTAACCAAATCAACTTTAATGCAGACATCAGTAAGTTACAATGATGTCATAATGACATCATGATATTTATTTGTTTACAGGATAGTGGTAAAAATGGTGTAGGATTAGTTCCTACTGGTAATATCTATGGACAATATACTCTTGGAACATTTGATGGTATATATCCATTATATAACTATTGATTCATTGTTTATTATTAGAGAGTAATGTAGATACTGTAGAGAAATCTACATTGAATAATGACGATCAAAATAAAGAAATTGAACTTTCATTGTCATACACTAATGAAGGGGCTGAAAAATATCTTAATTTATAATAATCATTTGAATTTACTGAGGATATTAATATCTTTAATGACTGATATTATATTATAATATATTATTATATCTAATGTTTTATTGTATTAATTGTTTATATCATTGTATTTATAGTGTTATTATAAGAAATAAAAACTGCTACAATGAACATTTTTAATATTTCTATCCTCTCTCATTTGGAGTGTGTTCTGATTAGTTCACTTAATCTGATCTAACTAGATAAACAAGTTTGTTTATTATTTACCACCAGTCAAAACATGGAGGAGATAAGTGACGCCAACAATGTCAAGTGTTAATTGTGCACCATTGCTAACAGTTTGTTTATGTTAGCTGTAAAGTCAACAGGATACATAGTTCACAGTTCATAGTTCATTACACATGTACTATAACAGTGTTTTGATTAATCTTCTTTCCCACACTACAAAGTAAGCATAATGGCTAACTTACATCTTCAGACTGTGCTACTGTTCTCAATATATCATTTGTTGGTTAGTGGTTCTGATATCAAAGTGTAAGTTGGTGATTAGTTATTTCTAGTCAAGAGACTGTCTTTATTTTTGTAGTACAGCAACATTTAACATCAGATACAGCTCTGTTTGTAGCAATCTCCCTCCTATTGTACAGCTCTCTAGCAGGTATATGAGATCTGAAGAAACATTCTTCTCCAACTGGTACCTTGACTATTACTATATTGGTCAGTAATAAGACCAAATAAAAAATACCCACACTCTCTCTTTCTCTCTCTCTCTCTCTCTCTTTAGGCGATTGTAGTTCACATCAAAATGTCAGTTTACTGGTTCAAGAAGGTACTCAAGTTCAGTTTAGACTAGAATTAGCAGCAGGAGAAACATGTGACTGCATTAATAATACTAACAGTGTTACTTATACACTCCATGATGATTATAATATACCTTTCTCCTTCAAGTGAGTAGAGCCTGTCTCCCTAACCATTTAAAAACAAAACTCACTTTTTCTCCTTAGTTATTCCCAACTATTTAGTACTTCAGTTTATAACAGTCTATTCTGTGCAACTAATACAACTAGGATATATCTGACACAACCTATCAGAGTTCAGTCAATGGATATTAGTATCATTAGTAGTAGTTTTATCAATGATACTACTGCTAAATCTACTGCTATTGTAGTACAACCAGGAATATGTCCAGAAGATAATCAACAATGTCTACCTCTTAACCCTACACAGATAAATGGCATGATGTATGTTTATATAATTGTAATAATATTAATAAATTCTCTCTCTCTCTAGTGACTTAAAATTCTCATTAGTTCTTAACTATACAGCAGACCCACTTGACTCATGTAAAACATTAGTTAAACAAAATGAAGGTGTTCTCATTAAAGCATTAATAGACAGTACTACAGTTGTTCCACTTCACTTTTATTATGCAGCCAGATCACCAGATAATAATGGTAAACAAAAGATTCCCACAGTGACGTCCATTAACTCATCATTCCTTAATTTAACATATGATACTACTATATATACTGTCCCATTTACTGCCTCATCAGCTGTTGGACCATATCTTTATAACATTACTATTAACAATGATCTACTGTTGAATCAAAGAGTACGTTTTGCATGGAATCAGACATACTTTGCAATTCGTACTAATTGTGATGTGTGGGCGTTAGACAACATTAGTGTATCTCTACAACACAATGGCTGTTATCGACACATATATCAACAAGACTTTAACAATGAGGAAACCCCTGATTGGGATCTCATTAACTCAACTATCTCATTTAACTCTACTGAATGTGATAGTTCAAATGGTTGTCTTTATTTTACTGGTGGTCCTAACTATGAAGGAGTAGCAAGTCGTCAAGCAACATCCCCAATGTTAGATCTTCAAGTTATTACACCTGTTACTCTACCATCTTCACCTACTACTTATAAAGAGAATATTTGTAATAATGATGACAATATTATGTAAGTAATATCTTTATATATCAATAAATACAATATATTTCTTTCTTCTCAGAATTATAAGTTTCTTACTTCAATTAACTCAATTCATTGGACCTGGTCCATGTACTGATAACTCACCTAATGTTATCCTTCTCTCTCTACATACTGAAGATACCTCATCACCTTTGGCATATTTTGTACCAGTGGGTAACAAATACTGGCCTTATTTTAATGGGAGTAGTTTATATAATGTTCCAATATACTCTCCTAGTGGTACTGAGAATACATTAATTACAACATGTCTTAATAATAATATCAGTCAATTCTCATTGAGTTGGATACAAGAGAACTATACTATTAATAAAGATATCTGGAGTCTTAGTCAAGTCAATATAACATTGAAACAATATGAGTTATGTTATAAGAATGAGTGAGTAATATCTCTTTATATTATGTTATATCATCTCTTTGTAGATCTTGGAGTCTTTATAATGGGAATATATCCCAATCATTATGTACTAACAAGAGTACATTGATGTTTGATAATGGAGATGGGTCATCACCACGTAGTGTTAATCTTTCTCTCTCCTATCATTGTAAGATATCATCAACTACTTTAACAACCTCTAGTATCGAACCCTCAGTAACAAGTATAACCAGTATGACCAGTATGACCAATACAACCAGTATTACAATGACTGAAACAAGTATAACTGATCTGACTGCAACTAATTTAACATCAACTGAAACAAGCAGCCCTAGTGTAACCAGTATGACCAGTCTTAACACAATTGATATAACATCCACTGAAACTATCGACTCTAGTATAACCAGTCTTTCACCTATTGAAACCAGTTTAACCAGTTTTGATGTAACAATTAGTTCTAGTATGACTAGTCTTAGCACAATTGATATAAAATTCACTGAAACTATCAGCCCTAGTACAACCAGTACTTCACCTAATGAAACCAGTTTAACCAGCCTTAGTATAACCATTATTGGACCCACTAAAACCAATATGACCAGTTCTGATATAAAACCTCCTGAAACAATTAGTTCTAGTATGACCAGTCTGACCAGTATTACTGGAACAAGTATGACCAGTTTTATCACAGTTGATGTATCATCCTTTGAAATAATTGGCCCTAGTACAACCAGTACTTCACCCATTGAAACATGTTTAACTAGTTCTGATATAATAATCAGTTCTAATATGACTGTTCTAACCAGTTCAGATATGACATCCTCTGAAACAAGCAAATCTAGTATGACCAATGTTACTGAAATAAGTATAACTAGTATGACCAGTATAACCAGTATGACCAGTACAAACGTTATATCTACACCATCTCCAAGTATGACCAGTATTGAAACAAGTAGTTTTAGTATAACCAGTATAACCAGTATGACCAGTATTACTGAAAAAAGTATAACCAGTATGTTCAGTACAAACATTATATCTTCTCCATCTCCAAGTCCTATAATTTGTTCTACTGATGGTATATGGCCAGAGACACTACAAGGTCATAATGTCACTGGTTTTTACTGTTATAAAGGAACTGTTAATGGTAAATGATAACTTATCCTTACATTATAATCCTCTCTAACAGGTACCAGACTATGTAAACAAGATGGAAACTGGGATGATAATATTTATTGTTTTACTAGTGAACAATTTAATACTGTATTATCAAAAGTATAGCACTAATATAATTTATAACATCATCTCTCACTCTATTACATACACAGATCAATAGTTCTTCTATAACAGCTTTGGAAATATTAAGTGAAAATAATGAAGATATAACAGTTGATGAAACCATTTTTTTATTGTCTACTATTGTTAATAACCAGTTAATCCAGTCACTAGAACCTGTTTCTATTAATTTCAATAAGGTATCTATAATCATAATATTGTATGATATATTAGATTATTACAGTATTTTAAAAAAGTGATCATTAATTTACTAAACAGTGAGAATATTCCTGATGACAAGGTAAGATCTATTGTTTACATAGCACCAATTACATGACTCATGATTACATCATTAATAATTATATTACTAATTACAGGATAAGAGGCGATCTATTGGTAGTCAACTCCTCCTAACATTAGATCTATTTGCACTATATCTCTATAATACTACAGGACTACAGATGATAGGAGATACTATTGGTAGGTATATATATATATTAGTTGTATACTCTATGTCTCTCTTGTATATATAGCATTTACTGTTAAAGAGATTACAAGTATAACTGGTCCAACTCAAGCAATATCTGTTAATAATAATTCTATTACATTACTTCCTGATATATTTGATAATCTACCAGTTAAAATAGCTTCATTTTACTACCAAAATATATCAAGATGGTTACCTCCTGATCATCCTAACCAATCTATCATATCTCCAGTTCTCTCTTCTACTAATTGTACAGACTGTTCTATAACAGATCTGACTACACCAGTTAACATCTTCTTTAACTTGTCTAGTCAACAGGTATAATGAGACATACTCAGTTATCATAGCAACCATATCTCTTCTTCCTCTACACAGATATCGAGTAGCAATAATTTAACTTGTGTATATTGGAAGTTTGAATTGTACATAATCCTATCAGTAATATATTGAGTGTATTATATCTCCTATTAGATCTGATATAACATTACCAAGTGGTGAGTGGAACAGTAATGGGTGTGATCTTATTAGTCAAGAGGGTTCAACAGTAAGATGTCAATGTGATCATCTAACACACTTTGCTATTCTACTTAGTCCAGGAGTACCAGTATGTCTGTCTGTATGTCTGTATATATAACTGTCCATTTTATAGGTTAGTGACAAAGATCGTAAGATCCTTCAAACTATAGGAGTTGTGTTATTACCTATCTCTCTGATATGTATGTTACTGACAATATTGACCTATCTTTGTATGAGGTAAGGCACACACACACAGATATATCAGTGATAGTATATCTGTCCATAGATCACTGTGGAGTATGAGGAACTATATTCATGTTATGTTATGCAGTAATTTATTGATAGCACAACTTCTATTTGTAGTGGGTATTGAACAAACCAAGTATTGGGTATGTAGTCATGTGACTGTCATGTGATTATTGCTGTCATTTAGTATGTGTGTTCATCAATAGCTGTAGTACTGCAGTACATGTTTCTAGTGACATTTATGTGGATGTTAATGGAGGGTGTGGTCTTATATGTTGCTCTGGTTAGGGTTTTCATTAAACATCCTAAACGTTACATAGTGTGTTTTACACTATTGAGTTATGGTCTGTTAATTATATCTATTAATTTCCTAATTGTAAATCTTATTCTATTCAGGTATTCCTGGAGTATATATGTTAATTATAGTACCTATTGGATATCTTGTTGGTATTGATGAAAACCACAGCCATTACTTGTTATACGAGAATGAAAAACTGGTTGCGTTAGTAATAGTAGTTATATAATTATTTAATGATAGTAAGTATTTTGTAGATGTTGGTTGAATTATGAGAGTGGATTTATATGGTCATTTATTATACCAGTTATCTTAATACTACTAGTAAGTTTAATGGATGGACAGACAAATGTAATGTTACATTATCAGGTCAATATTGGTTTCTTCATCATGTCTATTGTTATAATGAGAAGACATCAAAAAAAACAAGTGAATAAAACTCAACTTGAAAATATCAAGTAAGATATGTTATATTATAATGTTGTGTACTTGTATTTTCCTGTAGACATTGGTTGAAAGCATCTATATCACTTACTATAGTGATGGGTATAGGATGGCTAGCTAATGTTCTTTTCTTTAGTGACAAATTACTGTTCATTGCATATATAATGACAGTCTTTATTGCTGGTCAAGGTATTATTATCTTCATACTTTATGTCCCTCTATCTAAACATGTAAGTCTATTTATCACTAGTAGTGGATAAATGTTACAACACACACTCACACATATACAGGTAAGAGAGGCTTACTCAAGATGGTGGAGCAAACAACGAAATAACTATCAATTTCTCAGTAAACTATCTTTAACCAAATCAACTTTAATGCGGACATCAGTAAGTTACAATGATGTCATAATGACATCATGACATTTACTTGTTTTCAGGTTAGTGGTAAAAATAGTGTAGGATCAGTTCCTACTGGTAATATCTATGGACAATATACTCTTGGAACATTTGATGGTATGTATCCATTATATAACTATTGATCCATTGTTTATTGTTAGAGAGTACAGCAGATATTTTAGAAAAATCTACTGATCTCATAATATACAACATTGCCAATGAATCATCAACTGATGCAGAGGAAATAGAAAAAGAGAAAGAAAACAATCTTTTTTAAATTAAGATGTAATTATCAATATATATACTGTCCAAACAAATGTCATTAAGTGTTAGTAAATTCTTTTCACTGAGTATTAATTAAATAATTCTTTTAAAATTAAATATTGTTTTCATGTAAAAGAATTATAACATCAAGTTATCTAACTTCACAAGCAAATAATTAAATAAACTCTGTAACAGCAACTATTCCAGGATATATTACTGTGTTAACAGCAACTGTTACTGTATTAGCAGCAACTATTACTGTACTAACAGCAACTGTTACAGTACCAGCAGAAACTGTCACTGTACTAGCAGCAACTATTACTGTATTAGCAGATACTGTTATTGTACCAGGAACTATTACTGTATTAACAGCAACTGTTACTGTACCAGCTGCTATTGTTGTACTAGCAAATATTACTGTACTAGAAGCAAGTATTACAGTACTAACTAAAACTGTTATACAGTTCTATGATTAGTCTGTTACTGAGGTGTTAAGCACACAAATAGAATCCTGTCATAGACATTAGATAGTGGTTTGTTTAGTTATTGTTTTTTCAAAAGAGATGCTCGCAATAATAGTTCTGTGTTTAATTTCTGTTACTTCAACTTTTGGTAAAGAAAAAGGGTGAGTACAAGTTAATGCATGTCCAGTTTGTTTAATTGTATTTATTATAATACTGCAGTACCACTGAACCTGATAATGGCCATGGTGACTACTCTCAATCTTCACCTGCCTTAATCTCTCCATCAGCATCTTCTCAAACAGTACTCATCTCTCCATCAGCATCTTCTCAAACAGTACTCATCTCTCTATCAGCTTCTTCTCAAACAGTCTTCATTTCTCAATCAGCATCTTCTCAAACCATACTCATCTCTCCATCAGCATCTTCTCAAACAGTACTCATTTCTCCATCAGCTTATTCTCGAGCTCCATCTCCAAACCCTATAACTTGTTCTACTGATGGTATATGGCCAGAGACACTACAAGGTCATAATGTCACTGGTTTTTACTGTTATAAAGGAACTGTTAACGGTAAATGATAACTTCTCTTCTCCTTACATTATAATCCTCTCCAACAGGTACCAGACGATGTAAACAAGATGGAAACTGGGATGATAATATTTATTGTTTTACTAGTGAACAATTTAATACTGTATTATCAAAAGTATAGCACTAATATAATTTATAATATCATCTCTCACTCTATTACATACACAGATCAATAGTTCTTCTATAACAGCTTTGGAAATATTAAGTGAAAATAATGAAGATATAACAGTTGATGAAACCATTTTCTTATTGTCTACTATTGTAAATAACCAGTTAATCCAGTCACCAGAACCTGTTTCTATTAATTTCAATAAGGTATATATAATCATAATATTGTATGATATATTAGATTATTACAGTATTTGGAAATTGTGATCATTAATTTACTAACCAATGAGAATATTCCTAATGACAAGGTAAGGTCTATTGTTTACATAGCACCAATTACATGACTCATGATTACATCATTAATAATTACATTACTAATTACAGGATAAGAGACGCTCTATTGGTAGTCAACTCCTCCTAACATTAGATCTATTTGCACTATATCTCTATAATACTACAGGACTACAGATGATAGGAGATACTATTGGTAGGTATATATATATATATATTAGTTGTATACTCTATGTCTCTCATGTATATATAGCATTTACTGTTAAAGAGATTACAACTATAACTGGTCCAATTCAAGCAATATCTGTTAATAATAATTCCATTACATTACCTCCTGATATATTTGATAATCTACAAGTTAAAATAGCTTCATTTTACTACCAAAATATATCAAGATGGTTACCTCCTGATCATCCTAACCAATCTATCATATCTCCAGTTCTCTCTTCTACTAATTGTACAGACTGTTCTATAACAGATCTGACTACACCAGTTAGCATCTTGTTTAACTTGTCTACTCAACAGGTATAATGAGACATACTCAGTTATCATAGCAACCATATCTCTTCTTCCTCTACACAGATATCGAGTAGCAATAATTTAACTTGTGTATATTGGAAGTTTGAATTGTACATAATCCTATCAGTAATATATTGAGTGTATTATATCTCCTATTAGATCTGATATAACATTACCAAGTGGTGAGTGGAACAGTAATGGGTGTGGTCTTATTAGTCAAGAGGGTTCAACAGTAAGATGTCAATGTGATCATCTAACACACTTTGCTATTCTACTTAGTCCAGGAGTACCAGTATGTCTGTCTGTATGTCTGTATATATAACTGTCCATTTTATAGGTTAGTGACAAAGATCGTAAGATCCTTCAAACTATAGGAGTTGTGTTATTACCTATCTCTCTGATATGTATGTTACTGACAATATTGACCTATCTTTGTATGAGGTAAGGCACACACACAGATATATATCAGTGATAGTATATCTGTCCATAGATCACTGTGGAGTATGAGGAACTATATTCATGTTATGTTATGCAGTAATTTATTAATAGCACAACTTCTATTTGTAGTTGGTATTGAACAAACCAAGTATTGGGTATGTGATCATGTGACTGTCACATGATTCTTCCTGTCATTTAGTATGTGTGTTCATCAATAGCTGTAGTACTGCAGTACATGTTTCTAGTGACATTTATGTGGATGTTAATGGAGGGTGTGGTCTTATATGTTGCTCTGGTTAGGGTTTTCATTAAACATCCTAAACGTTACATAGTGTGTTTTACACTATTGAGTTATGGTCAGTTAATTATATTGTTTAATTTCCTAATTGTAAATCTTATTCTATTCAGGTATTCCTGGAGTATATATGTTAATTATAGTACCTATTGGATATCTTGTTGGTATTGATGAAAACCACAGCCATTACTTGTTATACGAGAATGAAAAACTGGTTGCGTTAGTAATAGTATTTATATAATTATTTAATGATAGTAAATATTTTGTAGATGTTGGTTGAATTATGAGAGTGGATTTATATGGTCATTTATTATACCAGTTATCTTAATACTACTAGTAAGTTTAATGGATGGACAAACAAATGTAATGTTACATTATCAGGTCAATATTGGTTTCTTCATCATGTCTATTGTTATAATGAGAAGACATCAAAAATCACAACTGAATAAAACTAAAGTTGATAATATCAAGTAAGATGTATTTTAAATTTCTAAATTAATAATGTTGTTTGTTAGATATTGGTTGAAGTCATCTATATCACTTACTATAGTGATGGGTATAGGATGGCTAGCTAATGTTCTTTTCTTTAGTGACAAATTACTGTTCATTGCATATATAATGACAGTCTTTATTGCTGGTCAAGGTATTATTATCTTCATACTTTATGTCCCTCTATCTAAACATGTAAGTATCTATTTATTACTAATAGTGGATAAATGATACACACAAACACACACACATACAGGTAAGAGAGGCTTACTCAAGATGGTGGAGCAATCAACAAAATAACTATCAATTTCTTGGTAAAATAAAATTATCTTTTAGTAAATCGCAGACATCAGTAAGTTACGATGATGTCATAATGACATCATGATTATTTACTTGTTTACAGGATAGTGGTAAAAATGGTGTAGGATCAGTTCCTACTGATAATATCTATGAACAATATACTCTTGGAACATTTGATGGTATATATCCATTATATAACTATTGATCCATTGTTTATTAATAGAGAGTAATGTAGATATTGCAGAGAAATCTGCTGATCCTAAAAAAGTCAATGAATATTTGTAATAAATGAAGGAAGAAGATAAAAAAATAGAATAAAAAGATTTTAATTTTACTATATAACAATAACTATGTCATATCATTATTATATGACCAGTAGTATTAAATATTTGATACATTTTTTTATAATGAAATAGTATTTTTTTTTTATTGATATTATTTTTAAACACAGAAGTATGTGTACTATAAAGCATATTATTATAATATATATAATACTTCAAACAAACATATTAAATTCCACAACTGTTTTTGCTATTTGAAGGAATGCTTAATTAACTATAACTATATTTTTGTTCTGGATAGAGTGAAATGATCTTAACAGTGCTCTTATGTCTATTTTCTGTTACAACCAGTACTAATGGAAATAAGTAAGTCAATAACACTTTCTCTACATACTTTACTATAACGTGTTCTCCTCTAATAGCGAGCTAAAGTTTAACTTAGTTCTTGAAAACTGCACTAACAGTCTCTATTGTAAATTTCACGTTGTCGTTGGTTTACATCATATCATTGATGATGTCGATTTGCTTACTTTCCATTATTTGTCTGCTCATTGTGAAAGAAATTACCAACTATATCTTCCAAATAATGGTATTGTATATTTTCAGTGGTATTCTCCTTCAACTTGCTGTTTATGGTCAATTAATGATGTCAAACTTTATATTAATGGTGACACAATTACAGTTAATCTTACAATGAAAGAAATATACTTCTTTTATAGTAGAATTAATGGACTACAATCTCAAAGATATAATTTAACTGGCCACAATCGCAATTCAGTATTAGTGACAAAATCTTCTGTAATGACAACTGACGCAACATGTTCTGGTATGACATCTTTTACTGGCACTGTTATAACAAGCAGCTCTAGTATAACTAGAATGACTAGCTTTGCCATAAAAAACAGTGAAACATATAATTCACATTTGATTATTATACCCACTGAAACAATCAGTATTGACATAAGAACCATAAGAACAACAAAAACAAGTAAAAACGGTCTGACCAGTATTGAAACAAGCAGTTTTAGTATAACCAGTATAACCAGTATGACCAGTGTTACTGAAAGAAGGATAACCAGTATGATCAGTACAAACATTATATCTTCTCCATCTCCAAGTCCTAAAACTTGTTCTACTGATGGTATATGGCCAGAGACACTACAAGGTCATAATGTCACTGGTTTTTACTGTTATAAAGGAACTGTTAATGGTAAATGATAACGTCTCTTCTCCTTACATTATAATCCTCTCTAACAGGTACCAGACTATGTAAACAAGATGGAAACTGGGATGATAATATTTATTGTTTTACTAGTGAACAATTTAATACTGTATTATCAAAAGTATAGCACTAATATAATTTATAATATCATCTCTCACTCTATTACATACACAGATCAATAGTTCTTCTATAACAGCTTTGGAAATATTAAGTGAAAATAATGAAGATATAACAGTTGATGAAACCATTTTCTTATTGTCTACTATTGTTAATAACCGGTTAATCCAGTCACCAGAACCTGTTTCTATTAATTTCACTAAGGTATCTATAATCATTATATTGTATGATATATTAGATTATTATAGTATTTTAAAAATGTGATCAATAATTTACTAACCAATGAGAGTATTCCTGATGACAAGGTAAGGTCTATTGTTTACATAGCACCAATTACATGACTCATGATTACATCATTAACAATTATATTACTAATTACAGGATAAGAGACGATCTGTTGGTAGTCAACTCCTCCTAACATTAGATCTATTTGCACTATATCTCTATAATACTACAGGACTACAGATGATAGGAGATACTATTGGTAGGTATATATATATATATTAGTTGTAAACTCTATGTCTCTCTTGTATATATAGCATTTACTGTTAAAGAGATTACAAATATAACTGGTCCAATTCAAGCAATATCTGTTAATAATAATTCTATTACATTACCTCCTGATATATTTGATAATCTACAAGTTAAAATAGCTTCATTTTACTACCAAAATTTATCAAGATGGTTACCTCCTGATCATCCTAACCAATCTATCATATCTCCAGTTCTCTCTTCTACTAATTGTACAGACTGTTCTATAACAGATCTGACTACACCAGTTAACATCTTCTTTAACTTGTCTAGTCAACAGGTATAACAAGATATAGTCAGTTGTCATAGCAACCATATCTCTTCTTCCTCTACACAGATATCAAGTAGCGATAATTTAACTTGTGTATATTGGAAGTTTAAATTGTACATAATCCTATCAGTAATATATTGAGTGTATTATATCTCCTATTAGATCTGATATAAGATTACCAAGTGGTGAGTGGAACAGTAATGGGTGTGGTCTTATTAGTCAAGAGGGTTCAACAGTAAGATGTCAATGTGATCATCTAACACACTTTGCTATTCTACTTAGTCCAGGAGTACCAGTATGTCTGTCTGTATGTCTGTATATATAACTGTCCATTTTATAGGTTAGTGACAAAGATCGTAAGATCCTTCAAACTATAGGAGTTGTGTTATTACCTATCTCTCTGATATGTATGTTACTGACAATATTGACCTATCTTTGTATGAGGTAAGGCACACACACACATATATCAGTGATAGTATATCTGTCCATAGATCACTGTGGAGTATGAGGAACTATATTCATGTTATGTTATGTAGTAATTTATTGATAGCACAACTTCTATTTGTAGTGGGTATTGAACAAACCAAGTA
Source organism: Xestospongia muta (assembly GCA_963693285.1). Classification (NCBI taxonomy): domain Eukaryota; kingdom Metazoa; phylum Porifera; class Demospongiae; order Haplosclerida; family Petrosiidae; genus Xestospongia; species Xestospongia muta. The sequence goes on from OY848931.1 coordinate 3,411,343, forward strand.
TTGGGTATGTAGTCATGTGACTGTCACATGATTCTTCCTGTCATTTAGTATGTGTGTTCATCAATAGCTGTAGTACTGCAGTACATGTTTCTAGTGACATTTATGTGGATGTTAATGGAGGGTGTGGTCTTATATGTTGCTCTGGTTAGGGTTTTCATTAAACATCCTAAACGTTACATAGTGTGTTTTACACTATTGAGTTATGGTCAGTTAATTATATTGTTTAATTTCCTAATTGTAAATTTTATTCTATTCAGGTATTCCTGGAGTATATATGTTAATTATAGTACCTATTGGATATCTTGTTGGTATTGATGAAAACCACAACCATTACTTGTTATACGAGAATGAAAAACTGGTTGCGTTAGTAATAGTAGTTATATAATTATTTAATGATAGTAAGTATTTTGTAGATGTTGGTTGAATTATGAGAGTGGATTTATATGGTCATTTATTATACCAGTTATCTTAATACTTCTAGTAAGTTTAATGGATGTACAGACAAATGTAATGTTACATTATCAGGTCAATATTGGTTTCTTCATCATGTCTATTGTTATAATGAGAAGACATCAAAAATCACAACTGAATAAAACTAAAGTTGATAATATGAAGTAAGATGTATTTAAATTTCTAAATTAATATTGTTGTTTGTTAGATATTGGTTGAAGTCATCTATATCACTTACTATAGTGATGGGTATAGGATGGCTAGCTAATGTTCTTTTCTTTAGTGACAAATTACTGTTCATTGCATATATAATGACAGTCTTTATTGCTGGTCAAGGTATTATTATCTTCATACTTTATGTCCCTCTATCTAAACATGTAAGTATCTGTTTATCACTAGTAGAGGATAAATGATACACACACACACACACATGCAGGTAAGAGAGGCTTACTCAAGATGGTGGAGCAATCAACAAAATAACTATCAATTTCTTGGTAAATTATCTTTAACCAAATCAACTTTGATGCGAACATCAGTAAGTTACAATGATGTCATAATGACATCATGATATATACTTGTTTACAGGATAGTGGTAAAAATAGTGCAAGACCAGTTCCTACTGGTAATATCTATGGACAATATACTCTTGGAACATTTGATGGTATATATCCATTATATAACTATTGATCCATTATTTATTTGTTAGAGAGTACAGCAGATATTTTAGAAGAATCAACATTGAAAATTGAAAATTTTATACCAGATAATACAACTAAGAACAATGATTTAGAGAACATTGAATATACTCTAGTAATGAAAAATGAAAGAGCAGTAGTAATATCTATTTAATACAACATGAAATACTTTATTTTTTAAAATATTATGCAAGACTTAATTTATTTAATACAATACATGAAATACTTTATTTTTTAAAATATTATGCAAGACTTAATTTATTTAATACAATACATGAAATACTTTATTTTTTATTATAATACATGTACCAAGTAACATGAAATATTTTATTTTTAATGTAATTATTATTTAATTAATAGGTTGTTCTGAAATGTTTAGCAGTAAAGTAAGTAAGATAGCTGTGGCAATGTCAGGTGGAGTTGACTCTACTGTGGCAGCTCTCTTACTAAAGAAACAAGGTGAGTGTATCCTCATAATAATCACACTATCCTGCTCTTACAAGGATATCAAGTAGAGGGTGTATTTATGGTTAATTGGGATGAGAAAGATGAATTAGGAGTGTGTACTTCAGATACTGAGTATCGTCAAGTTCAGGAGGTGTGTCATCATATTGGGATATCATGTCATAGAGTGGAGTTTGTTAAGGAGTATTGGAACAATGTGTTCAAGTGGGTGTGGTTTTATATCACTCTGACTGAAGTATGCAGTGATTTTCTCCAGGAATATCAACGAGGGCGGACACCAAATCCTGATATATTATGTAATCAACATATTAAATTTGGTGTATTCAATTATTACATCATCAATAAAATGATGATGGATAAGATAGCCACTGGACATTATGCAAGACTTAAGAAAAAGAAAAATGGCAGTGAGAGTTGATACATCAAAATTTAACCGCTCAAATTTCAATTTTAGATATGAGCTTACTACAAGCTTTTGACAAGAGAAAAGATCAAACTTTCTTTTTAGCAACTGTGTCACAAGTAGTGATGTAACTTGTATGTTACTATTAATAGCTAGTGTATCTATTTTTAGAATGCACTCCAAACATCACTGTTCCCTATTGGTCACCTGACTAAATCTCAAGTGCGGGCAATTGCCCAGGACAATGGATTACATGAAATAGCTAATAAGAAAGAAGTAATAATTATAATTAATAAAATTAATATATAAATGTATTGTCTTGTTTATATAATAGAGTATGGGATTATGTTTTATTGGTAAAAGACAATTTCCAACATTTATTACTGAGGTAAAACACAGATTTAATAATAGCAGTTAATGATAGGGGCTAAAGTATCTTGAAGGAGAACCTGGTGATATTATAACAGTTGATGGCAAAAAATTAGGAGAACACAAAGGTGATATACATGTAATAAATGTATCTATTATAATGATATTATAGGACATCAATTATATACAATTGGACAACGAGCAAGATTAGGGGGATACCCTCATCCTTGGTTTGTAGTGGAGAAAAACATCACAAACAATGTCATAATAGTGGTAGGTGTACAAGGGAATGGTCACTCACATATTAACATAATTTGTAGTTAAACATGATCTTAGTTCAAATTCCAATTAATTATACTGCAAACAAGAAAAGGAAATACCATTCATTCATGGCAGTCCAATATGCATGAACCAGATCATCCATAAATGTACAACTTCTATGAACCATGATATATTATAACACACTGTATTGTTTAATAGGCTGAAGGATCAGATCATCCAGCATTATATTCTCAACAACTAATAACTCAAATTCCTTACTGGATTAATGAAGGGTCCATGGAGGATGGGATAGAGTATCAAGCTAGATACCGCCACCAACAAGAACTATGTAAGTTAGCATTGTTACATATGTTGCTATGGCAACCGCATAGTTTGTTGTAGAGTATATAAAATGAAGAATGGTGGTTTACATGTGAGGACATCTGTCCCTCTCCGAGCTGTTACCCCCGGCCAATATATAGTGTTTTATAAGGCGGAGGAGTGCTTGGGTGGAGCTTGTATTGACAAAACAATAAAGTGATTCTCTTATTAACAAACTGTTACTATAGCAATTATCATTTATCACAGATTTATGACCAATTAAAGTTGTAAATTACCCCAACACAGATATTTAATATGGAGGTATTCATTTATACCATACTTCGATCCTTCACGACCTAAGCCACTTTGTTTAACACCACCAAATGGAGCTACTTCAGTTGATAACAAAGCCTCATTAGCACCCACAATACCAGTCTCTAGTTTCTCAGCAACACGCCAAATTTGACTGATATCAGAAGAGTAGAAATAGCCTAGTGGGTGGAGACTATGATGTCATGATGAGATTATAATGTACTGACCTACAAGTCCATAATGTGTAGCATTAGCTATTGTCACTGCTTCTTGTTCATCATTAAATCTAGTTGATCTTAGTAACCACCCCCTAGTTAATAAACTTACTTAATAATAGGGGCAACAGGTCCAAAGGTCTCTTCTTTATTAATTATCATATCTTGTGTAATGTCAACTAAGACTGAAGGCTGATAAAATGTGTTTGGAAGGTCATTAACTCTAGCTCCACCCACTAACACATGACCTCCTTTCTCTTTAACATCTTGTACATGACGTTCAACCTCATGGGATAAAAATGGCTTTAATTAGAGTAGTCACCAAGGAATACTTTTTCGACTGCAGCTGTTGTAATAAGTGGTCCTTGTTGAACATCTTCCTTAAACGCATCTCCAACTTTAAGAGCTGACACTTGTTTAGCAAATTCCTCTACAAATTGATCATAAATGCCACTTTGTACCAGGAGACGATTAGGACAGACACAAGTCTAACAAAGCATTATATCACATGACTATCATGTGACAAATCTAACCTGTCCTGTATTACGAAATTTACCAGCCATTGCACCTCGGACTGCAGCCTGTACATCAGCTGTATTAAAGACAATGAAAGGGGCATTCCCTCCTAATTCAAGTGAGACTTTTTTAATTGTATTAGCACACTTGGCCATTAGTTTCTATAAGAGAGATAAGAAAGGGGTGGAGGAAGGGGTGGAGTTAACCTTTCCAGTGGCTGTAGATCCAGTAAATGATAATTTACCTATCCGATCATCTTCTAATAGTGTATTACTGACTTCCTCTACTGACTCACGGCTACAAGTGATAACATTTAATACTCCAGCTGGAAGTCCTGCTTCATGAGCCAGCTAAAGATATAAATGATGTCATAATGATGTCATTAGTTTACTAACTTCTGCTATAGCTAAAGCACTAAGTGGTGTTTCTTCAGAGGGTTTAACCACGGCAGCACATCCAGCTGCCAGAGCAGCTCCTGCTTTGCGAGTTATCATAGCTATAGGGAAATTCCACTAGAGAACAATAGAATATATAAAATGAACATAATAATATTTACTGGAACAATTAGAGCAGCCACGCCCACTGGTTGTTTTAAGAGTAAGATCCTTCTATCATTAATTGTTGGAGGTACAATATCTCCATATACTCTCTTCCCTTCTTCTGCATACCATTCCACAAAAGATGCACCATAAGCTACTTCTGTTGTAGCTTCACCGAGGGGTTTACCCTAATCATTAAGACATTAATTAATATTAATATTAAGGCATTAATTAATATAGTCTATATCATACTAACCTGTTCAAGTGTTATAATTTTAGCTAAATCAGATTGATATCTCATCATTAATTCATACCATTTACGTAAGACATGAGCTCTCTCCTGTAGTTATATAGAATAAATTAAGATTATTAAAAGATTAATAAACTACTTTAGCCGTATATCTTGCCCAATTCTTTTGAGCAGTATATGATGACTCAACAGCCAATTGAACATCCTCTCCAGTCATATCAGGTACCTGATATATAGTAGCATATTATATATAGTAATATAACTAGCAATGCCAAATTATAGTACATTTGTTTTAAAGTCTATAGTACATTAATGTATCATGTTCATTTCTAGTGGCATCACGATCTAACCACAATATGTGGTCATGCATACAGATCATATTCTAGTGGATCATGTACCTCAGTGATTAGTTCTAATGAGGCGGGGTTCATGACGGGATAGGTTGTACCTCTAATGGATGATACCCATTGACCTCCGATCCATGCTTTGTTATTAATTAGTGCTGATCGAGCAATTTCTGGCACTCCACGTCCAAGAAAATCTAAAGATTTCTTACCAGCAGACATTGCTGTAAAGAAATAAACTATTTAGTGAAATTAAAGGATCATTAATAAAAATATACAGTATACGAAAGGAACGCCCACATACTTTTAATTAATCATATTAATTAAGATTAATTAATAATAATTAGTTATTACCTTTTCTTAACTCCTCCCATTTTCGTTGGATAACGCGGGAAAGTCATGGACTTTGAAGAAGGTAGATGATTCATTTTGCTGAGAAGTACTTCCACTTTTTTTCAATAGATTTGGAGACATTATCTGCTCTCCTTGAAGTTGAAGAAGAAGAAGAAACAGGATATGTTGTTGAATTATCTACGAAGAGCAGTGGTCGCAAGAGATTATCATCAGAAAGTGATAACCTCCCTGTTGCTAAGAGACAGTTACGTGACATACCTTCTACTGATGAGAAACAATCTGCTGATAAAGGAAAAGATGACTTGACTGCAATGAAAGGTATGTTAGTGGTCACATGACTGTCACATGACCTATATCTTTACGTATAGCTAAAATGGAAGAGATGGAACGTGAATTAAATGTCTTGAAGAAACAGTTGAAGGACAAAGAAGTAACTGAAGATGTTTTAAAGAAAGACAGCAATGAGAAAAAAGTATTTAAACAAGGGAAAAGAAAAAGAACAGCTCATGAACCAAGTAATAAGTTAATTAATTAATGTAATTGATAGGGGTTAATTTTTTAGAAGGAGCATCTATAGAAGCATCAAGTCCAAATGATATTAAAACTAAAGTAGGCGTGGCTGATATAGACAAGGAGGGTGACACTGAGCCTTATTCAGGCCTAAGAATCAAGTAATTAATTTTAATATTTTGCTAATAACTGACCACACCCACTTTAGAAATCCACTAATATCATCTCAATTGATGCATGAGAGAATGAAGGGACGTAAAATGATACGAATACCACAAATATATCATAAAATAAAAGATGGTGATATTGAAGGTGATTGGGTAACTATAGGAGTTATAATACATAAACTAGCACCTAGAGATACTGCTAAAGTAAGGAAGAAACACATGTTGCTATGGTAACATATGCTCTTTATTTAGGGTGCTAAATTCTCTGTGTGGAAATTATCTGATTTATCTTCACAGTCATCTGTAATTTCTCTGTTTCTTTTTGATAAAGTATTCCAGGAACACTGGAAGATACCAGTTGGTCATGTGATAGCTATACTAAATGCAAAAATACAAACTGATAGAGAAGTGAGTTAGTCCATTTTAAAATTATGTATCCATTTTATATAATATTATCTAGACAAATGGATCAACAGGTGTTACTGGTAATAGGAATTATAGTTTAACATTAGATCATCCTGGTAAAATAATGTCACTAGGAGTATCAATAGATTTCACTATTTGTCAAGCAACTACATTAAGTGGAAAACCTTGTTCTAATTTTGCCAACAAGTAATATTATAAACACATATTATATAATTGTGTTATCTGTGTTACCTAGGCAACATGGTGGACGCTGTGATTATCATATACAGAGAGAGTATTCGAAAACCAGATCAAAACGAATGGACTGTCAGGGAGGGTATGTCAAACCAGTTTAACCAGTTTAGCATTTTTTATTTTTCAGGTTTGCACCTAATACACTTAATATTCATGAAAAAGTTCTTGGTCGATCTGATGTATTTTATCAGGGAAACTGGTTTACATCAGGAAAAGAAAAGGGCAAAAAAAGAGAAGATAGATTATTTGTTCCTAGTGCCAAAGAGAAGTTTACAGAAGTTGAGAAAGTGTTAGGCAAAGATTTGGCTGGTGTTAGTGGTGTAAAGAGATTTAAAGATGGTGTCATGACTCAAAGTGGTGGTGAAATTTTGTAAGTCATGTGATTATCAGTGAATGTCATGTGATTATCAGTGAATGTCATGTGATTATATTGTAGTAAACAACTGCTACAGGGTCAAACTCCTGGCGCTAGATGTTATCAGAGTCATTTGGAAAAAGAGAAAACCAAGAAAAATGGTAAAGTAAAATAAATTAAACCAATACATTTATTATCATTACAATCAGTTGCCATAGAAACCAAGAAAACACCTTTACAATTATTACAAGAACACAAAGTGGCAACTAAAGCTAACATTGAAGATCAGGGGAAAACCCCTTCATTAAACTTACAAAATGAAAGGAAGATCCCTTTGCTAAATTCACAAAGTCAGGGGAAAACTCCTTCATTAAGTTCTCAAACAGACTTTGATTTATTTGCTCCTGATATTATTTTAACTCCTGGTGGATCTAAAGATGAGAATGTAAAACCTTGTCCTATTAAGGCCACACCTCCATCCAGTGTTTCTATAGTAACAGGACAAAGTAAAGATCATGACACATCCATAAAGGGAACAATAAAAAGACACACCCCTACATTAAAACGATCACAATCATCAATAGAGAAAGAGAAAAGGGCAAAGCAAATAGCAAAGGTATTATAATTACACAAGTCAAATAAGTGATGTGACCTTACTACAGGAAAGAGCTGTAGCTGCTTTATCATCATCAGATGGTAATATCAATAAGATAGTAGCTAGAGTAGAAGCTAATTTAAGGGAAGAGGAAGGCAAGTTATGTAGGGTTTATTAGGGGTATTGTGTACATGTACATATGAAAGGGGGTATTATGTACCTGTACATCTTGTCTATAGAACCAATACAACAAAATAGAAGTGATTTGGATAGAAGTAAGTTAAATGAAGTCCTCTCAGCCAAATCATCACACGAATGGGCAGTACGCCAAGTGAGATCATGTGATAGTCACATGACATTGATATGTTGTACTCTTAGGATGAAAGAGATGCTGAAGATGCATATTTTCAACATTTAGAGAAGAAAGAAGCTGTTGAAGAAAGACTAAAGAATTTGAAAGAACTTACTGTGCGATTAGTTCATTGTAAAAAAGTAGGTGTGGTCAGCATCATGTCACATGACCTGTCACATGATCTTTAGTGCAATTATGTTGCTGAAAGGGAGGGAGAACGTTGTCGTCGAGAAGGTCATGTTGTCTCTCGTTTGAGAGGAATCAAGAGATGTTTTCAATGTAGTGGGTGTGGTCATCGGCACTTTACATACAATGAACGATATCCTTTACAGCATTGTCAGTAAGTGGGTGTGGTCTTTAAGTACTTGTTTTTAATAAATATTAGTTGTGGTGAACATAATTTCAAGCAGACATCATTGCATCAGGTAAGTTTTTAATTAAGAGGAAGCCCCTTAATTAGCTATTTATCAATTAGACTCGTCGGGGTCCTAAATTACCCTCAGAAGAATTGTCTCTTCGAGGAGATGAACAAAAGTTTTTGAATAGCTTAAAATAAATTAATACAAATTAATATTAATGTAATTGTGTTTACATATTGTCATAGTAACCATTAAAATAAATGCTATATTACAGAAGTGCTTGTTAACTGTTGAATTTTTGCTTTGATATCACTGACTTCAAGATCTTTGACATTGACTTGGTCTATATCTTTATCTGCAATATAGAGTACATTACTAACTACTGTGTTAGATCTTACCATAAACAAGTTGTATACTACATTGTGGTGGATTTTGGTTTCGTATTACTTTAAACAAGACACCCGGATTGTGGTATTTGAGTTGAGGTAAATGTTGATAGATAAACAACCTACAAATGACATTATGCCTCAAATACACACTTTGGTTCTGGCAGTACCTCAGTCCAGAATGTCCTTTCTCGTTTGTGTGATAACTGATGACTGTCTCTTTGAGTTGAGGAGGTAACTGGATAGGCCAAGCCCTCAAATGATCTAGAGTTCTTCTAAAGCCTACAGCATATTTGGAAAGAGCTAAAGATCTCATGTTTAGAGTATACGGAATTGGGATTTATTCCTCATTTTCATTTCTATACAAATTTCAAAATGTTTTTGTTCACGTCCGTATACTTGTCGCCATGTGGAACGCCTTGCCAAAAAACCGAAGTACAGTTCGTGCTAGCAAGAGGAAACAGGCTCTGATCGCCGCATATAAACGTCTTCTACAACGTAGAGCTAAGAGAAAGCAACTTGAACTTACAAAAGTACAAATTGAGTTTCCTCCTGAAGAAAAGAAAGTAATAGAATTTAGGGAGTGGTGTAAGCATGTCAATCTTGAGCTACACCCCCAGGTAATTAACTAGTATACACTCTTATGTTACCTCTCTCAAAAGTTGTATATAGGTCGTGAAGGGTCATCGCATGAAATAGGTGTCATTGCCAAGGAAACAATTTATCCTGGCGAAATTCTTGCTCACATTCCGCGTACAGCAATCCTTACAGCATCAACAAGTTGTGTTAGTCATGTGATCAAAAGTGATAACGATCTTTGTTCACAGTTGGTAAATACAAGCTCATGGGTGCCCCTTTTAATTGCATTAATTGGAGAATATGCTCAAAAAGTGAATAACGACATAGTTGTTGTCATATTTAATTAAACCTTCTCATTAAAGGGTTCAAGTCATTGGCAACCTTATCTTAATTTGGTACCTAATAACAGGAGCTCACCTCCACCAATGCTATGGAGTAAATCAGAGAGAGAAAGGCTATTGTCTGGTACTGGAGTAGATGGTTTAATAGAGCAGGATTTATCCAGACTGCAGCAAGACTATCAAATGATAGTATTACCATTTCTTCAACGTCACTCTAACTGCATTAGCAAATGCTTCCATTATCAGCAACTCTATACTGAAGGTATCAACCACACTCTCTGACCTCATTATGTATTGTTTTATTCAGCTGCTGCATTTGTGATGTCATATAGTTTCACAGACACTGACTCATCTAGTCCTTTATCCCAGACAATGATGGTACCATTTGCAGACTTGTTAAATCACCACACTCATCATCACGTACAACTAATGTATCATAAAAATCATTTAGAGATGGTGGCCATTAGGAAGATACACAAAGTTAAGTGATGTTACAATGATGTCATGATGATGTCATTATATTTAGGGTGAAGAAGTAATGAACACATTTGGCGAATTACCTAATTATAGTTTATTACATACACATGGTTTTGTGGAGACCAACAATACTGTTGATGCTGTGGGTGTGGCCTTAAGTTATTATATAATATTAATGTTATTGTTATAGGCGTGTGTACCAAGTGTATATCTTAAAGAGACCTACCTTTCTAATGATGCTGTACAATGGCGATATTTGAAATGGCAGGAATTAGAAGCCAAGGTTAGATAATTGATTCTATAATAATTATTATTTCATTATTATAGGGTTTAATAGATGATATATATGAAATAGATAGTACTGGTAAACCAGAGGACGAGCTGTTAACAATTATACAGGTAGTAATATAATCTGAGTAAATGCACACGAACAGCAATAGCCTTACATGTTATGTACATAATTAAAACATGTACTTATGATAACCACGTGCTCAGTTATTATATACATTGTACATACTAATAGTATATAATGTACTTGTGTATTAGTTAAGTGATATTTGTTCTATACTTGTGATCACCGCATGCACAGTTATACGTACCTACTTTGTATGTACTTGTGATAAGCACGTGCATAGCACTTGTTGTGTGTGTATTTGTGTTCTAGTTAGGATGCTATTCTTGTGATCACCACATGTATTTCATAGCTCTTAACAGTGACTGACAGTCCAAGTGTTTCCTCTCTTTATCAAAACAACAAGTCTCCTAAACTAAGCAATTTAACAAAATCACAAACTAATTTGTTAAAGAGGTAATCTATACAATCTTCATTACATAATATGATATTATTGTAGTTTTATTGACAACTGTATTGGTCATCTCCCCGAGTCTCAACAATCTTGTCAAACAACATTCGATAAAAAATGGGCAGAGCTAAATCTTCGTGAAAAGCCATCGTTACAACTTTGTCTAGGACACCACAACTATCTTAAGAAATTATTACATCAATTACAATAGATAATTATTAACCAACAATAAATAGCTTATTAATAATATAATATACTTGGTATAAGTTTAGACCTAGTGTTCTAACAACATTATGGTTGACAACTATTGGGCTTGTTTTTTAGCTTCTAATTTTCTCTTTAACGATTCAGGCATTTCAGGTGGTGGAGGACGTGGGAGTCGGAAATAGACTTTAACAGAGTCATAGATAAACCATTGTAGAGCTGTTAAGGTCCCAATCATCAAAATCCTAGGCCCTAGACCTTTCCATAGACCTAATTTTAAATGGGACAGTAAAACACACCCACATTATTTGAGGCTAACCTATCCAGCCTAGGTCTTTAGCAGCTTGTACAGGAGTACTTCCAACATCAGAGTTAAGTTTAGAGACGACAGTATCAGCAGGATGGCTCACTACAGCACAGAACACACCAGCAATGTAACCACCTAAAAATGTCACTGCTAGTTGCTTAGGTTTATTGAGTTCATTCCTATAATTAAATCATAATTAAAAGATGTACCACAAACAATAGCTTACTTTGGAACAGGGACAACATATTTGTAGAGAAACTCAATTGTTCTCTCAAAGGCAGCAAACTTCATCATAGTGTAAGGGATTTGTCTCAACCACAATGGAGGAAGACCCTTATAGAACCTAATATTAATAGAACCAATATCAGAGCAGACAACTTATACATACCCTGCCACGCCTTCTTGTTGCCACAACTTTGGCACTCCTTCACGAAGTGTGTTAGCCCAGCCTGGTTGTGTTTGAATACGAACTTTAACAGCCTCCATAGGAGCTAGTGCTATATCAGCAAAGAACTCTGCACTAGCACTGGCAGCTAAGTATAAAGATGTTCGATAGAGATATGCATATTCCTAAGAAAAGAGTCACTTTAACTTGTATTAATATTAGAACTTACTTCTCCAAGTGTGTTGGCGTAAAGGATTTTAAATACCTCATAAAATCCAAATTTGAATAATCCTTGCATAGAGTAACCGATAAATGTAGGTGCCCATCCTTTAGCCAGGCCTCTTAAACGTTCTTCTTTTAAAGTCACTTTAAATCCATTGAATATATTCTTGTATTTGGCTGGGTCAACCTGCATGAATGAAAACATAGCAAGTATTGTATGAATCATGTTGTGAGACAACTTGATCAATAGATGGTTATTGGTTTACTGACCTGAATACGACACTTGACAAGATCTAGTGGAACAACAGCTGTGTGAGTTAGCCCACAACTCAAAATACCACCAAATCCACAAATAGCATAATACTTAGCTGAGCCAAACTCACAACTGTACTCATCTGTTAGACAAAAATATTAAAAATAGATATTTTTCTTGTCAGTTACCAGTTCCACTTGCACAAGCTAATGTTCTTTCTTGGGATAGCTTGGGTTGGAGTGGATTATTGAAAGGATTTCTCTTTGATAACTCCCAGAGGTTAGCCATGACAGTTGAAATTCTATAAAAGAAATGTTAAAAACCACAAAGGAAGTCGATTTTCACCTTGCAAAGGTTCACTTTTATTGTAGAAGTGAGTGTCTTCCAGTTTCCGGAGCAACACCCCCTAACTTTACAGAGCATGCGCAGTAGAAATAGGGTGGGATTTTTGTTTGTACACTGGCACAATGGCGGGTGATGTGAGTGTTCCTCAACTTGTCCAGACTCTTTGTCGTTGTATTTTAAGAAATTATGAAGAGGAGGAAAAGAGAAGAGATTTATCTCAGCCACTTAAAGCCCTCTACAATTCTAATCGGAGTGGTTTCTATGACAACCAGACTATCCTACGCCTCTTATTCAAAGCAACATTTGATTTACTTTTATTGAGAAAAGAAGAATGGTGTGGTCGATGGCTGTCTTTAATGACACCACAATGTCGCTGTCTCTCTCACTCATACGAACTCTACCAACAAGGAGATGGCAAGAGGGCAGTGTATTTGGTTGATTCGGTTACTATGTTATGTGAGAAATACAGTGACAGTGGACCTGTGATGGAATTTTTAAGTATTTTAGCTCAACCTTTAAAGATGCATAAAGTAAGTTAAATATATCATTGTGCATTGCATATAATCTGATTATTAGAAAGCTCCGCCCACTTCTACTTCCTATACAATGTATTCCAAGTAAATTAATGTACTATTATGTATTACATTAAATACTTTTGTAGTTCTGTCTTTAAACAGCTTCCATCTAGTTCAATGTTATCCTACTCTAGTAAGGTATATTGATCCCTGTAATTATAATTCATAATTACATTTATAACATTAGATCTTTAAAGAAGATCCTGGTTCTAATGTTAGCTGTTTCAATAGTCAAGATGTAAGTACAACATTAATATATTATTGTACATATCTCCCTTTAGTTTTCTAATAGTACTTTATTTAATGGGCTAACTCATACTACTACTGACCATCTGAATACTGTTCTCCGAGTACCTCCATTAAAAGAGGAACCTCCTGATTTATTACATCGTTATCTTCAGGTACTGTCTTATTAATAATTTTTAAAGCTAATTTTATATAGGGTTATTCTGCTTATTCTATGACCACACCCTCAACTCCGCCCCCTAATGAGATACAAGAGGATTCTTTATTAGATATTATTGATTCTGTGGGCTCATTAGATGAAGCTCCTCCTCCATTATCATGGGAGGGGCCACTAGACAAGTTAGACAATATCTTGTAATCTTATAATGTGACATTGTTCTAGAACTTGTTTACCATACCTGTCTGAAAGTGGTCCAACCTGTTTTCATCTTGCTATGAAGCAGTTTCTATCAGTATTAGCAGATATAGCCGATGTGACTATACCATCAATATCACGAGATTTGTCACCAGTGACCATGTTTATTAAGCAATTAGCAGCTTGTTATGAGTGGGCAGAGGAACGAAAAACAGATATAGAGATAGTAAGTAAACATGTACTATAGTATGTCCGAGTTGAGAAGAGCCCCTTATTAAAAAAAGGTATTTTATGCATGGAATGTAAGGTGAGGTATTTCCTCACCTAATGATATTCAATTAGCGTGAAGTGGATTTTAATTGTATTCATTATTTGTTCTTGTGAATATCATGCGAGCAAACCACATTTTCTCTCGTGTTAGTAGTATATAGTAGTACATGTACTAATATATACAGTAATACATGTACTAATATAGACAGTAATACATATACTAATATTTACAGTAATACATAATACTAATATATATAGTAATACTCATTATTATTTAGAGTGGAGATGAGATAGTTTGTTCATTTTATAATGGAGTATGTAGTATATTGAATTATTGTCAAGTACAAGTTGATCAAATTACAGCTCAAGGTAATAATGGACAACTAACAAAATAAATTGATAAACTGATTTTTAGATTCATCACAATTCTTTTTACAAACATCTATCAATTGTCTCCAGCCATTAATACAGTATGTTATTATAATACATTATATTATGTTAATTCTTTAATAGTTTAGTCTCTACAGTATTAACAAATGATGTATCTCTTAAAGTAAGTCATACCAAGATATTGTTCAATATTATTATACTCTTAATTGATAGGGGTTACCCTTGTTGGATCATTTATACAGCCACTGTACTAATTATCAGGGACTACCCTATTATCCTCTTTTATTAGGCCTATTTCGTCAAACCTTTCAACCTTATCTTCAGTAAGTTAATGATATAAGTGATGACATCATCGTCATATCATGTGTTAGATTTCTTCATCAATGGATATTTAAGGGTTTTACCCTCAGCTCTGAAGGATTTGGCCTAATTATTGATCAAGATAGTCTTGATAAGAGAGGTAGATTTGTTATAATCTATTTAGTTGAAAGTTTTATAGATAATAGTTACTGGCTAAATGGTTTTTGTTTCAAAGAGGCGTGTGTCCCTGACTGTTTATCTTGTTATGAGAATATTATTTTAACAGCAGGAAAATCATTAAATTTATTGAGACTTTGTTGTCCTCAGGTTTGTCATTTTTTGTTCCTTGTATTAATAGTACTGGTGTTCTTGATAGCATCATCTCTGTAATGAAGAAGGTTTATTTCCTCAACTAACACTAGCTCAGTCACTAAAACAAGTTCAACAGGTTCAACAAGGTTGTCTGGAATATCGTCAAAGGATGACAGATTTAGCATTGCAGTTAAAACAGAGACTGGCTATTGAGGTATATTTATGTCATGTTCAATAAATGAAGTATTTGTAGCGTTTAGAGAGAGAATTGGGTCAACAAGCAGTGTTAGCAAGAGCTAGACAACAGGCGCGTCAAGCAATGTTAGAGTTACAAGGTATTACTCGATATTATAACTGGTTTTGATAACTGGTTTAGAGAAAGAGAATCTATTGATGAAAGAAGAAGTAAAGAAAAAGAAGATTCTTTTCAATGAATTACAAGAACAGGCAGAGAGAGCTAAAGCTGTAAATATTTTGATGTTGTGAAATAGTTCATTATATTTTCTTAGTTTCGTTTGGAAGCAGAGGCTGAAGAGAAAGAGAAAGATATTTTGTTATTGAAAGAAAATACTGAAAGAGAAACAAAAACGAAGGAATTAGAAAATCAAGCCAGGTAGAGTCCCTGAGCAAATTAAAACTATTAAAACTTTTTAATTAGGGAAGAACTAATGGATTATTATCAGGAGTTAACTCATCAAGCTGAGTTACGTACACTCCGAGCACAATGGAGAGCAAAGAGGTTTGCCTTGGGAGCAACAAGACTGCAATATTTACAAAAACTGAGTGAAATAGAAGAGAAGGAACTATTTGATGCTGGACTCATGCCAGAACATTCAGACCAGATAACTGAGAAAGACCAAGACTCAATTGCAGCAAATAGTGAACTCATTCCTAAACATTCAGAGCAAAAAACTGAAACTGAAGTTGCTGATATTGACCATGATTCAATTATTGAAGTAGTTCCCCAATTTTCAGGTCAAACTGGTTCAACCAGTCCTGTAGTCACCACTCTACAAACAACCACAAGCTATGGAAGAGAGCCTCAAAGTGAAATGGGTACTATTCTCTATGGTAGTAGAGAGAATGTCTCCTCTAAAGAGATTCCATTATTAAAGAGAGCAGTATATACTCCTCACTCCACTATTGAGAGCATTTTGTATGGAGGGGGTGGTCATTCTGATGCTCCTTACCTGTCAAGCCGTGGGAAAGCCCCTGAGTCTACTATTCAAAATTTAATGTATCCTTCAGCACTAGAGGGAAGTGATGATCCCTCTAATAGTCATTCAATAAAGAGAGATTTAAGACAAGGAACAAGGGGAGGTCCCCCTTCTTCTACAATTCAGAAGTTGTTATATTATGGACGTGATAAAGAAGCTGGTTAGTATATGTACAACAGTGATTTATTTAGATGTGTACATGTAGATAATAGCAGTGTTGGTTATGAAGCTAAACAGTTCACCATCCGTTATCCTGATGTTGTTCCTTTTACACATTATAACACTTCTTTCCCAATACAAAGTGAATTTGATTATACACCCTCTGTTATTTGTTATCTTTTATAGATATTCCTGCATCTTCATCAACTCTTGTTTCTTATACTGACTTATCTAATATTGAAGACTCCATTTATCTCTTCTCATTGCCAGTATTAATTGAAGAATGCATAGCTTGTCCTTTGATAACACAGTTAGTAGGTCTCACATATTGTTTATGTCATTGTGTTCTTTACATAGAGCCGATCTAGTTAATACTGCGTTAGTAAATCACTTTATAAATGACTTAGAAATAAAAAATCATTTTATTTTATTGAAACGGTATCTTCTGTTGGAAGACGGAGAATTTGCCAATGTACTCTCCTCAAAGCTATTTCATCAGGTAGACAGACAATACATTATATATAATTGATGTTATACACAAACCCTTATGTAGTTAGTACATGGTCACTCCCTTGATCAGCTGTGCAGTGGTTCCTTTCTTTCTCCTCTTCTGTCATCAGCACTTGAAAGATCACTTACTTTAGATGACACTTTGACTAGAAACCTTTCATTAACTCTTAGCTATTATCCAACCCATCTCTCCACCAGCTGTAAGACATGACAATATTACTAATACATTATGTATGAGTGTATATTTTGTCTACATTCAGCTATCAAAGCACTTGACTTTCTCAAACTGGACTACAAAGTGATGATAATATTAGTCACTACTGTGATCTCTTACTATATTAGGTACAATGGCCTTTGAATATAGTGATAAACAAGGACCATATTGACAAGTACAACAAGGTGATATTAGTAATATTAATGTATTATCAACAATGTAGCTACTTCCAATAGATATTTCAATTTATTCTTCAAATTAAGAGAGCTTCATGGACACTAAAGAATGTGTTTACTCTACTCACTCAAGGTATGTGTTTGACATGATGTCATGTTAATGAAGCATAATAGGAAACTTACAAGAGAGACTACCATCTCAGCAAGTTAGACTAATTCATGCTCAAAGGTATACTACCACAAACTATGTTCTAATGTGATTTGTTTAACAGACAAGAGTTACAACATTTTATTACTGTTATGGAAGGCTATGTTGCTAACCAACTTTTCCATCTTTCCTGGCAAGAATTTGAGTCTAATCTCTGTCAAGTATGTAAGAATGTATGTAGAATAATGTTGTCATCTTTTATAAATAGGTGAAAAGTCTTGATGGATTAATTCAATGTCATAACCAGTTCCTCAATGTTGTTCTTTTTCGTTGTCTTCTCACAAAGAAAGCTCTTCCTGTACTCACTCTTATTGAGAATGTTCTCAATTCTATAATGAAGTTTTGTTGTCAACTCCTACTTCATGAAGCTAGACTATATACACTGTCCAATATTCATTATGCCTTTAAAGAGAGTGCTGGGCTACTATATAAAGGTAGTCTATTTTAGATCACTAGAGCTAATGTTATTAATCTATTCCCATAGTGATTCAGAAATTGGTCAAAAGAGGTTATCAACCACATTTAGAAGAGTTCCTCCTACGTTTAAATTTCAATGGTTACTATAAAGTCCACATGTAGGAACATGTGTTTTATTCATAGTTACTTGTTGCTATGACAATAAATTAGTCACTGACCAATCAAAATTGGCAGATTTCTTGTCAAGTGCGTCCACGCCTATAATACCTCAAAGGCGTCTTGGATCGGGGAAGATAAACGTGTTTACAGAGCCCAGAGCGATGTCTCAAGTATCGCATCAAGACTGCCATATGCATCCTTCGTTCAAAACGAAACCTGTTTACGAGTTGCATTGCTCGTATTGTGATCAACTCGTCTGTGTACGTGGTATGAGAGCTATCTTGTTAGCTGATAAAAATGTGGAACTGTATTCTACCGATCTCCCTCCTCCAAGGTAAATAACGCTATGAAAAGGAAGATATAATAATATTATAGAGAGAGAGAAAAGCTTTAAAAGCCAGAAATATTTATATTGGTCTACATTGTGGAATTGTTGTTAGTAACGTTATTTAAGAGCAATACTGGTTAGATTGAGAGTGGATGATATAGTTACTAATGAATAGTGATAATGATGAATATGATATTCTTGGTAATTAAAGAAGTTAACACTTTTAGCTGTAAAGAGTTACAAAAAGGTGGGTGGAGTCGTAAATCATTTGAACATTTGAATTCAAAACAAAGCACATTGTGAGTAAACGAGATTGGAAAAGTCCATTTTTAAGATATCTGTTGTATCACTGTGGTGAATCCAGCTTGTGGAGTGATAACAGTGTATGAATATAACTTAATTACTAACACAAATTATAAATATATCATTGAAATATACACCTTCTACTTTAGGATGGTGTTATTAGTTGGGCCAGACTATCAAACTAACAATTGCCAATGTAGGATACAAGACACTGCATGTTGTGGATGGTAAGTTATTCACTATGGTAGTCTGGTATGTGTAATGATTACAATATAAACATTGACGTATCTTATATGGGATGGTGATGTAATAAGTGGGTTGTCATTAATTGTCTCTATTATATATAGTGGTTGTCTGGTTGGCTACCATGTCACTGTACCATGTCAGTCATGTCTCCGTTCTTGCAACAATGGTCACTTTTGGATGTTTCATTCTAGCTGTGTACACCCTTCAGAACGACTTGATTCATCAGGTATTTTTAACAATATATTATATGATATACTACAACTCTTTGCTTGTTTATATACATCACATATATTATAATAACAACATGTTTATGCATAACTTGTCAAGTAACAAATTCTTAACACTTCTGTCAGGTAAAGAAATTTTGGTTTGGGCTAGCATACCAACATGTGGAGAAGATGATCGAATGCAACCTTATGAAGTCCCTTTAGTAATTGAGTGTTGTCGGTGATGCTTTTGTCTTATGTACAATGTAATATACACTGTTTGTAATGGTCATGTGTTCATAATTACATTCTATGTGTCTATCTTTTCTCTTCTCTCGTCTTTAACTGCTGAGCAATGCATTCTTTTCTCTCTTCATGAAATTTTTGTACTTCATTTGCAACAGATAATTAATAAAAAATTTAGTAGAAGAAATGAGAAGATATGATTTATGATAAGTCATTGTATGTTTGTAATATATATTAACTATGTAGCCAACTATGGAGGAGACACTCCTCAGCAGTGGCTCGAAGGGTGGGGTCATATTGAAGCATGGGTAGTAGAAATGATGTCATTTCTGTTGCTTCGTTGTCACTCCATTTGTATTTCTCTCTCAATACATCGTAAAGACTCCTGTTATAATTATTAAATAAATATAATAGCCAATTAAACTTACCAAGGTCTTAGAGAATGAATGTGACGTAATTGTCCATCTCGAGTAAAATAATCACGAGAATATCGTCCACTTAGAGCAAGTTCTGGTGATATAGGACCCAGTAACTCTAAAATATGAGCTAGATGATCTACAAAATTTTGATTGATTATTAACAGGGTTATCCTCTTTGATATCACTACCTTCATCTCGAGAGTAATCCTGACCAGAATGTGGCTCAAAAAGATAGTCTCCTGTAGCCAGCTCAAATGTCTAATAAACAAACAAAGTCCACAAATTTATATACACAGAGAGAGACTTACCATACAAGCTACACTCCATATATCAGAAGATGGTCCATACTCTATTCCTAATAATACCTCCAAGCAACGATACTGTCTAGTTTGTATATCATCAGTAAAGTGATGATGCTAGAGAAAAGATTAGTGTAGAGGAAAACAATACAACTCACTGTCCAACAAGCATTGCCTAAATCAGCAATTTTTACAGACAGTGGAACAGGAAAGTCATCTACAGCTACTTCAGTGGTCTTCTCAACTTTGTCTATATGAACAATTATAGCAATATTATCTATTATGGAGATAATCTGACTACCTTCATTACCAACTTCAGAATTGTTAGGTGAGTGCTCTAGTGAAGGGATGTCGGCTGTATCAAATAGAGTTAAGATTAGCTCATGATATACATTATACCTGGATCTTGTGAGAGACTAAGATCCTCCATTGTCACATCATCAAGAGGTACAGAAATCTCTAGTAATTATAACGATATTACAATTATTATCAAGGAACTATCCCCATACCTGTTGGAAACTCCAATTCTTCTAAAGTATCATTTTCCAACAACTCTTGACGTTTCTTTAATTTCTTTTTTAACCTTTTCTTTTGGTTTTTTGTTAGTGGACCATTAGACTAATAATAAGAAATAGATAAGAGATCATAATATATGTGACTCCAAAGACCTACCTTTATCTTTGATGTAGGGGCATTACTTACTATGATGACAACAATATGATATGTTGTGATCTACTAGTTTTACCTGCAGAACGTGAAGTGACTTCTTTAGTAGCCAGAGCCTTGATTGCTTCTTCAGAGACACAAAACAATATGTTTTCTGGTTTGATATCGGTATGTATTATGTTACACTCTCTATGGAGATAATCCAGTCCCATTAAAACCTATTAGTAAAAGAGATGGTTACAGTATCTTCGTCTCTTTTATCAGACTTGTTTTGTGATAGATTTCACAACAGGTAGAGGCAATCCCTTGTAATTAAATTTGATGATAGCTTTCAGAAGATTGACACCCAATACTTCAAATACCATACACATATCTGGCAAGAATTAAGAAGCACAACAGATAATGAATATTGATAAGATAGTTGAGGATACGATTTCCATGAGGACCCGATATTCTAAAACTTTCATACATCTGTACCACGTTAGCCCATCCAGAACTTTGACAATTGGCATTAGCTACCTACAGTAAACAACAACAAATAAACATTTATGGTATCCAATTATACCTTTTTTAAAATTTCTATTTCATCCAATGCTGCCTCAGTATAGTGCTTTGCTGACTTGACAACTTTTAATGCTACATATCTTGATACTCTGTTATGTTAACAATTCATACATTAACTAATGTTTACTATCTACCCACTTTTTATCACGACACAACCAAACTGTTGAGAAATGTCCCCAGCCAAGTTTACGAATGACATGATATCTTCCATTGTATATATCACCAATTTCAACTTGGTGGTAACCCCCTTAATTAATGAGGATCAATTATAATAACAATGTCATGTGACAACCTTTGCAGTAGTCTTCAGCATCTTCTTGTTCATCATCACTTGATTCAATATTTTGTTCGTCCTCCTCTTCATCAGATAGGGGTTGTGACTCACTATTAATCACGTGATATAATTTATACTATCACTATAACATCAACCTTTTAGAATCTTGTCTAACTCCGGTTGGTGGAGGCTTACGAATTGTTTTCTTTGTTTTTTTCTTTTTTGCTTGAATGGCCATTGCTGAAATGATTAGACATTATAAAGAGATTTAAGACTTTGTTTCTACCTCTTTTGACAGCAGCAGATTGAGGTCCATGTCTTGAGGCCATGATGTGCTGTCTTTATGGTATTACATAACCACACCCACTACAAATATGAATTAATGTCAATTAATTATTAACTCGTCAATCAACTTTTTTTCTAAAAACATCATCAAACTTTTTAAAATAAAAAACATCCTGGTAACAATAACGTTTATAATGTATCTATTTATACAGTTCTGGTCTCTTTCCTGAATATATCTCTAGTTTAATTAACTGACATGGTGTAGGCGCGGTGGGGGTGAGTGATAGAGCTCCATAGACAGAGGAGGAGGAGACCCAAAAAGATTAAAATACTCTTGAGGGGGCAGCACAAGAGACGGGGGTGCTACAAAATGGTGTTGATGGTGATACAGTGGTGACAAGACCATACCAGTAGCAGTTGTACCTGTAGGAGATGCTAGAAGAGACATGTTTGTTAAATGCGGAGTTGTTAACTCAAATGACTCTATATCTCCAAGAGTACTAGTTGGTGAAACTTTTGGCAAAAACGATGGTGAACTTAGTTCACTGGAGTTACTACTGCTTGAGAGAGACTCCTCAAATATTTCATTACAAAGCAGTTGGTTTTTTTCAGGCTAGAAGGAGAATATATATTATATATTATTTGAATGCATATTTTGTAGTCTCTTTCCTAGACATTTGAATTCACAAGGTCTGTGAATGAGACTATATATATTTATACCTTGTTTGTTGTAGTACAAGTGCTGCTACCTTCAGTACTTTCGTCACCATTAGCAAGTACATTTTCCAAACTATGTATGTATTCAATAGCTGCATTTAATATAACTTGCTTTCGAAATTTTTTCTTGTGCTGAGGATTATCACCTAAAGCAATCCTTAGTCTCTCGTACTGAGTACGAATGTTATTAACTCTTTTGCGTTCTTTGCAATTTTTTAATTCTCTGGATAACTCTTTGTTAGCTTTTCTTTGTTCTGGTGTTTTATTTTTACACCCTTTTCGTCTTCCTTTTTTTCTGCAGCCAATGACCTCGGTGCATATTTCTTCAGGTAAGGCTAGATCAGGAAATACAAGAACAGAATCGATTCCATTGTTAACGTTGTCGTCAGATTCAGTACTTGTGCTAGTACAACTTATAATATCTGAGCCGAGCGGAGTCAGCTCAGATAGCTCAGTGAAGTGCCAATGCATATCCATTATGGCAGTTTTTAGTAGACACCAGGCAGCTGGAAAATCAGGAAAAGATGGACAATGCAGCTGGAAATGAAGACTGTGGACCCGCTTTTATGCCCACGAGGTATAGAGTATAATCGTTCGGGACCCTATTAATATTTAATCGTGTTTTTTTTATTAATTTTGATAACACAAATTGCTATCACATCACTGTGGTAGACCAGTAAGCCACAAACCCAACGATATTTATGGGCAGGTCGGGATAGTTTATTTGCTGAACAAAGAGAGGACGATTTTCTCTCAGATGACAAAATTATATTTGTTTTGCAAGGTAACGTGGGAAAGTAATTTTACTATTTTCCTCTCTCTTATGGAAATAATTCTATAAGACTTATACTGCAAATCACATATAAAGTAATTGTCAATTTTTCCTGTGAAATATTCCTTGCATTGAGACTAACTTATTTTGTTTGAAAGTCAAATATATTTTTAGATCTAAAGTCTTACTTTAATAATTTCTTATCCAGACTTGTTGACTCTAACATATTAATTTTAATCAGTCATTCATGACTTCATTGACTTGTATTCTGAATACATTTAAACATATTCTCATGAATAGGGAGATATACAAAGTCTTGTAAGAAATGTGAAGATAAACAACATCCAGACTTGTTGACTCTAATATATTCGAACATAAAGAGATAGCACAGCTCTATCTGATCAAAGTCAACATAAATTTTTTGACTTGTATATTGAATACATGAAAACATATTTTCATGAATAGGAAAATATACAAGGTTTCATAAGGATTATAAAGATAAACAACAGCAATTAACAAAACAACAAACAGAAAGTAAAAGAAATTAATGCTATATCTCTTTATGAATTAAAATTCTTATAATTTTAATGTTTAATAAATGTTATAATGGCATTATGGTTTTTATAGAATAGCTAAGTTATTGTCATAAATTCTGACTTTTTAACAACCTGCCAAGCTATTAAGTGAGAATAATTGATAAGTAATTGTTTCCAATAACAACGAACATCCTCTAGTCTCAAATGGTCCCATATGAACTTGAAACCTCTAATTAAATGAAAATAATAATATACAAATGACTGTCATTATAGATAAGTGGAGTACATAAACATAATTCTCATTTAGTTTGCTTAATAGACCACCAAACATGGCCAGTAATTAACACTTGACAGTGGAAGGACGTAGTCACACAAAAGTTTTGATAGTTAGAGTGTTAAAATTCATATTTCTAAGCTAACCACTGTGGGACAGAGACTCACCTATCAGCTATCATCCTTGATATCTCATCATTCTCCAGTATAAATTCTATTAACTTTCTAAATTAATAAAACAAGCTGTGTAAAGTATTACATTATATAGACTAACTCTGTATTATCTAGTGATACTGGTATATAATGAACCCAAGGTTTTAAAGCAGGGTAAAAGAATTCTATCCAGTCATTACCTACATGTAATACAAGAGATTGACAAAGAAAGAGATGTTTAAATCGGAAGCTGGCAGCCACACCACGGAAATTAAACAAATATCTAAATAATAATCATAATACACCAATTGTTGACAGCATATAATGCACTTGTATTGACAATGATCCTCTAGTTTAACTTCTTTTGCTGGGGGAGCATCTAATGTATCCTGTCATAATATCATTACAATGTCAAAGTACTTGACTAACAAGAGCATTACTTTGGGTGATTTCCATGCTTGATTTTTGGTGTATGCTGCATCCACTAAATGTGGTTTTGCTCTGGACAATAAAATCAATGGATCACGTTCAGCGCTAGTTCTAAAACAATAAATGATTATAATTTGTTGTACAATAAACAGATTATCATGTCAACATCCCACAAACAGTAACATTAATGATAAGCCAAGTCAACTTGGCTCATTATAGTACCGTGAACCACGAAAAAAAGCAATAGGTTTCTTCTTTTTCCATGGCCATTGTAGGGCTGCTCTGCAAAAGATCATCAATAAAAAAAATTATGCACTATATTATGTGACACACTCTCTTAAAGACTGCCTCTTCAGATCCCAGCGTCCAAGGCCAGTAGGTTCTACAGCTACTGCTGGTCCTCCTGACCAAAATGTCCAAGCAGGATACATTATATCCCAATAATCCTTATTCTATTTATAACACGAATTTAAAAAAGTATTATTTTAGTATTGCATTACCTTACTGAATGAGAATACTGGAAGTGGAGTATGATATTTGTGAGCCTTGAGGAAGATACTAATAAATAATTAGTATAGTATTGAATATACCTTAGGATAGTCAAAAACGTTGATAATCACTTCCATATTAGGAAGTTGGTCAATGATACTTAAAATAAAATGTTCTATTCCTTTACATCGAGGACCAAACATACATTTTGTCTCACGATACAAAGTGTGATTGATGATTTGATAATGAACACCTAATGATTTTGCAGCTACAAACTCCGCCCAAGTTATACTACCTCTTTTTTTCCACACAGCAAGATCATCTTCCATTACAAATTTGAAGGAATCTCCACATAATTTTGTTGTAGTATTATCTACTGGAGTAAGAGCCCATTGTTCTTCTATGAGCTTAATATAAGAAGACCATTTGGAAGAGTTATAGGATGAAAAAAAGGGGTGGGGCTCATTAAAGGTGGAATCTGGTTTATAGCTTGTTTCACTGCAATCTTGTACGTCTAGACAGCTCACATCTCCGCTCACTCTTACTGCATATAATGATATTATTAAGACTATAACAATTTGTATGTGACTCCAAACCACCATACTCTTAGCTCTCTAATTAATACCCACCCACGTGGTATGGCTAAAGGCAAGTTCCCTTACAGAAGGACTCTCGAGTTCTTATCATGCGGTAGACTCTATTTAAAGAACTCTGTTAAAGTGATTACTATTGCTTATGATGCTGTGGATCGACAAAGTACTGGAGTGAGACGATTTTTAGGCGAGAATATCCCTCAAATTCAATACAAGAATCCTTCTGTTCAAATAGTAGCATTAAAAAACACAGGCAAATTTCCTCATATAAACGTTTATTTTTCTGATGGGATGAAGACATTAATAGATTGTGAGAGTAAGAAAAGTGAGAAAATATTAAAAGAACTCTCATCAGTAGCTGGAAAACTCGAGTAAGTAGTATATAACAACCCCCATGATGATCAATTATTACATTAATTAAATATTTAGGGCTCAAGTGAGACGAGAACAAGCAGCTGCTGAGATTAATCCAGATAATTTTGGAGATGCTAGAAAAGGTCGTTTTTGTATTTGTGAGGTACCAGGACAAGTACCTTGTCCAAGAGTGACCCCTCTACTCAATATTGAACATAAATGGAAACATAAAGACTAAAGCAACTAATACATGTAATAATAAAACAATAGTCCAGGCTAAAAATATCTTCAAATAATTTTATTTGCTAGAAGAGCAATCTCTGTGTTCTAATCGATATTAAGCATTTTACATACAGTCCTGACTACATTGTCTTTTTGGGGAACAGATAATACTTCAAGAGAATGAGCATATGGCATAGGAACATCAGCTCCAGTGACACGATAGATTGGGGCATCAAGGTAGTCAAATGCAGGGCCTAATATAGAAAATGGATTAAGAATTTGTAATTAGGGGACTTACTCTCTACAATTGAAGCAGCTATTTCAGCTCCTATACCATATTGTGGCCAACATCCTTCCACAGTGACAAGATGGTTTGTCTTCATGACAGAATTAATAATGGTTTCACGGTCCAAAGGTCGAAGTGATCGCAAATTGATGACCTCACAGTTGACACCTCTTTGAGCCAACTCTTGTGCAGCATCGAGGGTTACAATTAAACTCCGAGAAAACGAGACAAGGGTAACATCAGTACCTGATAATACAGTAGAACAATAACTAAAGTATGGCTATTCAACTTACCTTCTTTTTCTATCTTTGCTTTTCCAATTGGAATAACAAAGTCTTTACCAAGAGCTTCATCAGCAATAGGAAAAGAATGTCCATACATTATCTCATTCTCCAGTAACACAACTGGATTATCATCTCTGACAGCTGCCTTTAAGAGTCCACGACAATCCTCAGGAAAACAAGGTGCCAGAACCTAATATAACATTTAGCGTAGCATAGACTGAGATCAATTTTACTTTGAGACCGGGGACATGTGCATACCACGAGCTAAAGTCCTGTGAATGTTGGGCAGCAACTCCAGCAGCTGCTCCATTTGGTCCGCGAAATACGATAGGCACAGGTACCTAGAACAATAGTTAATTACATCATTAAACAATAGCTAATTAACTTACTGTTCCAGCTGACATATAGAAAGTTTTTGCTGCTGAATTGATCACCTAAATAAGAGCCACACCCACTTTTTAGATCAATAAAAATAGACATGCTACCTGATCAATAGCTTGCATAGAAAAATTGAAAGTCATAAATTCACAAATAGGCCGCAATCCAGCCTAAACAGAAAAAAGATCACATGACTATCACATGACATGAACCCACCATAGCAGCACCAACAGCTACCCCAGCTATACCCATTTCGGTAATGGGTGTGTCAATAACACGTTTATCACCCCACTTTTTCCATAAACCTCTTGTGACCTATACAATGAAACTATAGAGGACTCAGCTTTGAAAAGTCTTTACTTTATAAGCTCCATCATATTCAGCAACTTCCTCTCCTATAATAAACACTTTGCTATCTCTCTCTAGTTCCTCGTCCAAGGCCGAATTGAGAGCATCTCTGCATGTCATGTCTCCTTTTAAAGAAGCAGTTGTTGATAGATGACGAGACCATCTTCTAGGTCTTAGTAAACTTGATGCAACTCGTCTAACCACTTCCATAATTACTGTTACTAAGGACGATTAAAATTAAATAGCATACGCCCACTAAGTATACGGGAATATTTCGCCATTTCATTTCTCTATAAATTTCAGAATGTTTCCGTTCACGTCAGTAATCTATATCCCGCAATGTACAGAAGGTTGTATTATGACAGTTCTCGGTATTTTCTCTACGGTGTAGCATTGATAGTACCAGTAGTAATCACATTCTGTGATAACGTGGGGTTCCTAACAACTGTTACTGGACGTTCAATGAGGGTAAGATAACAATAGAGGGTGTGGTCTTGATGTATGGGTAGCCTACTTTTAATCCAGAATCATCCAAAACAAATGATCGTGTTTGGGTAAGTAGATGGTCGCTGTACCAGTATCAACCCAGACCAGGTGATATAGTGGCAGTGTTGTAAGTATACGTCACATGACAGTCACATGACTATACTCTAGCTCACCATTAAATCCTAAGAAGAGAATGGTAAAACGAGTGATAGCAACTGAAGGAGAAGTTATATGGTACTTAATATTGATGGCAATATAGAAATATGTCTTCCTAGTACTCAAGGTTATCGTTTGAAGATAGTTCATGTACCACAAGGACATTGTTGGGTGGAAGGAGATAACACTAGATCAAGTCAGGACAGTAATTTTTATGGACCTGTAAGTTGTAATCAATATTAAATTACGGGGACTATCTCATTTCTAGATATCTGCTGGTCTTATCTGTGGTAGAGTATCATATATTGTCTGGCCTCCCAAACGATGGGGACATGTTTCTCAGCATCTTTTTATTGATCAAGAAGAGAGAAGGTCTTTTACTTTAGATATTATATAATAGCAAATGATAAAAAAATTATTTCAAATTCACTAATTACTAATACACAAACAATATTATGTTATCAATAATCATTGATTACGAAGGGGCAAAACTCATTCTTCATTAGGTGATGACATGTTCATAATAGACTCTTTAATTTGAATTATTGTTTCCAAAGTCCTCTTGCTATGAGCGATTTGAGCCTCTGTATATGACAACAACCCTTTTTTCAAATGTGTGTGATAATGATCAGTAAAAATGGCTATCTGAAGAGGAAGGAAGTGTTGTACAAAGAAGGTGTGGTTGCTTACCTCTGTCTCTGCTGTTTGACTGATGGCCTGAAATTGTGACTCTGCTTTGTATTTAGCCTTTTCAGCCTATAATAATAGAACAATAAAACATTTCATTTCAGATGACATCATACAGCATTTTTCTTCTCTGGTTTTGCTTTGTCTAGCTGTGCAGTAGCAGCAAGGAATGCTTGAAGGAGAGCCAAGCGACGTAACAACATTTCTTTACAGTGCACAAAATGGTCCGCTTGATAAGAAAGTGCTGTTGCTAATGATAGAGCTGCATCAAGTGACAGGAGACACTCATTAATTCCAACATCAAGAATAGCTTCAGTCATTTGTGACTCAACACTAGTACAATATAAGAGAGGGTTTATTATCAGCACACTCACTAAGATATATCAGTGTGTCTTTTATCAGTTGTGGCAAGATCTTGAAGACCTGCCTTAACTAAAACACAGGCTGTACCAAGTTCTATAGGTAGCAGTAACAAAGTTATTATTATATGCTATCAACTCACTTTGCCAACTAAAAATATACTCAGAAAACGCCTACAAAGCAAACAAACAGTTTTCATGTAATGTGTCAATATATATTTTATGGTATTACAATTTACTTACAAGATAAGTGGCTTCCAAATTAGGACCAGTCTCAGTAACATATTTGAGAAATGCATCAAATTTCTCATCAGTATCCTAATGTAGTATAATCCTATAGGAAGTAACTGATACTATTTACCTGAAGACCTGATAGACTGAAGTTAGAATAGACTTTAGTTATTTGAGACCACATGGTACCAGCTCCAAGACGCTCATGCTCAGATACCTATAAGTGTAAAGTAACTTGACTAGTTTGACCAGTTCTTATAACCTGTTCCTCTGTTAAGAAATTATACACTAAATGATTCTCTATAAAGAAACGATGATTTGCAAGTGCCTGTAAAAAACTGAACAATTAGTGATGATAATCAAAAGATTGATGGAGAAAGAGTCTTACATTTCCATTCGAAGAGTATGTCTGCGATTTAGTCCACCAAACATAGCATCTCCTTTACCTAGAGAAAGAGACATGACTATTGTCTCAGAACAGCCTTACTAACCAATTACTGGTGTAGCTGGAAGATCAGTTATTGAAGATGGGATGAGTGGTAACGGAGGGATCTAGTATATCATGTGATTGTCATGTGACTATAGCGCAGTTTTACTTACAACATAGCCACCCAAATCAACATTTCGCATTAAAGCTCTGTGCAACCACTGGACTTCTTTGTATTTTCTTTGCAGTAAATGTTTTTTGCCATTTATTATGACCTACAATACGCAATGTACAGGTATTGCAGTTAGATTAGCCACTCCCACCTCAATATCATACAGCCAATCTCCTTTCTCTTTTCTACAATCAGTGACGTTGATTGTTATGTCTTCTTTGGGCTTCAAAGAAATCTCTTTGTGTTCATCCTCTTCCTCATCGTCAAAGAATCGAAGCTGTTCAGTGGACCCTCTCTCAACTATTGGTTCATCGTCATCCATGCTGTATTGCTGCAGGAAATTATTTCGTCTCTAATTATACGAAAATAACCATGCCTCTGGAAGGTCTTGATGAAGAAGGTCTACCACGTAATCCTAACCTCCAATTAGCTCAATGGCGGTTTGTATTAACGTTAGATGACGGGTTAGTGGACAAACAGACTTTTTGGGATCAATTGTTAGAAGTTATTAAAGAAAAAGGTAGAATATTCTCTGTTTTATAATATATAAATTTTCTCATGTGCTAGATATGGCGCCATTTTATGCCTCTATTTGTCGAGATCTTCAATACACGTTGGATGAAGGACTCCTTGAAAAACTTCAGACAAATAATAA
Source organism: Xestospongia muta (assembly GCA_963693285.1). Lineage (NCBI taxonomy): Eukaryota > Metazoa > Porifera > Demospongiae > Haplosclerida > Petrosiidae > Xestospongia > Xestospongia muta. Next base: position 3,442,488 of record OY848931.1, read on the forward strand.
AACAAAATTACAGGTTTGTTCAATTTTAATTAACATTAATTATCAAATATTAATGATAGGAGTTAGAAGCTACAATTGAGGATGCAGAGAAAAATTTTGGTGAAGTTGAAATGCGTGATGCATTACTGAACAAAGCAGAATACCTCTGTCAAATAGGAGAGAAAGTAAACTAGCCAATTTCTTAATAACCAGTAAAGCACACCCACCTTTAGGATGAAGCAGTCAGTACATTCCGACAAGCATATGATAAAACAGTAGCATTGGGTTATCGTATGGACGTAGTATTTTATTTACTTCGTATTGGACTCTTCTACAATGATAATGAATTGATGAAGTCTAATTTAGAAAAAGCTCAAAGGTAATTAAATAATTTAGAGTCAATCTTATATCTTGTATTGCAGTCTTATTGAGGAGGGTGGAGACTGGGACAGACGTAATCGTCTTAAAGTGTATCGAGGACTTTATGCTATGCAGACGAGAGATTTTAAAACAGCAGCTGTTAATTTCTTTGAGGCTATGTCAACTTTTACATCAACTGAACTAATGGATTATCGTACATTTGTCAAGTATGCTGTGTTCTGTTGCATGGTTGCTCTGCCTCGTAGTGACCTTAAAGCTAAGGTTAGTAAAAAGGAAAGCTCCTTAATTAATTTTATAATCAAATTAGGTGATTAATGGAGCTGATATATTGGAAGTGTTACATGATTTTCCTGAACTCAATCAATACGTCCACTCACTTTATGATTGTCAATATGACAAGTTCTTTGAGTCTCTTAGTAAGATCTTATTAATATTCATAGTCCTCATTTAATTCATTTAATTAGTGTGGGTGGAGCATGAGCTACAGACTGATCGTTATCTCACTTTACATACATGTTATTATATTCGTGAGATGCGAGTCAAGGCTTATTCACAATTACTCGAATCTTATCGCTCACTCTCTTTACATCACATGGCTAGAAGTTTTGGAGTTAGTGAAAGCTTCATTGACAAGTAAATCATAACACTTGTTCTCTGTTAGTGTGGATATTCTTCCCAACAGAGAACTTGCTCGGTTCATAGCATCAGGACGACTGCATTGTCGCATTGACAAGGTAGCTGGTGTTGTTGAAACAAATCGTCCTGATAGCAAAAATTTTCTTTACCAGGTATACAAATAAAAAATAATCATAATTATAATAATTATTGTTTTAGTCTACTATCAAACAAGGTGACATATTGTTGAATCGAGTTCAGAAACTAAGTAGAGTTATAAACATTTAAATGGTAAATATTGTATTAATCATTACAAACATCTTGCTAGTATTTTACAATAACATCTGTCATGTGAGTATCACATGACTGAACCAGGCCTTTGTATCTGATGGTAATGATTGTGAAGAGTGGGTGGAGCTCAATGGTTATGAAAGTTATTTCAAAGTTGGTTGGAAAATGTCTGAATTTTCTAATAAACTCTGAATATATTGATCCAATATCTACAAGAGAGATAATTTTAATAGTTATTTCAGTTAATGGTAATAATATTACTTGATTGTCTGTTTGGAGTTGCTCATTCTCTTCTTTAACAGCGTGTAATCTTTGTGATAAGTCATGTAACGTGTTCTGTAACTCCAAAATTTCCATCATTAGCTTTTCTTTCTCTTCTTTGAGTCCTTCTTGATCATTTTCCTTATTTCTTTCGTCTCTCTCTTCATTATCTTCTTCATCACGAACTGGAGGACTTTCAACAGTTGCCATATCATCAAATAGGTGTGGTTAGATGACTTCGATTAAAAGGGGCGTGGTTAGTTGTAACCAAAGTTGCTGCATGTATCCATCTAAACCACACGTGTAGTAGTGTTCCTGCTCCTACTATCAAGACAATGTCCGATACAGCTAGACTTAACGATTTACTGATTAAATTAGTTGATAGTCAGCCCAAACTGACTGTAAGTTATACAAATTACATTTGTTTTGAGGTATCACGTGATTTATAGGATCTGGGTAGCACTGAGGGTCAAAGGTTGGCTCAATGTCGTCTGATAGAAATAGATGATGGATTAATTCGGCGTATTTTGACAGAGAAACAGCTAACGAGTAATAAGGAAGAATTAAATTATGTATGTTAAATAATTATTGTTATCAATGAATATTGTTATCTTTCCAGTTGAGTTATGTCAGTGGTGGGACGCTCCTTCATTTATTAGCATTTATAGGTTGTGTTGATTCATGTGAATGGTTACTGAAACATAATGCTTATCCACATGCTCTTAACCGGGTAAGTGACCCCCAGCCCCTTTAATTATTATATTATCTTTATCACCTTAGGATGGTAACACAGCACTACATGCGGCTGCCTCTAACAGTCAAACTGAAACTATCCGTACATTAAGATTCTATCATGCTGATGTATATGCTGAGAACAAGGTATATATGATGTCTTTATTACTAAGTTATTTAATAGTCTCTCTCTCACAACCAACCATCTCTCATACACAGTCTACCAAAACAGCTCTGGATATAGCTAATGATAATAATGATGATGAAGCTAAAGAAGCATTATTGAGCGGTCGTTTTCCTTCTGAAGATGTTGAAACTGAGTATTTACAAGAGCGATTACCTCAACTTATAGAAAAGGCTTTAGTTAGTTTCTGATACTAGATTATACGATCATGTCTGTGTGTATTTAGGCTTCTAAAACTGACAAAATTGAACAAGAGCATTGTCTAATGTGTCTTAGAGCTGAAATACGCGTTGCTACTAGCTCCATGACCTCAGTACCAAAACCTCTGAAATTATTACAAGAATTTTATGACCAATTAAAAGAGGCCTATGAAACCATGGTAACCAAATTAATTAATGATTATTAATGGCACTTTACTCCTTTAGGATTCAAGTCGTCAAACCAATAACATGTTACTTTCCGATATCTTGTCAGTATTATCAATGACAGTTGATGATCCTAATAGAGCATGTCTTAAATATCGTCTTAAGGGTACTCAGGAATCTGTGGCTTCATTTGGTCATCCTTACATTAGACGATTATGTAATCAAATTCCTGAAGAATGGAATAATGGTGAGTAAGTCCCTATTAATTATGATAATTGGAATTGATTTATAGAGGAATTTCAAAGTCAGCTCCACCCACTTGTTCTATCTATTGTTCGCTATTGTTTGGAGCATAATGCCGAATCAGAAGCGTGTGATTTGTTAATGGAAATGGATATTATTGATCAAATCGTTGACTATGTCACAGAAAATGTTCATGAGCGAGTGTGTCTTTATCTTGTAAGGTCAGTAATACTCTCTCTCTTTTCTTTATTTTACTCCTGTTGTAGCTGTGTTAAATATGTCCCTGAACCAGAAGATACTATTCTTTTGAAGACATCACTTGACATTTATAAAAAGTTCCATCAATACTCTCATGCATTGAGGCTTGCTTTGATGTTAAATGATCATGCTCTTACACGAGAGATCTTCCTAGAATGTCCTGATAAGTAAGAGTTTCTATCTCTCAGTTATTGTCTCATGTTTTGTATCAGGACTATCCAGAAACAGTTGGCATTTATGTTAGGTAGACAGCAAGTTACTTTGGAACTGGGCGAAGAAGATTGTTCTGACGCTGATGATCTGTTGGAGATAATGGCTAATGTTCATTTAAATAATAATTTCCTCAACTTAGCTAGAGAGGTCTTCCCCTTAATTATAATAATGTAATTACTCAATCCTCTTTCATAGTTGGACATTATGGAACCTAAAATACCTGAAGATATCTATAAAACTCATTTAGAACATGCTAGTAAGATCACTCACAACCAGATGACTGTCACATGACCTTCTATCTTTTAGGGTTCAGTACTGCACAACCAGTAGACTCAGCTCGAGCAAATTTGTCAAGTTCTTTTGTAAATGGTTTTGTAAATTGTGCTTTTGGTGTTGATAAATTGCTCACAGAAGAAGGCAATAAATGGTTGTTTAAGAACAAGTCATATGGTAAGTAAGTAACTCTTAGAGAAGTGAGATAATGTCTTTATTTATCAGGTATGTTGAGTGCTACTGCCTCACTTGGTCTTATTTTACTTTGGGACGTTGAGGGAGGCTTGACGCAAATTGATAAGTTCTTATATTCAAATGAAGATTATATTAAGGTAATGTTTAAATTTTCTTTTGATTCTTTTTAAATAGAGTATATTCTTGTAGTCTGGTGCATTACTCGCCTGTGGTATTGTGAACAGTGGTGTAAGAAATGAATGTGACCCCGCCCTAGCTTTATTATCAGATTATGTACTACATGAATCCAACACTATGAGACTAGGAGCTATCATTGGGTAAGCAGCCACACCCCTAATCAATTCATTGCTCACTGACCACACCCATTTAGCTTGGGGTTAGCGTATGCTGGTTCTTATAGAGAAGATGTCATTGAGATTTTAACTCCAGTTCTACAGGACAGTAACTCCTCTTTTGAAGTGAGTAATTAATGATACTGACCCTGATAATAATAGCCTTTATAATTAGATAATATGTCTGACAAGTCTGTCCTGTGCTATGGTTGCTGTGGGAACCTGTCATGGTGACCTGGGAGAAACATTCCTCCACATCATGATGGAACCAGATCGAGCAGCAGACCTTTCATCCACCCACTCTCGTTATCTAGCATTAGCATTAGCTCTTCTATATCTAGGTCAGTTCACTAGTCATTAAAGGGTTAATTATTACCAGTACACACAGGCAAACAAGATGCAGTTGATACTACTATTGCAGCTTTGGAAGTTGTTCCTAAACCATTTGGTTCCTTTGCTTCAGTTTTATTAGACATATGTGCGTATGTAGGTTAGTTTATCTTGTTGTGTATATTATATTACTAAGTTTATTTAGGTACTGGTAATGTCCTCAAGATACAGTCTTTGCTACATTTGTGTAGTGAATATTTCGGAGAAGAGAAGGAGAAAGGAGAGGGAGAGAAAAGTGATGATAAAAAAGGAGCCAGTGATGATTCTGGTAAGTCTTGTGATGTAAGAAGAGTACATTACATTGTATGATAGATGGTAATGCATTACATTGTATGATAGATGGTAATACATTACATTGTATGATAGATGGTAATGCATTACATTGTATGATAGATGGTAATGCATTACATTGTATGATAGATGGTAATGCATTACATTGTATGATAGATGGTAATGCATTACATTGTATGATAGATGGTAATGCATTACATTGTATGATAGATGGTAATGCATTACATTGTATGATAGATGGTAATACATTACATTGTATGATAGATGGTAAAGGAAAGTCTAAAGAAGAGAAAGAACAAAAAACAATTGAGCCTGGCTCTATAAATGAACCAGGTGCACACCAAGCTTTGGCTGTTCTTGGTATTGCTTTGATTGCAATGGGGGAAGAAATTGGAGCTGAAATGGCACTTAGAACATTTAATCATTTAGTAAGTCACGTGACTATTGTATGATAATCACATGACATGTTTATTAGTTACGTTATGGTGAGCCAGTAATACGAAGATCTGTTCCACTGGCATTAGCTTTGATCTCTACTTCTAATCCTGAGCTTACAATTCTCGATACTTTGAGCAAGTTTTCTCACGATTCTGACTCAACAGTTGCACGTAATGCTATCTTTGCAATGGGTTTGGCTGGATCAGGTACCAATAACGCTAGATTAGCTGGTCTGTTGCGTAATCTTGCACAATTCTATCACAAAGATCCTTTGGATTTGTTTATGGTCCGATTAGCTCAGGTAATCACAATATTGTAATACTAATATCATTATCTCATAATGATACAGGGGTTGACTCATTTGGGTAAAGGGACACTCACTCTTAATCCTTTTCATTCTGATCGTGGTTTAATGACTTTAGTATCTCTTGCTGGTCTCCTTACTGTGACAATAGCTATGCTGGACTCTTCAAACAGTTAGTTATATATATATGATATAATATAATGTCGATATATGTAATCTAGGTATATTAAGTACAGGACACTATATGCTGTATTATTTAACCCCTGCTATACAGCCACGAATGTTAGTCACTTTTGATGAGGCACTCCAACCTTTAAGTGTTACTGTGAGAGTGGGACAGGTCAGTAGGTGGAGTCTAATGTTATGAATAATATTAATGTACATAGGCTGTTGATGTTGTTGGACAAGCTGGTAAACCAAAGAGTATAACTGGATTTCAAACTCACACTACACCAGTACTACTGGCATATGGAGAGCGAGCAGAGCTTGGTACTGAAGAATGTAAGTCAAGGGTGTAGCCCAAATTGCCTTTGTTTTGAGGGTGTGGTCTATTGCTTGGTAATTCATTTTGAGTGGAGGAGTTTGTCCAGATAGTATAGTATCATGCCTATTGTTAGCTTATGTGCTAAATTGTTGAAGATGTTGGTTTAAATGTTGAATGTATCATATCTGTTTTTAGATTTACCATTGACACCTATTATTGAGGGGTTTGTAGTATTAAGAAAAAACCCAGACTATGTTGAAGACTAATTTAACTAGGATGCAAGTCATTTTAATATTCTGACTAATTATAGGAGTATTGAACTAAACAATTCATTAATAAATAAATTACTATAATAAATATTATTGGGGTATAGGGATACTCATTTCTCTTTGACAACAGAGAAGAGGTGATACAGTCCAGTTATAAACATAGGCTGGTTTTATTTCTCTTACAATTAAACACATTGTTCTATTACTTAATAAATTCTTTCTCTTTTGAATCAAAGTGGCTGCCTTTTCTTTGTGTGTCACAATATAGTTGTTATGGCAACCACGACTGTGTCCTTCTGTGTTAAACCGGACATCATGAATCCTTTGAACATTAAATGGTGCCATCCATAATCCAACGGTCACATCTTCATTATTATACAGCTGTAATACCACACTCAGACGAACTACTAAGTCCACTAGTTGCCATGACAACACATATCCTCCACCCAATGCATAAGGGACAAAATGAGGACAAAGGAACCATTTCTTTTCCTCAAATTTACCTGTATATTCTGGAAACCCTTTACCCATAAAATAGCCCCAATATAGTCTTGGAGGGCAACCCATCTTGTGGAGGGCATTGACCAATCGATCTATTTGAACAAAGGAGTCGTCATCACATTTTATGAGATAGTCAAAGTGATGGTTTTTATGAACCCGGACTAGACCCTGCAATAACTTGTTTGTTAAATTAAAATAACTGTCTACCAGGTTGTCTAGCAAGATAATATCTTGGTATGTTGTCATCTCGTGTTCTATCTCATCTTTCTTTCTCCTTGGGAGTTCTTTGTTGCCAATAATAAATTTTGGAGTTATTGTTACATTTGGTAATTTACTGTATAATGTCATCCAAGTCCTTCTAGCAGCTGCTCTTCTAGCAATACCATATGGAGAAGAGGGAACAATAAATAACAATCTTAGAGGATTATGACAACCGTTGCGTAGGCTCTCTTTGATATTAACATTGAGGTAGACATTGTCGGGTGTTATTAAGCGAGAATAAACTTTATCTTTGATCATAGAGATGGGTGTCGTTTGTTTGTAGTTGCTGTTGCTTGTATGAGCTTCGTGCAATGTGGTTTTAGAGAAAAAGAAAAATAATATTCCCAGAAGGAGTCCGAGTAGAAAGGACAGAGGAAGGATAACTATTCTTATTCTTGGAACTGAAGAGAAACGTAATGGAGGCATTATATCTGCTCAGGTGCCCCGCCTACTTTAAATGTTCATAAAAATGACCGAATTAAAAGTTTTGCTGGAGGCCTTCGCTTTTTTATTGGCTGGAATAGTTCTATCCATTTTATTTTGTGATTATTTATCAGGTGAACCTGTTCATCCTTCTACAAACAAACAATTGGTCACTTTAGCTGAGTCAACAGCTCCTCCCAAAATGTCAGAACAATCAACACTTGAGTCATCTCATTTTAGTAGCAATTTAGCAAAACTTCCAAATACAACAATATCTCAAATAAAACAGTCAACTAAACTGTTTATACTTATATTCTCAAATCCTCATTCAATGGAATTACGAGCAGCTGTTCGTAGTACGTGGTTACTGACTCATCCTCATGATATATTGTATAGATTTGTTATAAGTGTTGAAGGATTAGAAGAGGAACAACTTAAACAATTAAAAGAGGAGAACAGCCTCTACAATGATGCTCTCTTTCTCAGGCTCCATCATACTTCAACTTATAATTCATTACAACTCCTAACAGCTCTACAATGGACTTTGAACAATGTACATTTCAGCTATATTCTGAAATGCAATGATGCTTCATATGTTCTACTAAATCATTTGTTGCAAAAAACAGACCTCTTGTCAGCAAACAATTATCTAGTATGGGGATACTTCATTGGTAATCAAAATGTCAGTCGTCATGGAGACCAAGCTGAAAGGACTTGGAATCTTTGCTCAACCTATTTGCCTTATCCACAAGGAGGTGGTTATGTTCTCTCTTATCAAGTGGTTAATCTCATTATAAGCATAGGAACAGAACTAGATCATTTAGATAATGAAGATATTGCTTTGGGGGTGTGGTTAGCTCCATTCAAGCACATTACTCGTCAACATGACATTAATTTTAACTCAGGTCCTAAAAGTAGAGGCTGTTCTAATACTTATATAGTGAGTCATCCCGAGACACCAGTCTCCATGGTAACCAAACACAAACATATATTAACTGTAGGTTACTTGTGCAAGGAAGAAATTAACTATCTCCCTTCTTATCAGTATAACTGGACAGTACCAATGATATATTGTTGTCAATGAAATTATTAGTTGTAGTGTTATAAATGACAATGTCAATAAAAAGATTGTAGTGCCATTAAACTTATAAATTCTGGCAAAAAATGTTTTTTGCACTACCAATAGTGGGAGTAACATACTAACATTCAGAGCCAATGTACCCACTTGCTTGCCATCGTATAACAATACAGATTATGCATTGCCTTGCAAACTTCTCAATGTAGCTGCCTTTCAATTGTCTTTTTGTTTGGAGGTATGTCCAATCGTTTACTGTTTGATGTATCATAAAGGCAGAAAGACGAGAGCCAAATATACTCTTGGTAAATTATCTCTGACAGTAACTTCAGGCATTACACTCAAAGACAATACTCCAGCACAGGCTGACAAGTCATCAAGAGAACATCAAGCATTGCTCACGTTATTTCTTATTTTTTTTTATCTGTGTTCCTGACTAGTTTGCCATCTTACTTTTTTCTTCTAAGACAAAATAAGTATTTGTGCTTTTTCAGAATTCCAATCTATCTCCATTTTGAGAGGTTTGTAGTATTAAGGCCTGGATAACAGGGTCAAAAACATAAACTAACATTTTTATGCTGTTATAAAGAGTTTTTGCCATCTGGTTCCCTTTTAAAATTTTATTTTTTTACTTCGTTAACTTAGCTGAGAAGTGACAGTACCTTTTTTATTAAAAGTGTTATTATTCATTTACGAAGAACTCGATGACGCTTTAATTAATATTATTTTAGTTACGATGATGATACTTTTGTAATCATGATAAATGATATACGGAGGTTCACGGATGGAAACAGGTATCTCTCTCTTTTTAAATTGAATACCTATTACAAAAATTAAAGAAAATGGCGGATTAGTAAAATGTTGTTGTGAGGTAATTTTTTAGAAATCAAATAACCTCATTTTAAATAAATAATTCGCAAGCACGAAACTTCAGATGTATACAATAGGATGATCTCTTAAAAATTACGTATGATTTTTTCAGATAAATACGTAACGATTAAATTAGACTAATCATAAATTTATGAAAGTTCAATAAAAGCTTAAAAATTAATGAAACGCTGTATCAAAAAATCCACACGTAATTTTTTGGTATTTAGAAACACTATTATTATTGGATTTTTTTAAAAATTACAAAATATGCTATAAAAATGATTTTATCACATTATGAATCTTGTAGTACGTTATGATATTTCTGCAGATTTCTGATAATTTGTTTAACAGAAAAATAAAAAAAAAATTAAAGTTTCTTATATACGAGAACCAATTTTTAAATAAATTTAGAAAAAAACAAGTTCAATACTGTAATCCCTTTAAAAAACCAGACCATGTTGAAGACTAATTTAACTAGGATGTAAGTCATTTTAATATCTTGACTAGTACTAAAAATAAATTACTAAAATAAATATTATTGGGGTATAGGGATACTCATTTCTCTTTGACAACAGAGAAGAGGTGATACAGTCCAGTTATAAATATAAGCTGGTTTTATTTCTCTTTTGCAATTCAACACATTTTTCCATTACTTAATAAATTTTCTCTTTTGAATCAAAGTGGCCACCTTTTCTTTGTGTGTCACAATATAGTTGTTATGGCAACCACTACTGTATCTATGTGTGCTAAATCGGACATCATGAATCCTTTGAACATTGAACGGTGCCATCCATAATCCAACGGTCACATCTTCATTATTATACAACTGTAATACCACACTCAGACGACCTATTAAGTCCACTAGTTGCCATGACAACACGTATCCTCCACCAAATGCATAAGGCACATAATGAGGACAAAGGAACCATTTATTTTCCTTAAATTTACCTGTATATTGTACATAGTGACAGCAGGCATGGACCCAAGTACATACATTTGTAAGGACTTAAGTAAATTACAAGTACTTTTGAAAAATGTTAAGTACAAGTACAAGTTTCAATAGTGAAGATGTACTTAAGTATATGTACTTTTGAAAGTACTTAATTACAAGTACAAGTACAAATGCTTCAACTGATAGTTATAATGAATTAGGAAGTGCTTGGTAGTAGTGCTTACTGCTTAACTTGGTCAAACAGTATTATAATTATGGTTCATTATTGCATCTTACAAACATCACACTGAAAAAAGCATTTGTCATTTTAACTGAGGTCTTGTTACCACAATTTCGTTAATATGATGTAAATCCATTCTAAGTTGGTACAAAGCCAAAACTAGTGAACTTAATATGCATAAAGCCAGCTAGTTACATCTATAACCACATTGCTTTTACACACACTTTGCATAACAACTGAATCATGGCTTCAATTGAAGCTATAAGCAGATACTATTTCAACTGAAACTAATCTAGTTAGAATCAGTTGAAATAGTATCTACCTCTCCCTCATAGTTTTAGTTATTGGACATAAACTACAAAGAGTACTTTTTGGCTACTAGTTGACTTTATAACATATTGAGTTAGACCAGCTTTGGCTTTGTGGCAACTCAATATTAGGGTTTTATCATATTGGTGAGATTATGGTAACGAATTAACACAATGGTTGAAACGACAAAATACTATTTTAAGTGCAACTGTTTAAGGAGTTAGAGTCTTGAATTGATTTTTCTAAATTTATTTAAAATTGGTTCTCCTATATAAGAGGCTTTTAAAAATATTTTTTTCATATTTTTCTGTTCAACAAATTATCAGAAATCTACAGAAATATCATAACGTACTGCAAGATTCATAATATAATAAAATCATTTTTATAGCATATTTTGCAATTAAAAAAACCAATTATAGTGTTTCCAAATACCAAAATATACATATGGATTTTTTGATACAGCGTTTCATTAATTTTTAAGCTTTTATAGAACTTTCATAAATTTATGATTAGTCTAATTTAATCGTTACGTATTTATCTGAAAAAAGCATACGTAATTTTTAAGAGATCATCCTATTGTATACATCTGAAGTTTCGTGCTTGCGAATTATTTATTTAAAATGAGGTTATTTGATTTCTAAAAAATTACCTCACAACAACAGTTTACTAATCCGCCATTTTCTTGAATTTTTTGTAATGGATATTCAATTTTAAAAAAGAGAGAGATACCTGTTTCTATCCGTGAACCTCCGTATATCATTATCATAATTACAAAAGTATCATCATCGTGACTAAAATAATTAATTAAAGCGTCATCGGGTTCTTCGTAAATGAATAATAACACTTTTAATAAAAAAAGGTACTGTCACTTTCCAGCTAAATTAAAGGAAGTATAAAATATGAAAAATATAAAAAGAGAACCAGATGTCAAGAACTCTTTATAACAGCATAAAAATGTTAGTAATACTTGGATGGATTTATGTCCATGAAGACACAAGGAGCTGCTAAGTAATCATCTGTGTTTGAATGGCTTTGGAAAGGAATGGTTTCAATCTCAGGATCAGACATGAAACTAAATAAGGTTTTGCTCTTCTTCGAATGTGGTTCCAAACTACCCTCAACATGAACTCAGGTAGGGTTAATTTTGTTGATTTTGATGAACAAGATTAAAAGGATGCAAAGGTACTGTGTGGAAACGAAGGAATGACTTAAGTATAAGTACAAGTACTTTCATAGCTGTACTCATAGTACTTAAGTACAAATACCAATGTACTTGGCCCCATACCTGAGTGACACTATACCTTTTAACTTAATATCTCTTCAAAACAGACAAAATAAATTCACCAATATCAATTATTTATGAAAATACTATCTTAGTGAGGTAATCTCCTATTACATCATCATATTGAACTATTTATAGAAAGACATTATTGTTTTTTTGACTTGACACGAGCAACTAATTCCTACAAACATTAACTGAAAAATTATATTATCTATACATTGCTTACTTTAAATCTTGCTATACATTCTTCTTTAGAACGTGATGTTACTGCAGTTGCTATCTTGTCCCATCTTTGTGGGGTTGTTGAGGGATATGTACGTAATGCTTGTTCTAACAACTATACCAAATATGATAATTATATTTATAATGAATAGGGACATACCTTTTGTTCCTCAGTAGTCCAAGGACGAGGGACATCTGCCACTATTATTAATAATGAGATTAGGTGGATACTTCAATATAATAACTAACCATCTCTTTTAGTGGGTGTGGTAGTAGCAACCATACCTTTTGCTTTTTTCAATGGATGTTTCTGTTCAAAATTTGAAAATGCTTGTTTGTTTTCTATTTCTTTATCACTGGTATCTGTAGACTATTATCAAATGTAAGTGAACATATAACTCACCTAGTTTGCGTAATGCTTTCACTTTATCAATAACATCTACTGTTGTCTTCTCTTTACATGTTTCATTTGAATGAGTGTTAACAAACTGTGCAATGACTTCCCATCTATTGTTATAATTTGTAAAGAGTACAAGATATTACGATACCTTTTAATTGTACCAGCAGGATACATTGTAACAGCTTTGATTAAAAGTTGTACTTCCTCTTTTGTCCAAGACACACCCATTTCATGAGAAGATGCTACCAATATAATATGTATATACCAAATATAGTTTGTCATACTTACCTTTACTTTTTGCTGCAAGAATAGCAGCTTGTCTCTCTTCTTTTTCTTTCTCTATAAGAGCAGCCATTTCACGCTCGATGACTTGTCTTCCTCCTTCTTCTGATAAAGTTGGAAGTTTTTGATTAAGATCCTGAAGACTGTGTGGAAAGAGACAAACATGTATTGTTACATGTAGTCACGTGACTTTACTATATGTAGTCATGTGACTTTATTACCGGTCAATGGTTAGTGTTTCACATAGATAATCAACTGTTTGCATTACTTTAATTCTGACATCATCAGAACTTGAGAAATACTCTCTCTCCTGAAACATAAAATGCATAACTGTTTACAGTAAATATAATAACCTTACTTTACAAATACTCCTTAATTGTTTTCTCTCCTTCTTAATAGCTTTCTTTTGTGCTTCTCTCTCTTGTTTCTGTTGAGCAGCTTCTAGTCGTTCTTGTTCTTCCTTCATCTCTCGTATTCTTCTTTCCTCTTCCTCTAGTTGTCTCTTTTCCTACAAGATATTTAGTGCAATTAATAGAAAAAAATAAATACCATTTCTTTTTTGAGAGCTTCTTCTTTTGCCGCTTCTTGTTTGGCTCTTTTTTGAGCTTCTTTTTCTTCCTTCTCTTTCTCTTTAAAGAATTTGATACGAGGATCACAACCATATGCATTATCTAATAACTTAACATTTAAAGTATTATCAATATAGATACTGACCAACAAGGTTTCTGATTCTTGACATTTCTTCCTTCTTTCTTTTCTGTCTTGCAGCTTTGTTTTGTTTTTCCATCCATCGACGTTCTTCTCGACTAGACATGACATAATATGACATAATATTACATCATCACATTTTACCTCTCAGCTTTTTCTGTATTTTCTTCATCAAGAAATGAGAATTCTCTCCATGAATTAAAATCATACCTGTTAAACAAAAGGTGTCCCATTTTACTTAATTAAAAAGAGGTGGAGTCACCAGAAGCGATAAAACTCTTCTACTTCCTCTAGTGATGATTTGGGACTGCCGAGGGGAGGTACTGGTTGTATTGTAGACCACCTGTAAATTAAGGGTAAGTACCTAGTAATTAGAAATCAAAATTTATTACCTTGAATTTTCTTGAAACACTGGTTCAAAAACTTCATAGAAATTTTCTTTTGAGTGGGTGGAGAGAGGAGGAATGGTCTCGTTAAATGTGGGGTCAACACTATCAAAAGCTCTCCTTCTTTTGGGGTTACCTAATATTTCATAAGCTATACAAAGGAGTTAAAAATAATGTGACTTAACAGTTTCAATTTTACCGATCTGTATACACTTAAATAAAGTATCTTCTTTAGTTTCTTGTTTGTCAGGATGATGTAGAAGTGCTTGCTGTTGGTCTATATAAAAGCAGTTGCCATGACTACAACAAAATACAAGTTCTTACAAGCCTTTCTGATTTCTTTTTGGGTTGCTTTATAACGCAATTTTGTGAGGCCTAGAATAGCATAGTGGTCTTGATCCTACACAGAATGACACATTAAGTTATCTTATTTTGTATGTTTGATATTGACTCAAAAAATATTCTAATGTATCATTTCTGCTACCTTCCATTGTGTTGGATCAAGTAACAGTGAATTGACGTCTTCAAAGTTCTCATCATCATCATCTCTATCACTCTCGCTATCTGTTGACTCTTTATCAGTACCTGACTCAGGTAAGGCAGATCCAATGACCATAGAATTAACATACTGGTAGAATCTGCTACCAACTGGTTCAAATTTTAACCAGACTGGTTCTAATGAGAATATAGAGCTACATAGATCTAGTGTAATCAAATCTCTAACTTTACCAGATAGATTAGTAAAAACAACACTATCCTCCATAACACGTGTAATAAAGAAACAGGAGGAGCTTAGGAAGCCATATCAAAGTCAAATTGTTGTAGTGCAATAACAAACGTTTATATTATTATAACTAGAGTGTTTTTAATACGAGTAGAATTTATAAGTACTGTCCAATATATACTAGTCAAATACTTTTATAATTAAATGTTTTGATCAGTTGTGATAAGCACAGCAAATGTTTTGAATTATTCATTAGTCTTTGATTAAATCTTGAAACTGACGTTCCCAGAGATCAAAGCTATCACCATGAATCTAAAAAGTGACAACAGTTAATGTAAACATGTTTACATTTTAAACACGATGACTGCTATAATTATATTACTAATACAATAAATGACAGTTCTGTGGAGTAGGAACAAGGGGGCAGCTGCCCCCCCCCCAATATTGAAGCTGGGGAGGCATTGCCCCCCCCCCAATACTTACAGTTCAGCATGTATGCATAGTACTGCTACACTTAAACAAAACTAAATAAAAGTGCTGAATTCATCTTGTTAGAATTAAGAAATTCCATGACTCAGTCATGATTAAATCATTGTACATTCCTGCATATTCATAGAGAACTGACTGAAAATCTAAGCTTACCAGATATTGCTGAAGAATTCATCAAATGTAATGATAAAAGAATAAACTTTTTTGGACATATATAATTTATTTTAATTGATTAAATATTGATTTTGTTTTGTGAATCATTTTGGGCTGTCTCCCCCCCCCCTCCCCAATAAAATTATCCTTCCTACCCCACTGACAGTTGTATAAGCAGCTCTAAAAATAATTACATAACGTTATACAACAAATGAAAATGGAGAAGGATAAGATATGATGATCTATCATCTGACGACATTCAACATGTCTAAATACATGTGTACATCTAGAATGTCACCTAGTAACAAGAGGAAGTATGTGATAGTGTAAGATAATAATGTCATCCTACTCTATTATTATATCACTCCTTACTTCAGCTAATACAATCAACATTTCTTTCTTGTCAATTTCAACATGTGCACGTGGACCCCAACGATATTCTATCACTGCTTGGTCTCCAACTACTTTCTTTTCATGCTCTAAGTAACTAGTTGAAAGAAAAGTATGTGTGTATAAGTTGTACGTGACATGGGAGGCCATTAAAATTAGTACATAGGTTAAGTGTTAATGTAATAATGAATGTTTTATTACATCATACTTGTACACAAGTAGGAGACATTGTTTTATATAAATGTTTGTACATGTTCTGAATTTTTTTCATGCCAATGTTACAATTAAACACAAAATATTTACAAATTATCATGTATTTATTACATGATATATTATCAATATATACTATCTAGTATGTTAATAATACTTCATATTGTACCCTTGTTCTATGAATGGATCAAGAATTTCCTTAACTTTGCCAAATACAGGATGATGTGTACTAGTAAGACAAGAAAATAAATGTTAACAGAGCAGCTATACATAATTGAATGAGGGTGAATGAATTATGGCTTCCTCTATCTTTGATCTGACTATATTACTGTATTAATTTATGGCACTTACTTTTCTTCTGTTAGATTAAGATGATTCAATAACATCCATATTTGGTCTATAGTAAAAACAATATAGTCACTGTGTCAGCTGTAGTGGGAAACTAATGAACCGATCCTCCTCACATCATTTGGAGGAGGATTTCCTATGTTCTAGTACACAAGGAGGATAAACTACAAATATGCATACCTTGTAAATTAAAACAAGGTATGCATATTAGTTTATAGTACATAATGGATGATAACAATGTGTTTGAATTAATACAATTATGTGCATACCATTAGTAGCTATTCCTTGTGGTCTCATTAAAAGATAACATAAGATTGTTCCCAAGAGACCAAACTGAGCTAGATCTTCATCTGACCTAAAAACATAGAAAGAACTAAAGATCCCATACTATAGTTTCACTGGGCTAGTCATCATTACACTGTGTGGGTGGGGCTAATCTACAAGGCTCATTTGCACACTTTGCAGACAGATGAAAATGGACGAAGTAGAAGACCCCAGTAATTATTCTATATTGGATTATGGCCGTTGTACAGTCGATAACGAGACAGTTTACAATTTCTTCAACTTATCAAAAGTTCATCATGTAGCTATAGCACTCCAAATGACGTTTATCAGTGTGGTTATAGCAGGTGGTATTGTAGGTAATGTAGCAGTTATCTTTTTAGTATTGAAGGACAAGAGATTAAGATACAGGTCTGTGATAGCTGGTCTTAGCATAGTCTTTGTGGATCTATTACTGTCAATTTTCTATCATGGAATTATTCTTGCCAATACTTTGATGAGAGGATGGTCATATGGAGAGGAGAGTTACAACTCTTGTCGAACTTATGGTATCCTCACTACATATTTACTCTATGTGCGTTGGATAGCTCTTAATGTAATAGTTACAGACCGATTCCTGACAGTCAAATTCCCATTCCAGTATGAGCGGCATAGTCGTGTTATTCTTGTAACAATTACTGTACTACTGTGGTTAGTACCAGCAATATTGGCAGGATTTTTTGCACTACCAATAGTGGGTGTAACATTTAGAGCAAATGTACCCACTTGCTTGCCGTCATGTAACAACATGGATCATACATTGCCTTGCAAACTTCTTAATGTAACTACCCTAACAATTGTCTTTTTGTTAGGAGGTGTGGTACCTCCAGTGCTTTACTGTTGGATGTATCATAAAGGCAGAAAGATGAGAGCAATGTATACTCTTGGTAAATTAAGTCTGGCAGTAACTACAGGCATTGCACTCAGAGACAATACTCCAACACAGGCTGACAAGTCATCAAGAGAACATCAAGCATTGCTCACGTTATTTCTTATTTTTTTATCTGTGTTCCTGACTAGTTTGCCATCTTACTTCTTTCTTCTTCTAAGACAAATAAGTATTTGTGCTTTTTTCAGAACTCCAATCTATCTCCATTTTGTCATATCTGATATATTTATTATCTCCACAGCACTCGATCCTATTATACTCATGAGAAACCAAGACTTTAGAATAGCACTAAAAGAGTTGATTTGTAAAAGAACTCCTTTTTGTATTTCAGACACACCGTCATTACTGACTCTTCCAAATAACGGCTCAACAAAATTGTTATAAAAAATATGTCATTCATAAATTTTTAAAATTATTATGTATCATTACTTATAATCTGTATCATTTGGAGGAGGATTTCCTATGTTCTAGTACATAAGGAGGATAAAATACAAATATGCATACCTTGTAAACTAAAACAAGGTATGCATATTAGTTTATACTATATAATGGAATGATAACAATGTGTTTGAATTAATACTATTATGTGCATACCATTAGTAGCTATTCCTTGCTACATCATTAAAAGATAACAAAGATTGTTCCCAAGAGACCAAACCGAGCTAGATCTTCATCTGACATAAATAACAGAAGGACTAGATCTCATCCTATAGTTACACTGGATTAAAATTCCTTGTTGTTACAAGAGTATTCATTTATTCTGTGGGTGGGGCTAATCTACAAGTTTATTCTGGAGACAACAGAGACGACGATGGACGAAGTAGAAGACCCCAGTAATTATTCTATATTGGATTATGGCCTTTGTACAGTCGATAACGAGACAGTTTACAATTTCTTTAACTTATCAAAAGTTCATCATGTAGCTATAGCACTCCAAATGACGTTTATCAGTGTGGTTATAGCAGGTGGTATTGTGGGTAATGTAGCAGTTATCTTTTTAGTATTGAAGGACAAGAGATTAAGATACAGGTCTGTCTTAGCCAGTCTTAGCATAGTCTTTGTGGATCTATTACTGTCAATTTTCTATCATGGAGTTATTCTTACCAATACTTTGATGAGAGGATGGTCATATGGAGAGGAAAGTTACAACTCTTGTCGAATTTATGGTATCCTCACTACATATTTAATTTATGTGCGTTGGATAGCTCTTAGTCTAATAGTTACAGACCGATTCCTGACAGTCAGATTCCCATTCCGGTATGAGAGGCATAGTCGTGCATTTCTTGCAACAGTTTCTGTATTACTGTGGTTAGTACCAGCAATATTGGCAGGATTTTTTGCACTACCAATAGTGGGTGTAACATTCAGAGCAAATGTACCCACTTGCTTGCCGTCATGTAACAACACGGATTATCAATTGCTTTGCAAACTTCTCAATGCAGCTGCCTTAACAATTGTCGTTTTTTTTGGAGGTGTGGTACCTCCAGTGCTTTACTGTTGGATGTATCATAAAGGCAGAAAGATGAGAGCAATGTATACTCTTGGTAAATTAAGTCTGGCAGTAACTTCAGGCATTGCACTCAGAGACAATACTCCAGCACAGGCTGACAAGTCATCAAAAGAACATCAAGCATTGCTCACGTTATTTCTTATTTTTTTATCTGTGTTCCTGACTAGTTTGCCATCTTACTTCTTTCTTCTTCTAAGACAAATAAGTATTTGTGCTTTTTTCAGAACTCCAATCTATCTCCATTTTGTCATATCTGATATATTTATTATCTCTACTGCACTTGATCCTATTATACTCATGAGAAACCAAGACTTCAGAATAGCAGTAAAAAAGTTACTTTGTAAAAGAACACCTCTTTATATTTCAGACACACCATCATCGCCAACTGTTCCAAATAAAAGCAATGGTACCTCAACGACATCACTGTAAAAAATGTGTCATTTATAACTTTTTTATTATATTATTTATTTAATTTATCATAATTTATTTAATGTCACAACAGCTTAAAACTTGTGGTAACCACAAAGACAAATTGTATCAGGTTTTATATTAGCACTATCTAAGCAACCCACACTGAACATGTCAGATATCATGTAACATGTATGCATCCTCCTACTTAGATATCCTATATCAACTATAATATGAGTAGATTATAAAGGAACTCTCTATAGCTGCAAATCTAACAAAAACAACAGAAGCAATGGTTAAAAATTGTAATAGCAGCTATTTGGTTGACTCCCTGGAACCACTATACTGTGACACTGAGGACTGGATACTTGTGTTACAGGCAGTGTTTCTTGCAGTAGTGATTGTGAGCAGTATCATTGGTAATGTCTTCATTTTGTTTCTAGTATTCAAATATAAAGTTCTAAGATACAGGTCCATTCTAGTTAGTTTGTCTGCGGTGATCTGTGACCTAACCATGGTCTTCTTCTTCCAGATTCCTGCTCTTATTTCAGTCTCTGCTAAAGGTTGGGTACTTGGATATGAAGGCTGTCAATTTGTTGGTTATGTTGGGTTTCATTTAATCTATGTGAGATGGATGACTATGGCTGTAATTTCATTGGACCGATTCTCTTATATCTTCTTTCCTCTCTCTTATCCAAGAAGAAGCAAACCAGTATTGATCATTATGACAATAGCAGCTTGGACTGTGCCATTCTTTATGCATGCTCCTATCATCATTGGAATTGGAAGATACACTTTTAAACCAGGGTATTCTCAATGTGTGGTTGATTGCGGAACAAATAGAACATGTTATGGAATGTACGTTGCAATCTTTTCTATTCAAGTTTTCGTAGGGGCCATCCTACCCTGTGTTCTATACACCATAATGTATATATATAGCTGCACAAAAAGGCAAAAAATTCAACTTGGATCCTATCCTGGCCTCGATATAGCTGAGAACCAAGTCCCACATTGGACTAAGCGTGATTTGAGAGCTTTGACAACATTTGTTTTGGTCCTGTTGGCTCTACTTCTTTCTAACATGCCTATATATGCTGTATCCATAACGAGAAGTTCTTTTCCAGACACTTATGAAAACATACCACTTTGGATGCACATGCTAATTACAGACTTATTCTACTTCACAGGTGTCCTTGATCCTTTACTGATTATACGAAATAGAGACTTTTATAGAGCTACTCTCTCTTTATGTCGATGCAGTAAGTTTCATCATCTTCACAGTACTATGAAAGCTGCATCACTCATTCACCTTGGAAACAATGGTGGAACACAAGTCTGACAAGTTTTTGTCAAACATTTTACAAACTAGTGATTATGTTATATAGACAAATAAGAATACTTCAATTATCACTGGCAGTGAGTGTCATAGTGTATTATTGATTCTAAGTATCAATAACATAGTGATATATCAACAGGTGTCTAATGGTGCATCATCTTTCATAGCTTTTCAGATGTCTCACACTATCCCAGCACTAATTTTATCAATATTTCCAATATATGAATTTCAACAATATCTCTGACATATTTTATTGTTCTTATGTTTCTCTCTTATACACACACACACACACACCATTCTCAAGGATATCACTACTACTATCATTACACCATAGTCATGTGTACATATGTGTAACTGTCTATCTTATAGACACACAAATACATGGACTGAGATATAGTGGTAGTCTTTCAGTAGCTATAATGACTTACCGTAGCATTAAAGTATCTTTAGTATCAAGTGGTAGACAATTAATTATTATATATATTGTTTGAGAACCTTTCTTTGTCTCCACAGCTTTAACACCAAATACCTTAATAAAAAAAACATTTGTAAATCCATCAGTACATTTATCAATCCATTGTATGTGTATATCTATTCAACTATCCATCCATTCGTACCTTTTCCAGTGTAATATTAACTTTCTTTAGTGCAATATTTAACACTTTACTACCACGTCCTTCTAATACAGTTCTAACAAGTTCTATTAAAACAATAATTATTATTTTTATCAAGGGTATTATTTTACCATCTCTTTTTAATGGTGCTTTTTGGGAGCCAGCAAACAGCAAATATCGTGTGAGATCTTTAATCTAATAATAAATATAGTTATAAAAATTATTACATTCCAATGACAATTGTAATAATTGTTGTTGTAATTATCAAAGCGTTATCTTATTAAATTAATTATCCATGTTGCAAAGCAATATCATACATAACATTGTAGTGTATTTGTGTGTAGACATTAATGATATTCATTAGTTGTATTTGTGTTAAACTTAATAATAACTCATAGGTTTGAAACAATGATTAATAATAGGAAAGTGTTGTCGCTGTGGTAACCTACTATCTGCTTCCTTTCTGCTGAATCCATCCCATCCCATTCTCTTTGGGCGGCAGATTTCTGCTGAGGTGAGATTACACTGACAGGTAAGCCCCTAATAAAAATTAATGTTTATAGTAATAATGTAATCAGGGTGGTTCTTGGTGTAACTTGAATATGATGACATCATAATGAAATGACACATAGTGATGTCATCATATTGTGACATCACCTAAACCCTAAACCAAACCTAACATTATTAACTCTATGACACATAGTGATGTCATCATAGGACATGTTGTAACATCATCAGTCAAGTTACACCAAGAAGCAAGCACCCTGTAATCATGATGACCTACTCCATTATGTCTTCAGTTTGTTGTGTTCTATTCCTCCCACTACCACTGGGTTGAGACTAGTCAATAAAACACAGATAAAATGTAAATAAACATGACTTCTTATTTTACTTCATTTCTTTGTCGCTGCCTTTGACTCATTGTTATATAAAAACCTGTCTATGTATAACACGTGGGCTGAGTTATGAAAGTGGGCGTGGCTGCAGATTGCAACCCCAGCAGAATGGCGTCTGCCAAAAAAGGCTCTTCCTCCTCAAGAGTTTTAGAGAAAGTAGACCGAAAAGAATGTATTGATGATACAATACCTTTGACAGCAACTATATTAACGTATAAGATCCTGCAATCACACGTGGTAAGTGTACAGAGAATGGTGTTTCCTTAATTTTATAATACAATGTCTTTAGGAGTATACGATACGTGTACAGAGAGGCCCCAATCCAGAGAACTGCTGGGATGTAAGTAGTACGATATACTAGTGTGACATTTTCATTGTTTACTCTAGGTCTCTCGACGTTATAATGAATTTGATACATTAAATCAGGAATTGCAGGTCAGGAGTGTGATACAAAGATGATTAAAACGGATACACCCTTTTCAGATTTCTGGTGTTCGTGCTAATCTTCCACCGAAGAAGATGTTTGGTAACACAGACAGACAATTCCTTAGTGAGAGACAACAGGGTCTTCAAGACTATTTGAATACAATACTTAAAGATCCTCTCCTTTCGTCCCATCTCTCACTAAAGAGGTTTTTAAACCCTACCAATTATTCTCAAAACTATCATGGTTAGTATCTTTTGTTCTATTGTTTATTTATTGTTTGTTCTATTGTTGTTCTATTGTTTGGTCTTGTTGTTATATTAGAGACAGCATTTCGTAATGTATCAATGTTCTTCCGGTCTAATCCCGAGTGGAATATTGAGAAACCACTACAAAATATAGGTGAAAATATTATTATTATAACAATTAATAATAATCATTACTATTGAAATATAATAGGATGGAGAATTAATAAACATTATTATCTTATTGCTAGTAAAGTAAACACAAGAGAACCAAAAAAGCTATTATCATGGGTAATTATTTTTTCTGTCCATTGTTAGGTCTATCCATTTATCCATTCATTCATCTATCTGTCCATATATTCATTCATTTATCCATTAGATTGAACCAGGTCCTGATTTTTGTATCTCAGAACGTGATCTTGAAGTGCTATTAAAAGTATTAGTTGATACAAAAGCAAGTACTATCATAAACCACACCCACTCATTTTAACTTTATCCCAGCATCCCAACATTCTCTCACCCACATCAGCTACCTATAATGGAACAGGAGTTCTCATTACAAGGGATTTCTATTCTAATGGATCATTACGAGATAAGATATATCAGGTAATAATACCATATATGGTATGTTACATTTACATGTACTTAGAGTCGACCTGGCCAACACTATTTGGCGACATATTCAGTCAAACTCCTTCGTCCAGTTCTCAGCATATCTGAAGTGAAACGTTATGGACGGCAAATTTTGGAAACTCTTCAATTTCTTTTGGAAAAGGGATTTGTCTTAGGTAAAAATGGATGCATGCTCTTTGTAAAAATGGACACATATTTATACCATAGGTCACATACACTCTGGTAATATAATATTAGTAGATGATATATGCAAGTAAGTGGCTGTTGCTATAGCAACACAAGTATATCATTTGGTTTTAAAAGGTTGGTGGATTTGGAAAATTCTTTGGTGGGTTTACCAAATTTTTATCGAACATTTCTTTTGGACCTCCGGAAAGTTCAGGTTAGTTCTCTAAGATTACAATATCAATAATTATTATTAATTATAGGGTCCTGAAGCTGAGGCAGTTTATAGTTTTGGACATCTGATTTATGAAATGGTATGTGGACAAACTCTAAAGACAGCTACAATGGAGAGTCGACCTTCTGGTACACCAGCCGAAGTAGATCCTATCCTGGACTGTCTCTTGTCACCAACTGGAATAAAATCATTACCCAGTATTGCAGATTTACTAGCATCTCCGTAAGACCACACCTCCATTTGTCCATTGAATTCTTATGTATTTATTATCAGATTCTTTCAAGGAGCAGTTGGTGTTTCAGGTTTGGAGAAACCTTTGTTAAAAGTAAGTTTGATAACTTTAATAACTTTACTGTCCTGATTATTAATGACGCAGGTACCAAGTCGATTGAAGGATACTCTCCGTATAATGAGAGAGAGAGTTGATGCAAGACTACAAGAAGATCAGCGTAAATCATCTCAGTTTAGACGTATGTCTAAAGCTCAAGAGTCACTCATGTCAGAAGAAGAAAAGAAAAAAAGGAGAAAGAAAATTCGTAAGCAGATGACTCAAGAGGCTATCCAAGAACCTGAAGCTTATCCTACCTCCCAACTGAAGAGACAACTAACAGTTCCATCCTCTACGACTAATGGAAAATCCCCTTCTTCACCCAAATCCCCAACATCTCCTGCAACTCCTGGTGGGTGTGGCTACATTTGTAAACTAAAATTTTTATTTTATGATTTCAGCTGCTCCCCCTCCTCCTTTGTCTCAACCTCCTGAGCCACGCCCCCAACCTCCCCCTGCACACTCAGGAAAACGTGGGGCGTTACTTAGTTCAATTGAGACATTTTCTAAAGGGAAACTGAAGAAAGCTGTAACTGATGATCGTAGTGCACCAAAGATATAACCGAGTATTGTTATAATGAGTATGGACGATATGGACTTCAAACTATTTTACTTCTGCGTTATGGGTGGTTTATTATTATTGTTATATAATATAATATTATTATGATGTCACTATGATGTCATCTTCAAATATTAAGACTCAAACCAATAAAGGCCAAAAATAGAAGGAAAAGGGTTAAAATAAAATGTGACATAATAACAAATGTTCTTTTGTGTATTATAGTAATTATATATTAATTAATAGATAATAATATAATAATGATTTGATGGATGAAGTCAACAATAGTCACAGTACACACACACAAACACACACAACCAACGAAGATAGCTTTTGAATGTAATAGGTGGAGATTGAAAGTAAGATAAAAGGAAAAAGATAACCATCCTATTATGAAAAAGAAATAAATTTATAATATATAATATTACTATGTAATGTACCTATTGTTATGGGTGTGGTCACTGATCATTATCATCTGTGGGACCATTGGTATGTCGAGGAGAGGTCTCTCCATTTTCTGGACCATATTGATCGGACAGTTTACGACCCAAACTGTTCATGTAGTCCCTTTGAAAGAGAGAAAGAGAGAGTGGCGTCATCTTTAACATCAATTTTATATACCTAGCATATTTTTCATGAGCATTGCTAGCAGCTGGACTCCTTATGTTACCACCAGAATTGTTAAGGAGTTCTCTACTTGATGAATCAGCATCTGATTGGAAAACGGGTGGAAGAGGAGGAGGATAGTCATCTTGACCACCTCCTGAATGAACACTCATTTGATGCATATAAGACTGATCTTGGTGACCTTATTACAAAGTGTATTAATTTAGAGATAAATTAGAATACAAGTACTTACCAAAGCGATTAATTTCTGGTAATCTTCTAACAATCAATGCGACTTTACTTCCTCCATGTTTTATAATTGTTATAGCATCAGCATGTAACATGCCTTCTGTTGAATTACCATTAATTTCTAACAGTTCATCACCAACCTATTATAAACAATATAAATAAAAACACGCCCACTACTAAATATGATATATATATTTAATCATATTCATAGCTCTTACTCTAAGTCGCCCATCTCTGTCTGCAGCCCCGCCATCTGCTATTCTTAGAACAAAAAGATGAGAATTATACTCGGCTCCACCACGTATACTAAAACCAAATCCGTTCTGATCTCTCAAAAAATCAATATGATGTATCTCCTCATCTTCTATTCCATCTAAATCAGCCGATATTTGAGGACCAACTTCACCTTCTACCATACTATATTGATAACGATCTCATTATGATGTCATCATGTCAGAAACTTACTATCCAGGAAAATGATCCGGTCTTTGTTGAAATGATGGGATAGGGACCACCATAGCTGGCTGCATGGACTGTTGTTCTCGTGATGAGGCCATTTGTTGCATATGAATTATATCATCTTTGTCTATTGTGACAAGATATTAATTACCACAATATCTTGTTATGCAGACTTACCTTCTGGTTGTTGTACTACTAACTTAATAGTCATACTAGAGCTTTTAATAAGACCTACTATATCTCCATGATCCATTTGTGTAACATCCACACCATTTACTACTAATAATTCATCATAGAGATATAACTGACCACATTTCTCAGCCGGAGAGTCAGATATTAGGCGACCTGTATTGTAACAATAACCATGACATCATGATGATATCATTACTTACAAATCATACAACCAGTACGAAGTGTGTTACTTTGAAGAACAAATCCAAAACTGGTTTGCATGTTAGGACGATTTATGATCACTTCACGAGGACCAGGATGTGGTTCATTCTCCATTCTTCCTCTCATCATAGGAACGTGTGAAGGACCAGACATTGGCCAAGGCATCTTACGACGCACAGCAAGATTCACTTTGCCAATCTGACCAGCATGAGCAATCAGTTGAATAACATCTTTGTGTGTAGCATCAATAACAGGCAATCCATTAATATGAGTGATTTCATCACCCACCTAATAATGTACAAAGTAACCATGGTAACCATTGACAAGATATTACCACTAATCGTCCATCTAAATCAGCTGCTCCTCCAGGGACAATTCCACCAATAGTTGCTTGAGAATTCTCCTCTCTACCACCAATAACACGGAACCCAAAACCAGATACCTGACGTTCTAAATTCACTTCCAAATGTTGAAAAGGTTCTTCATTCATATGACTGGGATAAGCATTAGGATAGCCGTGCCTTGGATCAGGATAGAGAGGTGGTTGATCATTGGGATAAAAATCGAACATCTCGCTGGGTGGGGCAGCTATAAAAATATAATATGCTAACCTTAACATAATTTGATCTACTTACATCTCATAACTAAGAAATTAGCTGTGTTTCCTTTAGGACATCGCTTTAATAAAGTAATCAAGTCACTGTGAGGCTGAGCAAAGACCTTTTCTCCATTCACTTCTAATATGAGGTCACCTTCACGCAGTTGTGCACACCGAGGCATATCCATAATTTGTTTTACGATAGGTCCCTGAGGGGTTTCAGCTGAGTGGGCAAAAAAGAGTAGTCATCAATTAACAGGACATAACAATGTCATGATGTGTTATGTAGATAACAAATTGTATCTATTGATATATTACATACCACAACAATAATATATACTAATTGTTCAATTGTTAATAACAATGTAATACTTACTTAGAGAAAAACCAAATCCTAATGGACCTTTTACAATACTAACAATAATTCTCTCAGGAGGAGGTAGAGGCCCCAGGCTAAATTTTTTATTAAATTCAGCTGCTAGCATTTCAGAATTAACCATAGGACCAGTATTATATTGACGGGCTAAGTTTGACTCTGAATATGAGGGTAGCTCATCTCCAATAGTATCTGGTAGAGGATAACCTCGTACTACTTCTAGTTTAACTGGAGAATGCATTGGAATGCTTTGAAAGAGATCTACGACACGTTTGTGATTGTAGACGACAACACTCTCTTCATTGACACGTACCAAAACATCACCCACTTTTAAATTGCCATCTCTATCAGCCACACCCCCTTGAACAATGCTACGTATTTGAAGGAGTTCTCCTGGTCGGTCACCACCAATAATTGTAAACCCAAATCCAGTTGGATTTTTAATAAGAGTGACAGTTATTAAATCTCCTCTCAAGTTAGCTTCAATATCTTGTGGGTTGACGTTATCAGGATTATAACCAGGATATCCATCTGTAAAGTCCCCTAGTCCAGCATCAGGCCATTGAGCAGCTGCTTCTGCTTCTCGCTGCTTTTCTAATGCAGCTGCTGTTTGAAAAGAAGGTGGGGCACGAAGGGGTGGAGGAAGTCCATGTCCACCTGTTATGGACGGACTTTGTTGAGAGAGCTGGGAGCCAAGAAATTTACGCTTTGCTTCAACTACTGGATTCTCATATTGTGTGGTTCGATTAACATGACTATAAAAGAAATCATGTGACTGTCATGTGACTATAATGGGACCACTTACTCGATATAATAGAGACCAAACATAGGATCATTGACTTTCTCCCAACCGTAAGGCAACTCTAAAGTGACAAATGAAGAGTATTGTGGAGGGTGTGGTCACACTAACCATCATCTTCACATTCTAGGAGAGAATGTTTCTGACACCTTGCCATTCTAGGATCTAACCAGTGTGTAGTTCCAGTATTATGACTATATAGCAAAAGAGAAAATATTAGAAATCATTCTCCAGGGACTTACTCAATGAAATATTTCTCATTATTCTCAGTATATGCAATCTCCCAGTTAACAGGTAGAGGACCTAAGTTTTGCTGCATGGATGGCCTGGGAAGACTGGATCTGGGAATCTAGTAGTATGGAATATCATAATATGAACAATGTAATATGGAATAATGTAGTATGGAATAATATAGTATGGAATAACATAATATGGAACAATGTAGTATGGAATAATCTAGTATGGAATAACATAATATGGAACAATGTAGTATGGAATAATCTAGTATGGAATAACACAGTATGAAATAACATAGTATGGAGTAATGTAGTATGAAGTATAGAGTAAAATTCTAACTTGAGTCATAGAGACAGAAGCAGATGTACTAGGCATCATGGGCTCTCTTGGACTATAACCAGAGCTGGCAGAAGTACGAGAGTAACCAGGAAGAATGGCATGAGATGGAGGATCAGAAGGAGGTTTTGGTGTTCCATAATGGTTATTCTCATACATTCCACTTTCCAATAATTCCCCTTTTTTATCCATACTTTTAAACTCATCAACAGAAATAAATTTGTAATCCACACCATCTCTCTCTCCTTCTCGTGGTTGCCGTGTAGTACCTAAATTAAGTACATAATAACTTTGATCTGGGTGAAACGTTCCATTCAGTGAGTAACTTGTAACAATTGTATTCATAGTGAGAGAGCAACATCATCATAACTATAGTCACATTACCACCACCCTTACTAAAAACACAACACTAGTAACAACAGTTGTAGTTATTTCCTCGAACACATTAGTACACCACCATACAATATCCAGGTTATATTATGTGAAAATATACACAGTAAATTGACTTTGTTTATTAGATACATTACATTCTATTACTCACAGGGGATCACTCGAGTATGTAAGTTCTCTCGTATTTGATGTTGTAGTTCACTATCAACAGAGTTCTTTGTAAATCTGGAGGCCAAATATTGACGTATATCTTTAGTAATAGTGGCATCTAGAAAAGAATGTTTGGTAGTCATTAATTACCTGTGGTAGCATGGACCAGTACAGTTCAGAGACTACATAGAAACTATATTAACATATAATATTATAGGAGAGTGGTATGCTTGTTATGAAATATTATAAACCACAAAGTGGTGTCACCTCCCTAAATAATTAACTATAATTAGTAAGTACCTTATTGTTTTGGGTATTGAGTACTAAGTTTAGCCACACATGATAATGTAAACAAAACTAGATCACAGCGTGAGATATGTCTTGTCTTTACATTGTCATTGTTTACTTTGTAACCACAAAACATACACATTAAAAAAATACTTCACATTGAAAGATACTTTATATAAAAGGGTTTTCAGGTATGCTAATATATATGACAACATTGTATACTCCCACTATACCCTACCCACAGATTAAATCTGTCACCTCAATGGGACACACATACATATGATAGTACTCAGGTAACATTATATTCATGTACTGTTCTTACTATGGTCAATCATGAATATCTCATATTAGGTCAAACCAAATGAATTGGGTCACTTGACATAAATATGTGTTATGGATGTAAGCATTATAGTAGTTAAGATCATAAATATCTATAATGAATGATATAGGTATAGCAAAGAATAGACAGTGCTTTATAAATTGTACTGGTATTTATCCAATATTAATTAAACATGAATTAATTACCTTACAAGTTGTTAAAAAGGGACAATAGACTAATTCACACTTTGATTTTATTCTTACTTTGTTTTACAGTAACCAAGGAAACAGGATCTGCTGATCGTTTGATAAGAGCAATGACGTCTTTCTTTATAAGACCCGGTACCCTCTTGTGGTTGATCTCCAGGATCAGTTCACCCGGCTGTAATTTACCCATCTTGTAGCTGATACGATCTTGCCTTAATTCACCTATCAAAGGGAACAGACCCGTTTCTGCTCCTCCTTCGACATTCAAACAGAAATGGCCGTCTTTGTTTCGACTTATAAGAGTTTCATGAGCTCTAATACTCCAATGTTTTCGTTTCAAGGAATTAGAGCGACCCAGCGAGCTAGTGTTGCTGGCACCAGCAGACATCTTCACTACGACCAGTTAAAACTAACTTGATATTGTTAAGATCGACAATGACTCAATAGATTATACGTTTAAACTTCTTTGTTATTTCTCTTTCCAGATTGTTGGGGAGGACAGTCAACTCACTAGAGGATTCCACTTAAAAACATTCCTTAAATTCCTGGTCATACTAGCAACCGTTGTATCGATAATCTTCGGACTGCGCATGCGCAAAAACTCGTCGCATTGCCGGTTGTACTTTTAGTATAATTGCTTGTATTTCTCTTCTAGAGTAACTACTGTGGAGCTGTTAGTGATCTAGAACTACGCGAGAGGTCTATTTCAAAAGGTATGACTGCACGTTCTGCACTCTCCTATTAGTCTCAATTGTACAGTTATATATAAACGTCTTCTTCCTTGTTTTGTTGTTGTTGGTTTTTAATTCGAATCATTACGTCAAAAAGTGAATTTGCAATGATCATATGTAGTGTATATACAATGTATCTCTCCTTTTATCTCATATTAGCTCTGTTAATCTCCTATTATCCTTAATATATATATATTTAGTTAAGTTAGTCATAATATAATATATATCTTCATTGAGTGATAAATCATATGGATGTTGTATATTTAAAAGGTTCCTTGTAAGTCTATTACTTTCTTTACACTCTTGTCATAAGCTTGTGTTATGACGACTATGTTAGTTAATGGTAGCTCAAAATTTATAATAATGTTAATTATTTTTATAGTAGTTTTTTCAGTGAATTGGTATTGGTAGTTTTATTGGGAAGTGAGCTCATAGGTAAATTACATTTTGAGTGTGTGAATTGTAATAGGATAGCGGTTATTGTAGTATTGGTAGTAACTCTTCATAGTAACCTGTTTCAATTAATTTCTGTAGCAGACAAGGCCTTAATGTTCACAGAATGTACTTGTGGTATACTCACATTAGAAGTGTCTATTGGATAGAGACAGACAAAACATTGAGGTTTCTAAGCTTATCAATATTATTTTAACAAGCCATTCACTATTAAATGTATTTTGGAGTATTTAATCACTAAACCACTTATGTGGTCAGTTATTAGATTACAGAGTTTGGTAAAAAAAGGAATTATTTAACCTTCTCCCAGTGATAAACAGTTGTGTTGTCTACTCAAACCATACATACTGAAAATATAATTTAGCATATTAAAAAAACATTGCAATAATATCCTAATATGGTCATGTGTTGTGATTGTTTTAGATCCATGCCTCTTTTATGGAAGAAACGTCAGCAAAAGGCACCGCCCTCAATTACTGCCTCAAGCACCCAAAGTCAACAAAATGGACCACCTAGTACCATAACTGCCCAGAATGGACAAGCAGACAAAACTCAAAATGGACAGCCATTGGACACTGATGTAATCTTTGTGTTGGTAATGCAAGATTTCAATGCAAGTATTGAAGATGAATTGACTGTAACACGAGGTCAAATTGTCCAGCCTTTAAGTAATGATGGCACATGGTTGTATGTCAAAAATGTTGATGGGAAATGTGGATATATACCAGCTAATTTCTGCTGTCCAATGGATCAAATCAAAGATAGTTCTCATTGGCATAATAAAGAGACACACACTCAGAGAGATAGGACAAAAAAGATGGGAGCAACCAGTATTCATAATGTATTGCGACCAAAACTCAATCCTTCATCAGCTTTTCCCTACAGTAGTTTACCAACCAGCCCTAACTTGACTCACCTCTCAAGTTTACAGTCATCTCCTCAGAATCCGCGATTTCTTGAGACTCCCTCTAGTGATCCTGTCACTCCATGTGATTTCAACAGAAAAGTATCAGAGATCTCCGGCATCATTGAATTGAGTTCATCTCCACGAACTAACTGTATTGTCCCACGTCTTCATCCTCTTCACCCTCTCTCATTGACTCAGTACAATGAATCATTGACATCAGATAGAATTCATAAATTTGATACCGATTCCATACCTCCTTCCACTCCAGCTGCTCAACCTCTCTCTGTTCACTTTAGAACTCGGTCATACCAAGAAGCAGTGAAGACAGAAGAGAATGGAGAAGTGGTCCCTCCAACAATAGAGATAGAGCGTCCATCGAGACCTTCAGATCTCCCATTAGTGCAGACTCACTCTGATGGTTATCCTAAAGAGATGCTTACAACTACAACCACTGGTGTCCGAACTTATAGTCAAGACTCACAACTAGTAGATGATGTATTTCTGCCATCAACTAACAAACCTTTAGGTATTTATAGGTGTCTGACTAAATACGATAAAACTGTTCCCGGAGAAGTCTCTTTGCAAGAGAACGAATACCTTATTGTCACTGAGATTGGTCAAAGTGAGTGGGCGTGGGTGATTACAGCATCAGGAGCTGAGGGAGTGGTCCCAAGAGACATCCTTGCTCGATATAATCCAACTGAATCGATGATATCGGAAGGCACACAGACAGAGTTAATAATAATGGCTCCTGCTTCTACCATTTCTTCTTCCTCTTCGACATCATCTCGTCGTACAAGTAGACAAGAAAGTGAAGTGGTATGTATTCGAGAGGCTAGACAAAGTCGTTTATCTGGTCAGAGAAGTAGAACAGTTGAAACAGCTGTCCAGACTGAACTTCCATCTCCTTATATAATGGATGCATGGATGAGTCAATCACAAACTATCGACGACTTATGGTATGAAAATTCTATGTCCATTCCTCAACTAACAGGGCTAGGACTTAATAGAAACGAGAGTCCCTCAATATGTACACTGCCAACAATAAATGGACTTAATCACGAACACGGAATGGCACCTTTAGCATTTCACGCTTCTCGACAAAGTATTCCTCAATTTCCGAATCCACTTGGACTCCACCCAGTTCGTCATAGGCCATCTATTAGACCAATGAGTTCGGTAACTCCTGTTGATCACACCCAACCAATTCAAACTTTACAAACAAGAGAGCTTCATGAGTGGCCAATAAGTCCTGGTGTTATTTCAAACTTTAGTGATGCTTCTGTAAGTATAAAACCTCAAATGGCTGTATTGACAGCTGTGAAAAACTTTTCACCAGATGTAGATGGCACTAATTATTTGGCTTTAACAAAAGGGGACATCCTCTATTTATATCCCAGTAATAACATTACCCAAAAAGAATGGCTCTGGGCCTATCATGTCAAACAAGGCACTTACGGTTTTGTACCAAAATCTCATACTTCATATGTCTATATGACTAATAGAAGACAGAAACATAATGGTATCACACGATATGATGAAGTATGATGATATTGGCATTCTTTTCTCGCGAGTTTTGGCTCAAGTCTTGTTTGTACCATAATGTATTATTTTATAACAAAGCATAATTTATCTTTGTATTCTTATTAATACTTTATATAATTATATATTGTGTGTCTGGGTACTCCTACAAGTTTGTATTTGTATGTATATTATTTAATTTAATAATTGAAATTGCAAGGGCTAGAAACCACTAGATTGTATACAATGTAATATATGATACCACTAACTACATTATCTACACAATACTACCGCCAAATCAGTGATATAAGCAGCCAATTTACATTTTCATGTCTGGACAGAGTGGACTCTAGTCTCTGTTGGGTGGTCATTTAATGAGTGGGTGTGGCTATTATAGTACAACTGAAAGTTAGCTCGATGTAGGCCAGGTTGAGGTGGGGATAACGGTGCTTTAATTGGAATTACATTACAGTCTCGTTTCAGACTCCTTTGAAATTGAGGACCTGGCAAATATCCAACTACACCCACTTCACATTCATTATCTCGTATGACACTAAGAGATGGTATGGTATTAACTGGTGTCAAGTTATTGGGTGCTAATGAGGGTCTCATGGGAGGATCCTTTAATAGCCCCTTTAATTTATCTTGTTGTGTAGCTGCCAAAGGACCTTTAATTCTTAATTCTTTTTGTCCTTGTCTCAAGACATAGAACTGAGTATCATTTACAACCAGTTTAGCCCTCCATTTCTTTTGATCTTCATGATCATAACTTTTTAATTCTTTTTGACGGCTGTCTCCAGCTAAGTGAATAGTGACTGGAGGATGAACTCCAAAATCTATTGGAGGGGATTTGTATCGCTCAAAGTCAGTAGCTCTTTCATTCCAGCTGTACTGCATCCTATCAGGGGATTACATAGTAGTGTTATTTCAGTAGGATTTTATCATTTTAAAAGGTATATATACAATACACATTATATTATACCTACTAGATTACATCATGACATTAAAAATAATCCCATCATGATTTATCAAAACTATAATGTTTCCCATTACAACAGGATGATGACTTACCAGTTTACTGTTGGCCTCAGAGTATTGCCATGTAGTTGATTGTCAACAAATGACTAAAGAGAAAAAAATACATTAATAAAATTTAAAAAAAATTAAAAAAAGATGGTCCATGTGAGTCTCGAACTCACGACCTTCGCGTTATCAGCACGACGCTCTGCCGACTGAGCTAATGGACCTTCACATGCTACAAAGGGCTCAACTAACGAACTATACCTGTTGTAGTTCTTCTATCCTTGCTTGGTCTGGTTTGTTGATGTGCTTGTTACTTTCTGAGCTAGTCTTGGGTCCAGGATAAATAAAACTACAAGAACTATAGACAGTATTTTGATATTCTGCAATACTTACCCATCTTTTGTCTTCCATTTTCTTTTATCACTTCTCTCCCAGTACTTTTTAATATTATCTTCCCAGTCATCAGGTTCGACTGTCATACTGTGATAGAATTGACAATAAGTATACCTGCTCTGAGGATCAGTCCTCATTAAGTGTTGCCTCAATTCAGCTTTACTTAACACAGTTGAATTGTACGTCTGAGAACTGTACAAAAACACAGGCTATATATATATAAGAGGGAGATTATGACAATAGTACTTTAAATTTGTCCTACTTTGTTGGTATCTACGCTCATTGATCTTTTATGATGTGGTCTTTTGGTTTTATTGACTCCTTCAGACAATCTGTGAGCCTTCATCTGGCGATCAAATCACATGACAATCACATGATACATCTAACTAACTATATTATGCATGATCCAATCAACAACTGGAGCCTGTCTTCTCTGTTCTAACAACTTCTCATAATCATTGTTGCTATTATTTAGAGGTTCCCAACTCCTAGTTCGTCGTCTTCTTTTAATACTCTCTTCTATCTCAGGAGATAGTGGTACCTTATCATCTGTATATACAGTGCTACTAGTTATAATGTTACTACATAATGTATTATACCTTGTTCATTGATAGTAGGTGAAATGATCATTTGTGAACAATAGAGACTAAGAGAAGTAATCATTTCAACCGTAGGATACATACCATTACGTGTTACATCACTTAACTCTTGTGCTAACTCAAGCTAAAGAAAGAGAGAGAGAGAAAGAGAGAGAGAGAGAGAGAGAGAGAGAGAGAGAGAGAGAGAGATCAGCTTTCATCACAGAACATCTTCCTTACTTCATGAAGATTCATCAGAGCAATAAAACTAAGCTGAGGGACTGTCTCTCGAATATAAAGTCTTGGTTCTTGAACTAGAACACCAAGTGGGTATGGCAGTATAATATGTGTAAGGTCAACATCTAAGCTGCCATAAACACGACTTGAAAAAGTGTAGTCCGAATTATAGAAGGTTTTAAGAACATTTTCATCTAGTGATAATAAATATAATAATAGTGTGTGGGCGTATACCTTCACTGTGATGGTGAGGAATCTGTTCCCATATTGTCTTCAACCCTTTCCAATGTAGTCCCTCAAGAACAAAGATATGTTTAACTCTATCTTCAATATGACATCCAGTAATGACATCACAATGAGGGCTAGTCATCTGCTCACTAAAGACAATATTAAAAATACTTTATAACAAAACTTACTGAGTTAGTTTATAAGTAGAAAGAGTTGCATCTCTTGTCTCTACAGGTAAATCTTCTAAATCTAATCCTCTTGTATTGATCTCATTGACAAGAGCGAGCACTTTATCAGCTAAAGTGGGTGTATTGGCTGAGACAAGGTAAATAAGTCGACCAAAGGGAGTCTATATAAAGAAGTTGAGAGTATGAAAGAATGAGAGTATTAAAGTTACATGTGGTCTGAGAGAAAGAAGGTTATCTCCAATAGTTACTGGTAGAGGCGGGTAGTTGAGAGGATAAGTCATCTCAATTTGTACAGAGAGATGGCTACCATAATGGAGGTAGTCAGGAAAATTCTCTGAGGAGAAAGATGAAATGTGATTGATATACTTTCTTCTTACCTGTGGATGTGGTGACCTCTCTTTGTACCCTCGTGAAATGAGAGCAAGGATTCAATATTGGTAGCATAAATGTCATTGTGGTTAGTCCACAGAGAAGAGAACTAAGATCTAACTTTGCTTTACCAAAAGATGACGAACTCTGTGTCTCTACAACAGGTTCTATAACAATAGAATAAGTTTATATGACTATATTATGTACATGTACATGTACTACCACACATGTAGATGTACTACCACACATGTACATGTACTACCATATATGTACATGTACTACCATATATATACATGTACTACCATACATGTACTACCATATATGTACATGTATTACCATATATGTACATGTACATGTATTACAAAAGAACATACCTTTTCTATAACCACAAGTGCCAATTATTTGATCAGTTGGCAATTGTCCAAATACCACACCCTTTTTCGCATTTCCTATATCACTCTTCTCATCTCTATCGTGTACTTCAAATATTAAAGGAGGTCCTCTTAAATATTCAAGAAGTAAATCCGACTCAATTGTCCCTAGTAATAGTACAGTACTCATGTTCCAGGAGATGTGAGGAGAGTAAGGAAGACCGTGGGTACACACCTTGGGCTTGTCATAAAACTGATAGCTCACATAAGCTGGATTATATTCTGCTAAAGACAATGGTGGTAGATTATGGCATTGTTTAACAGTAACTGTCATTGGATTAAGAGCTTGTCTTTGTTCCTCAGACATCAATGGAGTTTCAAGACACAGGGAAATTTCAAAGTCCTTCAAATTAGCCACACCCTCTTTTAGACTAGTTGTTACAGAGGTATGACTAGCAAAGAGGTCAGCTAGTTTGATTGATAAAACGACCACACCCTCTTTATCAATTCTAGCTTTTTCGGCTGCTTCAAGTTGAAGTTGTTGTAAACGACGTCGTGAAATACCTATGATAGAAATGGAAGCATAGATATGAATGGATGTATAGGACATACAAACCTTTCAAACCAGGACTAACAGATGTTGAACAAGTCATTGAGGATATTGATGGAAGTACATGAGGTAGAGGTAATACTGGAATTGTTTCTTTCATATGTACATTAGAGAGAAGTGCCTCAGGTGCACTGGAATTCAACTCAAATACTTTATCTCTGGGTGTTTCAACCTCTTCAGTGATAGTAGGTATTTTCAAAGATTTAGGAGGTGAACCAAAGTGTTCTACAATGTCTTCTCCACTATCAATGGACTCAATTAGTTCACTAGGTCGTCTACTCTTACGTCTAGCTTGTCTTGATGTTGGACAAAGAGTATGGTACACACCAGGCAATCGTTGAGGTCTAGAACTACCACTAGTTAGTCCCTCACTGTCTTCAGACTGATCGTGGTCATGTTTCTTGGGTGCTGGTAGTCGGAAGGCTTTGGGACGATCATATTTTGCTCTAGCCGATAATTTGTCATGGTTGTTCCAAAGTCTTACTTTTAGAGTGTGATCATAAAGATCTAGTAGTGACTTCAATGTCAGTGTTAAGTTATGACTGTATAAAAAAAACAAATATTTCATTCTCATTCCTTGTTAACATTGGAATGAGATTATGAGGTTCTGTACCTGTGTCTCCATCCATAATATGTGAGCCCATTTTCATTCCAAGTGTTTACAACTCTCTCATCTTGTTCAGTGAAGATTTTTGCTATAATTCCGTAAGTGACTATATCAGTACGATATATAGACCCTGTCTCTTGGCCAGGAACAAGTTGATACTCCAAGTGAAAATGATGAAGTGGTTTCAATGACTCATATAT
Source organism: Xestospongia muta (assembly GCA_963693285.1). Classification (NCBI taxonomy): domain Eukaryota; kingdom Metazoa; phylum Porifera; class Demospongiae; order Haplosclerida; family Petrosiidae; genus Xestospongia; species Xestospongia muta. Next base: position 3,481,576 of record OY848931.1, read on the forward strand.
CCTTTTACGTCGATTGTTGCGAGTGGTTTCATAAAATGGAAGTGGTTTAGTTGCTAGAGAGAGATAGATCATGTTATATTACTACAAAGAAGTTTTTATAACTTACTAGGTTCAACAGCTTGAATAATAGAAAGGCTTAGGGATACAGAATGTTCATTGACATGTTTTGAGACACTCATTACAGCCCTCCTCTAACTTGTAGCATAGCCTTTGCAGCAAAATCTTCCATAGAATGGGTGGAGCTGCAAGTGTTAGGTATCCATAACAACAAGACACGCCTGCATTTCCAGCCCCACCTACTTCATTCCACCCACGTGTTGTCCAATGTGGCATAAATTAAAAAGAAGTGGTTTCTTCAAGTTTGGTTTACCAATGATTGTTTTCATGGTGGTAGGTTCATATGGGTTAGCAGAATTCACATCCATACGTGTCAAAAAGAGAGATGAGAAGACTAGAATGTTAACGGCTGAAGAGAGTCTCAGCTTTCAAAAGAAAGTGAAGAAAGTCATCGTTGAAGAAGAATATCAAAAATTGAAACAAGAATTGGACATTGAGCAATGGGAGAATAAACGAGGACCACGCCCTTGGGAGGAGTCAACTATGAACAATAGATAGATGTTTTTATTGGTGTTAAACAGAATATTTTCACACTTATTTGATAAAATGGTTTCTCAACAAAATCAATCTAGAGTGCTATTTTCTAATAAACTACAATTTGATGCAAAGCAGGACTTGATACACAGCTCTGTAAGAATAGTCTGGCCATCTTCAATAAAAGCAAGTCAAAAATTAACAGCTTGTGAAAGAGCTCTAAGAGGAATTGATGTCCAACCACGCTACCATCAGTGCAGCTTGGTACCATCTAGAATGGTGTTTAGAACAGGACCTATGCCATATCTAGCATCTTCATTAATTACTAGTAACGTTGATGACAGTATACCAAAGACAGTAACTTTCTCTTCAATGAAAAGATTTCATACTCACTTCAGACCGGTAAGTACCACAAGAGGGAAAGTCGACAAAGCATGCCACTTTCTACTATTTTCATCTCATCCTTACCAAAATCCAATTCCATATGATCACAGACAAGTAAGTGTGTACATTAGTTAGAATTAAATGTGATTATGCACTCTATTATTAGCTTGATGCTGAGTTAAATAATATGAGAACTGTAAAAACACCAGATCCACTTAACCTCAAATTTAAAAGACTTATTCTCTCAAAACAATGTCAGTTCATACTTCCAATATAATTATATTTCATATATATTTTAGTAGCTACAGAACATGTCCCGTTAACTAAAACAAGGTCTGACAATATCAATGTTCTCAGGACCCAGAAGACCCCAGAACCTTTATTCACACAATCTCTTATACTACCAAAAGGAGTAAGACCACACCCACTATTACATGTACATATTACGTTATTTATCCCTGTAGCGTTACAGTCCAGCTTACAAAGCCCATGATGCATATTTAGACAGGCTAGCACACTCACTAAAAAACAATAGTTACATATAACAGCATACCTCATTTAATAATATAATAATTATTATTGTGTTATTGATTTATCTGTGATGGTAGAGTCTGTACTAATAAATCCTGTAATTATGACATTAATTAGAGTTTAATTATATAGCTTATCCTACTTGACGGGCTTTCTCAACACATTGAGTATATTCTCGTACTTCAGCTGAACAATTGAGTGTTCTCTTTGGGTTGCTATTGTAACAATTTAATACTTTTTCCTTGCTCTCTTCAGATACTGGTACTAACTGTCCTATTTTTGATTGACTAATAAAAAAGAAATAAGGAGGATGCTCCTTTGAAATTAACTAACATGAATTGATTTTTAACTGAGTTAGCAGCTGTATCAAACTCCTCTTTTGTCACTCTTTTATATTCTTCATTCTAAAGTAACCACACCCACAGTTAATGACCACTCTTGCTGTTATTAGATTATCGTTACCTTCCTTTTTTCCTCTTCATACAACGTCTGCCATTTTCCACTACTCACTGGAGAACCTAACAACTACATACATAGATCATGTGACTATCATGTGACACTAACAGGCCCTACCACATCTTGGGCTGTAGGTGGCTCTTCTGAGTATCCTTTGTCAATAGTGGGTGTGTCTTGCTCTACAAACAGTACATGAGTGATTATAAAGAGTTATCTTACCAGGGGAACTTGATTCATCTAACGACTGTTGATCGGAAATATAATTTACAAAGTCTTGAGAAACCTAGAGTGAAGAGTCTCAGACACGTGAGTTATAACATGGCGTAACTCACCTTGATTTCAGTTTCTCCTTCTCCAGTTTCAACAGTGATTACACGAGGACCTGATTGACTACCTCCCATTACTATTATTATAGTGTAATATCATGTAATTATTATTCATAGTCATCTGTAATCGCAACACCCATTTCATGAATTTCTGATAGAATATTCCTGTATTTAGCCACATGTGGCTGAACTAGGCTTTCTGTGATGAGTACTTGGTGTTTTAAGGACGATTTCTGGTTTAACGTGACGTTTATCTATCGTTCTGTTTCAGTATGTGAAGTGTATCTTCTTAGTGATTTTAATGGGTGGACAAAATCTGATGAATACAAGATGATATCCTCACAGGACGAGCCCACTTTATATCAACTAACAGTACTACTCAGTGAAGGCTATTACCATTACAAGTTTCTAGTAGATGGTCAGTATATACGTGATGAAGCTAATCCTCATATTGGAGGTGAACTAAACAACTCTATTATGTTTGTCCATATGGATCCTAATGTATATGGTTTACGTAACCAATACCCACCTGAAAGAACATATCACCGCCCGAATGGGGACGGTAGTGAGCTCCAAGTACTATTACCATCAGTACCATCTAGTGTCTCATCTTATGGAATTTTACAACGATATATTTATGTATATTTACCTCCATCATATAAGACTAATCCTGATAAAAACTACCCTGTGGTGTATGCTCACGATGGCCAGAATCTCTTTTCAAGTCAGCAAGATTTACCGTGGGGAGGCTGGTACTTGGATGCTAAATTGGACCACTGGTGGTCAGAGGGACATCTTCCTGAGTTTATTTTGGTTGCTATTCCAAATTCAGATTATGTTTGTATTGGTAATCGTCAAAGGGAATACACCAGTACTGATCTGTTGTGTGTTAGTAATGAGCCATATTTATGTTATATTGTAGAGGTTATAAAACCTGAAATTGATAAAAAATATCGGACTTTGACTGGACCAGCACATACTTTTACTCTAGGTTCATCTTTAGGTGGTTTTATCTCCTTTCTCCTACCTCTCTCGCTACCTGATGTTTTTTCCTGTGGTATATGTCTGTCTCCTGCATTTTGGTTTGTTGATAGCCACAATAGAAGTGCCTTCACGTTAATACAAGACTGTCATTATAAAAAGACAAGACTTTACATTGACTCCGGAGATGGAGAGGGAGATAACAAAGAACTAGTACGAGATATGGCTATACTTCTTCAAGAGTGTGACTGGATACCTGGAGAGGATTTTATGTATTATTTTGATCAGTGTAAAGAGAGAGTGCCATTAGGTGTAACACATTCTGAGGCTGTCTGGAGAGAGAGAGTATTTCTTGGACTCCAATTTGCATTTAAACAAATTAAAATCTGAAATTTATTTGTGATAAATGACAAATATATAATATATTTCAGTGTGATATGATAAAATTAAAAGTCTGAGATTATTACAACACAGATAGTGAAGGTCATTGTCTCATTACATGTCAATACTAAACACTTTACCTTTCTTTAATAATTTCATGTAACTGTCTGACATATTCATAGGATAACGTGATAAAATGCCTGGAGGTACATCAGCAGCATATGCATTAACAAATAGAAAACTCTTCTCTTTAGTTTGAGGACATTCAGCTTTAGCTGAAAGTACTGTCTTATGAGATGACTCAATTTGTACGCCATTATGTTTCGTTTGTGGTTTAGAGATCTTTAATGTTTTGGATATAGACGACACTAAGACTGCACCTCCTTGTGACGGCTGAGGACAAGGGGTGTGCCTAGTGGGTGGAGTTATTGGGGAGTGTTTGTGTCTCAGTTCAGCTATGGATGGAATGTCATCATTATCTTCAGCACATTCACGTAATACATATACTACCTAACATTTAAAAAGAAGAATTAGTTCTCTTACTTAAGATATAATAGCATTTACTTGGATAAAATTAATGGATGATAAAAGTTGAGCGTTCTTTAATTTCTCTCCTAATTCTGCCATTTTACTATAATAATCCGGTACTTGTCTTGTTTCTAATAAATCTCTATAAATAGTAACAGAATTAACTATAAATAGTAACACTTGATATATTTGAATACATACTGTTCAAAGATGGCCCAAATAGTGAGAGCAGCAAAAAGGAACATGTCTGTCCCATCAATAACAATAGCATCAAATAAACGTCTTAGAGCCTACAAAATACAGATCAGTATAGCTAGTTAGTATAGATAGCAACAACATCCACACTAACAGTATATATAAATGGTGGACTACCTTCCATGGAAGAACAGTTGTAAACATAGATAGAAGCCACTGTAAAGAAAATGCATCAGCTAACGGTGGCTCATATGAGGTAACATCGTGTACATTAGGAAGACTATTAGTTGAATAAGATCTGCATATACTGGATGAGTTTTTAGATCTAAAAGGAACATCAATGAATATATTATAGTTGCTATGGTAAGATACCTGAGTTCCTCCATGTGGGTAGCTAAGACAGGAAACATAAAAGAGATGAGATCTCTTAAGACAGCCATGTCAACTGTTATGGTACGTAGTTGATCAATGAAATAAGCTGGAGGGAGTTGGTGATCTAATAAATACACCATCACCTATGTCACATGACCAATTTGTAATTGAGACTTATTGTCATTTGATTGTCATGTGACATACTTTCAAAGAGAGTTCTTCTTCTCCTTCCATTAACTTCAGTACCAAAGCTGTTATTATACATAGTTCTGGTGCAAACTTAGAAGATGTATTGTGCCGAGAATATGCCAATAAAACTCCTTCCACTGACTTGCGAGCAACAGTTTTGGAGTCCCATTCAAAGGCGGTCTGAGATTTGGTTACACCCATTACCACACCCATCAATTAATATACCTCATACCTTACTAATACCCTCCTTCCACTCCATATCTCTATCATTAGTTTTACTATGAAATAATATTGGCATCATTCGTTCCCACATCACAGTCCGAGTGTAATAAGCAGCCACGCCTTCCCATACCTTATAAGGAAATGAGTAAGAGTAGTTTAAAAAGGAGTGGCTCACCCTTCTTCTAAATTGTTTAGGTATACCCTTTTTTGTACGTGATATTACTTTCCAACTGTTTAACCACTATATTACATAACATACATAATACATATGATAGGATGTTCATGTTACCTTATGGAATTTGATATCATCAAATACATCAATAAAAGTAACATTGAACTCAAGGTCAGCATCAAGATCTATAACATAATATGATATAACAATATCATTGTAGTTCCTACCATTGTCTAGAGCATATCTTATCAAGGCATCTGTCAACCTCTGTGACCATGCGGCACGACGCCTTAATCGTCTGTCTTTGTTGACAAGTGCTTGTACCAATCTCTGAGAGGCAGCACTCACTTCTGATTTGAGCTCTCGAGTCAGAGAGTAAAGTTGTGATAAATCTATATCATAAAATATTCTGACAATGTCATTAATGCTATCACATACTTACTTAGTGCTTTTAAAGTCTCTCGATTGTAAAATTCCATAGTTAATTTATTAGAGCCACGCCTTCTTTTAATTTTATTCCTATGAATACTAGTGTATCGTTTGCGCACGTGTGAACCAGCGTTGAACAAGAGTTAAAAATTGAAGGCTAACTTTCTCCAACTAATGGCGCTCCAGGAGAATAAAGATGTTATTATATGCAAATTATTTTCTTCTCTTCAACAATTAGCTGATCTCAGGAGACAATACGATAGAGTAGTTAGTGAGGTAAACGGTAAACCTGATACAGTACTACATATCTATTATATTAGGGTTATATTAACTTGTCCAAAGCACGTTACACTACATCAAGTAGTATAGGGCAGATCCAGTATCCCAATGTTATGATACCTTTAGTGGGTATTACAAGGTATTATGTTTATGTTGATATATATATATCATATATCTTTATAGTGAGGAAGTGACCTATGACGAATTAGCATTAGAAACCAGTGACCCATCCTTATCTCTTGATCTCTTCTCTTTCACACCTATCCCGGGAGAGGAAGGTGAGAAAGAGACATCAGAACTTAGACAACGTAAGCCACAAGAGCCTCGCCCAAAAGAAGAGAACAAAACAAAAGAAAAATTAGCTAAAAATGACCCAATCTTCTGGTTCTCTGGGCTACCACCTCCTCCTTTAAGAACATCCCAACAATGTTTCAAGCAAAGTATATAGAACATGTAGTGTTCCTCTGTCATTATGTGTATTCTATAGGTATTGAACTTGCTATATCAATAGCTAATACTCAAGTACAAATTGAACTACTTAGAAAAAAGTATAGAATTCTATTAGACTCCAAAGAACCTGAAACATTAACACCATTAGATCAGTAGATTGCCAATAGATCAGTGACTATTATATAATATTATATACTTTATAATACTAATGAATTTGATATCAATCAATGATTGTGATGTTAGTGATACTGATACTAATATCAATGATACTGATATCAATGATATTGATATAAATGATACTACAATGATTATGATGCTATTAATAATATAAATATCACTATGATATTGATATAAATGATAGCGATATCAATGATATTGATATAAATGATACTGATATCAATGATATTGATATAAATGATAGCGATATCAATGATATTGATATAAATGATAGCGATATCAATGATATTGATATAAATGATAGTGATATCAATGATATTGATATAAACAATACTACATCACTGATAATGATGCTGTTAATAAAATCAATATCATTATGACACTGATATAAATGATACTGATATAAATGATACTAACATCAATGATATTGATATCAATGATATTGATATCAATGGTACTGTGTTTTTTATTGAACATTGTCTAGCCAGTTACTGATCTTAACAGCATCACGTAACATGTGATGATATAATTGTTGTAGTGCCTCTGTTGGTGTCATACCCTCTGGAATAATAGCTGGATCAATCCACTGGGCTGCCCTAGCAGCTGTAATTGGAGGTGGGTGTGGTCTTACAGATGGAACAGTAGGACTCAGAGTAGATTCATTGTTCCTCATACGTTCGATATAACTAAATTAATAATTATTAATTAATAGTTATCATAATATAACTTACTTTAAGTAGATTTGAGAATGGACCACTTTTTGTAGATTAGTGGGAGGAGCAATGAATATACTAGGGGGTGTGGCCACAGTGGTAATTGTTTCTTCTTGTACTGGTGTCAATGTGGGTGCTGTAAGAGGTATGACTTCTGGAGATGAAGTAGATGGTAGTAAAGAAATGGGTGTGGCTTTGAGCGCTTGTTGTAATTGTTGTGGAGTAATAGAAACAGGGGTGACAGTGGGTGTTGATAAGGAAACAGGAGGAGGTGTTGCCATGGGTACTGGTGCAGCTGGTGAAGCTAAAGGTGCAACCAATTGCAATGGTATGGTTTGAGGTTGATTAATGGGGGTGGAGACCTGTGTGGGTGTGGCTGTTAAAGGAAGATGATCTTTAATGAATACTCCTCTACGATGAAAACGAGATCCAAGTTTAGCGATGGGTACTTGTTGAGGAAAAACTCTCAAAAGATGGACTTCTTTGACGTGACGAGTAATTTTCTGAAGGGAATCAAAGGGTTTTCCCCCAACATCTTTCTTTCTGTGACACTGAGACCAATGACAATAGTAATTACCATCACCTTCTCCATGGAGATGACTGGAACGTAAGATATGTGAACCTAAATCTACACTATCTTCGAATATCTCCTGACATCCTTCCCACACACATGGAGAGATGAAGTGGGTGTGACTTGTTGTGTGAGTTTGGCCAAGTTAGATTGATTTACTAGTGGTGAAGTTAAAAGAGATTGCAATTGTTGTAAAGTCAATGTTACTTGACCACTAGCAGTTGGAACAGATATAAGAGGAGAGGTTACTTGTTGAGGTGGTGGAACAGGGGAAGGTGAGGCTGAAGAGCTAGCAGGTGTGGCTACTGGAATAGAAGTCGTACGAGGGAATAAATCAGGGGAGTGGCACTAATAGAAATAAAATTAATTATTATCATATTATTTCGATGATAAAGATTACTTTCCAAAGAAAAAGTTCATCTGGTAAGTAATATATCTCATCTCTTAAGACTTGATTATCCAGTTGATATTGCTAAATAAGAGATATTATCATCTTTGTTCTGATCATTCTACCTTAAGAGTCTTTAATTTCTTAATATCTTTCTCAGCTTCATTATATTTTGAATCACACACAAACACATCCAATTCAGGAATCTCAGTAGGGCGCCCTATAACAATGACATCAGGTTAGTGACAATAGTGACAACAAAGACAATAGTAACTATAGCAACAACAATGACATTAGTGAGAATAGTGACATTAGTGACAATAGCACAGTGACACGCTTACATTTGACGTAGTCTGTAGGGAAAAGGACTGCACATTTTCTTATAATACTTCTCATAGGGTTAGTATCTTGTATGTTACTCATAAAGACTTCTCTCTCATAGAACATTTTAGTAGGAACATGTTGTACTTCTTTGACTCGAACAAACCAAGGACCTCGGAACCAAGGATCATCACTGGATAAATGAATATATATAATGAATGGCTGGATGGTGAATGAAGGACATACTCTGAGTCCGTCCACATTCTATCAATACGTGCAATAAATGGTTGTACTTGATCTGATCTAACACAAACAAAATCTCCTGTAAGTATAAGAATGAGGATTGTTAGAATAGGAACCAGTCTCAGTAAGAACATACCTAATCTAAAGATCTTATCATCGATACAGAACTGTTCAAAATAAGTGCATTTATCTTCAGGATTAGGAACAGTAGCTATCACTTCCTTTAAATTTAAAAATAGTTAGATAATGTAAAATATATCATGTCCTACTTTTAAATCTCTGAAAAATGACATCTCCATTACACCACTAGAGTCAGGACTTCCGCTATCAGTCTCTACAGATGCTGACTTCTTTTCTCTTGCCATACCCTCTTCATTTTCAGATTTAATTTGTTCAGATAAAGACTCTTGTTCCATTGGCTCAGCAGAGCCTCTCTCAGATCTAATGGACCACTAACATTACAATATTACATGTAATCACTCACATTTCTCTACCAGTAATAAATACTGATGGAACTTTATGCAGTGAACAAGGGGTTAATCTTGGTAGTAACTTGGTCTGGTTATTCTGTTGTATATTCCAGAACTAAAATATTATTATAAAACAGGTTTGAAAAACAGGTACTTTACTTTAATTTTCTTGATGCTCTTGTGCTTATGAATATATCTAGACTCACAGATATACACATCCTCTTCTGAGAACCCCTATTAATTAAATATAATTAATTAAATCATATTAATTATGCATTTTTACTAACCTGTGGAAACGACTTAGTATAATCTTTAATAAACAATACACAACATTTTCCTAACACAACACTCAACTGTGCACTACTATAGAAGTCACTTTTGAAAACTTCCCGTTCGTAAAATTTACGAGATGCAACATGAAATGTTTCATGTGGACGGAAGAACCAGCACCCATCAAACCACTAGAGAAAAAGGACCATATCTATTAGGGGGTGTGGCTTATTAACTCACAGGGTTTCCTGTCTTATCAGTCCATAATGATTCAATTAGTACTATCTGAGGAGGGAGGTGTGGCTCTCTAATGAAATAGTAAATTCCTATAACTAATTATCTTATTAACTTACCTAGGAGGAAGATAAACAAATTCTCCTAGGTAATACATGACATTGTTATATTGGATAGTATTTACAAAATCTCGCTCTTCAGGAGGAGGAATTACCTATGACATCATAATACATCATTATCTGTGACATTATTATGATGTCATCAACTTACTATCAAAGGCATGGCTTCAATTGTCTCCATTTCTTTTTCTTCTTCTGCTGCTTGCTCTTCTTTAATCTCTTTGGTCTCCTCTTCAAAATGGCTAGAGAATTGACTTATAATTAAGAATTAATTAACTGGAATTACATTAGGGTCCACTCTTCTAGAGCTGGGCTCCATAGCAGCTGACCATTCTGACAGATCTCATCTCTAATGATGATGTATTGTTTCTCTAATACTAATGAAGCTTTAGCAAGTAACTCCTCTTGCTCCACCTCTTTTAAACGAGCTTGTTTTAAAACTAGTAATATGTCTGTTTGAAGCTGATCTAGACGTGAATATCGACCATTAGTGACCCACTGATGAAGTTTATGAAGAGAAAAAACACGTTTGGACTTGCTATAAGAAAAAAAATATAAAACAGGTTTGACCAGAATTACATACTCGTCAACTGACTCTTGTGTGACCACAACATGTTGCAATACATCACTCAAACATCTTCCATTAGCCACACCCAAATCCTGTTACCATGACAATATAAACAATAAGTGGTATGACACGTGGTTCAACCTTGTATTCCATTAATCTTTTCATAACATCTTTGAAGAGTTTCTTGACTGATTCTGGAGCATTAGGGTAACGAAAGGTGGTTCTCCTATCGTTAGTGAGTTCATTATACTTGGTGACTACAATACGATGTAAAGAAACAGCATCCTAGAGAGAGAGAGAGAGAGAGAGAGAGAGAGAGAGAGAGAGAGAGAGAGAGAGAGAGAGAGAGAGAGAGAGAGAGAGAGAGAGAGAGAGAGAGAGAGAGGAGGGAGGGAGGGAGGGAGGGAGAGGAGAGAGAGAGAGAGAGAGAGAGAGAGAGAGAGAGAGAGAGAGAGAGAGAGAGAGGGAGGGAGGGAGGGAGAGAGGGAGGGAGGGAGGGAGAGGGAGAGAGAGAGAGAGAGAGAGAGAGAGAGAGAGAGAGAGAGAGAGAGAGAGAGAGAGAGAGAGAGAGAGAGAGAGAGAGATAAGATACTAACTATAATAATACTATGTACTTTATATAGTTGAGATTGAGGTTGGTAGCTTTCACAGCAACACTCAAAGAGATAGCAAAGATCATTAAATAACTCATCAATTGAAGAAAACTAATAAAATAAAAATACAATACATCATATTGACCACACCCACTTACACTATGAGAATCAACTTTCTCTGCTATAGCCCCAAGTCCAATTGGTTTCCGTCCAGTGTATCCCTCTCCTTCTCGCTACCATAGTAACAAAATTAATATTTTAATTAACTAATAACTTACAGGAGGAGGTGGTTCCTTCAATGATAACCATATCTTACGACCAGTACTGTCCTGTGTATTATGGACAGACGGATTAATGGATAGATGGATGGTTAAATGGACAGATAAATGGATAAACAAACAAATGGTAGAAGTGTAAATGGATTAATAATTTGCTGACCATGCAATTCTTTATCACAGCAAATAATGTCATTATATTATTGACTCTATTTTGAATTGGCAGAACTTTTCTCTCTGACAGTGACATTGAGAAGTACTGTGGCCATTTTTCTTGCAGTTGTTCCAGAGCAGTTTGTGCAATAGCTCTCAAAGCAAGAGCATCCTAAAGAATGGTAGTTATTAATTACAAGTGGGTGGAACCAACCGTATGTATCTGTGAGTATTCTTCATTAAAAGTAACGGCATTGTTCACTAACAATTCAACATCATCCATCATCTCTGAATATGAGGTATACTGCATAGAAAAATAGATATAATGTAATAATAATTAACTAAATGACTATATTAATTATTAATTAATCATTATTTAATATTAATCAATATAATTATAGGAGTAGGCACCACTAACTTGATTTGATTTAATTTTACTGGCTATCTCTCTGAAATCAATTGGATTACTAATCACAATATAGTACTCAGGATACAACTTGGAGGAAGGTCTCTTCATAAATAACTCAGATATGACACGCCCACCATCATCAGTTGCCTTAATTAATGTCCGATAGAGTGCCATTAACATCTTACGTAAAGAAGGTGGGGTTTTTGACTAATAGATAACAATAATTAATAAATTTACTTAAGAATATAAACCTTGAGGATTTTGGCAATGGGGTCCTTGTTGTTATGGATACGTTCCCTTTTAATACGTAACAATAGCTTCCTTTTTCCTTCTTCACCACTCTCTCCACCCTCACTCTCTGTACCACTCAGTTCATCACTAATAATGACAAGTCATGTGACACGTCATGTGATATCACAGTTGTTACCTGTCGCTATCATCACCACCATCAGTAGTTGAACCTTTACGTGACCCTTGACCTTTGCTATGTCCACCTTCGCCAGCTGGAGACGGTGACTTTAATTGTCTAATTAGAAAATAAATTATGTTTAAAAGAAACAAAAATTACCTAGTTTTTTCAACTGTCTTGTATTTTCTCTCCAACTCAAGACATCGATTTATAATGAACTTGCGTAATATGCCAGCCATCTATTAATGGAATCATGTGATGATCACATGACAATCACATGACTCACCTTATAAATCTCTGAATGTGGCTCGTTAAAATATTGAGCATTTTTTATCATTAAAAGTAAATCATCTTGTAGAGCTTTGAGGTTGCTATAGTAACCAGCCTCAACTTGATCTCTGATAATTGCCAACCCAATTGGCTCAGAAATGATACGATAATATTCAGGATAATCCTATAAAGAGTATAACCTCTACTTAATTAGTTATTAATTACCTTTTTTGATGGCAAGTCAATGAATGGTTGAGCTATGTACTCTCCTGTGTTGTCATGGTAACTGAAGACAGCTGCAAAGAATATTTTAATGGGATCATCTGAGCTAGAGTACTCCTCAAGCCAGGCCTTAGATCTGGTTCCTTTAACAAAACCACTGCTACCACGAAATGATGAGCCACTACCACTTCCAGTGGGTGTGGTTTTAGCTGAACTAATTTTAGATGTGGATGAAGTCTTGCTTGGAAACTGCAGGCTTGATAGTTTTAATGAAACAGTTTTTGGGGAGAGGGGAGACCCTATATCACTACCTAATTAACAATAATAAAACTTAATAAAGATTTATTTACTGTGGTTACCTTCACCATTAGATAATTCGTGTATAGCTTTTAACACCTCCTTCTCAAGAGCAATGGTTCTTTTGTGTTCAGTAGATGAAGGCTATAAGAAAGTTGTTAACCAAACCAGTCAAACCGGTTACTTACTCGGTAAAACTTCTTTGAATTTTCAATAAGGAGGCGTATATCAGCAATAAATAGTGGAACACTTGTGTACTCATCAGTTCTTAATTTTTGCTAAATGTAAATAAATTTAAGAAATGGACTTAGCTCCACCCACTTGTATTTTAATGAGGTCAATTGGATGAGATATAATTTTGTAATATTCTGGTACAGACCGACGATTTGGTAGCCTTACAATAAATTCACACAAAAGACGGTTCTCTGAGTCTTTAAAATTACGAATGGTATCATAGAGTTGGTGACATATTTCCATCTAAGTAGGTACAGTCAAGGTCACATGATTTATTTTATGGTTTTACCTTATGGCAAAGATCTGAAGGAATGTCCCAAGGATCTCTAGGTAGCTCTTTTCTTCTTTTACTTTGAAGAGATCCATCTTGTGGATTATCTAATTCAATATTAACCTGACTCCGTCTCTTCATTTTTAAAATACATCGAGTTGGCGGAGAATTACCGAATATACTAATAATATCCGAAAATATACCAAGTATAGTATAATAATTATAAAACTTTAGGAGGAGTGGCTCACACTACACTGCAATGATATTTCTCTTTCTTTTTTTTCTGTTTTGTGAGGCCAGCAACAAAGCCAAGACAGGACCCTTTACTATAATTTTCAACTCCCCACCTGATCTACCTTCTATTCAAGTTAAAAACGGAGCAGATATAATTTGGTATACATCTAGTGATGACAATATCCTTACTGCTGTAAAAGCAATACAGAATATCCGTCAAAATGGAGGGAATTATATTATAGAGAACCACGTTCTTGATGAATGTACAGACATACATTTTGATGAGATGAGTGTCTTAAACACGGACACAACACCTCAAATTTTAATATTGGGACATTTGTCATGTAACAATGACATTGTAACATTAATCTTTCAATCAGTTCTATCTGGTACTCATAATCATTTATATTTCAACCTCACTGTTCATACTCAATATTATAATCAGTTAAGATTGACATACGGCTGTGCAGATGATGAACAATTCTATGGACTAGGTGTGCAATATACTCACTTTAATATGAGAGGACATTCTGTACCAGTGTTTATCTCTGAGCAAGGGGTTGGCCGTGGACTAGAACCTCTTACAATAATATTGGATAGCTTATCTCCAGGAGCAGGTAACAAAAAATCGGAGGTGAAGATATTTGCATTGTACTTAATAACTTCTCATTATTACAGGAGGAAATCGTTATACTACATATACCAGAGTGCCTTTCTACCTCTCAAGTTATAATCATTCTCTTCTTTTGGAGTCATTGGACTACACTATCTTCCATTTTCCATTGTTGGGTACCACTGTTACCATAGAAACCAATAGTTCTATGCTCTATGGAAGGATCATTCCAGGTCTAATTTTTAACTTTTTTCTAGTTTTACTGGTTTATTGAACAGGTAAATCTCCTTTGGATTTGTTGGAGTCTTACACATCTTTTGCTGGGAGGATGACACCTTTACCAGACTGGTCTCATAGTGGTGCCATTTTAGGTCTCCAAGGAGGAACTAAGAGAGTCATAGATACCTTAAACCAAGTAAATGAGACGATAGGTAACTTGGATGATGTAGTAGGGGTGTGGCTACAAGATTGGTCAGGCCAAAAGAACATTACAGGACCAAATGATCTCCCTCGTATAGGACTCTGGTGGAATTGGGAGGTACCTTTATGTACCAGGTGATTCTTATCTATATAGGTACTTACTTATATAGGTGGATCGCAACCATTATCCAGGATGGGAGGAACTTATCCAGACCCTCCGTTCTCAAGGAATTCGGGTCACCACTTATATTAACCCATTATTGAGTAATGTGACAAATCGTGGTACTCCTTATCAACATAATTATTATGAGGAAGGACTAAAAAATGGTTATTTCATTAAGACAGCAAATGGAGAAGTCTGGAGTGGGTACAGCCAAAGCTGTATAGTGGATTTGACAAATCCTCAAGCTTATGACTGGATTAAAAATATGATTATTAAGGTAATATAGTCTCATGCTCAAACTAGTTTGAGTATCAGTTAGTTTGAGTATGAGGCTGATTGATAACTTATTACATTTTCATAGAACATGTTGGCTACTAATGTGAGTGGATGGATGTGTGACTTTGGTGAGTCTGTACCACTGGATGCAGTCTTATATGGTGGTCAAGACCCAGCTCAATACCACAGCATATACTCAGCTGTATGGGGTGAACTTAATGCACAAGCTATCAGTGAAGCTGTTGCTCAAGGTTTAATAACTAGAGAACAAGTAAGATATATTATTGTCTTCTGATTTAATAATAACAGGCTTCGGATGTCATTTATTTTATGCGTAGTGGAAGTACTCATAGCCCGAGGGTAACACCCCTCTTCTGGTTAGGAGATCAGCTTGTGACTTGGGACAGTGATGATGGGTTAGGATCAGCCATTATTGGTATGCTAAGCAGTGGTTTGTCGGGTTTCTCTCTCACTCACTCCGATATTGGAGGTTATACCTCTATTAAATTTACTGCACACTTTTTGAAGTAAGCTGAGTTGTATAGAGTAAACAATATACTCTATTTTGTAGCTATATACGTGAACGTGAGCTGTTTTTGAGATGGTGTGAGTTTTCTGCATTTACTTTAATATATCGAACTCATGAAGGGACACTCCCCTATGATAATTGGCAATTTTACACTAACGAGGAGACAATGAAACATTTCTTTCGTATGGCTAAAGTTTATCGTGCATGGAAGTTCTATCGTAATACTTTAATAGCAGAAACTGTACAATATGGTTGGCCAGTAGTACGTCACATGATGTTAGTCTTTCCAGGAAACTCCAAAGTTCATTTTGAAGATCTTCGATATCAATTTATGTTAGGAACAGAACTCTTAGTAGCACCAGTATATAAAAAAGGTGCTGAGTCAGTGAATGTATTTTTACCAGCTGGTATAACATGGATACATACATGGACTAACATCAGTTATTCAGGTTAGAATGTGTTTGATAACCACACTCACTACTTTCCATATTAGGAAATAACAACTGGATGGAGCTATCAGCTCCACTAGGCTACCCAGTGGTCTTATATCCCAGTGGATCTGCTGTTGGTAATCAATTTACTAGCAATCTTATTAACTTGTTAGGTAATTCAAATCTCTCTGTACTTGAAACTTATTTCCATAATGAATTGTAAATTATTTGTGTTCAATTTTTTGATAAAATTTTTTACAGTAGTACATATGATATTCATTGTATACATTAACACAATGTTCCTTCCATTACTGAAAAGCAGTGGGTCTGCGATAAGCAAATGTCTTTTTGAAATGACCACTTCGTATTCGATGAGGTAAAGGAAACCGAATCTTTGAATTCTACAAACACAAATAACCAATTATTACATTTAAAATAACACAACTCACATGGAACTGTTTGACATGAGGTCGACGACACTTGCTAGCAGGGATGCATTCAACTTTCATAATTTGAATACTAGATGCTCTTGCTCTGTGTCGAGCAGCCATGTCACGATCTAAACAAAAGAGGTGTGGTCAAATCAAATAAATTTAAGTGGGAGGTCCCTGTTATTATGATTAATTAGAATGTACCATATTACTTACAGCATTGTGTAACAGCTCCAGCAATAGTGATGTCACGATATTCACGATACATGTTATGTGTTCCACTACGAGAATCATAACGCAACCAGATGCCCACATTTTTAATTAGAGTAGGTCGTTTTTCATTTACCTAGAGTACTTGTCATTATGGTAATTATAGGATTGTTGGATTTACCTGCGAACAGTACACTATCTCTCCATTGGCCTTCTTGATTTTCCTGAGCTTTTTCAAAAAATACCAAAAGCGTGATTTGGCGGCTATTACATCTGGTGCAAAAATACGCATACGATATAATTGTGGATTCCTGTTCTTATCGGAGGGTAAACGTCGCCCTATAATCTTATACTCCTTCAACTAAAGAATATACACGTAATTAATGTAGAAAATGAAAGAACATTATTAAACAACTTTTAAATTTATAAATAGTAGTATTAAATCTAAAGTATATTAAATTTATCTCACTTGTCCTTTTGCCTTCATTATTCCCAACCTCTATACAGCAACGTGCTCGAAGAACCTTTCGCGCATGCCCAGTTGCTCACATTAGTAAAAGTATCCGGAGTTAGTTAGTTTTTCGCCCATATTATTTCTGTACAAATTATAGAATGTTTCCGTTTATGATAGTAAATTTACTAGACCCACGTGGTAGATTGCTAATAATGGCTGAATTACCAGAAGGTCAGCCAGTTGGAGATGTAGAGGAACCATTAGACTTAGTTCGACTCAGTTTAGACGAGAGGGTATATGTTAAATTGAGGAACGACAGAGAACTGACGGGAAGACTTCACGTCAGTAGATATGTTACAAAAATTAAATAAATTATTTTATTATTATAGGGGTTTGATCAACATTTAAATATGATAATGAGTGAAGTAGAAGAAATTGTTACTACATTAGAATTGGATGAAGAAACATTTGAAGAAATATATCGTGTAAGTCGATAACTAAAAGAGATATAGATATACATATATATCTTCTGTTAGACCACAGTTCGTAATATTCCCATGTTATTTGTAAGAGGTGATGGTGTTATTCTAATCTCTCCCAGTCCATTAAGACCAGCTGGTCATAAGTAAAACACTCTTAATACACACACACCCACCCACATTTGCCTGTTGACATACAAGAACCCCACCTATTCTAATTAATGAACATAACTTTATTTTTAGATTCATTAAATAATAATTTAAATAACTTCATGAATTATTAAATAATTATTCTCCAACATCCGAGTCTCTATCTCCCAAGAACCATAATATATGAAAAGCACCTGCTAATAAACCAGTTCCTAACAAATCTCCAAGTGCAGTGATAAAAGGAATAGCAATATTGTCTGGATCAAAACCTAATTTCCAGAAAATAAAATGAACCAACCAGTCAGTCACTATTAATAAAATGGCCACCTATATAATACAATGAGAATTGAGGTGTACAACACATCACAATAGAAAGACTAACCTGAGTTAATGCTACTAATATATATGAAAAGAAAAACAGCGGTGATAATGTAGTATGTCCAGCATTGATATATCTTATAAGAATTAGAAACAATGAAGAACCTGGTGCTACCATTGACAGTAGTAACACTGTTGTCTTAGCATGATGACCTAGAAAACAAGACAAGACTCAATCCCAGATTGCATACAAGGAATGGGAATGAGGAGGATTCTAACGTACTGCTCCAGAAAGTTCCACAAATTCCTTTCCATTTGTACTGAGGACCTGGAGGTGTACCACCTGGAGAACCTCCTCCTCTGTGTAAGAAAGTAGAGATGCGACTTGCTTGTACTGCTGCTAAATTACCACCCAGACCTAAAAAGAGGTGTGACTGCGTTAATAAGTGGGTGTGGTCTGTTACCATTGATAATTGGAGAATATACGGCAATTCCAGGAAATGTAGTTACGGTTTTTGAGAGGACCAACCCTCCTAGACTGCTGATTAACATTGCTGATAATACTGGTATCCAACCACTATAAAGTACAGACTTTGTAGTAGGATTACGATACGATAAGAATAACCACAAAGGTATAAGAAGTATTAGACAACCACACAGGACACTTGATATAACTATTGTTTCATCTGAAGGGAAGGAAAAAATAACAATAATTCTTTATTATGAAGACTGACCTTTGACTTTAAAGAGACCATAAGCAATGCTTGATAAAATAGCCAAAGTCACTAAATCTCCTAGACTAGCAGCAATAGGTGTGGCTACATTGTCTGGATCAATTTTAAGCGGGCGTGACACCATTACAATTATCATCATGACAGAGCTTAGGATAGCACTAGCAATACAAGCTGCTGACATACTAGATCCTCCAATAAGAAGAACATGACTAATACTAAAGTGTTGTCCTCCTAGTAATCCAAACACTATTGATGTGACAGTTGCAATAAAAGCAATCACTAATGCTTGGCCTTGAATAAGAGCTAAGTTTCCCCAAATAAGCAACCATCGCGCACTCCAACTATCCATGTTACCAAGATTAGCCTAAAAACAAATAGGAGAAAAGGCGGTAACATCTAATCAATAGATAATTACTTACAGCTGTAGACAATCTTGAAGCCAGTGTCATTTCAAGGTTACCTTTGAGTCCTAATAAAGCTGGTACTAAAATAAATAATTCTGGTATTTCTAGGAATACTTTAAGATGCTGTCAGAGGAGAGAGAGTAATGAGGTTATATATTCTCTAAATTCATGTAAACGTACCTGTACATAATCTAATAACATTCCTGCTAACATCATACCTGCCCCTGCAATTAAGAAAGGAAAGAAAATTTGGAGAAAACGTCGGCATAATCCATCTTTATCCTTTATAGTAACATCTTTATGACCCTCTAAAACTAATGTCAATTCTTCACTAGCAGATTCTGAAATACCACTGTCTTCATCTTGTGGTGATGTTTCTATTAACACAACTTGTTTTATCTTGCCATTATAACTGGCTGTTGTTGGTGGAGGTGATGGTGCAGGAGGAGGAGATGTTTCAGTTACTGGTAGAGTCAAGGGAGTCTCCAAAACATTTGTAGGTGACTCTGAAGATATTGATTCGTTTCTTCTTCTAACTGCCACCTTTGTACTTGTATCAGTGCGCTTACTTGTCATCAAGTGTGTCGTCTGTTTTCGTTTTCGTATGGATGGTTGGCCAGGTGCTTTCATTAAGTGTTCATAACAAAGCCAATAATACCAGACCCCTTGTATAAAATTGGTAAATTGGCAAGGGGTCTGGTCATTCTTTCACGTCCAGTACACAAGGGCTGACCACTGAACAGTAGTTATACTACACCTAGGGCTGTTGAAGAAGAGGATACTTGCATCTGCATCTATAACAATCTGGAAGTAGGTCTTTTATCAATAGCTACTTTTCGCATTATAAATTATTAATATTTCCTCTCTCTACAACAGTAATGGCTGACAAAATTCAGGAATTGAAGGATATTGCCAACAAACTCCGTATCCACAGTATAAATCAGACCTCAGCTGCTAAATCTGGGTTAGAAATAACACTATTTTATTGTTCAATTAATTTATTGATCTACTATTTATTAGACATCCAACATCATGTGCTTCTGCAGCTGAAATTATGTCCGTCCTGTTCTTCCATGTCATGAAATACAATAGTTAGCATATAATCTAGTGTTAATAATAATATACATGTTGTTATTTTAACCCTGATAGTGATTGCAAAGAATAAATTGCATGTATTATAACATCCTATGCATCGTTTATAATTTAATGTAAGAAGCCAGTTGATGCTAAATTATTAATAACATGTAGTGACTAGCTAGGGCCATACAATTATATACAAAGTGTAATAAATTAAGTATCTAATAATCACATACCACAATGGTCTCAAATTGGCTATTGTTATATAATATTTTTCAACAGTTGATTTTCCAAGACACCCTTCAAGTGACAGGTTCATCCTTTCCAAGGTAAAGTAGTACTACAATTTTAATTGTGCTATCATAAGTAGTACTAATGTTAATTGAACTATCATAACATTATTACCACAGGGGCATGCAGCACCTGTGCTCTATGCAGCTTGGGCTGAGGCCGGTGTCATACCAATATCAGAATTAGTCAATCTTCGTAAAGTGGATTCTGAACTTGAAGGCCATCCTACACCAGTAAGAATTGTTTTAAGGACTGGATTTATTAATCGATTTTCTTTATAGCGCCAAAATTATATTGATGTAGCTACTGGTTCTTTGGGGCAGGGTCTAAGTGTTGGGTGTGGCATGGCTTATTGTGGCAAATATATTGACAAAGCAAGTTACCGAATCTATTGTATGATTGGAGATGGAGAAAGTGCTGAGGGAAGTATATGGGAGGCCTGTTCATTTGCAAGCTTTTATAAATTGGATAATTTGGTAGCCATTTTTGATGTGAATCGACTTGGTCAGGTATATCATCTATCCTCATATTCTCATTATAACACTATTGTATAGAGTCAAGAAGCTCCATTGGAACACAAAATGGAGATATACAAAGCAAGATTGGCAGCCTTTGGGTTCAATGCTATTGTTGTAGATGGTCACAGTGTTGAAGAGCTCATTAAAGCTTTTGATGAGGCTTCAGCTACTAAAGATAAACCTACTGCCATCATCTGTCAAACTTACAAAGGTACTTTATTGCGTAGTACCCCTGTTCATTTAACATTTATTATTTTTTTATAGGAAAGGGATTTCCTAATGTTGAAGATCTATTGGACTGGCATGGTAAACCATTAGGAGATAAAGCTCAAGCAGCTCTAGATGCTGTTAATGCTCTGATCAAGAACCATGGTCCACATGGTATTAAACCACTCCCATTTGTTGATAATGCTCCAAAAGTGGATCTGGCAAAAGTCAAACTATCAGAACCTCCTAATTACAAACTTGGAGACAAGGTATCCATAAAATAAACTTACATGTTTAGTTATGATGTGTCCATCATTATAGCATGCCACTCGTAAAATATATGGTGATGCTTTAGTTAAGTTGGGTAAGGTTTGTGAGCGTGTTATAGCATTAGATGGAGATACCAAGAATTCAACTTTCTCTTTGACGTACAAGAAAGCCTTCAATGATCGTTACGTTGAGTGTTTTATTGCTGAACAGAATCTAGTTGGAGTAGGGACTGGAATGGCATGTAGAAATCGTAATATTGTCTTCTGCAGTACATTTGCTTGCTTCTTTACTAGAGCTTATGATCAAATTCGTATGGGTGCTATCTCCCAGACTGACTGTAACTTTGTTGGATCTCACGCTGGAGTATCTATTGGTAATAATACTGTAATATAATATATTTAAGAGCTCAGCCTCTTTTTAGGTGAAGACGGCCCTTCTCAGATGGCTTTGGAAGATTTTGCTATGTTTCGTGCTGTTGCTACGGCAACTTGTTTCTATCCTAGTGATGCTGTTAGTACTGAGCGAGCCATTGAATTGGCAGCTCAAACCAAAGGTATCACATTTACTAGGACAACTCGTCCAACTACTCCTGTTATTTATAACAATGATGAAGTATTTGAGATTGGCAAAGGAAAGGTAGACGAGTATACTCCTTTATAATTAAATTATAAGTCCCCCTTGTACTATTAGTTGGTTCGTAGCTCAGACCAAGATCAGGTGACAGTTGTAGGGGCTGGAGTGACTCTCTTTGAGGCTCTAGAAGCTTATAAAGCTTTGAAAACTGAGGGTATTAGCATTAGAGTCATTGATCCATTTACTCTAAAACCTATTGATGGAGAACTGTTGAGAGCATCTGCTAAAGTGACTGGTGGTCGTTTTGTTACTGTTGAAGATCACTACCCTGAAGGTCATATGTGATGATCATGTGATAGTCATGTGATAATATATGTATGTATTTATAGGTGGTTTGGGTGAGGCTGTTACAGGAGCACTCACTGAAATAAAATCAGAGGTAATTGTGCGCCGTTTGGCTGTTCGGGAGGTACCTCGTTCTGGCCCGGGAAGTGTTCTTATGGATATGTATGGAATCTCTGCTCGTGCTATTGTTGAAGCTGTTAAAGATTTGCTCAAATAAATTTTTGGAAAGGATTTTTTGAACTGTTTTAGCTGCTTAGTCTAGTATTATTAAAATTAGTAATAATAATTCATGAATTAACTGTTTGCATAACAACCAATTTTGACAAGCGTTGCTATAGTGGACGATATTAGTATCCTGAAGTATCCGGATTATTTGAAAGATGGCATCTACAGTTGAGGATACCTTGAGGCATTTATCAGAGGAGACGAGAAGTTCTAGCCATGATAGAATAACTTTGACCTTTCAAAGAGAACTGGAGTTTATATTGAAACTGTTCTCAAAAGGACCAGGACCATATCAAACATTGTAATCAGTTAAAATAATAAATTATTGTGACAAATTATTTTCTCTTTCCACAGAAATAACAAATTGTTTGCATTATTAAACAAATACCAATCCAAATTAAATACAAGTTATTTCCACTCTCAATTACTAGAGTTGGCAGATAACTTACTACATCACAAGGTCTCTCCCACACACAATTAACAAGCTATGTATTAAAAATCTAATTTTTTAGGAATATTTGTTTGCTCAGACACATGGATATAGACGTTATCTACATAGTATTGGAGTATCAGATAATACAACATCCACTATATTAACAGCAGCTGTAGACAAAGAGACGCTATCTCTAATTGTGGGTTATGTAATACATTATTAATGTTATAAATTATCATATACTTGTAGATACGTGGGATAATAGGAAATGCTTTATGTTCATACCATCTTGCTTTATTGCAAGATCACTCCTTTATTGTAAGTTAATCTGTGTACACGAGATCATTCACTCTCTCTCCTCTCTTCCTCTCTCTCTCTCTCACACACACACACACACGCACACAAAGTTGCCATCAACACGTACTCTTTATCTTACTATTCTCAATGATTTAACTCTATGTATGCAAGCTGGTTTAAAATATGAGGGTCTTTATTGGTTAGTATACAATGCAGTGACACTGAGTTATACTATAATACGTCAACTAATGGCAATCGACTTGCCAGGAAAGGTACAATAAATGGCTAAATGGATGCATAGACAGACTGATGGATGGATCAATGAATGACACATCTGCATTAATTTTATTTAATTAGGTTATTAAGTCGTTGCTATGGTGCTGTGTTGCCATGGAATCATGTGTTCCTTTAATGGCAGTCAAATATCTACCAGTTAGAACTACTCTTTATACAAGTACTTGTGTCTGTTATTATGCTATCCAGCAACCATTACAAGCAGAGGTAAAATTACTTGATTTTACTGCAATAAATAATGCTACATTACAGCTGTTTGCTCGGAGATCATTAGATAAAGTACATCAATTGGCTCAGATAGAGTACTTGACTCCTACTAGTAAATCATCTACAGTTCTTTTTACTGAAGCTACTATTAAAGTGATGTAATAATGATGTCATAATGATTTTGATGATTATAACATAGCTTGGAGTGATGATATTCAAACGATCAGTTCTTGAGACTCACAAAAAAACTAAGTCAATTTTGAGACCCAAAGTTCGCCCAACAATTAAAGATCTCCTTCAGGTACACTATATCTAATAGAAATATGACATTGTTATTTTCTCTTAGATGACTTGGCCTCGATCACCAACAGAAAAACTCCTTGATGAAATGTTTACTGGTCAATCTGCACATTTCTTGGCAATCTTAGAGACTCTCTCTGTCTCTGGTTGTCGACCATTGGAACAAAGATCTCCACATCCTGTGACAGAACTAGATGAAGATACAGTAACTGATGTGTATCAGGAGTTATTTACTGCTGGAGTAGATTTAGTATTGAGAAAACTAGAGGAATCTGTTGAAGTAAAGGACACTGACTTAATGAAACTAGCAGTCCAAGGTTAGTACAGTGATATCTGCTATTTGATCTCTCTCTCTCTCTCTCTCTCTCTCTCTCTCTCTCTCTCTCTCTCTCTCTCTCTCTCTCTCTCTCATAGGTAGTCATGCTCTCACTTTGTCTTCAATTGTCCAGTTCATACATCATTGTTATAATTTGGATTGTAATGAAGTATTCTCTATGTTAGCTCATACTACTATAGAGAAAGGAGGAACAGAAGCAATGAGCTTAAAAATAATTTATTTAATTGATGAATTACATGACATTAACAAACGGAGCAATCAAACTATCACAGATGACAAAGAAAGTAAAGTAATATTAAATATTTTATATTTTATTATCTTCTCTCCTCTAGTTTGGGAGAAAAGTGTCTCTTTTCTAGACTTCCTCTGTTCCGCTATAACTCCATCAGGACCTTCTGTTAATAGCGATCTATTTTTAGATGCTACACTATTCCTATGGGAGACTATTTGTCCATTATATAATGGAGTAACAGGTTATGATAGCAGTGGATGTAAAAGTCTATCAAGCAAAACAAAACCAGTTAGTAAAACTGACAAATATTAGCAACTTATAATGATGTTGTATGTAGTATGTTGAGTTTATAAAGAAGATAGTGGCTGTATTTCAATGTGGGCGTGTCTATTTTATTGATCCTCTATTATATAGTGAGGTTGTATTTAAATATGTATTGTTATTGGAAGCCCGGGCTGATCTGCCAAGGTCGCTGCATAAAAGTCGTGAAGGTAAGTTAGAATTGTGACTGTTGTTATCATTTTAATGTTTCTTTTGTTTATAGAGTTGTCATTTTATTCTGTTATGTCATATGATCGAGGTCATTTGTTGACTTGTTTAAAAGCTATTGAGAGTGGATTACATGATATTGCTATAGCTTGTGATAGAGTGATCAATTCTAATGATGATCTGTTTAATATAGTTCACTCTGAATTAGTGTCTGTATTGTGGAGAGTGAGAGTAAAACTTACATCAACAATACCTCCTGAATGTTAGGAATGGATAGATGGATGATACTTTATTGATGTTATTAATTTCAGGTCCTAATGAAGGTACTAGTAAGCCATCTTCTCTTCCTCATAAAGTAATAGAAAGACAACATGAGATAGAGACGTGGAAAAAAGTACTTCTATTCCATACTCTCTCCCCCTGCAATTAATCACATTATTATTGTTATTATTATTATTATTGTTAAGGTTGTTGCTACTATCTCGTCTCCTGATACTCCAGTACAAACAGAGAAAGAGTTGTTAGAAATGTGTGGCTCAGATCATTACCAAAGTGCCCTCCTATTAATTCATCTTGCCACTTATAACAGGAGCTCCTCTTCTGACTCAAAACAAACTAATCAATTAAAAGTACCATTAATGACACCCACACACTTGATTACATTATCTCATATTTTAGGAGGCATTTACTCATCTCTCCACTATCAATCAAACACTGTCCACTTCTTCTATGCCATCTTCATCTTGTGTTCCTGACCCTCCTATTTTAGTTCATCAATCTCCAACCAAATTAGTATTCTCACCTGCTCCATTCTTATCTGGTCCAATCTCTTATTATACCTTATATGGGCGTGTGGCTAGTGGAAGTAATGTCAAAGTACGACTTAATGACCACCATTTGGATGGACTAGGAATTGAGGTATGATCTATATATCCATTCATCTGCTCATTCATCCATCCATCCATTGCTAGGTACCTGCTAATACAGATTGTATACTAACAGTATCGGGTCTCACGCCCAATACTGAGTATGTATTTGCAGTTGCTGCATTTGGTCCTCAAGGAGAGTTACTGGGAAAATCCATTGGCAGATCAACTAAACCCATTTTATCTGCCTATCCTCTCTCTCTCTCACTAGCCTGGGGTTACTTATGTCAATCAACTTACAAAGCAGGCCTTTATACATTGGCAACTCGAGTAGCTAATATCATTTGGAAACAGTTTGTGCATCCTCTCACTACCGAAGACAATATACATATATTACCAGTATACAGGTACTGACATATTATAATATATTATATATTTGTATTTATATATGTATAGGTTAAAGAAGGAAGTACTGTCTACAGTAGCACTGCCATCACTACGTATATTAGTTACTAGTATTTTCATTCAAGTACAAACTGCTATAAGACAGGGAGAGTTATATCCGGACTCTCTGCCCACACTCAATCAACCTCACCTTCCCTCTCAGTTGAAGAGACTTCAGTTAGTCAGTAAACTGAGAGTAGGGTTAACGGTATCTGGTCAAATCAATGATCCCTCATTATGTCTGCAGTCTGTGGTCATGATATATACTTTATTAGTTCCCTTTATACAACAAGATATTTTAACTAAACCAGTTATAGAGGTAAGTACTAACAGTTTAACACTATATATCAATATCACACACACACACACTCTCTCTCTCTCTCTCTCTCTCTCTCTCTCTCTCTCTCTCTCTCTCTCTCTCTCTCTCTCTCTCTCTCTCTCTCTCTCTCTCTCTCTCTCTCTCTCTCTCTCTCTCTCTCTCTCTCTCTCTCTCTCTCTCTCTCTCTCTCTCTCTCTCTCTCTCAGGTTCTCCTTTATTGTCATGCTGTATTACAAGACTTACCTGATCACTTACTAGTCACTCAACATACTGTTACTGGTATCCATCACATGATAGCTTCACTTTGCCATTGTTTTGTTAAGGTATGTGCAGTATACATTAGTCATAATAATGACATGTGTTGTGTACATGTAGGTCCTCTCTCGCTGGGGTCAAAGGTCACTGTTACCTCTGCTTGCTGACTCAAGTCGTTCTTTACTCCTTCTTACACTACCAACAACTGGTTGTCATGGAGACCATTCCTCTGGGGGTAGTGCCTTACATAATCCTTCTGTTGTCTCTACGACATCTTCTGGACATACATCAATGTTAAGTTCCTCTACACAGAGCTCTGTCATTCCTCATCTACCAAATCATGGTAAATCTAGTCATCAACAAAGGAAGAAGAGAAAAAAGACCATTACCCTAAATGATGTTATACCTGATGAAGCAAAGACCCTGCAATATAAAGCATTAGGTGCTTATCTTATGAGAAAACTAGGTACGTGAATCCATTTAATGAACATTAAATTAAGGGGCATATTATTATGATTTACAGGTCTCAATAATATTGAGGAACTTGATTTGACAGGTCAAGAAGATCCAGTCATTCTTCATGCTGTTATTAACACGTTACCAATTCAGGCTGCATACAAAGAAGGTACATTAAGTTTAGTGCATAACTTTTATGTTATTGATTTTATCTTTCAGTTATCAAGTTTAAGAGGCGACCACAATATTTGGAATATTTTGTACACCTCTGTGAAATTGCTTTGTATCAAGGAAAACAAGAATTAATATTAAAATGGTCTATTGATGTATTTACATGGTTATCAAAGTATGACAATAGTATTCTTCCTATTGCTATTACATGGACATTCATTAGACGTAATGAGATATTGTTATCAGCTAAATCACCTCAAGTTCATAAGCCAGAGATCTCTAAAGATCCACCTCCTCCTTCCAAGACTCTGTCGTTAGGAGCTAATCTCAATCAAAGTGTTGGAGGTATCGGTAAACAGGTTACTACTGGAGGAGGAGGAGGAGAAAGGACAAGCAGAGGTGGAGAACAAACTATTAGTTCTCAAAAGATGAGTACTGTAGCTCTGACAAGTCGACCTATGTCAGTTAGAAAAGCAGAAAAGGTGTGTCATTTATCTAACCATCTCTTTGTGAATTCATTCGTTGTTTATTTGTTTAGCCTTTAGCTATTCTTAAAGGTCGTATTACTCGTGATGATCTCAGTTTAAAAGCTATTGCAACATTACAGAGTTCCCTCCCTCCTATGTGGCGTACATCAAGATGTCGTCGACGACTAAGAGGTGCTTGCATTGAAGAACAACCTTGGAGAGCTCAGGTAAAGAGACACAAGCAGTCATATACTCTATACTATTCTTTTTTGTTTGTATCAGATGAATATAACTTTAGCGTCATGTGTTATGGACAAACTTATTGGTTCATTGAAAACATCCTCTGACTTTACTGCCTCTACTGCCTTGTCTCCTGCTTGGTTGAGACCTGATGTTGCTGGTCAGTTTATAGATGGAGCTATCCCTCCTCATCTTCCATCTATGCCAAGGGAGAGAGAGGAAGTAGAAGAGAATCCAAACAGTGGTTTAGTATCTCCAATGTCACAAGTCTCCTTACACAGTGGAGGAGACAATGTCAGTTCTACAGAGTTATTACAACAATTATTATTACATTATCAAAGAGCTGTGGTCAGTTAAACTGCCATAATATTAATAGATTACATTAGTTATGTATTAAAGATATTAACATATCGTGGTAACTGTTGGATTCTTGTTATAAATGCTTGCCGAAGTCTATGGAATGCCCTTACTGTATTAAGGCATTATTTGGATGGAGAGAGTAGCCCTACAGGTACATTAAAATAGTATTCTTAAACATTGAGTAATGCCATTACTATTTCTATGTCTTAATAGTGAGTGAGTTATATGGTGTCTCTCTTAAAACTCTTTATATTACATCTCTCCATTTAATGGATGTGTATCAGATTCTTCTACAACCATCTAGCACCTCACAAGTGAGACCAGTACACTCCTTGATAGTACTTACTTCATATATATTATAGATCTGTGGAAGTGTGGCATCCATGTTGATGGAAAAGGCATTTATTAAACAATTTGTTCTACTAGCTATTCAAGTTAGTTTTATCAACCATCACTGGGAGAAGAGTCTAATGTTATCTCATCAACTGAACAACATTATTGAGTGAGATCTCATTTTGTCCTAGTCACATAATAATATATTATTATATAGTGTAACTGATATACTGGGTCCCGTAATATTGGAGACCCAGCAGAAATTGGCTCAGCGAGTACAACTTCATTCTCGTCAACTTCAACATAACCCTATTGATCCAGCTGCTCACCTCGATACTAAATCCTATGATATTTATGGTAAAGTTGGGTTCTCTTTAGGACTAACTAATGTACCACCTGTACAAGCCATGCCCAAACCTCCTGCTAATGATGGTCAAGACCTTTTGCAGTACTCACGTAAATTGGCATCTCAATATCTTAATGAGAGGGGTGGTTCCTGTATCTCAATTGGTGACATTGAACATGTAACTGATGGTTATAAGGAAGCTATAAGAATGCTACTTGATGAAGGGAGGGTGGAGCTTGCTGCCGAGGGTATGCATGAACTGGGCAATTTAATGTACTCAGTTGGACAGCTCAAGTGAGTTTATAATGTTACTATCAAGATGATGTAATGATGATGTAATGATATATAATTGTATAGGTCAGCTGATCACTGGTGGTTGAAAGGGTTAAAGAAATTATTACATTGTGATGTACCTCTTGGTCAATGGAAGACCCTCTTCAAAGAGGG
The DNA here is from genome assembly GCA_963693285.1 of Xestospongia muta. Taxonomy (NCBI): domain Eukaryota; kingdom Metazoa; phylum Porifera; class Demospongiae; order Haplosclerida; family Petrosiidae; genus Xestospongia; species Xestospongia muta. The sequence goes on from OY848931.1 coordinate 3,511,914, forward strand.
TCAGTGCTCTCTGTCAAAGTTAGGAGTAAAGAGCTGTTTGATGAGTGGAATATTGTCTAGTAAATTAGCCAGGTGTGTCATACAACATTACCACTGTTGTTACTATATCTATTATATGGTAGATATTGTCATTATAATGAGCTGGATGTGAGATTGGAATACTATCATCTGGCTAGCCAACTATTTAAGGTACATATAATGCTAGTACTGGTAACATGATACTATGTTATAAAAAGAACCAACTATAATAACATTATTTTTCTCTTAGTGTCTTTTTCAAACGTCTCTGTCTCATCCATTGAGAGATATCGACTATGCCACTTACACATTGTCTAGAGTACATTCGTTACAATTGGGACTAGAATTATTTAATGATCATTACACGTGTAATCCTTCTCTTCTCCTGACCAGTTTACAACACACCTCTCAAGAGTTGATTCAGCGCCATTTCTCACTCTCGGCACTTCCAGTTCTCTGTCTATATGAGTATACAGCTCATTATTTAGCTCATAGTACTAGCCACACTGTATTAGCACGAGCTTATAAACTACAAGCAATGACTCAATTGAGTCTGTACAGTGAAGCTATCAAATTATTAAGAGAACTAATAATAGGGGCTCGGTTACCCCAGCTCTTCTCTGAGTCAGACTATGGAGCAGACATTCATAATACGACTTTAACATTTAATGACACTCTTCTTTTAAATCATTCTAAAAATGTACGTGTTCTCTCTCTTGTGGTGGATAAAGTAATCTCACCATCTCTTAAAGAAAGCTACACAATACCATCATATGCTGAGATAATATTAGCACAATCACAGCTCATGATCCAGTTAGCATCAACATGCTCTGAGATACCTTCAGAACCTATATTAGCTCAAAACTACAGTGAGAAATCTGATCCATCTTCTGAGGTAACTAGCCTCTCCAGTCGAACTACTACACAGAGAAGGAGTACTAGAAATAGGACACTCAGTAATGATGTTAATTCAGCTAGTCAAGTGAAGCTGATTTTATTGGAATGTGCTGAAAAGATATTGTATACCTTGTTAGAAGAATGTGAACAGACAATACCACGTAAGTCATGTAGTTCAATGTTTCAATATGTAAAGTTACTTTGTTATTTCTATAATAGAAGATCAGTTCCTGATAATTCAGACTAGGTCGTATCATTTGTTAGCAGACATAGCTCTCTCTTTACATCACAATCTTACAGCTGTTACACTTTGTCTAGCTGTTTTAAGAGAAGTACAAACTATTAAAGAGAGGACTGAACTAAATCTACACACATGGCTTGATGCAAAAACTAGACTAGTACAATGTCTAGCTCGAGTAAAATGTCCTCAAGACCTTCCTCAATTGGACTGGAGTCTCATTTGCTCAGAGGCCATTAATGAATGTGAAGCTTGTGGTGATGTTGAGTTACATAGCCAGCTATTGTATATCTCAGCTACTTATCATTATAGCCAACAGCCCCCTACATTAATAGAAGTAATCAGATTAAGTCAGGCTTGCTTGGATCAGTTAAATACTTCATCACATGTCTCTCAAGCTGGTAAATTACTCAAAGCTCAAGCCACTTTACTATTGACTGAAGTATTAAGTCTTGAACAAGTGAGTACTGAAATAATAAAAATATATCAAGGACTTGTCAATTTACTGGAAGACCAGGTCAGTAGTCATTTAATATGAGTATATGTCTTTACTCTCATTACAGCTTAAAGAGGAGACTGTTGAAGAACAATACAATCTCTTAGATGGGAATCGTTACAAACCTCAGTTAGCTCTCCTTGTGATGACTAGACTGAGAGAGATTCATGCACAAATAATGTTAGGTGACGATAAAAATAGTCTTCAGTCTGCTGTACCAATCTTACAATACTGTATCTCTCTAGCACAGTACATGGCACAGTCAGATGAAAGCACTGTATCAGAACTTTTAGTGCAATTAGCTATGATTAAGCGTGCACAAGGCAATAGCCATGAAGCAACCCGATCACTTTTATTAGAAGCTTTGTCATCAGCTCTGAATTATAATCTAGTACATAGTTTGTATTGTATGTTGAGTGAAGAAATGTCCACTCAAAGTCACCAGACCCTCCCACAAGATATTACAAAAAGTGTTCCTCCGTCACGATCATCTGAAACAAAAAGATTATCAAGACAGGGTAGTCGCTCAAGTTCTCGAGTATCTGTATATGGAACATTGGGGGTTTCTCGTGAAGAGAAGGAGTGGTTTAAGGAGAGGAAAAAGGAAGGATATCTGGCATGGTGTGCAATGAGAACAGCAGCCTATACATTGCAGCCGGTAGAGAAATTACACCAGTTATCGTCAGAGTTGCATAATATAGAGATGACCACACCTCTTTCTGATAAGCTCCTCTCCAAACTACCTGACATTGTAGTTCTTGATCTGTATGGATCCACTGAGGATCTCTCCTCTATGCTGTATACCCTGGACACACCCACTGTGGACAGTCTTCTACCACTATCTCAATCTACTACACCCAAAGGGATAACTTGGTTTCAACTGTTAGGGTATTACAAAGGACTTTTAAAACAATGTTTTTTATCATCTAATAGCATGTGGCGACTTCATGTACATTGTCTTACACCTTGTCTTTTACCGAGAGTTCAAGTTTTGCGTTCCTTTTTACAAACCCACTGTCCTAATTTCAACAAATTTTGCAACCTACCAAATGTCCCACCTGTGTTCCTCTCCTCTGAAAACTCTGACAGTGATACCTCTTCCACTGATGCCCCAGCTTATCTCACAGCTACTGATGGAGAAGTAGCTCTCCTATGGTATACCCCATATGACAAGTCACCTGACATTGTCAATGGTTTAGTTGGATTGAATACAAAACCCATTAAAACTCTGCTATATAATAATTTACACACAATGGGTATTGAAGTACATATTATTAAGAATGTCTACCGTTCCCAACTGGTAGAGCTGTGTTCTGTTTGGGAGAAATTAGCAACTGCCTGTAATGAGTATCTTACTCAACAAGCTGCCCGACCTCTCTCACGTTCTCCCTCTCGTATGAGACAGCGTATCATTGAACAGTCAAAGTTAGCCACACCCATTGAACTAAAGGTAAATGTTGCCAAAATGTCTAACAAATTGAAAGTGAATACAATTGTTTATAAAGTCATACAACTAGTTTATTGTGAACAAAGAAAATGTAAACAACATGTATAATTGGTATATTTATCTTTCTTTTTGTTTACAGGAGAATATTAAAATTGCTGTGACTCAACTTATCCAAACACTAACACCAACGAAGGTACACTCTCTAGTTTAATAATGCTATTTCATTAACTTCTGCTAATTATAGGGCAGTCCCCCTCCTCATGTGGAGCCCCATATGGTACCCAGTATTGCTAGAGCATTGAGATCTGCTTCGCTAACAATAGAGAAAGGAGATGCTCACTACTTTTTTAAAAATCTCTTTACCTTGTCAGCAAGTGATAAAGAAGCATGACTTACAATCTAGGCTGTATGCAATATATAGACTGTATTATAGGATATTATCATTAGTATATTGTACTGTCAAGGGAGGATTTGTGCTATTTTAGTAAACTATACCACTAATAGAATGATGTCAAGATAATAAAGTTACTTATAGACAATATATTAGGATACATCTCATTAAAACACTAAAAATAATCAATTATTTAAAATAAGTCAGTTGGTCACTCAATAGTTTATAAGCATTGACTATAGAGGTTAGGATCAGGAACAAACTGCTGTATCTCTTAAAATTACCACATCAGTTATTACAATAATGTTAAAATTATCACATTAGTTATTACAAACATGTTCTACCTTCTTTCCCATAATGCATCCAATTCAACATGATTTCAGGTGCTCTCCAGTACCTTGTAGCTACATAACCAGTCATTTCTTGATCAGTGGCTCAAGAAGCATGACTTACAACCTAGGAGGCTGTATGCAATATATAGACTGTATTACAGTATATTATTAGTATATTGTACTGTCAAGGGAGGATTTGAGCTATTTTAGTAAACTATACCACTAATAGAATGATGTCAAGATAATAAAGTTACTTATAGACAATATATTATTAGGATACATCTCATTAAAACACTAAAAATAATCAATTATTTAAAATAAGTCAGTTGGTCACTCAATAGTTTATAAGCATTGACTATAGAGGTTAGGATCAGGAACAAACTGCTGTATCTCTTCCCACACAAGCTCTGATTGTAAAGAATAGTAATTGATTAAAATTTACAGTCAAACTTACTTCTCCATCCTTCAGCATCCAATTCTAATTTTTCAAAAGAATCATCATACACTGTTGCTGTAGGCTATGGGGGCAATGAACTGTTTAATAACTCATATTAATTTTAATAATTAGTATACCTCATCCTCAGGGTCAGCATAATTAGCAAGATAAGGGTGTGTGAGTGCTTGTTCAGCAGTTATCCTACGGTCAGGATCAATAGTTAACAACATTTGAAGGAGATCAATAGCTGAAGGATTAGCACCCTGGAAGAAAGTCTGAAAATCTTTTTTGGGATATTGAGGTAAGGAATGGATGTAAGCTCTTGCCTATTGAGTTGACATAGCATAAAGAGTGATAGCACACACACACACACACACACACTTACAGTATCACTGGTTATTTTCTGCATAAATTCAGAATCTGGTGAACCAACAATTTGAAGTATTCTTGTTAGTTGATCAATATGATCTGTACCAGGAAACAATACCTGTCCTGTGAGTAGTTCAGCCATGATACAACCGACTGACCACATGTCAACTGAAGATATACAATAATATTAAAATTATGACACTAGTTATTAAATAACATTAAAATTATCACATTAGTTATTACAATAATATTAAAATTATAACACTAGTTATTAAATAATATTAAAATTATCACATCAGTTCTTACAATATTCTTAAAATTATCACATCAGTTATTACAATAACATTAAAATTATCATATTAGTTATTACAATAATATTAAAATTATAACACTAGTTATTAAATAGTATTAAAATTATCACATCAGTTCTTACAATATTCTTAAAATTACCACATCAGTCATTACAATAATGTTAAAATTATCACATTAGTTATTACAAACATGTTCTACCTTCTTTCCCATAATGCATCCAGTTCAACATGATTTCAGGTGCTCTCCAGTACCTTGTAGCTACATAACCAGTCATTTCTTGATCAGTGGCTCGAGCTAATCCAAAGTCAAGGATCTAAAATGTAGCAATACCAAATATGTCTCAAACTCTAATTAAACGATCAAAAATAATTTCACACTTACCCTCAATTCACAATCCTCGTTAACAGCAATATTACTTGGTTTAAGATCCTACATATAATAATAATTCTTTAATAATATTTTATTAATGAGGACTTACCCTATGGACAATACCAGCTGAATGGACATACTGCAAAGAGAGAGAAATATCACTCCAATAATATAATATATAGTCACCTTAAGTCCTCTTAAAATTTGATAGACAAGAAACTGGACATGTTCATCAGTTAATGCTTGTTGTTTGAGAATATTATTAACATCAGAACCCATTAAATGCATCACTAAATAACTAAAAAGAAAGGGAAAAGAGATTATAAACAATAAGAGAAACTAACGTACACGTCTTGAAAGTCCTCATAACTTTCAGATGGTGTGAAGACATCTAATAAACCAATTATCTAAAGAAACCATTTTTATTACAACAACATAAAATTATTTCTTACATTCTCATGTTTCATATGTTTGAGTAGGCGGAGTTCTCTGTACGTACGCTTAGCATGTATGTTGCTTTGAAAAGGACGTGCCAATTTCTTTAATGCTACTTTGATACCATATTGTGTGTCTACAGCTGAGCTGGAGAAGGAGGAGGAGGAGAATACAATACAATGAAATGTCTTAGTTTCACTCACCATACGGTGCCATAGGCTCCAGTCCCAATGGCAGAGATTTCCTGATAACGAAAGGGAACTTCCCATTCAGCTTTAAACAATTCAACTCTATGAAAATCAGCTTTTAGTGGCTTTTCAACAGGAGACGACATTCTAACTAGCCCCAATAATAGTAGTTATACGGAGATCCGTATTGTTCTGTAAACTATATTATTATTACTCATTTCCGACACACCCAAAATGGCCACCTCTGCTTCTTCTGGTCCAAGGAGCCCTAGAGCCGTCAAACCAGGATTTTACAGAATAGATTTGAACAGAGACACGTGGATTGTAAAGGATAGATATCAAGACATGTCCCCTATTGGTTTTGGTGGATTTAGCACTGTCTGGTAGGAAGACCCTCAATTTAAAACTCATTATGATATCATCTCATAGTTCAGCAGTTGATACTGAGACTGGACAACTAGTAGCATTAAAGAAATTAGCACGTCCATTTCAAAGTTCTGTACATGCCAAGCGTGCATATCGTGAAATAAAGCTGATGAAGCTATTGACTTGTCCCAATACTAATGTATGAAGACGTATCATGTTTAGTAATAGTATTATGCCCTCTTCTTTAGGTTGTAGAACTGCTAGATGTGTTCACACCTAATGATACATATGAGACATTTTATGATGTGTAAGGAAAAGACTATTGTAAGTTAACATTCTCTCTCTCTCTCCCACACACAGCTATCTAGTAACAAGTTATATGCAAAGTGATTTAGACAAGGCTATAAAGATACAACCTCTTACTGATGATCAAGTTCAGTTATTAATATATCAGATACTACGTGGACTCAAGGTATTATAATAACCAATAAATGTACCATATTGTCCTCATGTCACATTACTATATTATGTACATTATCTTTCTTATCATAGTACATTCATTCAGCTGGTGTTATTCATAGGGTAAGTAATTAAATCAGTTATTAAAAGGGGTTTACTCTTTATTAAGGACATTAAACCTAGCAATATTGGTGTCAGTTCCGATCTTGAGATTAAAGTATGCTATTATATAGAGAGATAATAATATTAATATTTTGATTAATTTATAGATTTTAGATTTTGGTTTGGGCCGTAAAAAAAAGGGAGAAATGACAGGTTATGTGACGACACGATTTTGGAGAGCACCTGAAATATTACTGCAGTGGATGCATTACGATCAGAAAGGTAGTAATAATTAATAGTTAATTATTAGTTAATTTTATTAATTATTTTTAGTGGATATCTGGTCTGTTGGTTGTATTCTAGCAGAACTTTTGACTGGTCGAGTCCTCTTCTATGGTATTAATTGTATCCTTTCATTCTTCTTTCTCCAACATAATCAGTAAATTAATTGTCTTAACTTTATAACAGATCGTGATCATCTCAATACCATTTTTCAAATTTGTGGCACTCCAGATGAAGAAATGATGGGGAAAATTGACTCAGAAGATGTAAGTCACATCCACAAAACTCCACCCCTTTATATTAGATAATTAATAGGCTCGCACATATATTAGAAGTCTCCCCGTGCTTCAAAGAAAGGACTTTAAAGAGTATTTTATTGGTGCTAACCCTCTTGCTGTAGATCTCCTAGAGAGATTACTTCATCTTGATCCAGACCGACGACCATCAGCAGCTGAAGCACTCGAACATAGCTACTTCAGTTGGTTACATCGTGTTGATGATGAGGTGGGTGTGGTCTTTGGATGAGCATGGTACACTCCTTTCTTACTTTAGCCTATTTGTAAAGATTCATATGATGACCATCTCGAAGGAGATAAAGATCTTGACTCTGAAGGATGGAGAAGTATATTGGATGAGATTATTATTTTAATTTTTCTTTCCTCTTTAGGACTTGTATTTGAAGAGTTAAATCAACCTTACACGCCCTCTTTTGACTCCACATTCCAACAACCCATGGATATATCATAATTTGATACAGAACAAATTTTTATTAGCTTATATTTTAATTTTTAAACATGTCACCTATCTTTATTTTAATTGTTAAATTTTCAATGAATAATTAATTATGGTGGGTGTGGTCAAATCGGTAGCCACACACTCTCTACGTTTTCATTTCCCTCTATCTTTGTTGTTGTTTTGAGATCATGTCAACAGTAACAGATAATACTATTACAATATTTCTCCGCCTTAGCTCCGGGGAAACGTTTGAGGATATACCTGTGCCAAATCTCGATCTCACATTAGCTGAATTCCTGGACCAAGTTCTCAAAGATTTAGAGGTACCATGTTCTATAAATGGGTTAGATTTGTTCTGTAAACTTGTTTTATGGTACTGTGTATTTTAGGGGGAGTGCAAGATCACTCTGCCTGAGACTGATGAAGATTTAATTGATTCTCGAGACTTTCATGTTTTTTCTGCCGACAAATCTGAAGAGTTTCCACTCACGTCCAAACTTAAAGCTATCCCCTATATCAGTAAAGCTCAATTAAAAGACCCGCCCACTTTATTTTTGGAGTCCACTATTTTTCGATCAGCAGTTGAAGTGGATATTGATGAAAGAGTAGACAGAATGAGACGTGGTACTGTGGGATCAAGGTACAACATACATGTATACTAAATGTCATTTTGTCCTTATATAGTCATAAGCACCGCCCACCTGCTCCGCCCACTCGGTCTGTGTCTCTTGGTAGTAAAGGGACAATTAGTGATGATCACATGATCTTTCTAGCAGGAAGAAAACAATATGATAATCGTTCTCAACGTATCTATGGCGTCTCTGATCTTAACGCTTTAGCTGAGAACTCCAGTATTAACATGCCTGAAGAATCTTTAGAAAGAGCTCTGTTGTCCAATTCAATGTCAACATCAATAGATGACACTTCCTCACTTCACTCGTATGAATCTAGTACCTCTGACTTTTCACATTCTGATACTGTACCTCAACGTGTTACCTTACCGCGTTCATCGCCAAACTCTAGTCGTCTGTTACGTCGAGACATTGATGCGTTGAGTCAGGGAAGTAATGATACTGGTAGTCACCAGTTAACTCATGCAGTCTCCGTAGATGTTAATGAAATGAGGCATAATGTGAGTTGTGTGTTCACTATCAACATTTATGTGTCTATTAATGCATCTGTGTGTCCATTATCAACATTTATGTGTCTATTAATACATCTGTGTGTCCATAAAATATACAAATTTATATATTATTTCAGAGTGTTAGCCTAGACAGGGCAGAGGTGTTAAGACGTCAGTCGATGCCACCAAAAGTATTTATTAAGCAACACACAATAGACACAGAAGATGAAGAAATTTTTTTGACCACACCCACTGTTAACAAGGCTCCATTATCACTTTCTGATTCAGCTGATATTGACCAGAAACCAGGAACTCCAACGAAACGATTTATTCCTTCTTCTCCTTCTGCTTCTCCTCGTTCTGGTTCCAGAAAAATGAGATTAGCATCTCGAAGAGGATCAGCCATGTCGTCTCTACGACCTAGTCAATCTGAAGATACACCAGCTGGAGATGGAGGATCTCAACTTGCCTCTCCTCAGGTAATTCAACAGTTTTATAATGAATATAATTAACTATGGATATTGCAGGGTTCTTTTAGTCGTACTACGTTTAGAAGGTATGATTCTTTTTGGTAAGAAATTAACTGATTTTTTTGTTTAGTAAACGTGTTGGAACAGTAGTTATTAGTCCTCAACATACAAAAGTATATGGTAGTATTAAAGTAAGCATTTGTAATCTTGTTGTCCCTTTTTAGTTCTATCTCTCTCTCTCTCTCACACACACACACACAGATGTTTTTTGTTGATTTTGACATACCAGCTGTTAACCTTACTGTTGATCTTGTCATAAGAGGTAATTTTATTAGTTCTTGTATATTATTAAGAAATGAAAACAATGCTTATCTTACACTAACTAATACTATACTATATAGTAACATATTACTATCTTACAATAACTAATACTATACTGTATAGTAACATATTACTATCTTACAATAACTAATACTATACTGTATAGTAACATATTACTATCTTACAATAACTAATACTATACTGTATAGTAACATATTACTATCTTACAATAACTAATACTATACTGTATAGTAACATATTACTATCTTACAATAACTAATACTATACTGTATAGTGACATATTACTATCTTACAATAACTAATACTATACTATATAGTAATATATTATTATATTAGGTGATTATACTGTTGCTCAAATTAAACAATCACTTTGGAAGCATCTCAGGTTAGAATGGATGGATGGATGAGTCAATAAATGACAAAATCTGGTTCATCTCTCTCCAGAGATGAAGGTCATATTGTTCAAGAGTTCAACTTTCTCTGGGACCCTGAAAAATTCACTTTAACATATCTTATGAATGCAGATATATATGAACTTTATGATGAACAACAAATTTTGTATCCTACCATCAAACTATATAACCCCTCCCACTTCTATTGTTATAGCTTCTTTGACTCCACCCATTAGTCAAACGTCAACTGTAGCTCAGTTATGGAGACAGGAAAAGCGACAACGTGGACAATTAACAGTGGAAATGAAGAAAACAGAAAGTAAAGAAGAGAAGACCCTCAATATGGCCATTAGTTCAATGATTGGAATTGGTCTTTATCAACTACAATTTGCTAACAATGATGAACTTGATATAACAAGACGAAAATTAGTGACGTATGTGACCACACCCCTTCCCAATTTGTTTCCAATACTTCCTTTACATGTAGTGATCGTAGAAAAACTGTACATCAAAGAGATCCATCAATGTATACTATGGAGGTCGAAGTACAATTTTCAAAGCTCCCTCCACATGTTAAAAAAATGGTAAATGTTTATGATACGATTATGATGTAATTATGATGTCATTATAGATAGGTGATGATGATAAATTATTAATACGAGTTCATTATGGTGGGGGAGCTTATCAAACGTTTCAAGTTAATAGTGAGTTTATTAACCATTGATAAATATTAATAAGATAATTGACCACACCTCTTAGTGCATACCACTGCTGATGAGTTCTTACCGACAGTTTTCCCAACTGAACCTAACAAAAGAAAAAGACTAGGAATTCCAGAGAACTGGTACAGTCCCTAATGACCACACCCCTTATTATTACTTTCCTATATTAGTAATATTGATGATTATGTCCTTAAAATTGCTGGACGTGACTCTTATATCCATGGCAACTATGAACTCATTGATTATTCCCAAATTGTCAAGGCTCTCAGCAAGCATAGAGATATTCAATTAGCTCTTGTTAAAAGACTAGACACTTCTATTGATTTACCTCGAGATATACCAGATGTGAGTGATTATGTCACATGACTTGTAAAAGATGTCATGTGACTGTTTGTCTTTATTTATCAGTGGAATCTAATCGATGAGTCAACCGGTTTGACGGGTACTCATGAAGAATTATCAGCTCTGCAGAAAGAACACACTCAAATCTTTACTATGTCAATGTGGGATATACATAGGAAATTTAGGTACTCTCTTTCTCCTTGTCTTATCTGATTTTTTTTTTATTTTAGAGTGAGAATACTTGGTTTAGATAATTTGCGTGATATACCTGACTTGGATGTAATATATGTTGATGTGGGTGTGTTTCATGGAGGGGAGGAGCTTTGTACTATTCTATCTACTCATGAGATACCAGCTGCCAAATATCCTCGTTGGAATGAATGGCTAGTTTTCAATATATCTGTTAGAAATCTACCCAAAGTAACGCTATGTTTGTCTCTTGTATGTTTTTAAGTTTATCTTCTTCTCGTAGGCTGCTCGACTTTGTTTTGCTATTATTGGTGGTGTCCGTCGTAGTGATAATAAAAAACGTTCAGGAACGTGGGGTAAAAAAGAGTTCACACGACAGTCAACACTGAAAGGAGAGAGTGGGGTCCAAACAGATCGTCCATTTCACTGGGTTAACATGCAAATACTAGATCACCGAGCTCTCCTAAGACAAGGAGTTTTAAGACTCAATCTTTGGCCGTATGATGAATCAAGTGATGATGGTCGTTGGGGAGGGATGTCTCCCGTAGGTTCCACAGCAATTAACCCTGATGGCAACACAGCAGCTGTACTATTTGTAGAGTTGGACACTTATATCCATCCAGTCGCCTGTCCTACTGAAGGGTGGGGCGATAATGAAATCATGTGAGTGTCATGTGATGCATTGTGTAATATTACATGATTTTTATGTAGCCAAGTTGATCAAGGAAATAAGGAAAGTTCTCCATTTAAAGGTTATTTAGAGAAGTCAATATCAAGTGATCCCTTAGCACCAGTAAGATGACAAATAACTGCCTTAAATCTATATCTTTCTAGTTGGACAAAAGTGAAAAAGAACTCCTATGGAATTTCAGACACCAGCTAGCCAGCAGTCCCGAGGTTTGTTGGATAGTGTCTTGTTCCTAGTTGACTCCACCCCCTTCCCTGTAGGCTCTACCCAAGTTCTTGCAGTGCGTGGATTGGTCAGATTTAGATCAAGTCACTGAGACTCATAAATTACTTCGTGTTTGGTCTCCCATTACTATGGAGGTTTGTGTGGTGTAATAAGCTCCGCCCCTTTAATTAATTTTATAGGTAGCATTAGAGTTATTGGACTATCACTTTGCTGATGAGAAGGTACGTACAATGGCCGTCAGTAGATTGTCAAAACTCACCAATGATGAAGTCTTAATTTTTTTGTTACAACTAATTCAAGTATGGTTGTAAAACCAGTTTTATAAACCTGATAAACTCATTAATGTAGGTTTTAAAATTTGAACCTTACCATGACAGTGCTCTTGCACGCTTTCTTTTGACAAAAGCTTTACAGAGTAAAAGAATTGGACACTTTTTCTTTTGGTAAGTCCAAGAAATAAGGGGTGGTTCTTGGTGTAACTTGACTTTGATGACATCATCATGAAATGACGCATAGTGATGTCATCATATATGATGACATCATCTAAATATACATTCACACTGCCATTATTAACCTATGACACATAGTGATGTCATCATAGTACAAGTTACATCATACAAGTTACACCAAGAAGCACCTAAAAATAAGGACCTGACTTTGTGACTTTGTCCTTACCCTTGATATTATCTCAGGTACCTTCGTTCAGAAATGGACTCCCCACAGTTCTCTCAACGATTTGGTATATTGTTAGAGTCTTATCTCAAAGGATGTGGAGAGGCTATGTTTGTATGTTGTCACATGATTGTCACATGACTATCACATGACTGTCCCTCTTTTGTAGAAAGAGTTACAACAACAACATCAAGCTATACAAGACATTATGTCTGTTGCTGCGGGGGTATGTATCCATTTAACAGAGCTATGTATCCATTTAACAGAACTATGTATCTATTTAATGGAAGTATGTATCCATTAATAACTTATATATTCCTTTAGTTAAAGAAACACACTGATAAAAAAGGTGGTGCTACAGATTATGTCAAAGAAGAACTCAAAAAATGCAACTTTGCAGAATCATTTGCTCCACCCTTTGACCCTGGGTAATAATTAATTTAATCAACTATTAACTTCAAACCTTTCCTTGAAGGTTAAGAATGGGCAGTCTTCAAATTGACAAATGTCGTGTAATGGACTCTAAAAAAGTATGCATCCATTACAGATGACTATATGTCCATAATATGTTCTATTCATCCATATCTTTCAGACTCCATTATGGTTAGAGTTTCAAAACATGGATCAGTCAGCACTAAATCAGAAACCAATCAAAGTCATTGCTAAACATGGAGATGATCTAAGACAAGATATGTTAACATTACAAATGTTAACATTAATGGATTCAGTAAGAGATGGATGGACTGACAGAGACTGTTTGATAGATAGATAGTTGGACAAACTGATAATGGATGGAGCACAAAAGACAAAGTTAATTTTTTTCTCATTTTTCTAGTTATGGCAGGGTCAAGGACTTGATCTATATATCATCCCTTATGGTTGCATAGCAACCGGTCATGAAATGGGTATGATAGAAGTAGTTCAAGATGCTGAAACTGTTGCCAAGGTAACAAGGGACACATTATAAAGACACAATATAAAGTATTATTATAGATCCAACTACATCATGGGGGTAGTTTCTCCACATTGAAAGATGAACCACTTTATGAATGGTTAAAGAAAAAGAATCCTAGGTAAGTTATTAAGTCATGTTATTAAATTATATAATATGTTATTAAGTAAGTTATTAAATTATATAATATGTTATTAAGTAATTTATTAAATTATATAATATGTTATTAAGTAAGTTATTAAATTATATAATATGTTATTAAGTAAGTTATTAAATTATATAATGTGTTATTAAGTAACTTATTAAATTATATAATGTGTTATTAAGTAAGTTATTAAATTATATAATATGTTATTAAATAAATTATTATAATATATATGTTATTAAGTAAGTTATTAAATTATATATCACGTTATTAAGTTGTAAGGAGAATCAAGCAACTTTATTATAATTATCCCTAGCTAAAATTATTTTTCAAGACATGTTTGATAGAAATTCTATTTATTAAATCACTCCAATTATAGTAAAAATGCTTTATATATGACTATTGTTCCATATACACTCAGTTAGCAGACAACATGACTCTAAACATGACATGTGCTGACTGTTTAGTAAGGGGGAATGATCCTAGGATCAATGAAATAGTTTCAATTAATTTATACACAGTCAACTTACTAACTCAATAAGCAGTTAATTCAATATATTACATCCTAAATGTCCCATCCTAAAATGTAAACATTTCCAAAATTTTTAGTGATGTATGTCAACATAGTCCCAATAAAAATTACGCATGATCAACTAAATACTTCAATCAGTGTTAGTAAATCAATCTTAACGTGCTTGCCTTTAATGTAAACATTTCCAAAATTTTTAGAGAAGTAGTAAAATGCTATTGTTAGCTATACAGAGTAAACAACACTTTACATTATCAATTTTTAACTCCTTTAGCTCTAAACATTTTGAGAAAGCTATTGAGAGATTTGTATACTCCTGTGCTGGATATTGTGTGGCAACATTTGTACTAGTTAGTTATAATACTAGTTATTAAATAGTGACTCCACCCACCTATTAGGGCATTGGCGATCGTCATAACGACAACATCATGTTAACAGTGACCGGTAATCTCTTCCATATTGACTTTGGGCACTTTTTAGGAAATACAAAGGCATTTTTGGTAAATACATATATTGGTTGCTAGGCAACTTACTCTCTTTATTAGGGAGTCAACCGTGAGAGAGCTCCATTTGTACTGACACCTGATTTTGAGTATGTACTTGGAAAAAGGGTAAGCCCCTATTGTTATGATGATGTAATTAATTAATAAACCTCTTAACTGACTAGACATCTGAAACATTTAAAAAGTTTGAGGAAATAGCAGTAAAGGCTTATCTGATTATCCGCCAAAATGCTAATTTGTTTATCAATCTCTTTTCAATGGTCAGTACCTGTATCATCCGTCTATCCATCGGTCTATTGTATCTGTCCATCCTAGCTATCCATTTATCCATTATATCTGTCCATCCTAGCTATCTATCTATCCATTGTATCTGTCCATCCTAGCTATCTATCTATCCATTGTATCTGTCCATCCTAGCTATCCATCTATCCATTGTATCTATCTATCCTAGCTATCCATCTGTCCATTGTATCTGTCCATCCTAGCTATTCATCTGTCCATTGTATCTGTCCATCTTAGCTATCCATCTATCCATTGTATCTGTTTTATTTTTCTTTTATTAGATGAAGTGTACTGGTATTCCAGAATTACGTAGCGTGGAAGATTTAGAATATCTTAAAAGTGTATTAGTGCTTGATAAATCAGAAGAGCAAGCAGCTGAACATTTTAGACAATTAATTCAAAGATGTCTTCGTCTTCAGTGGAGTACTCAATTGAGTTGGTTGGCCCACAATATGGTCCATCGTTAAACTCAAACCCCTCAATTTATAATTAATTACATTTTTATATTTCAATGCCCCAACTGTTTTTATTAAGTGTGTGACATATTTATTATCCACGGCGAGTTACTTATTTTGGTTTTATTAATAGTTATTATTCATAACTGTTAATTTTAATAACTTTAATAATTCATTGAAAATTCTATAAAATCCACTAGTAAGTGTTAGACCAGCCAGTTAACAGTACTCTTTATAACTGCTGTACGTAATGATGACCGAGGCAAGTGGTCCAGAAACAGAGTAAGTTTTTCTATTTTGCAAACTTGTTTTTCATGTACAATGATAACATCATATTTCCTATACAAATCAACTTTTAGTTTCTTTCTTGTCTCTTTCAAGAACTTAATGTAATAGTGTAGATATTAACGTATGCATTCTACTAAAAGTGATAATAAAAATCATCTTTCTTTCTATACAGATCTTGTATAAAGGTAGAGTTATATGAGAAAAATGAAGGAAAACTTGGGAAGAAATCTGAAGTTATCATCAACACATCCGACACTTCCCTACATAATATTTTAAAAGACACTCTCACTCAAGAGGTAACACTTAAACTCTATAAGTTTAGTGTACTAGTTAAAAGCAAGTTGTTTGTACAACAGATCTCTAGTCCCAAATACTATAAGTGTAGTAACATTCTTTTCTAAAAGTAGTAGTTGGTGTTGTAACTAAATTATTACTTGTACATGAGTCCTAGTTAGATTATAATTGAGTCTATTACAGTCTTTGTGACTCTAATTCAAGTTGTAGTTAGTAGTGAGTAGAGTGACCACATTACACAGTAGCAGTTGATGGTATCAATTCCAGCTATGTTGATTATAGTTCTAGTAATGATATTCTATTAAGTTTATCTAAACATTTTGAGAATATTTTGAAAGTTGTTAAGTTAGTGAAATGTGACAAAGTGTTCATCCAAAATGTTGTGAACAACATTGCTTGCAGTATTTAATCTACTGTTAAGAATGTAATTTAGAATGGAATGTGAGAGAGTGTAGTGACTAGATGGATAGGATTTATAATCTATACATTATATCATTAGTGGCCAGATGTTAAAAGTGAAAACATAAAATGTCAGTCTGGAAACTTCAGCGTAAGTTACTCTATTATTGATATCAACTTGTACTCTCTCTCTCTCTCACACACACACACACACACACACACACACACATACAGGGTGAATACATCAATCTTGAAAGTAAACCTACAGAAGTCTCTTATATCATTGATACATTCAGAAAGAGACAAGTTCCCACTTTAATACTTCTTAAAGAGTAATAAGATATTAACTATATACATTTTTATATACATTATCTCTTATATCACAGGAACAATTCACCTTCACCTCCACCACTGCTCTCACCCTCACCACGTGTTGATCGTACACTAAGTACTTTTCTTCGCAAGATGATACGGGGAATGCATGATCCATCACCTCTTGCATTAAAACCATCTTTTACTGACTTAGAGACACAAAATGAAGATGATGATGAGGAGGAGGATGAAGTTATAGAAACACCAGTAATAATAGAAATCCATCAACCTAGTGGTGAGTCCGATAGCAGTCCAGAAAAAAAAAAGAAACGTGGCTGGACGAATGGACGATCTTTTTCAACGAAAGATGAACAATCTAGTTTTACAAGTTATATTGAATTTGATTCTATTGATGACTTACATCCGTTAAATAGTTCATTATCCAGTAGTGATCTTAGTGATCTCTCTTCACCTAATTTAAGCTGTTCACCTACTTTGAGTAATATCCCTCGTCAACGTGATGCTGTGACTAATACAAGTCGAAAAAAAAAGAATACTTTACCACGTCAGGTAACTGTGACTCCATCCACCAAAAGGGGATCCATGGTTGAGTCTCCAAGAGTCAAAAGAGGTGTGGTTTCTGAGCCAGTTTTGAACAAATTACATCCCAAGCTGGGAAAACGTCTTACTAAAGATAGTCCTACAATGATGCCTGTGTTATCTTACTCAACATTTCCAGTGAGTATGTACATGTATATACAAAGACAGAGCAAAGTTATTTTAATCCTTTATTCAACTATCAACACCTTCTGGTTAATAGTGTTATGTCTAGATATTTATAACTTGTAGTAGTAATTACTGTGTGAGTACTCTATTATACACACACTGCTCGTGGCCATGTTATTGTCTAGATTCATAACATTACACTCATAATATAATAATCATGTGATTGTCATGTGAACCTGTAGATTCATAAGATTACGATACAACTTGAGGAATCTGATTCTTCAACTTTTATTGTCAAATGTCGAGGTAATCATTTTAATAATGTTCTTTGTAATTAGTTAATTTTTTATTAGAATTTGAAACAGTAGGTGCATTGAAAAATCTTGTACAACAAGAGATGAGGTATGTCTCTATAACATAGTAATAATAGTACTCTCTCTCTTTCTCTCTCTCTCTCTCTCTCTCTCTCTCTCTCTCTCTTAGGAGAAAGGATTTGCCTGTATCAGATAATCATTTTGAGTTCACATTGACTTATGAACTTAATGGCACTGTGTATGAACTCTTTAATGAGAGACAACTAATGTATCCTTACTATTATTAGTTTGTATATGTACCAGTCACTTAGAACAATTTAGTTAATAAATTAATTAAGTACTACTGCTAGTGGGAAGGAGTTATGTAGAATAACAGTTAATAGAATGTTAATTTGTTTACTAATAATTTCCTAAAATTACAAACTATATTATATAAAATTTAGTTATTAACTTAACACTAACAAGATATAAAACAGCTCTTTATCAACATTGGAAAAATACTGGTTCACTAACTCCAACTATAAAGACTACCCTTAAGAAAAACAACCATGTAAGTGTTAGTTGCTATTGACTCTGTTATATTTCTGTATTTAGGTTATTCCTACATTAGTTAGAATTAGTAAATTAACTGGTGTATTGCTGGATGAAGTTGTGGCTACATCATGTGACTCATCAGAGATCTCTCACTTAGCAAAGATTGCTAATAATGACAGAACTGAGGTAGAATGGACTCGTAGAACATTACACAGGTAGGTTATTAACAATGACTTAGAGAGATATGATCTGTATCTTATATAGTTATGTCAATGAAGTAGTTAAAGAGAGAAATCCATCAATGTATGCTCTCTCTATGGAGCTAGAGACAGGAGAAGCACCAATGAGATTAGCATTTCAGGTAAGAGCTACCTTCATTGAATAATCTCTATCCATCTATTTGTCTCTCTCTAGACACCACTTGATAACAAAATTGAAGTTAATTTTCATTTTAAAACAGTTTTTAGTCTGATAAAGAGAGTCACTGGTCAGTAACTACTATTGTTACATAACACTTACTATTGCTTTAGTAAATCAATATGCCAGTACTTTATTGAAGGATATCTTTCCCTGCATTCATGCATGTGGTCTTGTAGAAGATGAGTGAGTTATATTATGATATGCTATCTATTGATGTTATATGGAGTTTATTTCAGTATTAACAAATATACACTTCAGATAACTGGTGAACAGAGCTATTTAGATGGAGATAATGAATTGATTTCTTTTAAAGATATCAGAAAGTAATATATTATTTTATAATTAGTGATACATATATTGTCTGTTAGGTCAATATTAAAATCTGAATCTATTCACCTCTCTGTGACCACAAAACCAACCCCAGAGGAGGATAATATCTGCTCATTAAATGTACGATATCCTTTAAATTATTATGGAGGACACTTTGAAGTCACATGTTTTGTTTGAAGTGTGATTATAGTAAATATATAGTGATGTAGTATGGTCTCTTAATGACCCCTTTCAACTTAAATTTACTATTCATAATTGTATGTTTAAAATAATGTTTTTTAAATAATATATAATTTTATTTGTCCATTAATTGGTGCCAATTGATCCATTTATTCCCATTGATCCATTTAGTGGCTACCCATTGATCCATTTAGTGGACAACCACCTCTACATACAGATATCACTCGTAAACAAAAAAGTGATACTACTCATGAAGTATTTGCTGCCTCTGTTTGGGATCAAGTAGAGGAATTTGCGTGAGTAATTTAGTGTTTCATTTTTATACAGTAATCTTTCTTTAGTCTTATTGTGTCACAGATTAATAATTTACCAATACCAACTAATAAAGAAAGCAAGAAGCTACAAGTCAATGTTACAGCAACTATCTATCATGCTAATCAACCATTAAGTGATGTTATCCATACTAATGGTTACCCATTGAACATCAATGGAAGTATTGAGTGTCATGAAACATTATTGTTTGGACTACAGATCAAAAATCTTCCTAAAGTATTAACAATTACTAAAACTAACAATGATGTCATTGTTAATATTTATTTTTAAAGGCTGCAAAAATTATGGTCTGTGTTCAAGATGAACTATCACGTAAAGACTCTACAAAGAAAAGAACTTTAAACATCCTTTATTGGGGACTGGTTCCTGTGTTTGATCACAGGTATGAGTTTGAGGATATGACTAGTATGAGATTGGTTATTGTTACAGAGGTATATTACAGACTGGTTCATACACTATGACATTATGGAAAGGTCCAACTTACAACAGCAAATTAAACTTTGGTGATAGTCCGTCGTTTAACAGGAACCCTTGTGCTCCATGTAACAGTAATCCTGATCCTAATGCTGTCCAAGTTACAATCCAGTTTCCAAGATATACTTATCCAGTCTTCTTTCCTTCTAGTGCTCCTGAAACATGTTCATTCTTACTTAGGTATATAATATGTTATATAATAGTTACTTCATTACTTTATAATTCAGTCACGAAAAAGACTCTAGTGTGGTACGTAAAGGATTTGAGAAGCTGTTATCCTTTTTATCAACAGGCCAATTACCAATGTCGGTAAGTTTAGAAACAACTTAAAATATATATTTCTATCATAATCATCTCCAGGCCTTTTCTAACTATATTTCTCGCATTAATTGGGCAAGACTACCTCATGTTATTGAGGTGTATAGTCTATTACAACAAGTGGAAGCTGAACAAAACTTGCCAGTTGATGTTGGTCTATTGACTAATGGTTTGTAAGTTTTATCTTTCTTCCTTACTAACAGACTGCTCTAAAACTCTTGGATGGTGATTTTGCAGATGAGAAAGTACGAGGATTTGCAGTACGAATCTTAGACACTTTACCTGATGAGAAACTGGAGACCTTTCTCTTACAACTGACACAGGTATTACTATCATATGATAATTACATTGTATTTTATAATTATATATTATTAGGCTATTAAATTTGAACCTTGTCATGACAGTGCTCTAGGTAGATTACTTCTAAAGAGAGCACTAAACAATAAAAGAATTGGACACTTCTTTTTCTGGTACAACAAAAACATATCAAATTGTTTTTAGTTTGTTGTTGTTGTGTAGGTATTTGAAATGTGAGATGTATAATCCTTTGTTTACTCCTCGATTTGGTGTACTGTTAGAAGCCTATTTGAAAGGATGTGGAGAAAGTATGTTGACACGATTTGAAAATCAAATGGAAATGCAGACCAAGTTAGAGGAGATTGGAAAACAGGTTTGACAATATCATCTGATACTTATAAACTAACTGTCAATAATAATTTCAGGTAGAAGAACTTGGTGGTAATGATGTTTCCAAGATGCAGAGTGTTTTGCAAGATCTTCTTCAGCGTCATAGTATCCCTGAAAAACGACTGACTCCAGTTTACAATCCAAGAATTGTCTTAGGACAGCTAGCACCAACTAAATGTAAAATAATGGCATCAAAGAAAGTAAGAATTTGTGTTGTTTACAGCTGTGAGTAATATGGTCTGTTTTGTGTAGAAACCACAATGGCTTGAAATGTATAATGTTGATCCAAGTTCACTCAGATCCACACCAACAAGACTCATTCTCAAACTAGGAGATGATCTAAGACAAGATGTCATTGTACTTCGAATGTTGTCTCTATTTGAAAAAGTATGGAATAAAAATCTTTTAATGTATCATACTCTTTCTGTCTCTTTGTCAGCTATGGGAAGAGGATGGTCTACCTGACCTGTGTTTAATTCCATATGGATGTATGGCTACTGGACCTAACTCTGGTTTTATTGAAGTTGTTAAGAATGCAAGAACTATTGCTAATGTAAGATACAATATAGTTAATTGGTGTTTTTAATTTATTATTGTGTAGGTATCTGGTATAAATGATACAAAGAAGTTGTATGAATGGATTAAAAGTCATCAGAAAAAGTGAGTGTGCGTGTGTGTGTTTGTTTGTGTGTGTGATGTCATTTGTTTTTGGATATTGCAGTGAATTTGGTGAAGATGATCCAGATCTCTTGAAAGATTCTATAAAACGTTTCATGTACTCCTGTGCAGGATATACAGTTGCCTCCTATGTATTGGTAAGTGATATTTACTTGAAAATGACTGGTGTTAACTCTATCATTTACAGGGTATAGGAGATCGCCACAATGACAATATAATGATCACAACATCTGGTAACTTATTTCACATTGACTTTGGTCACTTTCTAGGCAACATCAAACATTTCTTGGTAAGTTATTGAAACTATTGATATCATCAATATAATTATTATTATATATGTACATAGGGTGTGAAGAGAGAGTGGGCGCCATTTGTATTAACGCCTGATTTTGTTTATGTAATGGGTGGAGAGGTAAATATATATACATGTATAATCTAAACAATGTGGTAATTTATATAATTATATTACTTTGTTGTTTTGTTTTTAGAACAGTGAAACTTTTAATACATATAAAAATCTATGTTGTCGAGCATTTCTCTGTCTTAGAAGACATCACGAACTTATCTTTAATTTGTTTTCTCTGGTAAGTACAATATATAGTTCTCTCTAATTTGTTATCTATCTCTCTAGATGAGATCTACTGGTATACCAGAGTTAGCATGTGTTGAAGATGCTAATTACATACGTGATGCTCTAATGTTAACAAAGTCTGAACATGAAGCAGAACAAGCATTCAAACAACTTATTAAGAAATGCCTTGATCTTCAATGGACTGTACAAATAATGTGGTGGATTCACAAACAGAGAACTGGAGGCAGTTCCAGTTAATATGACAATTATTAACAATGTCTTTTTATAATGTGAACTTGAAGTAGTGTGTTGCATCATGTTCCTGAGAATACTTCCTATGATATATATGTATGTGTGTGTGTGGGTGTGGTTTTTTCAAGTTTTTTTAAAATGACATTAATTTATTAGACATTGTTTGGTTTGACTATTTTTATTATGTAATGCTATATTGCTTGCTACAGAATTATCATCATATTCCTTTCATTTTTGTGGCTGTGTTCACAAAGTGATTGGTATTTCCTATACAAGTATTCTTTGTTATATCCTCAATATAAATTTGCATGCAGACATACAGGAAATCCTTTAAGGAAATACCTCCAAATAGCATTCTTGCCAACTCAGCAACAGCTGGAAATCACAGTCACCAAGTCACTACAATTGTTGATTGTTTGGACAGCACAACATTTAAAAATTTTTTTGATGGTACAATAACAACTCTACTATACTACTATAGTACTACATTGAGTAATTATTTCTAATAATGATTTTTTAAATAACAGCATATAACATTTCAAACAATAAAATAGTACACATAATTACTACACGAAAAGAGTCTCATTAACTGGAACTGCCTCCAGCTCTATGTTTGTGAATCCACCACATTATTTGTACAGTCCATTGAAGATCAAGACATTTCTTAATAAGTTGTTTGAATGCTTCTTCTGCTTCATGTTCTGATTTTGTTAACATTAAAGCATCACGTATGTAATTAGCATCTTCAACACATGCTAGCTCTGGTATACCAGTAGATCTCATCTAGAGAGATAGATAACAAATTAGAGAGAACTATATATTGTACTTACCAGAGAAAACAAATTAAAGATAAGTTCGTGATGTCTTCTAAGACAAAGAAATGCTCGACAACATAGATTTTTATATGTATTAAAAGTTTCACTGTCCTGAATTACATGATAACAATAACAATATAAATGTATATATGTTTACCTCTCCACCCATTACATAAACAAAATCAGGCGTTAATACAAATGGTGCCCACTCTCTCTTCACACCCTATGTACAAATATAATAATAATAATAATAATAATAATAATAATAATAATTATATTGATGATATCAATAGTTTCAATAACTTACCAAGAAATGTTTGATGTTGCCTAGAAAGTGACCAAAGTCAATGTGAAATAAGTTACCAGATGTTGTGATCATTATATTGTCATTGTGGCGATCTCCTATACCCTGTAAATGATAGAGTTAACATCAATTATTTTCAAATAAATATCACTTACCAATACATAAGAGGCAACTGTATATCCTGCACAGGAGTACATGAAACGTTTTATAGAATCTTTCAAGAGATCTGGATCATCTTCACCAAATTCACTGCAATATCCAAAAACAAATGACATCACACACACAAACACACACACACACACAAACAAACACAAACAAACACACACACGCACACTCACTTTTTCTGATGACTTTTAATCCATTCATACAACTTCTTTGTATCATTTATACCAGATACCTACACAATAATAAATTAAAAACACCAATTAACTATATTGTATCTTACATTAGCAATAGTTCTTGCATTTTTAACAACTTCAATAAAACCAGAGTTAGGTCCAGTAGCCATACATCCATATGGAATTAAACACAGGTCAGGTAGACCATCCTCTTCCCATAGCTGACAAGGAGACAGAAAGAGTATGATACATTAAAAGATTTTTATTCCATACTTTTTCAAATAGAGACAACATTCGAAGTACAATGACATCTTGTCTTAGATCATCTCCTAGTTTGAGAATGAGTCTTGTTGGTGTGGATCTGAGTGAACTTGGATCAACATTATACATTTCAAGCCATTGCGGTTTCTACACAAAACAGACCATAATACTCACAGCTGTAAACAACACAAATTCTTACTTTCTTTGATGCCATTATTTTACATTTAGTTGGTGCTAGCTGTCCTAAGACAATTCTTGGATTGTAAACTGGAGTCAGTCGTTTTTCAGGGATACCATGACGCTGAAGAAGATCTTGCAAAACACTCTGCATCTTGGAAACATCATTACCACCAAGTTCTTCTACCTGAAATTATTATTGATAGTTAGTTTACAAGTATCAAATGATATTGTCAAACCTGTTTTCCAATCTCCTCTAACTTGGTCTGCATTTCCATTTGATTTTCAAATCGTGTCAACATACTTTCTCCACATCCTTTCAGATAGGCTTCTAACAGTACACCAAATCGAGGAGTAAACAAAGGATTATACATCTCACATTTCAAATACCTACACAACAACAACAAACTAAAAACAATTTGATATGTATTTGTTGTACCAGAAAAAGAAGTGTCCAATTCTTTTATTGTTTAGTGCTCTCTTTAGAAGTAATCTACCTAGAGCACTGTCATGACAAGGTTCAAATTTAATAGCCTAATAATATATAGTTATAAATACAATGTAATTATCATATGATAGTAATACCTGTGTCAGTTGTAAGAGAAAGGTCTCCAGTTTCTCATCAGGTAAAGTGTCTAAGACTCGTACTGCAAATCCTCGTACTTTCTCATCTGCAAAATCACCATCCAAGAGTTTTAAAGCAGTCTGTTAGTAAGGAAGAAAGATAAAACTTACAAACCATTAACCAATAGGCTGACTTCAACTGGCAAGTTTTGTTCAGCTTCCACTTGTTGTAATAGACTATACACCTCAATAACTTGAGG
Organism: Xestospongia muta; assembly: GCA_963693285.1. NCBI lineage: Eukaryota > Metazoa > Porifera > Demospongiae > Haplosclerida > Petrosiidae > Xestospongia > Xestospongia muta. The sequence continues at coordinate 3,537,646 of OY848931.1, forward strand.
TAATTTACCCCATTCTATGCGAGCAATATAAGTAGGAAAAGCCTAGTAAAAAACATAAAGTACTTTAAAGAGAACTTCTTGGACCTACCGACATTGGTAACTGGCCATTTGAAATTAAAGACATAAGCTTCTCAATTTTTTTAGGAACCACACTAGAGTCTCTTTCGTGACTGAATTATAAAGTAATGAAGTAACTATTATATAACATATTATATACCTAAGTAAGAATGAACATGTTTCAGGAGCACTAGAAGGAAAGAAGACTGGATAAGTATATCTTGGAAACTGGATTGTAACTTGGACAGCATTAGGATCAGGATTACTGTTACATGGAGCACAAGGGTTCTTGTTAAACGACGGACTATCACCATGATTTAATTTGGTATTGTAAGTTGGACCTTTCCATAATGTCATAGTGTATGAACCAGTCTGTAATATACCTCTGTAACAACAACCAATCTCATATTAGTTATATCCTCAAACTCATACCTGTGATCAAACACAGGAACCAGTCCCCAATACATGATGTTTGAAACTCTTTTCTTTGTAGAATCTTTACGTGACACTTCATCTTGAACACAGACCATAATTTTTGCAGCCTTTAAAAATAAATATTAACAATGACATCATTGTTAGTTTTAGTAATTGTTAATACTTTAGGAAGATTTTTGATCTGTAGTCCAAACAATAATGTTTCATGACACTCAATACTTCCATTGATGTTCAATGGGTAACCATTAGTATGGATAACATCACTTAATGGTTGATTAGCATGATAGATAGTTGCTGTAACATTGACTTGTAGCTTCTTGCTTTCTTTATTAGTTGGTATTGGTAAATGATTAATCTGTGACACAATAAGACTAAAGAAAGATTACTTGTATAAAAATGAAACACTAAATTACTCACGCAAATTCCTCTACTTGATCCCAAACAGAGGCAGCAAATACTTCATGAGTAGTATCACTTTTTTGTTTACGAGCGATATCTGTATGTAGAGGTGGTTGTCCACTAAATGGATCAATGGGTAGCCACTAAATGGATCAATGGAAAAATAAATGGATGTCTAAAAAATGTCATTTTAAGAAATAGTATTAGGAGTAGTAACAGGAATAGTTTATAATAACAGTTAACAGAAAAGGCGTCAATAAGAGACCATACTACATCTCTATATATTTACTATAATCACACTTCAAACAAAACATGTGACTTCAAAGTGTCCTCCATAATAATTTAAAGGATATCGTACATTTAATGAGCAGATATTATCCTCCTCTGGGGTTGGTTTTGTGGTCACAGAGAGGTGAATAGATTCAGATTTTAATATTGACCTAATGGACAATATATGTATCACTAATTATAAAATAATATATTACTTTCTGATATCTTTAAAAGAAATCAATTCATTATCTCCATCTAAATAGCTCTGTTCACCAGTTATCTGAAGTGTATATTTGTTAATACTGAAATAAACTCCATATAACATCAATAGATAATATATTGTAATATAACTCACTCATCTTCTACAAGACCACATGCTTGAATGCAGGGAAAGATATCCCTCAATAATGAACTGGCATATTGATTTACTATAATAATGAAAATTATATAATAATTTTTGTATATAGATATCTCACTGACCATTGACTTTTCTTACAAGAGAAAACAAAGATTTATAATGAAAATTCACTTCAACTTTGTTATCATAAGGCGTCTACAGAGAGAGAGAGAGAGAGACAAATAGATAGATAGAGATTATTCAATGAAGGTAGCTCTTACCTGAAATGCTAATCTCATTGGTGCTTCTCCTGTCTCTAACTCCATAGAGAGAGCATACATTGATGGATTTCTCTCTTTAACTACTTCATTGACATAACTAATTTAAGATAAAGATCATATCTCTCTAAGCCATTGTTAATAGCCTACCTGTGTAATGTTCTACGAGTCCATTCTACCTCAGTTCTGTCATTATTAGCAATCTTTGCTAAGTGAGAGATCTTTGATGAGTCACATGATGTAGCCACAACTTCATCCAACAATACACCAGTTAATTTACTAATTCTAACTAATGTAGGAATAACCTAAATACAGAAATATAACAGAGTCAATAGCAACTAACACTTACATTGTTGTTTTTCTTCAGTTCAATATTCACAGGAGTAGTTGTACTACCACTGTCCTTCCAGTGTTGATAGAGTTTAGTTTTATAACTGTTTACATTATTAGTTAAGGAGGAAACATGGTAAGTTGTACTACAGATAGTTTACAATCACACAATACTACAACCTTACTCTATTACATTATTGCTACTATTGTATTGGTATTTGGAATAACTAATACAACACATAACACATGTGAGTCACGTACTCAGATAGTGGTTACCATGGATACATTAGTTGTCTCTCATTAAAGAGTTCATACACAGTGCCATTAAGTTCATAAGTCAATGTGAACTCAAAATGATCATCAGGTACAACCAAATTCTTTCTCCTAAGAGAGAGAGAGAGAGAGAGAGAGAGAGAGAGAGAGAGAGAGAGAGAGAGAGAGAGAGAGAGAGAGAGAGAGAGAGAGAGAGAGAGAGTACTATTATTACTATGTTATAGAGACATACCTCATCTCTTGTTGTACAAGATTTTTCAATGCACCTACTGTTTCAAATTCTAATAAAAAATTAACTAATTACAAAGAACATTATTAAAATGATTACCTCGACATTTGACATCAAAAGTTGAAGAATCAGATTCCTCAAGTTGTATTGTAATCTTATGAATCTACAGGTTCACATGACAATCACATGATTATTATATTATGAGTGCACCTACTTCAAAATCAGAATATGACACACCAGGTATGATAGTAGCCTCCTTCTTGGGTCTCTTTTCATTGCCTTTTCTGGTTGTTCTCACAGCTCCTGTTTTACGAGACTTCCAGTCAAATTGACGTTGTTCAGGTCCTGATATCTCAAGAACTGATTCTGATTCTTCCTTTTTAGAGTCAGTAGATCCTCCGAAACTAAACACAGTTTTTCTCTTTTTTAGTGAACCCATTGTTTTTTCCCGAGTTAAAGATTGTCCTTTATTTTCGTGTGGTCTTTGTGACAATACTATAGCTCTTGGCCGAGGTGGACTAGCTTCAGTTAGTTCATCATAGTCATCATTGTTAGTATCAGTTGAAGGGATCATTGAAATAGATCGAGAAGTTTTTCCAAACTTTTTTCTTCTGATTTTGCTTGGACTATTTTCGGTTGACAAGTCGCTATTTGTACTTAGCCCTTGTATTTCAACTGTAGGAGACGAGGGGGAAGATAAGGGAGAAGTGCATTCTTCTAACATTTCAAAGTCAGGAGGTGATGGATTGTATATATCTCCTATCATTTCACGTAGGAAATTACTTAGTGTACGATGAGGACGTGGTGAGGGTGAGAGTAGCGGTGGAGGTGAAGCTGAACTGTTCCTGTGATATAAGAGATAATGTATATAAAAATGTATATAGTTAATATCTTATTACTCTTTAAGAAGTATTAAAGTGGGAACTTGTCTCTTTCTGAATGTATCAATGATATAAGAGACTTCTGTAGGTTTACTTTCAAGATTGATGTATTCACCCTGTATGTGTGTGTGTGTATGTGTGTGTGTGAGAGAGAGAGAGAGAGAGAGAGAGAGATAGAGTGGATATGTTAATATAATGAACAATATATAACATACTCTGATATTTCCAGATTGACACTTTATATTCTCAAGACTGACATCTGACCACTAAAAATAGATAATAATAAAATTGTAAAAATGTAGAGTGGGGTGTTATGATAATTAACACAGCTGCTACACCACAACATGAAACATACTACTGAGAATGGCAAGCTCGTGGCTTTACTGATAATATTTAGTGAATGGGCGGCCTGTGGCTTTTACTGACATTTAGTTAGTTTACACAGGAGCACACAGAGTCTTTCCGGAGGCTATGGGCTCCAGTTAACATGACATTAGTGTATTTAGTTATTACCATGTTGTCATGTGTTTTGTATCAACTACAATTCTTTTTTATATAACTTCTATAAGTTTATTCAAGCAAATATGCAGCAAGAATTAGCCATTATGTGGGAGGTTTCATTTCACTAAGAGAGTAAGTAATTTTGTTATTTAAAGCCAGATAACAGAAAGAAAAGTAGACTAATATGCTATTTAAAAAGCCAGATAACTGAAGTTCTCAAGTTTACAACTACCACCCATTAATCATTATCTAAAATGATAAACAGATAAAATGGACAATGGTTGATCGCAGTGAGTCATTCTGCTATCTTGTAAACACAACCTTTATTGATTGCATTTAAAAGGCACCAAAACGACTCAGTTAATAATATGCTTAAACATCAATTCATGACCTCACTGAACAGATCAACAGATCAATAATAAAATTATCTATTTTATAATTAGTGGGATATCTGCTGATCTAGTTAATTATTTGGAGATATTTCCAAAACTGAAGCCACCAGAGATTTTCAAAATGCATCATCTATGAGAATCAAGTAATGCTTACTCCTGCAACTACAAAGCAGACTGGTAATAAGGCTTCTTAATTACATAGCATAGTTTAAAACTTACATGTGCTACTACTACAATGATTACGTAGTAGTAAAGGTATGTACACTTATAGTTGTTATACAACAGGCATATCCAGACTGCTAATAAACACACAACAACCTGACAGTCATCATGTCTCTCATAAAGAATGTCAACTACTAGTTGTTAGAATGATTGTTGAAGTGGTAATATCACTACACTACAACTTGTGGAGTTAACTATATCTCGTTACCTCTTGAGCGAGAGTGTCTTTTAAAATATTATGTAAAGAAGTGTCGGATGTGTTGATGATAACTTCAGACTTCTTGCCAAGTTTTCCTTCATTTTTCTCATATAATTCCACCTTTATACAAGATCTGTATAGAAAGAAACATGATTTTTAGTGCAAAAAACTTTATTATTTGTTTACGACTAGAATTTAATGATGCCATCAAAGAGCTACTCGCAAGCACTCGTCTTGTTGCTGTGGTGCACAGCAAGTTGTACTGGAGCTCTGATAATAGAAACATATATAATACTTACATTTTTTTATTCTTCGCTTCAGCCATATGTGTAGCAACACGTACAAATTAACAATTAACAAAAAGACTCTACCACCAGTATATATATATAAACAACGCGCTCAAATAAAACCGAACCCCAAAAATTTTAATTAATAATGGAAACAAAAATTACAAAAATTTTGTTGTTGTTATTTAGAATATACGACATTGCCATCTTTAATAACATATTGAATACATTGATCATGACAGGCTAACTGGTATACCAAATGCTCCCATCTAATATTAACAAAACAATAAAAGATAATAAGAACAACAAACAATAATTACCTAGAAGTGGACAATATCAACAAATCTCCTCTCTTTCCAACTTCGATTGATCCAACATCTTCTGCCATACCTAATGCTGCAGCAGAATTAATCGTAGCAGCGACGAGAGCTTCTGCCATTGTCATATGCAAATTAACGCAGGCTAGATGCATTACCAAAGGCTAGGATTTATCAAGAGACTATTACAGTCAATAAACTCACCATTGACATACAGTATGCATTAGGATTGAAATCACTACCCAAAGCAACTGCCATCCCTATTAAAAGTATTACAGATTTTTAATAAATACCTCATTTAATTTTACAAACCTTGGTCAATCATTTTTCTGGCTGGGGGGGATTTTAGTCGCAGTATATATGCAGTCGTTGGTAACAGGATACCAACAGTACCAGACTGGACCATAGCGGATATGCCAGCATCACTTACCTCCTCAAGATGGCTGACAGCATCAGCCTCCAGTTCACCAGCAAGCTTAAAGTAGAGTATATTATAAATAGTAACGTTTGACAATACATCATACTTCTCCACACTGCATTGGATGAAGCTCATCGCCATGGAAATTGATTTTCCATCCTGCTTTTTTCCCAGCTAGTAAAATCTCACGAGATTGGTTTCTATCAAACACTCCTTTCTCACAAAACACATCAATATTATCAACATGTAGCTGATCTTGAGCACATTCTTCAACAATAGCAGGAATCTGCTCCTGAAGAATATGATCAGTAGCCTCTTCAGCTGAACTACCCCTATAATTTAGAAAATAATATACAAATGGACAAATTGATAGATAATAGACATACTTAGGTACAGCATGTGCTCCACAATATGTAATCGACAGAGATATTGGATGTTCCTGTTGTGCTCTGTTCAATACTTGTAACATTTTAATTTCTGTTTTAGTATCAAGACCATAACCAGATTTTGCCTCAACAACAGTAGTGCCACACCTTAACATAGCTGAGAGTCGATTAATAAGAGAGGCATATAGCTGATCTGGCGAAGCCTGACGTACACAATTAACAGTATAGTGTATTCCACCGCCTTGTTGATGTATGTCCATATATGTAGCACCTGCAAGCTATGAGTAACCATAAATTATTATAGGAATAATTATATTTTATGAAGGAGCCTTGTTTACCATCAAATACAATTTTAAGGAATGAAATAAATTGCATTAGTGTTCAAATTGAGATATTTAAATGTAATTAGTCCTTAATTATCACATACTTTTAAAGCAAACTCATGTACTCTATCCCCAACCCAGATAGGGTGTGTGTGAGCATCTATTAGACCAGGTAGTACACAGCTTCCATTAGCATTGACTACTCTATTAAATGACCAGTTTGAATATTGACTATCTAATTCATCATCATATCTAGAACACACATGTTATAGCATAATATGAGAGGAGTTGGAGGACACACCCTACTGCTGTAATCCTGCCATCTTGACTCACGACCACGCCCACTCCTCTTCCTCCCTCTCCCTCTAATACGGCAATCTCTTTCATAGCAGCTCCTCTCAGAACTTTCTCGCCATTTGTACAAACCTGTACAATTTGGGAAGCTCCTCTGACACGAAGCAAAGCAGCCATTTCGCATTGAGTTGTTACACGTGGGTACCACACCCACCCTGTTGTTATGGCAACGAAGTAACGGTCCAACAGAAACAATGTCTGGAGCTGCTACTGCTGTTCTTACTCCTTCTCCACCTCAGCCAAGGAAGACAGCATCTCCTCCTCAAGAGAGCGAAAGGACTTCTTTTCTACCTCCAATTCCTCGAGCAAAATGTAAGATAATATATTTATTATTATTGTTGTGGTAACGAACCACTAATCCACAGGTAACTCAAGAGAAAGTGACAGCAAGAATCCATTTGTAATGCCACCAGATCACGAGCTGTTTACGCTGAGAGAGAAAGAAAGGAAAAAGTTTAGAGAGGTCCAAATGATTAGAATGAACTGGTCACAGGCTTTTTATTATTATTATAGGAAAGGGCAAAAGAACGAAAGTTGAAAGTCCACGAAAAATCAACCTATTCCTCACGTGTCAATGCTAAAATGTCATCTCTAAGAAAGACTGTTATTACTCCAGATAGTTCTGATAGTGACATAAAGGGTCTTGATCGAGCCTCAAGACTTTATGAAGATACACAATTTGTACTTACTACAACTAGAGGTAGAGATTACTTTGTGTGTCCATTCTTACATTATATTCTTTGATAAGATCGTCGGATAGAGAAGGAGGATTTGAATAGCTATTTATGCAAGAAGAGGGAAATGTTTCTAATGCAGGTGATGCATGAATGCATTTATGAATGTATGGTAGATGGCTGGATGAAAAGATGTATATAGAATGAATTGATAAACCAATATCTGTTCTAGTATTCACTTGGAGTGAAGAGAGATGAGATACAAAAACTTGAAGAGATAACCAAGGTACCGATTATAACATTAACTACTACATGTGATGTGTTTTGTAGTCAGAGGAAAAGAAACTAGAGTCAGCAGAAAAATATTTAGAACAAAGTGCTATCATGTTTGATGAATTCCTCAAAGAAAATGACAAAAATTCTGTAGAGGCTATTAAAATGTAATCATTAGATTTATTTCACACACAATATACATTTGATTTCTCTAGGGCAGAAACAGCTACTAAAGCTAAACTAGAGAAAGTAGCTGAAATCAAGCGACTCAATGCACAAATAATGGCAATAAAAAGGTGCACACATCAGTAGTGCTGAAAATACATTATCATGATTTCGTTTAGTGAAATATCTCGCAATGAAGACCAGTTGAATGAGTTAAAAACTTATCGTCAATTTATGAGCGAGTTAGCACCAGAGGTCAGTACAACTTAGTAGCTAATAAAATAGTCTAATTTAAACAATATTCCTACTGTTATCGTCAGGAGTGGCATGAAAAAAGGAAAGAAAGAATTGAACAGTTGAAACGAGCATCTGATGCTTCAGAAGAAATAGAAGAAGAAGTGAGTACAGTGAGAAAAATGACATAATTATTTTTGCATGTTTCAAATTTCTGCAGTTATATTTCACAGATCCTATGCAATTACTAGAAATATTCACAGAATTAGAAGAGCAGAACCTTTCTCTTATTCAGAACAGTCAAGAAACAGATGAGACATTGGAAGAAATAAGACACAATCGTCAAAATACAGAGCAACGAATGTAAGTCACATCTGTGATCACTCAAGTTGAAGTGGTAACTGTTTAGGAATCATGAAGTGGAGATATTAAGAAAACAACTTGATGAATTAGAAAGGAATATACAGAAGGAAGAAGACAAGGCTTATGACTTGGAGACAAAATCAAAGTGAGAAACGAGTTAAAGGAAATGATATTATTTCTGATCATTAGATTATTTTCATTTGGTGAGTTCAAAGCTGAAGACCAAGAAGCAATGTTGTTAGCATTAAATAAGAAAGTAGCTGATGTGTTCAGTAGATGTATTGGAGTAACTGATGCCACAGCGAGGTGAGTTACATATTATATCATAGTCTGTTATGATACGTTCTATCAATAGCACACTCCAAATGTTAACAGCTATTGAAGGGCGTATGGAGGAATTGTTTGAAGAAATGGAAAGTTTACCTGTTGATAAAGTGGAAGCTGCTGAAAAGGTGGCCATTAATGATGTGTAGTGTTAATGTCTATTGCTTTAGGCTAAAGAGAAGGAAAGAAGATTGCGTTTGAGAGAACAGAAATTGCAAGAACAAAGATTCCATCAAGAGGAACGACTAAAGAGAGCTTTAGAAAGAGCACAAGCAGACCCAAAGAAAAGAGTAAGTTACCAACAGTAGTACTACAGACAGTAATATTATGAACATGTATTCTAAATAGACTGGTAGACGACTGGTTTATCGGTCAGAGCCTCCTGTCTTGAAACGTAAACAGCGTGATGGCGATGATCAACGTGAAAAGGAAGAAGAAGAGTTACAGTATTACTTCTCTTAATGATTACTACCTTATTAACGACATTATAATTTTTCAAAGAATTATGCAATCACATGAGTACTATTATAATACAAAACAGCGCAGCTGCCGCAGCAGAGCTAATTAATATTCATAACCAAGAATAACTTGTCATGTGACAGCTAATGATCACGAGGCTTTGAATAAGATAGCTTGATCATCAATAAAGTGAAGGGCCCACTAAAGACCTTTCTTCCTCTTTACCTGAATTGATTGCTGTACTGGTTTTAGAACAATTTATCGATCATATTAAAGATGTCTGCAAGAAGAAAAGTGCTATTAAAAGTGATCATTTTAGGAGATAGCGGGTAAGGATTTGTTGATTAATGGATGACCTTAGTATAGGGAAAAGAGAATGTGGTTAGGATCGAGATAGTCTCGAGACCAGACGATGTCTTGTTAAAGCCAATGTTTTTTATATATAACTTATGTTAATATCAGTTTAGTGTATGCTTAATAAAGGACAGTTTGTCTTAAATAACTGTGAATCTGGTGATGTTAAAGTAAAATTAATGATAAGTATTGTTCTTTTATTAAATTGTACTTTGGTAACATTGTACAATAGAATAGACCGAAGACTAATGTTTAAAAAGTGGGTGTGTTGTCAATATTGTCCACCCCTAGTAAGAAACATTTTTGCACACAACTAAAAATGTAAAGACATTGCTTACTAATGTTATCTTGTTGTGAGTGCTGGTTTAATAATAGATTTTTCAACAGCTTACAAAGTGCTAAGAATAATCTCTTACTTCACTCTCTGGTCTGTAGTAGGAAGTGATTAATATAATGAAAGTAGTTCTTATAAACCCCTCACATTATAATGTTTATTGATGATATCATAGTTGTATTAAGAGTTATGTTGCTATAGGTGTTACAGTAGTAATTGTAGTGAAGATAGAGTTAAATAAAGTTTTGTCTGGGTATGGTATATAGTATAGTTGTGGTTACTTTAGTTTCAATATTAGTTGTCAGTTGCTTTAAAAAAACAGTAGAGTATATACAGTAAACAATACAAAGGTTTACTGAATACCTATTGCTATTGTTATGATATATTGTGATCTACTGGGACAGGCTATTACTGGGTATTTGATCTAATAGTACATAGCAATGTAGTGAAAGTGGACCCAGCACATTCTAATGATTCTCTCTCTCTCTTCTAGTGTGGGCAAGACATCATTGATGAACCAGTATGTCAATAAAAAATTTACATCACAATACAAGGCAACTATTGGAGCTGACTTTCTAACTAAAGAAGTCATGGTAGATGATCGATTGGTGACTATGCAAGTAAGTAAAGGGTTTAAAAAAAGTGAGCATAACTGCTTATCACTCGTATAGATATGGGATACAGCTGGTCAGGAGAGATTTCAGAGTCTTGGTGTAGCTTTCTATCGAGGGGCAGACTGTTGTGTATTAGTATATGATGTAACTAATGCTAATACTTTTAAAACTCTTGATAGCTGGAGAGATGAGTTCCTTATTCAAGCTAGTCCGAGGGATCCAGAAAATTTCCCTTTTGTTGTTATTGGTAACAAGATTGATTTAGAAAACAGACAGGTGTGTGTTTTCAGTTGTTTAAGAACAATGTGATGTGTTTGAGAGGACTTTGTCAATTGTGTTAGGGGGTTAATAAGGCAGCGTAATTTTAAAATCTTAATTTTTTATTTTCTTTCTAAATTTGGACCAGGTTCCAGCAAGACGAGCACAAAATTGGTGTGAATCAAAAAACAACATTCCATATTTCGAAACTAGTGCTAAAGAAGCTATCAATGTAGACCAGGCATTCCAAAAAATTGCTCGAGATGCACTCGCTAAAGAAAATGATGATATTTATAAACCACAAGTTGCAACAGTCCCTGATATACGTCTGGATCAGAACCAACCAGCAAAAAAAGGCAAATGTTGTTGAGGTTATTATCTATTGTTATTGTACTATTATTATATAAAGAGAATGTGCGTTAATAATAAGAAGTAGGAGAACACTTCAATAAATTTACAAGCCGTGTTTATAATTAATTATTATTAAATTGTGACCTTGTTACTTGTTTGCTTTTTTCCTTTCTTTTTGTGCGCATGATAATTATCTAGTTGTGTTTAATAAAAATAGTTGGTTGTGGAATTACAGTTACACCATTTTCATGAATGCAGACAAGAACAGACATTAAAAAGCTTAAATGTGAATGTTAGTACTATCTCCACTCTTCCCGGGTGTTTTGGCGGGAATATGGATGATGTCTATTGGCTGGGTGCATGTGATTGTCATGTGAATGAGGTCGTCTATCTGTATGTCCATTAGTAATGTGCATCTCTCGATGTTGATGATGTGGTTGTGGCTTCCCACTGTTAGGATGTACATCATAAGAAGTGGGTGGATCTGAGAAAGAAGGTACAACCGATGAATGATTATTCTCATTATGGTTGCCCATTAAAGAGGAATTGGTACCAGTACCATTATTGTCTGTTGATGATGCCTAGAGGAAACACGATAATGGTTGCCATGGTTACATGTTTCAGGTCACCTGCCGTCCAGTAGGTGTAGAAGAGACCTCTAGGGGTACACTCATATCTGGAGTTTCTGAGAACACCATTGTAAACCTGAGAATGAGGAATGTGCATCACATTTAATATCCATCAATTATCTAAGGACTTACTCTCCAAGCTTTTCAACGATGCCATATTTACCACAATAAAGCACTAAACATCCTTTCCATACTGATGAATAACTACAAGAAAAATAGCAATAAAATTCCACTAAAAAAGCAGGGGACGTAAGGCCTACCCCTTTGTTAACTTGATTATATCACCAGTAGTCACAGCCTCAGCCTCATCATTCCATACTGAGAATATGATACTTCCTGTACGATCAGCCACTCTACATTTTCTTACTATACTTCCATCTTTAGTTTTCTGTTGAGTACCTGAAAAAGGTTATATTAAGTTTAAGCCTGTCTCTCCTCTCATTTCTTTCCAAATTCATTCTAATTCCTAACATCTACTTTTATCACCCACCCTTGTCTATAACAATGAATATACAATGGACATTTTTTAAGCCAGGTCTTAGCTCTCCTATGGGCGTTATTCTCTCCTCGGCTGCCATTTTTATCACTACAGCTACTTTAAACTAAGAGAAACAACCTCAAAATAATAATATTTATTATTTTTATGTCGAGATGATTCTCAAAGTTCTTCTCAAGTTTGCGCAATGTCGCAATGATAAGATTGATGGGCGTGGTAATTATTTACCCAATAAAAATATTAATATTAATTTTATAGATTACAAAAGTATACGGAGAAAATGCACTATAAAATAAGACCCTTCACGTTCTCGTTTGAGAATTAGAATGGCTACTAAAGAGGACATAGGTCAAATCAAGAAATCACTGCAGGAGCTCCGCAAAGGACAACTGGAGATCTTACTCAAATTAGAAGTATGATTTTAAAAATAACACTGCACACAATTCAATTCTCTATTGCAGAACTTGGATGAAAGGATATCCAACTTGGAGAGCGGTGATGGCGGTGAAACTAAAAAACCTGCAGAACCGGAACCTATTCTCACTTGTGTGCAATGCTCATTTGAATACCTTGAATCTGAAAATGCAGGTATATGCATGTATTTCCACCAAATATATAATACGTCTCAAACATTATCTGCAGAGGGTAGCTGTCACTATCACAATGGTACTCTAAAAGGTATGGGCTGGGATTACAAATACACTTGCTGTGATAAGAAGAGTCGCAATTATGATGCAGCCAAGACTATCCCAGGATGTGTAAAGGGAAAGCATCGTTCTCAACATCATACTGACTATGGGTACTCAGCCTACATTTTCTATATGCAAAATCAGGTAAGAGAGAGAAGTAAAATCTGTGTTATGTCATAAATATTATTTTCTTTTTTAGTCCAACAGAGCTAAAGAGATTTGGATGGAGATGGATGTTGAAGATCTTGTCACAGACCGCTGTGAATGGGCTGAGGTAAGTTCTGATTTCATAATTTCTGATGCTGTTTTTGCATGTGGGGAAGTGACAAGGTTCAGAAACCTTGTTATTTGGTTAACCTTTTAAACCATAAAGTCATACTATCAATAGTAAGACTGTTGTATAAACAATACTCTAGGTTGGCAAGACAGAGGATGATAATATCTTCATTTTGGTTGGAACTTCACGAGTTGAATACACTGTTATTTCAGTTTATTCCCCAGATCAGTTGAAAGCTCTCAACGTAAGGAATACTTTCAATAACTAAGCAACATTTGTTTAAAAAAATGATAAAGTTATTAGTGTTAAGATTTCTTTTATAGCATCAATATCTTTACTTCTGTAGGAGGACACTGTAGCTCTGGAGAAAGAGAACGAAATAGGATGGAAGATGAAAGCTGAGGTCTTGGTCAAAGAACATGTCATACGAGTGTCACTCAAAGCTGCCTCAAATGAGACTCCACTAGTCAAACAGGTTGGATACCAGTTTGACAAGAACGACCAGTTATGTGCAGGAGTTGTGAAAGTTCTCAGTGACCCAACTATCAAGGCAAGCAAAGATTTTAACAGAGCATAAAAGAAATCTTATTATCACAGACTGGTGGATCATACACTCTACCAGAAGACACACACGAGGTATACTATGCTACATTTATAAGACCCAACCCTTTAGATGAATATCTTAGGGCCCAGAATTAAAGATAGGAGAAGATTACTCTCAGAACAGGAAGAATGATTATGAGATTGAAATCACAGGAAGGTAAAGTCACAATGTCCTCTGTGCACTATTAAATGTTCTTTACAGCTGTCCCTTGAAATTGCAGCAAGTTGGTAATACTGAGGTTTCTTCCACTATACAATCATTTGAAGGTACTTATAATTCTATCTGCTCTATATGACATATATCTGATAGGAAAATGGAATAATATGTTCTCCTGTAAGACCAAAGTTACTAATACAGGGCAAGAAAATATCTCAGTTACTGATGTATCTGGTTATTATAAGAGCAAAGGTTAAAAAGCCATTGTCTCCTTTACATGCATTTATCTTAACTATAGAGGGAGAGTGGATAAAAGTTGATGAGGTAGCTGTGGGTAAAGAGTTCTTTAGAGGCAACTATGAGTGGTTTGATACTAGTAACTTTTGGCTCAATGGTGGAACCACTGGTTCTCTGTTAGTGAGGCTTATCATCAAAATAGAAGGTATTTTATTACTTGAAACAAATTCTAATTGTTTTTTTGTCTTAAGGTACTCCACCAAGTAGTCAATATGAGGGACGTTGGGCTCATTCCTCTCTGCCTCAACCTCTCCATCTCAAGTTCACCTTCACTGATCAAAACAATGACACGGTGTCTCTCCAGTTTGAACAAGTACTATGATATATATACAGACTAATATAACATATGATCATACAGGGTAATAAACCACTGGATATTGCTACAAGAGAACAAAGGATTAAAAATTGGGCAAAAGATGAAGCTGACTTGTTATTTTGGACATGTGCTGATGATGTTGACACCAACAAACGCAGTGATGTTGCTATTTATAAGGTTTTAAAGTATTGCATGAAATTATTTCTTTTACTCCATATATTTAGGATGAAAATGGCATTCTCAGTTATCGTCCAGCTGTCCATGGTAATGGAGGACAAACATATTATTTAGAACACGCTATCAATCGACTGGGTTACAAAGCAAAGATAGCTGGCCAGAAAGAATATGAAATATCTGATTGGAAGAAGGAGTCCAAAGGATCTAGTATCATACCATATGCACTGGTTGATGTAGAAACTGCAACCATGTTTGGAGTCAAGGTTTGATCAACGCATCCTAGCATATTACCATGACAATGATCTGTTACACAATAGGTTGTCATAGCAACACCAACTTCAACAACAACTGGTCATTGTCTCCTTCCTCTTCCATCCACTGATAGTACGCTTATTATAAAAGAAGACAAGGTATGTACATATATCCATTTAGGCAGCGACTGCTCTCTCTTTCTCTTTTTAGGTGCCAGTCAAAGGTGATGTTCTTGTCTCCTGGAAAGTTTACAAAGCTAGTAAGTGTGATCGTCTTGTTATGTACCCAGTGAATGGTAAGAAAAGTTTGAGTGGCACTGTCAATAACAAACAAAAGGCAACTGAAGGAGAGGCTAAATTGAAGGTACACAATATGATGTCATTATGATGTAATATGTATGATGTCATAGGCACCTGACAAACCTGGGGAATATGAAGTTCGATATTATGCTGCTTGGTTACAGGGGCAGTATAAAGGATATCGTCATGATGGATACATTGCTGCAGCCCGGTTCTCAGTTACTATTTGATGGTTTGGAATGAATTAAGTTCCACAAACGAATGTTGACTTAAAGTACATGTAGTAGTTATTAATTACATGTAGTAGTTATTAATTAGAAATTTTTAGTTGTTCCAAGTTTTTAATATCCCATTTTTTAATAAAGAAATATAAAATGAAAACTGACATATGAGAGTATTATAAATATTGGTATGAGTGATAAATAGGTTGCCATATTAAGTAGAAACATTGATGATGTCATATGATGTCATTGAGATGAGTGTTGAGCCCAAATAGATTCAGCAGCTAATGTTGCTTCATAACAAATTGATGAGGGTGAATCATTGTCATGGTAACCTGTATAGTTGTACTTATTGATATTAATAATTATAAAGACAATAATTCACTTTTAATAAATGAGGACGCTGGACTTCGGAAAGGGGAGTGGTCAATGGGTGTGGCTTGATATGTGTACCTCTTTATACATCCAATTAGTGTTAAGTTCTATTTACTAGCAGATAAAATTGAAATCATAGGTCACAGTTAATTAACCTGTAAGATAGCTTCAAGACTTGTTCTTTGTACAATATACTTAAAATGATGTAATAAGAAGTCCTGTGTACATATTACTTTATTATACTCATAATTAGGAAGGGCACACCCACCAGTGATGTTCCAGGATGAGAAATAATATACATCAAGACACCATGTTGTAATCGTGTCGTCATCTCTGTATTAAGTTCAACTGAACCAGGATTTACCCACGGATGAAGAACAAACTTCTCTTCATTTACATCAATACACCATAAATGGGAATGGGTGTGGCTAACAAAGATGGGCGTGGTTGTACCAACACTATAAACCTGAGTGCAAATTAAACTGACATTTAATAACAAGCTTACTAGTTCAAAATTGATAAGATCTTGTACAATGTCATGTAGTGGATCATTACCCAACATTTCTCTTTCAAGTGTTGCCATGGCAACACCATTCTCTCCAGCCTTGTCAATGATGTCATAGATTTGTTTAACAGCTGCTACTGAACTAGATGAATAGTTTAATTTAGACTCACAAATCGTCACAAATGACTCAAGTGTCATGTGAGATGGTAGCACTGCTGTAGTGGGTGTGGTCTCTTGTATTGATGTCACATTTTCATCATTTTCCAAGGGTTCTAGTAATGGTCCAATATTGACAGAGGGTCTAATGGTCACAGTGCCATATTGCAAGTGAGCGTTCTCATCAATATCAAACAAACTACCAATGCCCAACTTATGAGGATCACTTTGAGATTTTGACTTGCTTAACGATATTTTATTTTGATCACCATCACCTGTTCTTGTCTCCTCCTCTTCCTCCTCCTCATCAAGTTCTTCATCTTCAAGAGCTGACTGGATTAACTTGTTTGATGAGCTTTCATCGGCAATTAAAAGAGGATTTGGGAAATGAGGCTCACAAACAAACTACAAGTGAGAAATGTATTGACATCACACACGATAGCCATATGACTTACTCTTTTGCTGTTCCTTGTGTTAAACATATTTCCAACAAGAAATGCTACATCCCCTCCTTTCATGGTTTCTGTCTCAACTTTAAGTGGTTCATCACATTGAAGTTCAGTCTCTTGTAGTTCTTTAAAAAACTCTTTACTATACCAACCTTCAAAACGTTGATAAAAACTAAGATATTAATTATAATAATTTTGATTTAGATATTTTAGTTCTTACTTTGTTCCAAGTGCAAATATTGGGTTTCCTAATGGTCCTATAATTCTTGGTACTCCAGTTAATGGACGCTAATTAAAATAAAAAGACACACCCATTCATTAATTTTTCCACTCTTCAACTGTCAATCTATCCATGTATTAATTTACTTACTCACTTTGCCTACAACGTAAGACCTCGACTTCAAACAATCAAGTGAAGTTTTAATATCACTCTAATAATTTAACAAAAATGTCATCTTAGTTAGAAATATTAACTCTCACTTCTGAAAACTTCTCTAAAAGTTTAAAGACAGCATGTGCATTGTAGCTAGAAGAACTAGAATCTAGAGCAGACTACAAGACAAAAGAACTAAGAGATATAAGAGAGAGAACTCACCAGAATTATATTAATAATAATTGTTTGTTTAACTGTAAGAGTTGTTTCTGTGTCATTATCCTTTATAGGTATGGGGAAAATGAGATATCAGAGAACAAGCAATGTTATTACCATTGTGTATGATTTTTCTCCAGTACATATATATTCACTTTTCAATTTTTCAACTGTAGAAGGAAGAAGTGGACCAGTAGTGGACTTGTGTGAGACATTGATCAGGTGACCATCATGTGACCTATGTAAGACAATAGATACACCAGATAATTGCAATGTTATGCACTTGTATCGCTGTAACACAAAATTCAGAATAGAATCAAAGTTCTGGTCTGGGCCTTTTGATCCGAGTGAACTCTATAAATGGATACATTTTGATGTCCTTCATTTGTTAACTAACCAGTTCTTCTAAAACTTCAGTAAGACAAGTATTAATTGTAGCTTTACAATCTTTTGTGTGTTTAAGTATATAAGTTAGTCGACGATGTAATGCATCCGTTGTTTTATCCTTTGAAGTCTATGTGTGTGAGAGAGAGAGAGATACAGATGTAGACCATAATATCAGAGTGTACCTTAAATTGTTTGTGCAAAGCATTTCTCAATAAAGTTTCATCAGTTGGGGGATGACCCAGTTTGTGAAGGACTAGTGTAGTTATGTAGGCCAGTATTATCTAATGAACACAAACAATTTATGTTAGCATATTATGAGATTACTTACAAAGTTATCTTCATGAGAGTACCAGATAGATCTCTCACCTACTCTCATACTAAGAGCAGTTTCATCTTCAATACTAGCACCTATATGATATATGACCTTTGAACTTTGATCTTGTATACTGACCTTTGGGATGTGTCAATGAGGTTAATACTACATGTACTTTTGGCTTGGTTTTGTTTCTCTGTACTCTGTGTGCAACTACAAAAGAATAATGAGGAAAACCCTCTAATTAAGGATTGATAATTACTTTTGAGTGCTTTTTTTGCTCTATCTCGTTTGAGACCTTTCCCACCAGAATGAGCAGGTAAGGCTGTTCCCAATACTTTTGTAGCCACACCTACTTTAGCTACTTTTGGAGGTTGACCAGTAGCAGAAGATGGTCTCTTTCGTTTTAATTGCACATTCTCTGAAGTATCTTCCCAATCCATTGTCTCCTCTTCCACACTTGCTATAGCTCCAAGACTCATTCCTGGACCATAGGTATCAGTCTCAGTACCAGTTTCAATTTCATTATTGGTATCAGATTCAATTTCAGTGTGCTGTGTTTGAGGCAAAGCATTCAACCAGTTCCGACTCCAATGAGAAAAGAAGAGAGGTGGATGACCGCCAGCTCCAAAACCACGCCTATTAAATTCCATCCAATACGACTTCCTTCTACTTTTCTCAGACTTATCATATACCAGTGGATAGTCATCATCAATGTCATTTTTACTATCTCCTAGCAACAATAGTAACAATAACAGTGAACATATTTTAATAAGGTACCAATTATGATGGGTGTGGCTATACAGATGTGATACAATTTGATCCAGTATTCTTCCAAGTCAGTGATAGAAGAGACATTGTGTGTGACCGCAATAAATTGAGGGCGGGCTTCTTTAAGGAAAAAAGTGTGCCGTGGAGCAATATTAGATGTATCCAGTATTTCTAATGTTTGTATAAGTTTGATACTAATCTGAGTGAGTGGGAGAGAAAAAGAAAGAGTTAAAGAGATATTGAAAGTAACATACATGTGAACGGTCTTTAAGATAAAGAATTGAACCACTTAAAGTGATAAACTTCAATTCCTCAAGACGTGTTAATAATTGTCCAATGCAGATATCATCACGACTAGTAGAAAGAGATCAAAATTTGAAATGCCCATTTCACAACTTACTGTTGGTAACTTATAAACTTGCGTAGTTTCAGAGGTAATGCGTGAAATGGCTGGTTCTTCAAGACAGGATCTAACACATAGTTTAAAAAATTTGAAGGAATTCCCTGTGACATTAAAAAGAATATATATTAAAATTACTGACAGACAAGACCATAGTTACCCCTCCTCTCAGAGACTGGTTAAGAATAATCATTAAAGATAAGGGCATATGAAAAATTACATCATTGTATGAGACAAGACCACACCCACTAGATCGTGTTGGCAATTTCTTAACAGCTTTTATCCATGGATATAACGTCTCTGGAAACATAGACTCTTGTCCAGTTTCCTCATCTTGAATCTCGTCTTCTTCAGGCTCAAACCCAAATGCTAGAATCCATAAGTAGAAGTGGAATTGCTTAATACGCATGAACTTGGATGATATCGAGAGACCCTAAAAAAGGGTGTGGTTTAAATCAGATAATTAGAAACCGTACTGGAATAGGTCGAATATTATCATCTTTATTATCTTCTACTTCATCACCAACTTTGCTATCTTCTTCAAGTACATCAACTATTGAATCATCTTTTCTACTTTTCTTAGTTTTTGGAAGAGATTTAGAGTGAGATTTCTAAATTGATTTATATCATTATTACTATAATTACAACTTATAAATACCTTTGTTTTAGTCTGCCTTTGTTCTCGCCTAAACACAGCTTTTTCAATAGTATCTTTAGTCTTTTTTGTACATTCTATCAGCTCTTGTTCTGTTGCACAAGGTAGATAATACAAAATTATCTGAGAGAAAGAGAGAGAGATTAAGAAGTAAAGAACTACATGTACTTACATTCATACTTAAGTCGTCACTATCAATCATTGTATTTCTCTGACACAAGCGACCAGTAGTAATGAGTTTGTCAACTAATCTAATAACAGGAGTATACCAGTAACACTCATGAATTCAATTAACTCTCACTTTATTACTGTTTTTCTATCAACCACTTTCCCTCCTTCAACTTCCTTTAGTCGCAAGTGCTATAGAATGAGTCAATAAAGTAGGTGTGGTTATTTATAAGATGCCACACCTTTATTATGTTAACAAGACCGTTTTCTACTCTATGTTTCTCCATAAATTCCATTATTAAATTTAATCTCTTTAGTTGTGTCAATGTCAGCATAGCTAATTAAGTAATAAAAAATTAGCTCCACCCACAATAAGATATAGAAAACTTACATTGTTTTGGAGTGATACTCTGTTTTTCTTCCAGCTTCATTTCTTCAATACTTTCTTCTGGGTGTGGTTGAGGGGTGTGGACTACTGAAGGTGACTGTGTTTGTGTTTGAGAAGAAGTGCCTGGCTCCTCAAAATGCTTCTTTGATAGTTTACTAAAACAAATTCAATAAAATCTGAATTTAACAGGTTGTACTACCTTGAAGTGGTCTTTGCTTTTTTTTCTTTCTTTGTCTTTAGATGACCGTGATAGTTTTCAAAGTATGTCATACCAGTACGAATTGGTAATGACCCAGAAATGTCTGTTCCCTGTTTAGCTACCTCCATCTCTATATCTTTAAAATCTTTGTTACTTTTGAGATGTCGGTGAGATACAAGACTGGAGAGAGGGAGAAGAGAGAGAGAGAGAGAGAGAGAGAGAGAGAGAGAGAGAGAGAGAGAGAGAGAGAGAGAGAGAGAGAGAGAGAGAGAGAGAGAGAGAGAGAATCATACTATCCATCCACTCAAACAATAGCTCTTCCATCCACCATACATCCATCCATTCATTTATTAATCCATTTGTTCATCTCTATACTTTGTTGTTCTAACAGGAGTACTATCAAGTAACACAGTTGTTACACTGCTGTTTTTGATCAATGATTTAGAAATCATTCTGCTAACTAATCGAGACACGCGTATCTTTTGTTGAAATTGCTAAAAAATAAACATTCCATAAACAATGACATCATTATGAGTAATGCAAAATAACATCATAAATAATTTGTTTATTTTTAATTGCATCATAATAGGAGGGGTAGATCTTTACATCAACTTACTGGCATTGTTATACCCTCAGGACCACTATCATCAATGATACGATAACCTTGAACATCTAATGGCAATTCAGTTACAATAGAAACAGTACCTAAAATGGATTGATAACTAAATAAATGGATGAATGAATGAATGGATAGATGTACACTTGAACAAATGGACAGATAGATAGTTATTAATAAATTTACTTGTCATTTCATTTTCAGTCTCTTCTTCGTCACTATCAATTTTTATGTTTTTAATATCACTTATCTGATCTCTCTCGTAAGGTTTAACAAGACGAAAACCTTTGACATCAGACAGCTGATCAGTGACAACATTGTATGTAGTCTCTTCAATATAACCCTTCTGTAAAAGACTCTGACAAATAATAGGAAAATGAATTCCCTAATAAGAAGGTGTGGTTAATTATTAATTAACCATCTAAGATATATACCATTTTGGTCATGAGATTACTGCTGGGTTGTAAGTTATTGGGTGACGTTGCTAGGCAACTACAAAATCTTTCCTCAAGAGATAGAAAAAATGGTTGTTGTTTGAGACAATCATTAGAAGGAGAGAAACGTGTTAGGAAAATAGTATGCATCGGTGAATATGTACGATCTCTTTTTAAAAGCAATATCTACAATGGATTGATAACTTACTGAATAGATACACAAAATAGGTTACCTTGACAACTGCTAGTTCTGTTCTCCTTAATACTCTGACGTGATGGAAAGTGCTTCGAGGATCAATTCTCAAGTATTTGTTAGTGGCATTAGCTCTGAAGATGCCATTATGACGACACATACCCAATAATTCGAGTAGACAAAATTGAATGTCACTTAACTCTGGAGCTGATGAAGCTACATGATTTGGGATGAGTGCATGCTCCCGGAAATCTTGACTCCCAACTATAACCACACAGTTTTCTCCATATCTACATGAATAGAGAGAGTTAAATCCTAGCAATTAATTCTTAATTAATAAAAATTAGTCAATCCTTATTAATTATATTACTCACTTGTCCTTTATCTTTTCCAGTGTTTTTTCTTCCTTTGCTAGCGATAATACTTCATCTGTGATATCTTGTCGTTGATGGTATGTACTACAAGATCCTCTCACTCTTCCATCAGATACAACATGGTAAGTTTGCTGTGGTAAAAACTCATACCATTTTTGTCCGTCTGAAAACTACCAAAACATAATTATCAACACTAATTTAGGGGTAGCATACCTCTAATGTTGACATAGGTTCTGGTAAAGGGATGGGGTGAGGGGTCTGGTACAGTCTGATGAATTTTGTACATAGGAGCAGCTGTCTCCATATGTATTCTTTTGTATCATGGGTTAGCGTTAAGGTAGTGAGAGGAGGCTGTCGAGTTGATAAGTTAAAGAAAAGTTTCTCTGGAGTACAACCTATAAAAATGTCAGTAATGGAGCATGTTTAAGGAGTATTTCCACCTTCTAGACCGGAGAGAGCAATTTCATCGAGTGCAGAAGTGATGACCTCCATCTTAGTTTTCTGAAAGACTCATTCTCACTCATCTCCGAATGAAAGTTTTATAAAAATTTAAATGAAGCAAAATTTTGAGCGATAATCGGACAAAAACCTGGTAGCTTGACTCGATGCGTGTGGGCCACTCCCCTTTATATTCCTTCAAGTAGTCCTGTCAAGTCGAGTTTGAATAATGGTAGAGCTTTTGCGAGAAGCTGGAAAGAGATAGTACAAAGTCAAAAATATTACAGGGACGGAGAGAATTTACTGTTGCAGTTACCTGGTTCTCGTAATCCAGGACTCGGCGGGGATACCTCCGTCGCCCGGGCGCTCACTTCCCTTCATTAAAGAACACTTACTCTCTGAAATTTTCTTCTCTCTAGGTAAGTCAATAAGTACAGCAACTGGGGTTCCTGAATTTTACGAGCTGCAGATAGGGCTCGAATTCAAACTAAATATAACAATGTCCAGCTGCAACCATAATAAGATACTTGTAGATAAAATGGGATATTGTGGTTTAGATGTGTATGTTTTTCCTCACTTACAGGGAGTTTGTAACCAACTTATATTCTCTTTAATGTGTGATTAATAAGGTGAGTTCTATCTTCTCATAATGCAATATTACTGTAGCATACACATTATACAATTTTTAAAATTATTTTTTGTTTAATAAAAATTTACTGTATATCAGGTATGTTTATATCAATTAATACTGAAAGTTATTTTTATATATATATATATGAAAGTGTAAGAAGTATGTACTTCATTTTACGCATTAACGCATTTATCTCATTTGATGACACATTATCGCACTTATCTAATAATTTCAGTGCATAGTGCAAGTTAACTAACAATGTGAGTAGATATATCTTTAGGGTAATATCATTTGTCATAAGTGACAAGTTTGTTCTTGTGCAATAGTTTATATAGTTAGGAACTTAGGATTGAATGTTGCTTTGAATGGTTTCTTGAAATGACAAATATTTTTTTAGAAAAAAAATTTAGCTGACACCATTGTACAAGATTATCCAACAACAAGCTGATTACTATTAAAGGAAAAATTAACCATCTTAATACAGACCATTTTGTCATTATAGCAATAGATAGACAACTTGTTCATAAAACAATAAATGGAGATCAACTTTTCAATGTCTGACACCTGTCATTGAAATAAACTCAGGATGTGTAAAGGATAAACTAGTGATGATGTTACTAGGAGTATAACCCTATAATTTAGAGTTCATTATTACCTCATAACCAGGAAGTAACTGGTTTCATATACAGGCCAAACTTGTCATGCTATCATAATCTTTGTACTGGGAGGGCTGTTTTATTGATAGTATGAATACTCTATTACATATAATGTATATTAGTTAACAATGCATCTGTCCTTATAATATTGGCTAGTTGTTCATTTAAATTGCCTCTGCTATATTAATTGTTGTTCGTCCATACAAGATCTGATAAGCTAACAATGTTCTTATATTGTCTAGTGACTAGGGAGTATATATATTATTAATATTATTAATAGACATGACAATGTTTTCAATGGACTCCCTTGTGTTTATTCTCTGTCGGTTTCCTGTTAGTGTACTCATGTCATCTCCTTAATGTAATCCATTATCATATGACAACTATTGTACAGGTATTACAGGCATGTTTGCGTAAGGGGGTGTTCCTTTCTAACTAAAAGTAAATTTGTTAGTAATTACATGTATATACACCACCTGTGTTATTGTATATTTTGTTGTCTTTGTGTAGTTATGGCAACAGATAATAAAATTTCACAAACTGGAAGAGAAGTTCCCTTAGAACCAAACGAAGTCTCCATGAAAGTTGTGAGTAATCCTCTTTCTTCCCAATCATCTCCTGAACTAAAGAACAAAGAAGATGAGATAGAACAAGATGTTCAGTTGAAAGCAGTTCGTTTTATTAAAAGAGATGAAGATGG
Source organism: Xestospongia muta (assembly GCA_963693285.1). NCBI lineage: Eukaryota > Metazoa > Porifera > Demospongiae > Haplosclerida > Petrosiidae > Xestospongia > Xestospongia muta. The sequence goes on from OY848931.1 coordinate 3,562,747, forward strand.
TCTTGACCCTCAAAATGATGAGGTTACTACTAATGGATTATATGAAATAAGAGAAGATAGTGAAAGACGAAAGTCAGAGTCAATGAAAATTGAAGATGAAGAAACACTAAAAAAGCCAACAGAATTGGACACTGAGGAACGTGTTGTGAACACTTCACCCACGGGTCGTTTTGTTCGTTATGAAACTGAGATTGGACGTGGTTCTTTTAAAACTGTTTACAAAGGCCTGGATACTGAAACTGGGGTAGCTGTAGCATGGTGTGAACTCCAGGTAAGTAGTACATGTATCATTATAATCATTAAATTATGGCTAGTGCAGTATACTCGCATAATATTCTAGTATACTTGTGCAGTATTCTAGTATATTAGTTAGTATACTTGTATATGTATTCTAGCTAGTATACATGTATATAAGAACATTATTCTAGTATACTTATACAACATTCTAGTATACTATTCTAGTATACTTATGCAATATTTAGTATACTATTCTAGTATATTTATACAACATTATAGTACATACTTATAATGGTGTCCCCCACTAACTATGTTATTTCATACTTAGACCAACTTATAGTAAACAATTCCCGTCATGTATGTAATATTTTAGTTATCAAGAGAGTTGACTGGTGTTAATTTCCCCATAGTAGTATAACAATGTAATGAACAGCTGTGTAGCCGACCATCTGGATAATTAAATTGTAATTATATTCATAGTTAAGCCCCATTGATAAAACCGCATGACTTTTCCTTTATGAAAATTATTATTTATTCATAACTTACCATTGATGGTATCAGTATATATAGCATGTGCTGTGCTATATCATACCAGTAAATACAATTTAATATTATAATGTATTTAAAGTCGTTTAAAAGGTCATGCTCATGCCGTGAGTCTCTCTCTCTCTCTCTCTCTCTCTCTCTCATAGGAACACAAGTTTAACAAGGCCGAGCAAACTCGTTTCAAGGATGAAGTGGCCATTTTGAAAACATTAAATCATCCTTACATTCTCAGACTGTTTGACTCATTTGAGTTTGTTCGTCAAACAGACAAGAAAAGAATTTTAGTTCTTATCACTGAACTAATGACATCTGGAACACTAAAAAGGTAATTGAGGAAACCCCTGTAATAATAATCTAAATCAAATTAGGAGGACACAACCTATTATTGTGGTCTAAACAAGAATGTTATAATAATAGAACAATTATTTCTCTGTTATAATACTCATATTATTGTTTCTTGGTAGTAGAACTGTTAGTTTTTAGGTTTCCTTGTTGTGTGCTGTGTACACTACTATAAACTAACTCAATTCTTGGCTAACGATGTAACTAACCACTGTGGTTAGTAGAATGTACAATAGAATGTAATGTAATGTAATATCATAATATACATATACTATTATATATTACTACATTATAATGTAGTATGTTTATTGTATGTATAGTTCATAAACAGGAATTGTAGTCAGATATTGCAAGTCTGTCTCTCTTATGTAATGTCTGTAACTTAAATAGTCAATATGACCTGTCAGGAAAGCTATATATTTCCCTGTCTACTTTTCTATACTTTAGGACTGCATTCTTTAAATGCCTTTACTCTTAAAATGATGTATTAAACTATCATAGGTCTAATTTAATGATTATATGTTTATAATGATTTCCTTATATTGAAAAATAAACCTCATTACAAAGACAGTTCACAGCTTGTGAGCAGGACATGCTTGTGTGTTTCAACCATATGTAACAGAGTTATACAGAGATGAACAGAGTTATACAGAGATGAACAGAGTTATACAGAGATATACAGAGATGAACAGAATTATATAGAGTTAAACACCTGTAGTATTATTGTTGTTATTTGAGGAGTGTCTGTGTATTGAAGCCTCTAACAACAGAAATCCACAAAAAGCTGTGTAGTAATAATTAATGTAAATATAGACAATAAAGTCAGACATTGTTAGCAACATAATGTATGGGGCATTGTAGAAAGTGTAATACTGATATGTGATAATGTTGTATGTGTCTATTTCAGCTTTGTGGTCACCCTATTTGTTGTTATACATCCAATCTGCATCCATTTATAATTATAGATTGTCAGTTTGTTTCTATGTATCCATTGGCATAACATGACTCACACACATACACACAGTCAGACTAAGATTGTAGTGATATATGAGGTAGATGGGAGTGGATATATATATCAGTAGTTATTCCAACAGTCAATGACTAGTTGTTATCTGCTATTGACGGTATGTCCTCTTGTGACTCTTATTACAACAATCTTTTAGATCATATGTAATCACACTACAATTTTTTGTACAAGTAATATACTATTCCCTTGGGTAATTCCTGATATATAAGTAATATTAGTTTGTGGTATGTTTGAAATAACCACTAGATAACAAAGGAATTTTGATCTAATGTGTTATAAGACTTTGATCTCTCTCTCTCTCCCTCTCCCTCTCTCTTTCTCTCTCTCTCTCTCTCTCTCTCTCTCTCTCTCTCTCTCTCTCTCTCTTTCTCTCTCTCTCTCTCTCTCTCTCCAGTTACATGCGTCGTTTGAAGTCAATTAAATTGAGAGTTATTCGAAGTTGGGGTCGTCAAATACTGAAAGGTCTCCATTTCTTACACACACGAACTCCACCCATTATTCATCGTGACTTGAAATGTGATAATGTTTTTATTAATGGAACAACTGGTTTAGTAAAAATTGGTGATTTAGGATTGGCCACATTGAAAAGATCTGATGTAAAGACAGTCATTGGTTAGCCCTATATACATCCATTCATTGATCTATCTATCCATCTGTTAGCCCTATATCCATCCATCCATCCATCCATTGATCTATCTACCCATCTGTCTAACTATCCATTTATACGATTATGTATCTATCATTCAGGCACACCTGAATTTATGGCTCCTGAGATGTACGATGAAGTATATGACGAATCTGTTGATGTTTATGCATTTGGAATGTGTTTATTGGAGATGTGTACTAGAGAATATCCTTATCAAGAATGTAGGAATCCAGCACAAATCTTTAAGAAAGTCACTTCTGTGAGTGTTTTGTTTGTTGTCTGTTTTAACTTTTTTCTCTCTTTGTAGGGTATTCGTCCGCAGTCCCTTGATAAAGTCGGTGATCCAATGTTAAAAGATATTATTGAAGGTTGTACAAAGTTGGCCAAATCTCAAAGGTATTGATAGAATATGTTATTAAAATGGACAGATACTTGGTTTGATGGACATATATTTAGTGTTTTTTTATCATAGGTTTACAGTACGTCAGTTATTAGATCATGAATTCTTTGCCGAGGGTGATGTCAAAGTTGAAATGATGCCAGAGACAGCAGAACAAATAGATAATATTATGTTTCGTATGGAAGTCCCTAATAGAGAGAATCGTAAGAATGGTCAAGAGAGTATAGAGTTTTCTTACAACTTGGAGACAGATGTTCCAGAGAATGTAGTTGATGAAATGGTAAGCTCCTTATTTCATATATCCATTTCAAATTCATGCATCTATTTGTTTAATTATTTGTCCATTTTATATAGCTATCCATCCATTTACTAATCATGTATCTATTTATGTAGATCAAATCTGGGATTTTACGTGAAGAAGATAAAAAATATGCAATACGTTCAATGAGAGAGTTCACTGATGTAGCTAAACAGAAACGTCAACAACAACAACTCAACACCGGAGTGGGTGGAGCTTCTGTTGGAGTAAATCCAGTAACAACCACTGGACTATTAAAGGAAGGTACTACGGTAGATGACAAAGATAAGCCACCCATTTCAACTACAGATCTGTCCACTTCTCTTGAAACGGAACTTCATAATCCACCGGTATGTGCAAAGGAGTAATAGGAAGTTAACAACACACACAAATTTGGTCATTTCTTTGTCTAACTGATTTATACGTACTATTAAAAGATAAACAGTTGGAATGTCTCGGTATATATTACATTTACTCATAAATCATGCACCTGTACATATATGGATGCAGATACAATCACACCAATATCATGTACAATATATCTCTATAGGATGTGCTCTAGCCTTGTCTAAGATTTCACTGTTTGGGATATAATGTGAACTTATATGATGTTAACTTAATTGTCAACATAGTTGATGTGGTTACGTGACACCATATTTCTCATACTTGCTTTTTAACTACAAAATAGTATTATTGACCAGCTGGGTAATCAATCAGCTGGTCTTAATATTTTGTTATTGTTTAACTATGGTTGACTTCGCCCCTTTCTCATTGTAGCCCAAATTACTTCATCAGTTATCAAATACAAGCGATGATAATACAACAGACCCAGTCAAACTTGAACTGGAAAAGGCTACTGTGTCTTCTACAGAGGGAACAAGTTCCAGTGGCAGTTCACCAAGTGTAGTTCATCCTACCAAAACTGTTGATACCGTTATTGAGGAAGATTCAGAAAGTGGAGGTGAGGGAGGAAGTGAAGATGGTGAAGCAGGAAGAGTTATAGTAACGGAGGAACAACCCAAAATCTCAAGACCAGTTGAATCTACTATAAATCAGTCCACAACATCAATGTCACCGCCTTCACTTAGTAAAGATGATAACCACAGTGAAGACAAGTCTGAGGATGAAACAGGAAGACAAGAGGTTGTGATCACGTCTGACACCATCTCTCCTCAGGAGACCACACCCATTAGTAGCTCTTCAACAATGGAGCAAAAGGAATCTACAAAAATAACAAGTAATTATGTACCACCTTTAATAAAACTGAGATTTGAGTTTGACTCTTATTTTTAGGTTCAACGACTACAACTAGCCAACCTCAGTCCCAGACTGCTGAGACTCAGTCTCAGTCTTTAGTAATTCAATCCCAAATTTCCATGCAGACATCAGATGCCACCTCTGAGTCAGGAGGAGGTACTAACGGAGGAGGAGGGGGAGGAGTAAGAAAGAAACCTCGTGTCAAGGAGCCTAAGAAAGGCTTAAGATTGAAGTTGATAGAGAAAGCTGATAATGTTGTGAGTTGTTCTTTGGTTACTAGTTCTGGACAATTGATCAATTTTCGATTCTCCCTCGACTATGACAAGCCACGTGAGATATTTCAGAATCTGGTAAGTCCCTATAATTTTAATAATAGACATTTAATTCTTTTTTCTAGCTTAAAGCTGGTCACCTCACTTCAAACGAAGAGGAAGAATTCATACAACAATCATCTCTACTCGTTGACAGACTGCGTAAAGGAGATAGCATCAGTGAAGCTCAAAAAAGCGTTGACAACCAACCTACTATCGATATGAGGAAACATCGTTCACTCAGTAATGCAAAACCTGATTCTGCTGAAGCCAAACGGACTACATCTGCTGAAGGTACCAAAGATAAGTTAGGTAGAAGTATCAGTGATGGAGTCTCTCAAGCAGTGCACACTGTTAATAAGAAGGAAACTCCTCCTTTGAACGATAACTCGAGTAGTTCTCCTCTTACTCGGAAAAAGTTTGTTGTCACTGATGTCACAACTGATAAACCAGTTACTATCACTACTCAATCTTCGGCTGAATCGGTAAAAATAAACGAATTAATGGACAGATAGACAAATGGATGGATGGATGGATTAATGGACAGACAGACAAATGGATGGATGGATTAATGGATAGACAGATAAATGGATGGATGGACAAACTGATAGACGATTGATTATTATTTTTATTATTTTTAGAGTTCATCAGCCAGTACTCCTGTACATGTAATGACAACTGAAGAGACATTTGGTACCATTACTACATCTCCCCCTCCTCCTGGTTCTACTTCTTCATTAGTTACCACTAATGAGAATACATCAACTAATGATAAAATTACAAATTTTCTAGGTGTTGAAGAATGCACCTTACCAACAAATACTACCACACAATCAACTTGTCCTATTACATTGGAGTCATCCTCATTGCCCAGTATGACATCAGATATAGTCACTCAGTCCAGTATAGTGAGTGCTAGTTTGTCAACTCCATCCTCTGCCACCTCATCATATTCTAATCTACAGAATGCAGGAGGTGTGACCACATCAGTAGTGACCGTCAGAGATTCAAGGAAGACATTTGAGATAGAAGATGTTAAGGATATCAGTGGTATGCAGGATGATTTATCATGTGAAGGATCAACAGATTCCTTTTCTGATTTACAACAACATCAACAAGAAGCTGGTTTACAAACTCCTGAGAGCCAAACAAGTACTAAGGATGGTGATTTAGGAGGTGTGGGTAGTCAAAGCGGTCTTGAAAGTTTGTCATCTCAAAGTATCCAATCTGACCCTCTTCAATCATCAAATGATGAGATTACACCTTCTTATTCTCAAATTGATGGGACTTCCTCCCACACAATCCTTACTTCACCACCTACAACCATGCTAACTCCACCCACTCAACAACCTACACTTCAGAAAATACCACAGACTCAAATGCAGCCCCCAGTCACTTCTATTCCCTCGGATGTTCCCCCTCCTCCTCCTCCTGTTCAACCTCTTCCGAGCATGACCAATTTTCCTAACCATAATCTATTAGAAGAGGGTTTTGCTAAATTTCTTTATTACATGAAGATGATGTTACAAGACCCTTCTATGAATGAACTATTACATCAGTTAGAGATCTACTTTGCTACACCAGGACAAAGTCCTGTCCATACAATGTTTTCAACCAATGTGTCATTGACAACTCATGTACCACCAGCTCAAGTACCATCATCTGATGTACCTTTAACCTATGGACCAGTGACCCAATCATCATCAAGTAATGTTCCTTCAACCTATGTACAATGGACATATGCACCACCAGCTCAAGTACCATCATCTGATATACCATTGACCTATGGACCCGTACCCCAAGCATTGTCAAGTAATGTTCCTTCAACCTATGTACAATTGACCCATGTACCACCAACTCCAGTACCAATGACACACATACCATCAACAGTTCCATCTCATGACAGCTACCAACCTATGGTAAGTTACTAATAATTATACAAGTAGGTGTGGTTTATAAATATTATAGGCCCCACCTCCAGCTGATTCAGACCATAATGAATGTGATACTGATCCATCATTTATTAAGATGATAACAGAGTAAGAAAATATCACTATATTAGATTATTGTGTTTATAATTACATTATTATTATAGGATTAAAGATGATGAGAAAAGACTAGAAGAGAAAAAACGTCTCCTTGATCAATATCGTGCATCACACAGAGCCACACCCAATTCTAATACGTCACTTTACTCTGGTACTGCTGGTCAGTCCAGTTTTATTCAAAATCCTTACCATATGATCCCCACGACATCATCAGGTAACCCTGCCCAAAATGATCGAGAACAGCAGAGATCATATTCGTCAAATTATTTTCATAGTGTTCCTGTTTATGGGGGTAATAATTACTCAAGTTTACATGCACCTCCTGAACCACGGGAGACGGTATTAACCCGCGGTTCTCCCAATAATCCATCTGACACACTCACAAACAGACTGCTTGAATCACGATCTAACAATGTTTATTATGGTCACGTTAATGCAGGGGTACAACCCACTGTAATAGGTAGAGGTCCCCCATTGATATCTCATGAACCACATACCATGGGTCCACCTCAAATTTATCCTACTCCTCTGCCTAATAGTGAATGGGCACAACAACAATACAGAATGCATTCTTCAATGTATTCTTCATCTAGTCAAACCTTGTTGCCTCATCATGTGCCAATGGTACAACAAGGGTACCAGTCCCCTGTCCCTCCAGAAGGAGGCATGTCCAGTCCCAATATATTAGATGCTGGGCCAGACTATGACAGTACAAAGACAACACAAAAAAGATGACAGAACTTGTCTTTTGTCATCTCTTAACTCATCTCAAATTTTAAATCATAAATTTTATTTGTTCTCGTTTTGAGAATCAATTTTTTTTCTCTCTCTCTATTTCTCACAGGGCATTAACTTTATTATTTATTATTAATATTGTCACTGATATTGTTATTGACATTGAGGTTGAAACTGTTGTGTTCATCTTTACTACTTATATGTGTATTATTATTATTACAGTATTAGATTGTGTATTCTTGTACTGTGTGTCTACTAAAATGGACACTTAATGCATTAACAAATCTCTGTAAAAATTCCCTTAAAAGATTTGAAATTGAGAGGTTTTAAAATGATCAAAGACTACACTTCAATCATGTATATAGGAGTCGTTACTGTAGTCATCAGTGGTTGAAAATAAACATGATAATTATATTACATTCAATCACAGGATTGATATGCGCACACACAAAAACTCTAGTGGGAGCTATAAACACAGTGGCTGTATTTTTAGACACGACGCCTCTAGATAATTAAAAATCTGCTGTAAAAAGATCGCTTCCATTTCACTAATCCTTATTTTATTGTAAGCTATGTCATCTCGATATGGTCTAGTTATCAAAGGAAAACATGGTAAAGGTACTGTTCCTTTGGAGAGTGTAGCAGTCTCTGGAGATATCAAAGGATATGTAGTTGGACTAGATACCACCTTGAGTTATCGGAACCCCTCAGATGATCCTCTGGAGGTCATGTTCAGGTTCCCAATAGATGAAGGTATGGCTGTTGTAGGACTGGAGGCTAAAATTGATGGAAGAACTATTCATGGAGTGGTATGTTACATTAGTTGGTCATGTGACTGTCATATGATACAATCTCTATAGGTACAAGAAAAAGAAGAAGCTCGTGCTACTTATGATGATGCTATTGCTTCCGGACTGACTGCAGCTCTTGGAGAAGAGAAGACAGGAGATATATTTAGTTTAGCATTAGGTAATTTACCTCCCAAAGGAGAGGCCCAGCTATTGCTCAAGTTAGCAGGAGAGTTACCAGTAGAAGAAGAGGCTGTTCGTTTCTCTCTCCCTACTGTCTTAAAACCTCGTTATACTCCACAACGTCCAGTAAATCCTCTTGCTCCCATATCAAGTGAAGGGACTCAAGTGGAAAAGGGCCATGCTCCAGCTGTGTCTAGCTTCTCTTTGAAGATTACAAATCCCACGGGTATCTCCTCTGTTACCTCACCTACTCATGGTATCAATACCACAGACAAGGGAGGGTTGATTGAAGTTACATTGAAGGAACAAGGTCCTCTAGATAAAGATCTTGTTGTCTTGATCAGTTACAATGAGCCACACACACCTCATGTTACGGTGGAGAACGGGCATGAAGGAACTAATGAGCTACTGAGTAATCCAGCAGTTATGTTGGATTTCTTTCCAAAATTTACCAGTTTACAAGCAGCATGTGAATTTGTGTTTGTAGTTGATCGAAGTGCCAGTATGTCAGGAGCATTTATTGATAGTGCTAAGGAAACTTTAGTTCTCTTTCTAAAGAGCATTCCTCCTGGTTGTTACTTTAATATTATTGGATTTGGATCAAGTTATGAACACCTCTTTCCAAAGAGTGTTCCTTACAATCAGACTAACCTAGACAAAGCTATGAAACTAGCTCAAACAATGCAAGCTGATCTTGGCAGTACAGAATTACTCCAACCTCTTAATTTTGTGTTTGGTCAAAAGTTGTTACCAGGACTATCACGTCAAGTATTTGTACTAACAGATGGATCTGTTGGTAACACTCAAGCATGTATTGATGAGACCAAGAAGAACTTTCATGTTGCTAGGTTAGATATTTCTTATTCAATGAGATCCAACCAGTACCATCTGCTCTTTATATTACAGAGTGTTCACATTTGGTATAGGGTCTGGAGCATCTAGTGCTCTAGTTAAGGGTCTGGCCAGGGCTGGTAATGGAAGTGCTGAATTCATCAAAGAAGGAGAAAGAATACAATCAAAGGTATCATTTAAAGATATGTATGACAACATAACAACAAGTACATTATATTTAGGTCATCAGTAGTCTTAAAAAAGCTCTTCAACCTTCAGTGACAGATGTAGAACTGACGTTCTCTGTACCAGCTGGAGTTAGAGTCCTCCAGGCTCCCAGTAAGATCCCTCCAATATTTAAGGGAAACAAGTTGGTTTTATATGGGATATTAAATGGAGATGGTGCTAGTTTGAGTGGACATTGTTCAGTTACACTTAAAGGCAAAGTATTGGGTAGTGATATAGAACATTGTATGGAGTTTGAAGTTGGTGGTGATGAAGGTCCTCTGTCAGCTTTACCAATTGTCCACCAGTTAGCAGCTAAGAGTTTAATTAAAGATTGGGAGGATAAAGCAGAGAAGAAAGCAGCCATTATTAAAATGAGTGTAGAGTCTAGTGTTGTGTCATCTCTTACTGCTTACGTAGCAGTAGATGAAGATCAAGAGAAACCAATAGAGGGAGCTATTAAAACATGGGATCTAACAGCTACTGAGACAGGTTAGTATTCATCTTGTTAGCTAAGTGAGTGTCATGTTATAAATCTTTTTTTATAGATATGTCTTGTGTTATGCAGAAAACAGCAAGACTCAGTAATAGATTTCTTGATCAACCTCCTCCACCAAACAGGCAGTCTATCCAGTATATGGACCTACCGTCATCATCATTACATGCTGATCTAAGTAGTTCTCAATTAGTTTCTTCTGGATTTAATTATTATGCATCCTCTCTACTAAGATGTTCTTCTGTCAAATATTATTCACCACCTGAAGACTCTGAACTATGTTCATATTTTGGGTCTGGAGCATATGGAAGAAGTCGAAGTGAAAGTAGAAGCCCGAGTAGTAGAAGTCCAAGTAGAGATAGAAGTGAAAGTCTGAATGGTAGCTTCACCCTTTCTCAGTTGATAACTCTTCAATCAGCTGAAGGATTCTGGACTCTAGACCAAAGTCTAGCCTCATTGATTGGTTGTACCCTCGTTGAGTTAAAGAGTACTTGTCCTGCTGGATGTACAGAAGTGATGTGGGCTACTTTACTAGTGTTAGCTTTACTGGAGAAACAGTTTACTAGTCATCGTGATGAGTGGGAATTGGTTGCTATGAAAGCTGAGTTCTGGCTACAAAGTCAACCACTTCAATCAACTGTAGATTCACTCAAACAGATAGCTAGTCAGAATCTGAAATGAAGCCTGTATATGCCCTCATGTCATAACCAGTGTGTTTATTTTACTTTGCCCCTTAATCAAAGATAAGTTTTGTAGTATTTTTAAAAATCAAAATTACAGATATTTTACAATCACGAAAGTCTTTGAAATAATATACCATAATATTTAGACTAGATCAAGTTTTTAACCCTTAAGATGTCGGAACAATAATTAGCATTGTATCAAGATTATCTCTTCACTAAAAGTGATTTAGATATACTCTATCATATGACAGTCATGTGACTATCCTATCAACTAATCAGATATTCCCACATAGTACTTTGCACCCTCTGGTAGCAACAAGGAGGACAAGGGAATCTAAAAAGGGACATTTTTAATTAACATCTTTTTCATGTTGTTACTTACAAATTCTTGGTCCTCCATTAGCCTAACCAGAGGGTGCTTAACCTCAGCAACCATCGGCTGAAGAGTCTTCATCTGAACTCTTATTAATAGAGAGTGTAGTGAAGTTCTCAGAGCATGTTGGATGAATACCAACGGTACTATCAAAATCAGATTTCTTAGCACCCAATTTTATTGCTACAGCATAACCCTGTGTGATCTCTCCAGCATTTGGACTTATAACATGGAGTCCTACCACTCTTTCCTGAAACATAGAGAATTTAATTTCTCTCTCTCTCTCTCTCTCTCTTACATTGTCAGCTTTGTTAACAATTAATTTCATGTAACAATCATTATCGCGAGCAGCCACAGTAAATTCTAGTGGTTTAAAGTGAACATGATATACCTAGATATAAAAACAACAGCACCAACAATAGAATAAAATTAAACTGTAAACATCACTAGTAACCATTGTTCATTTATTACCTCTATCTTGTCTTTGCCAAAAATAAGTTGTGCATCTTCCTCAGCTAATCCAATACATCCATATTCAAGTGGTGCAAATACAGTTGTTGGTACATTGATGTAGTCACAATTAATTGTGTTGCCTGCAAACAATCGTCTCGCCAGACATCGACCCGCTTGAATAGCCAATGGGGTCAGCTCAAGTTTTCCTTGTTGTACATCTCCAATAGCATAGATATGTGGAACGTTAGTCTGTTCATAGACTGTAGGAATATAACCATCTCTACACAAAGACAATTGACCTCAAGGTATTGTTACAAGTATATGTTACTTTGCAACTGTTACTCCAGCCTTTTCCAATTGTAGGTATTTAGTATCTGGGAATCGACCGATAGCAAATAATACCTATGATGTCATAATGACATTGTCATTTATACAAAACGTCTTACTGTATTAAAGTCGGCGTGTCCCTCTTTACCAGATTCTAAGTTTTTGTAATGAACTCGAAGTAATCGAGGAGGTCCCTCAGATATTAACTCAATCTAAAATGTTCACAAGTTAATTAGATTGTTACTATAGCAACAGTATTACCCTAGTAGGAACAGTTTTACGAATAAACTTGATTTTGTTTTTTAACATATCTTCTCCAATTATATCAGCCATTTGCTATGAGTGACATTAAACAGAATCGTGATAAATTCAGTCCTCACTTGATCAAATCCTCTTAAGAGAATAGATCGTACCATACAACAGGTGTCAAAGCCAAGTTTAGCAAGGAATCCTGCGCATTCTAATGCCACATACGATGCACCCACTACTAAAGTTTTCCCAGGGGGTGTGGTCATTGAAAATATATCGTCACTTGTAATACCATATTCTTTAGCACCAGGTATGTCAGGATAGCGAGGTCGTCCACCTAGCAGAGGAAAGAGACAGAGAAAATGATATCAGGACATCTACAAAGACAACAAACACACTTACCAACAGCAACTACAATTCGTGCACCAGTAGTTAAATGTTCTCTGTCTTGCAAATCACGATACTACACAATATATGAGTATATTACACTACTATAATACACTACAATATTACTATTACCAGCAAAGTATGAGAATCAAAGAACTTGGCTAGTCCGTTGATATATTTAACTCCTTTGCTACGAAGTGTAGAACGATAACTCCAGTTAAGTGAACGAATGTGATTTTGTATAGCCTCTACCATTTGAGTCCATGCATGACTCACTGAAAGAAGAAAGGAACACTGTTAATAAATTTGTAGAAATGGATGCAATTTTTAAATAAAATGGACAGACAGAGGTAGTACCTTCTTTTGAAAATGTCCATCCATAATGTCTAGCATCATCAAGTTGTTGTCCTATATTAAAAGAAATTTTTTTATAATGGACTTAACTTATATTGGTACATACCAAGCAATGAGGCTTGATGCATCAGTTTCTTAGGAATACATCCCACGTTAACACAGGTACCTCCTAACCCCCATGTGGTACCAACTGGTGAAGGTTTGACATAGTCTAAACAAAGGACTTTAGTGCCTTCTATTTTAGCAGCTTCCTATGGGAATGGATACACTGTCAGTAGAATGGATCCACATATTATGGAATGGATGTATATTTAGTAGAATGGATGCATGGCTAATATAATAATATTAAAAGGATGTTTCTTTGTTGATACAATTTTCCTACTTAAGACAAATAAAATACCATGTCAAAATAACAAACTCTGTACGTAACACATCAATTTTTAACATAAAATATAATTTAGAATATGATAGTACAAATTATTTATATACCTTGGCACATGCTAGTCCTCCTGATCCTCCTCCAATAACAATGAGATCGTAATCATAGGGGTGGTTCACAACATTATCTCTTTTCATTGTGCCCTCTGTTATAAAACCAGCTAGTAGGCCTTTAGTGAATGAAGTGACAATAGTATCACAACCTCCAAAATGCTGTCCATTGATAAAGACATTAGGTACTGTTGACTGACCACTGATTTCAGCAACAGTTTTTTGGATAGCAGCTCCTTTTGCTACAAAAGAAGAGGGAAGTTTCAGGTTGAACTAGCTCAATATAACCGAGAGAATAGTTAGTTATCTTACCTACAACATCCAATTCTATTGCAGTATACGCAACACATTGAACATCAAACAATTTCTTGACCTACATGTAACATAATACGTTTATCATGACTGACTGACAGAATGCTTGTCAACTCACTCGTTTGCAAAATGGGCAGGTTGTTTTGCTGTAGATCAAAACGTGAGTATTTTGGATCTGTTCTTTAACTCGTTGTTTGATTTCAGCCATTTCGTCTTCTTCCACCGCTCTTTGTTCTGACTGTCCTTCTAACTGTTTTGTCGGTGGTCCTGAATCCATAATATAACTAGGTGAACCTTGTCGCTTCGTCTCTGATCTGTGAGAGTGATAATGCCCCAAAGAGATGGCAAAGAAATTTACAAATAGCAGTTATGCTCTATATCTCCTTAAAAATATTGTTAAATATTCGTAGTATAACTTTATACAACCTAGCAATCACATGATCAGTATGTATACACGTGGTATTATAGTAATTATTATTATAGTAAATGTTTTCCCTGTACTCGTCTGAGTGTATGTGTGTTGGACAAACATTATGGAAGAACGTGATAACAAAGATGACCACATACCATCTCCCAAGAGGCCACGTCTAGTTGATGAGGATGAGGAAGAGGTGAAAGAGAAGGATACAGTTGTTATGGAACTTAAAGACACCAAAAATCTTGAAAGTGAAAATACATTTTTAATGGAGAAAGACGTTGGTATTACTGAATATGTTAATGAGGAACATAGTCGATTCTTTGCAATATTAAAGCAAAGGTATAATTAGAACCAAGTACTACAGTTATGGTACATTATATTTTGCTATAGATATTCTGATTTCATTGTCCATGAGATTACGCCCACGGGAGACATAGTACAACTCACTACATTTGATCTTCCTGACTCCACCCATGTTAGACCCTCCCTCTCATATTATTGTATATTAATATGCATATAGGATGATGGACTCAATAAAACATTAGATACGTTAATAACAGAAGAAGACTTACAGAAATTACAGGAACTTGCTAAATCTGATGATCAAAGTCATCATATAGAGTTGCAAGTATAGTCAACTACCAATTTGTACTATTTTATAGTAACTAGGTGTCATCAGCTTCTAAAGAGTCTAGGACATTGATACATAAAGGAATTAAAAAGAAGTTCCCTAATTTAGATAGTCGAACTATTACTGAAAATGAAAAAACAGTTATTAGAGTTTTTCTACGTGGTAAAGGTGACATCATTGTGATGTCATTGTACTAATGGATAGTATGTTTGTTTAATAGGTTTATCAAATCGATCTAACTGGCCTCGTCACTATGGTGACTATGTGAAATGTGTTTTGTTTAAAGAGAACAAGGATACAATGCAAGCTGTTAACATTCTTGCTAAAATGTTGAGGTAAAAATAAGTAAAATTTTACACGGATACCCTATTTAAATTTTAGAGTCAAGCCATCAATATTTCACTATGCTGGTACAAAGGACAAAAGAGCAATTACCTCTCAACACATTACCATATACAGGTCTATCTAAATATAGTAGGTGATGTCATTATGACATCATTACATTATTGTAGGGTTTCTCCAGAGAAACTGTTAACAGTTAATGGAGCCAATGCTGGAATAAAACTTGGCAATTTTGAGTCAGTTGCTATACTTGACACAATTTGTTTAATACAGAAATATTGTTATGTAATTTTGTAGATATTGTAAACTATCAATAAAACTTGGAGAAATTAAAGGCAATCATTTCACTGTGGTTCTGAGGTAAATTACTGTGTGTCCACATATGTATGATAAAGATTTTGTTCTAAGGGACGTAAGAGATGAGAGAGAAGATGGACAGTCATACTGTGGACTAGAGGAGAGAGTCAAAGATATGATGGAGTCATTAAAACAAAAAGGATTCTTGAATTATTTTGGAATGCAACGATTTGGAACATCCATTATCCCAACTCATCATATCGGCCGGTAACCAATCAACAATGTCATTATGACATCACCATATTGCATAATGTAGAGCACTTCTTCACTCAGACTGGCAAGAAGCCATCGACTTAATTCTTAAGCCAAGAGAAGGAGGCATGTTATATTGTAGTGACATCAAATATCAGGATATATTTTCACAGAACCACTAGATGTACACGTTATTAGACAATATTATCAAGAAACAAAAGATGTCACTGGAACACTTGACAAGTTATCCTCTCAAAGACATAACACTATTGAAGTCCAGCTGCTAAAAGGACTTGAAAAACATGGTCCAAATAATTTACTGGGAGCTCTATATTTTGTATGTGTTACATAATGTTATGTAACACTCTAGAGTTGTCTTGTTCTAGATACCTAGAAACACTCGTATGATGTATGTACACAGTTATCAGAGTTATGTATGGAATAGAATAGCATCATTTCGATTTAGAAATGGTGGACTGAAACCCATACCTGGAGACCTGGTCTATAAAAAGTCAAATGATGAGCAGGTATATATCAAACACAGGATGTACGTATCCCTTCTATAAATACATTCTCAGATCTAGACTTACATACTCAAAGTCTCATACTCGTAATTTCATTCCATAACAAAGTCTTTGTTTTTTACTTATAGGAGTTAGTGGAGATTATTACAGATGACACTTGTTCTTCATATACAATATATGATGTAATATTACCTCTACCAGGATACAGTGTGAAATACCCTAACAATACCAGTAATTAAATACAAAACATATTAAATAATAATATATTTTGTTAGTTGGTGAGGAATACCTCAGAATACTTGCTGAAGACAATTTATATCCTGAGAAACTACTACACAGAGTAAAGTAATGATCATGTGATGATCATGTGACTTGTTGACATGATTCTTATAGAGATTTTGCTCTCCCTGGTGGATATCGATACCTGATAACTAAACTAGATAATCTGGAATGGTTGGTACATGTAAAAACATGTAGAAATTATCATTAAATTAATTAATATTATAGGGAGCTATTACAATATGATGATGTCACTGTTCCACTTATCCAATCAGATTGGGATGTGTTAGCGGGCAATTTGCCTCCACCACCCAATCCATGTAAGGACACTAGCTTAAAAGTATTCAATAATTACATAATTTTGTAGCTGGAAGCAAGACAGCTCTGATTTTAAAGTTCTCTTTGCCTTCTTCAACGTATGCTACAATGGCTTTAAGAGAAATTCTTAAACATGATACATCATCACATTCTCAAACTCAATTGAACCAGTTATCAGATAATACTAGATCACTAGAAAATGATGATGAAGTTAGTTGTTGTTAGTGTGTATTGTGTAGAGTAATAAATTGAAAATATTAAAACTGTATATAATATTATTATTAATTAGATTATCAAGTAAAGTTCAATTAAAACAAGAAGTAAATGATACTTGAGATATAGAACATTCTTTAGTGTGAGATGCTGAGAGAGAAATAGAGAGTACAGCCATTTACTTGCAGTACGTGTTACTTGTGAGGATATGACGGATCTGTTAATAGTTGGCCCTCTCCAAGTCCTGTGTAGACCAAACTAATCCTCATTATCACTATTAGAGATATAATGTACTTTCACTCATAGCACTGGGTACACTAGAAAGTATCTCTGAGCTCTGCTTGTGTTTGCTTGTCTCTCTTTTACCTTCACCATTTTCCTCTTCTTTATCTGTTTTGTCAAGCCGTATAAACTATAAAAACAAATAAAAGATATTAAATATTAGAAGCCACTTACATCACGATATTTCTTTAAATATTGTTGAAGTGGTTCTACATAGTTATCAAAACCTAGTGTAGAGAGAGCATATAAAATGTCATCTCCTGTTATTGTCTTTCTCTTTTCATCAATACATCGATCTGATGCTCTAAGAAAATAATGTTAGGGAAAAGAAGTGTATCATTTAAGCAACAGCTAGCTGTTAGTTGGAGGATACTCGCTGGTTAAAAAACTAATATATTCAGAGACACATTCTTGCATACATTCTTTGGCGTCTTTAGATACCTGTGAATCAAAGTATTGCCGTGATAGTTTATAATAATTATTATCAAACAACCTTTCCACTTTTAGGGATAGCATTTCTCATAGTCCTTCCAATATTGTTAATAGGTACAAATCGATCCTGGAACGTAAGATGTATAGACAGAGTAGATATATGTATGTACCTGGTCTCTGTACATAGTTGGTGTAGACTTTTTAGGTTTCAATTTAACAGATGAGGGTTCATCTAAGGGATACTCAAATCTCAAGTTTTGTGGGTCAGAACTCAACTCGACAGAGTTAGTACTTAGATCTGTATGACATATGATGTAATTGCTAACTTGAAGGAGTGGAATACCTTTTGTTAATTGTGTCTGCTGTTCCATAACTGACTCTAAAGGACTTTTACGTTGGACAGGTTGGTGATATAGTGAGTGTTGTTCTAAATTATTACTGTTACTACCCATAGTCTCAGCTGATCTATTATATAGACTTGTTGGTAAAGGTGAGCTTTGATAAGCTGATAATTCATTTGGATAAAAAGATTGAAGAGTATGTTTATTGGATGAACTAGTCATTAGACCTAGGGTGTCCTGTGTTGGTACATTAGTATCGAGGCTTCTCTCTAGTTCAACTATTTCCATTGGGCCACTTAATGCTGTCATGACTAAAGAGTTAAAAGTTAAAGAGAGTAAATGTTAGAATTATAATCCATGTTATATTGGTGACTCATTCACACTCATTCTATTCCTACCCGCTAATCTACCTTATCAAGAATCTGGTTGGTCAACAGTGAGCCGAGAAAGGACCAATCAATTGACAGGCAGCCATCAGCCAATGAGATTCTTCTATCTTCTAACGTTGATACTCCTCCGTACATCTTTGTATACTTCTTTGTATAATTAGCCACACCCTTTTTAATTCAATCATTTCAGGAGCTTTCCCAATGAAGATAATCATCAAATCTTTGAAAGGTTCTGAGGAGACCATAGAGGTAATAAAATAATATTATTATATAATTAAAACTAATTAATAAAGGTTAAAGATGGTTCCGTGTCAGTAAAAGATTTACGAGAAGCATATGAAAAACAAGTTGGGAGCGCCGCAGTGTCTTGTCGACTGCTCTACAAGGGGAAAACCCTGAATGGTGAGCACTTATTTGATTGTGTTAGTGTATACAATAATATATAGAGTCGTCAACATTGGATTCATATGAAATATCAGATGGAGATAAACTCCATGCCATTTATAAAGCTGGATCATCAGGTAAAGAAGATTATATGTACATGCATATTATGTTATATGTGATGTATCGTGTATGTTATTATGTTTGCTTCTGTAGGAGCCCAGGCTTTGGCAAGAACTAAATTCTGGGAGTATTTGAAGACATTTCTTCTCAAGCATTTCAGTGAAGAAGATGCTGTTAAAATAATGGAGTGCATGAAACAGGTCAGTAGAACACATTAGCTCTGATATGCTGTGTCTTATTGTTTTACTGACAATTTTTATCTTTTACTGAGGATTTTTATCTTGTGCAGGAAATTCGACGTAGGATATATGAGGTTGGATTAGATATAATTGAGGAAACTGCAGCTGCAAATTTGAAGCTGATCTCCTAAGAAACTCAATACTTTGTGTTGTTCTAATTATACGTATTGAAAGTAAAATTAAAATTATAGTTCCACTGCATCAGCTGCTGTCATAGGAGTTTTGTTTTGGAGAGAGAAAAGACTTCTGACGTTTGTAGTGGCTAGACGTAAAATCCACCAGTAGCTATGGCAACGCACAAAGTGCTTCACGATTTTGTGGGTCAAAATAAACAGATGTTAACTGTAAAGCGTGGAGACTTGGTAACTGTATTGAACAAGTCCAGCAATGGATGGTGTACCGTAAGAGGAAATGATAAGCAGTCGGGTCTAGTGCCAACCAGTTACCTGGAAGCTATTCTGGTTAGCAATTAATAATGGCAATAACATAATGTGTTGCTAATAATATAGGAAAGGACAGATTCTTTAGCAAAAGGGACACAATTTGTTGTCATTTATGGTTATACTGGGAAAGATACTCACCAACTTACTATTAAAAGTGGTGATAAAGTAAGTATAATTCTATTATTAATAATCAATTACTTTATTGTAGTTGTCATTAATTGGACAAAACACTAAAGATTGGTGGCATATGAAAAATATAGCTACTGGTCAAACTGGATTAGTTCCTGCATCTTTTATCAAAATGGAGGAAGAACAGAGCAGTGAACCTTTATCAAATGAAGTAAGCAAATGGACATATAGATAGTCAATGGATGAATGGAATGGACAGTTGATGGATAGGTAGATAAAAGAATGGACACAACATTACAAATGGTATTTAAATTATGTACTTAATGATAGCAATCTAATTAATGTAGGATGTAGATGAAGTTCTACTCTCAATTGATCGAGCTATAGAGAAGATCCAAACTGATGCATCTGCTACTGGTAACATATACACCTCACAACAGAAGAACTCTTTACAGTAAGTAACACAACTTAATTGATGTTGTGTATTCATTTGTCCCTATATCAATATCTAATGTTTTGTAATAACAGTTCCTGTTTATTTTATAGTGGATTAATAAATAAACATAATTATCTTGTGTATGTATTTTATTCTATAGAACACTAATTGCCCATCGTCAGAAGGTTATGGAAGAGAGGGGTGTGGTTACTTCACCTACCCATAAAACCAAAGCAAAGCAGTCTCTTCAAACACAATCAGAAGAACAACAACGTCGTAAAGCTCCACCCCCTCCTACAACAGCAGAGACAACTTCCTCTACTGTAGAATCAGTTAGTGTAGAACCTTTGGATCTAGCAGGTATCCAGCTAAGAGACAAAGGTAATGTTTCCTTAACACGAAATCGTCCCAAGAGTGAGATGTATGCAACACGTCCTGCTCCTCCACCACCTCGGAGAATTGATTCATTAAAACCTAGTTTAGTATCTCCGTCTCTTGATAAAATAACTGCAATTAATGAGGAAAGTTTGGTTGAAAATAAGACACCATCAGAAGATAATGTTGGAGTTTCTAATGAGAAGAAAAATATTGAAGCATCAAGTGAAGTTATTGATGATAATTCTAGTGAGGAAGGGATTGTGGAGGCTGTAAGCCCAGCTACTAAAAAACGTATTGCTTCTTATCTTACTCGAGCTGGACACTCCTCACTGCAAATTGTTGAGGAGAACACAACTGAAGAGAAACCCATTCAATTGCCAAGTGAATTTCCTCCTGAGGTAGCTGCGGAAATGATAGATGTTGTACGAAACAGGTAACCCAGCTAATTAATAAATTATTTGAAATTATTGTTAAGGACTGGACTGAGTCATCCAAAATCTGCATTGGCTGTAGAAGGTCTCTTACAATTTATAGAAGAGAAGATACCAGTGATATCTCCTGTCATGGATGGACTGTTAGCATCACTACACACTTCTCAAGTAATCTAGTAGCAACATATTTTACTATTTTTGTTATAGACACAGGAAAAAGAGGCAGCTGGAGATACATTTGAAGGTAACCAGGACTTGATGAGATTGAAGGAGATCTTTTTTGAGATGCAAGAGGTAAGAGATGATAGTCAACAACGTGGCTGGGCTGTAAGGGATGACAGTGAAGCTATTGGACAACACTTGGAGGAGCTATTGCAAATATTGGTAAGTCACTGAGCTCAGTAACTGGTACTGTTGTATATGTTCTGTTAGTGTGATGCTGATCCTGCTGTGTCAAAGACTGCAATACAAGAAGATAAATATGAAAATGTTCTTACACTTATCTCATATTATCAATTGGAACATCGTGTCTCACTCCGTCTGCTTTTGTTAAAAGTGTTTGGGGCATTTTGTACTTTGGATCAAGAGGTTGTTAGTGTTATGTTACAGTCAGTGCTACCCAATGAACTTGGACATGATATCCAAGTGAATTTAAATGGTAAATATTGTAGTTGTTGCTATTTTTAGCTTGAAAATTCTATTTTTAGAAACTGAGAAGGCTGTGATGTCTACTGTTGTATGTATAATGATGTTCTCTACAGCTGAGGATGTTCCATTACCTGTATATGGTGAGTGGGTGTGGCTTTGTAACTAGGTAACACCTCTCTTATAGATCAATGGGACTTGGACTACGTCAAATTTCTTTTGGAGACTATAGAAAATCCTCCTGACTCTGATATTGATGATGAACTACCTGATGTATTTCTTAATGTCTTGCTAAGTTTTAATCAACACTTCGAATGTCAGTTATATAACATGAAATTTGTTTGAGATTATTTCTTTCTTTCCTTTTGTAGATCCTTCCAATAACTTGGTTATGCAAGGTCTTAAAGAATCTTCTAATCCTCGTACATTTAGTGAGAAACTTATGTTACTTGTCAACAGAGGAGGTATAGTTATTTGCCACTAACAATATGGTGTAATGTATCTCTTGTAGATGATCCAGTATCTATTACAAAACCATGCTGTCCTGATTCTCTTACAAAAATACTGCTTGACTTATTTGCTGATGAGGTTACGTCTAAAATATTCTACACAACTGATCTTATGGTACTAATTGACATCATATCGCGACAGATTCATGACCTCTGTCCTGGAGAGAAGGTATTATGTAATCAGTCCAAAGCTGTTCTTTTATAAATACTTTCTTTTAATAAAGTTACGAACACATTATCTGGAATTACTTCATCGTTTACTTGGCTCTACAAATTACACTGATCATCGTCATAGACAAGGAGAAATTTTGTCTTGTCTTCAACGGATAATGGGAGAAGAAGGAAAAGAGAGTCAACCTGATCAAGAAGCAGTCAAAAGACTATGGGATACATATCCTGATGTATTTGGTAGTCAGGACAGTAGCTAGGTGATAGATACCAGTGCATACCACTGATTATTCTCTCTTACTTTATACATTTATAAACTGGCAGATTTTTAAGTTGTGTGTGTTTAATTCCTTTTAATCTGGATATTAGTGTTAACGAAATTAAAATTTGATTGAAAAAAGGCTAAAATTTGAATCCTTTTGACTTCAAGTCGCTTCTTGCTTTCTCTATGTCTTTTTTTAATTCCTCAGCTGCTTCAGTACAATCGTTGAATGTCATCAAATTATATCCAATGGTTGCTAAGGAATAACACTAGATCATAATAAAAAATAGTTGCTATGAAAACAGTAAACATATATGGCCTTAAAGATGAATGTAGAAATTAGAAGACAATAAACATGTTCTACTTACTCCAAGACACATAATGGCATACAGTGGCATCTAAAAGATAATAATTATTAGTAATTGTGGGCAGTTTTTGTATTTACTGGTATTAAGGCTTCTTGTAGCTGTGGTGAGAGAGTCACTGGGAACCATCCATTTAACAGTCCATACCACGCTTCCATGAAGATAGCTCCAAATGCTAGCCATTGTACCAACTTTGTGCAGACTACCATAATTAATAGCCTGAATTTTTAACTCTTTTACTACTGTGCGTACTTATTGTTCACGTGATGAGGACTTGAAAGCGAGCTCGGAAGTGTGGATTTCCTATTAGAATTTAAAAGAATTATTTTATTAAAATAAGTATTTAAGCATAAAAATTTCAAAATTTAGCTTGCTACACTGTTGTAATGGTCTGGTTGTTACTAGTACTATCAGTTTCAGAATATTCCTTTCTTTGTATAGCAGACTCTCTCTTTGTAGTTGACTCATTCCAGTTGCAGAAGTGTATGTTCTTCTCAAGCAACTTGCATCTATTGAAGTGTTTAAAATCCCATTATCATAAATGGAAGTGCTACATCTTTATATCTTGATTTCTTGCCACTTTACTTCAGTTGTATTGTAGTACATTTAGCATCTCAAAGTACAATACATGAACTTTTGAGATCCCAGGCAACACCACGTGGAGGTAGTACTACATTGTTGCCTACACTGTTGGGAAAGAGAAGAGAGATACGAATTATATACTTGGAGATCTAGAATGTGAAGTCTTAAAGGATGGGCAGGGAGAAGATGACAATTTAGAACTTTCAAGTTACGTATATTCTTTGGGTTCATCCAATGTTAACTGTAGGAAAAATTGTAACAAACCTTACAGATGGAGTTCTAATATCCACTGCAGGCACTTGTTAACAAGAAACTATAGGAAATATTGTAAAGAACTTATCTACCATATTGGAGGAGGAGTTCCTGATAATTTCCTTGTGGCATTGTAGAATTAAAATATTGTAAAGGAGACTAGAACTTATCTGTATACTGCAGTTCTTGATCAACAACAATAGATTTCTTCTTGATCCACTGTAGAATTAAAAATTGTAAGGGAGACTAGAACTTATCTGTATACTGCAGTTCTTGATCAATGATAGATTCTCCTTGATCCACTGTAGAATTTAAAAAATGTAAGGGAGACTAGAACTTATCTGTATACTGCAGTTCTTGATCAACGACAATAGATTTCTTCTTGATCCACTGTAGAATTAAAAATTGTAAGGGAGACTAGAACTTATCTGTATACTGCAGTTCTTGATCAACGACAATAGATTTCTTCTTGATCCACTGTAGAATTAAAAATTGTAAGGGAGACTAGAACTTATCTGTATACTGCAGTTCTTGATCAACAATAGATTTCTCCTTGATCCACTGTAGAATTTAAAAATTGTAAGGGAGACTAGAACTTATCTACTGCAGTACTAGTTCTTGATCAGCAATAGATTTCTTATCTTGATCCACTGTAGAATTTAAAAAAATGTAAGGGAGACTAGAACTTATCTGTATACTGCAGTTCTTGATCAACAACAATAGATTTCTTCTTGATCCACTGTAGAATTAAAAATTGTAAGGGAGACTAGAACTTATCTGTATACTGCAGTTCTTGATCAATGATAGATTCTCCTTGATCCACTGTAGAATTTAAAAAATGTAAGGGAGACTAGAACTTATCTGTATACTGCAGTTCTTGATCAATGATAGATTCTCCTTGATCCACTGTAGAATTTAAAAAATGTAAGGGAGACTAGAACTTATCTGTATACTGCAGTTCTTGATCAACAATAGATTTCTCCTTGATCCACTGTAGAATTTAAAAATTGTAAGGGAGACTAGAACTTATCTACTGCAGTACTAGTTCTTGATCAGCAATAGATTTCTTATCTTGATCCACTGTAGAATTTAAAAAAATGTAAAGGAAACTAAAAATTATCTGCATACTGATCTAATGTGACACTGCACAGGCTACAACCCAGCTGGATACTAATGATGACAAGAATACATAGATTATACTAACTTACTTTTGTTAACAAACCTGTGTCTTCTAATACAGAGAATGATCATGAATGAAGCTATAGAAGAAAAACTAAGGAAACAAGGCTCGAAGATCAAAATTGACTTATCAAATTGTGAAAATATGTGGTGATAAGCAGTTTATGAAATGAAATTTGACCTGATTTTTGAAAACTTGTGAAGCTGTCTTCACTTCAAACTTTAAAATAAGCTAAGCTCTCTTTAAAGTCCCGATCTCAACATAGAAATCTTTAAAATAGATGACCAGATTCGAGGCAGAAAAATGACATGTGGACTTAAAAATGCCTGATCAAATTAATGCAATAGCTATTATGAAAAATATGTCAAATTCAAAAATGTAATACACATGTGATTTTTAAACATCGCTATTCTGATGACTAAGTTATCTTAAATGCCCGAGTTCAATAACGTTAAGCTGTCTTTGAATGCCCGAGTTCAATAACGTTAAGCTGTCTTTGAATGCCCGAGTTCAATAACGTTAAGCTGTCTTTGAATGCCCGAGTTCAATAACGTTAAGCTGTCTTTGAATGCCCGAGTTCAATAACGTTAAGCTGTCTTTGAATGCCCGAGTTCAATAACGTTAAGCTGTCTTTAAATGCCCGAGTTCAATAACGTTAAGCTGTCTTTAAATGCCCGAGTTCAATAACGTTAAGCTGTCTTTAAATGCCCGAGTTCAATAATGTTAAGCTGTCTTTAAACTGTATTTAAGTCAGTCAAAGCATCAAAAATGAAATGAGATGAGCAATTGTAATACAAAACAAATAGCATTTGAAGATTGAGTTAACACTTGATAACTCAGAATTCAGCAATTCAGAAGCAATATCAGCAAAGCTTCATTGAAGAAACTCTCGAAGCTAATGCTTGCAGTGCAATGAGGCAGCAGCAGTAATATACAGAATAGAGTAATAGAAACTAGTCCTCATGTACTACGGGTACATAGAGGGATCACTAGTTTCTACAATACATTATATATTAGGACTTCCATCTCCTTATAATGAACTGTATTAGTGTCTAGTTCTGTTATAGAATGTAGTAGTACAGTTACTGTCACATAGCGTACAGTTACTAAACAAAAATAGACAAGGTAACTCACAGTTTTGAAGGAAGACAAGCAACAACAACAACAACAACAAAATAATAATAATAATACAGAGGTGTGTGTGGACATAATACACCCAGAAAAAGCTGGGGAAAAACTAGACCCAGTAAAAGCTGAGTAAAACTTAGGTAACCCAGAAAAAGCTGGGTAAAAAGTAGATGGGCCACAAAAAACTAGCCTACATGCTCAAAACATAACAATTATCTAGATCTAAGAAAACTAGGAGCACATGATACCTTGTCGATCATGCACTCCTATCAATAACTAAATGACCCAGTCTAAAAAAACTAGATGACCCAGTCTAAAAAAACTAGATGGCCCAGTCTAAAAAAACTAGATGACCCAGTCTAAAAAAACTAGATGGCCCAGTCTACAAAAACTAAATGGCCCAGATACTGTCAGGGTCAAACCCAAGCTGTGGGCCAGAAATGACTTTCTACCGAAGCAAACACACAGTGATAACCAACTAAGCACAAACAAATCCCTTAGATACAGCGGTGTATCAACAAATGGACTTGTAACAGAACATAGGGAGATGGAAGTCTATATTGTCATGAGCTGTTAACATGCAAGTCTTCACTTTAGTCCATCATATGTCGTCCATCATGCAACTATCCAATACATGAAACAGTGTACACTACATACATGAACAGACTTACAGTTTACCACAATAACCAACAACAGCATCAGCTACTAAATAGTAACAGTCCTCCATAACAGTACAGTGACAAAGATAGCATTGATCTCCTGAGCAGTTAGACTTGTCATAGTATCCAGAGACAGTAACTTCTGCGACTTATTCTAATGAAGAGAAAGAATTTAAAATAAATGAAACAGTCAGTAGTGAATAAAATAGAATAGCTTCAAAAATTTAAATTAGAATGATTATGCCACATTTAATTTTATGCTTCTACAATAGTATAAGTTTATTCTAACAAAGCAGGTATATTTACTTGTCTGTTTCAGCTGTCTTCAGTGACATTCAAAACATGTATATACATGTACAAAAGAGAGATAGGAGTTCTTCTCCGGATCCGGTTCAGGGTATAATGCTCATCAGCTCTCCATTTGGTCAAACTGAGCAACAGTGCACACTTGATTTTTTTATACCACGTTTTTCCCGGGTTTTTACTGGGCATGCGCAGTAAGATGCAAAACCTGAGTTACTAGATTAACAAACCAGTCTTACCAGTTATTTCATTGTGCTTTAGGAACAATATGATAAAGATAAAGACAATACTACCATGCTATTCAAAAATGAGGCAATCTGATTGGTCAGTAGGCTACTATTTTCCCGCTTTAAAGTGTTGTACTATATTAAGCAAATATTATTATTGGAGATGTATATTACATCATAATGTTCATTGTTGGTTACTTACTACACATACTTACCTTGTATGTGTAGGTAGTATAAGCCGCCATGACAATAATAATAATTAATTTTTGAGAAAATTTATTTCAAACTTGTATTATTATGTTTTTTTTCAAATTAATCTGCATGTGTTTTCACTCTATTTTATTCAATTTTAGTTTGAATGATTAATTTTAATAAAACTATTGCAAAAGAACGCATACGGAGGTGAACGGAAACTTTCTAAAAATTTGTACAGAAATACAATGTACCCAAAAACAGTTAGTCCGTATACTAGAAGAGATTTTATATCCTGAAGTTGACGGAGATATCCTAATCAGACAACGTGTCTTTGTAGTCTGTGGGTGTTTGTTCTTGTGTTTCTCCCTTAGTTGTAGCATTCATCATGAATGTTTTGAGAGGTTCAGGCTACAAAAAAGACGACGAAGAAGGTAGAAACAGTATAGCTTTGCAATAATTTCATTTTTAATTTCACAGCTGGTAAAAGTGGCCCTTTTCAGAACATTGAGAAGAGTACTGTACTTCAAGAGGTAAGATAAACTTATTATATTCGTTATTTTATTCTTATATCTAGGCTCGAGCATTTAATGACAACGTGATCAATGCTAAGAAATGCACTCAGATACTAACAAAGATCCTTTACTTGATTAACCAGGTACTATGACCACACCCATTAACCACACCCCATATAATTATGTACAACAGGGTACGACTCTAAATCCCACTGAAGCAACAGAAACGTTCTTTGCTATCACAAAATTATGGCAATCTAAAGACATCATTCTTCGACGTCTAGTTTATCTGGCTGTTAAAGAAATGGCAAAGATTGCTAATGATGTAATTATTGTAACGAGCAGGTATATATGATTATATGTCTAGTAACTGATTATATTGTTTGTGTTTAGTTTGACTAAAGATATGACTGGAAAAGAGGATCAGTATCGGGGCAGTGCTATAAGAGCATTGTGTGTGATTACTGATGTAAGTACTATTGTACATGACATTCATATGACATACTCGTCCCTCTCCTCCTCAGAATACCATGGTGCAAGCTATTGAGCGCTATATGAAGCAAGCTATTGTTGATCGTAACCCAAGTGTTTCATCTGCTGCATTGGTGTCAGCACTGGTAAGCTAGTTAAAAATGGATAAATGGTCACTGTTAATGGATGCATACAATTACAGCACATGTTTCAACGAGGGACAATTGAGATAGTAAAGAGGTGGGTTAATGAAGCACAAGAAGCTGTCTCCTCTGATCATCTTATGGTACAAGTAAGTAGCTAACAGTTAATAATAATATTGATTGACTGACCACACCCTTTATTAGTATCATGCTATGGGATTGTTGTATCATATTCGTAAACATGACCGTTTAGCTGTGACTAAAATGGTTACAAAGTTGTCACGATCAGGTCTGCGATCTCCATATGCTTATTGTCTTCTGGTACGATATAATTAAATGATATTATTCTGTAATTAAAGTTTCTATTTTAGATTCGAATTGCTTGCAAAGTTTTGGAGAGTGAAGAGAGAAGTAGTAACAATATGTTGTATGATTTTCTAGAGTCTTGTCTTCGTCATAGGAATGATGTGAGATCACATGACTGTCATGCCATTATCACATGATTTATATTATGTAGATGGTAAACTATGAAGCAGCTCGTGCTATGGTTAACTTGAACAATGTCACAGCTAAAGAACTACAACCGGCTGTATCAGGTATTAATTTGACTGTTTAATGAGGTTCTTTGACTTTTTTATAGTTCTACAAATATTTTTGGGTTCTCCAAAAGCTACAACTCGTTTTGCGGCTGTTAAAACTCTCAATAGAGTAAGTGTTTTTTGGAAATATAGTTAAATATCTTGTCTGTTTTCGCCAGATTGCAATGTTACATCCTGATGTAGTAACCAGTTGTAATGTTGATTTGGAAAATCTTATTTCTGACACTAATCGTAGCATTGCTACACTTGCCATTACTACTCTACTTAAAGTAAGGACTGGTTCCCATTCTCTCTTGATATGACTGATTCTCATACTAGACTGGAAATGAGGCTAGTGTTGATCGTCTCATGAAACAGATTACTAGTTTCATGTCTGAAATATCAGATGAGTTCAAGACAGTTGTTGTTGAAGCTATACGTTCAGTGTGTGTCAAGTTCCCACGTAAACATCACATACTGATGACCTTTTTGGCTAACATGCTACGAGAGGAAGTCAGATGACATTTTAGATAGAAATTTCAAGCTATCTTAATTTGTTTAGGGAGGATTTGAGTATAAAAGAGCTATAGTGAACACGATAATAGCTATCATTGAAGAAAATGCTGAAGTCAAAGAATCAGGTAACATGTCTTCTCATTGAAGCTCAAATGATTTTATTTCTTTTGTAAGGCTTGGCTCATCTTTGTGAATTTATTGAAGATTGTGAACACACTGAATTGGCTAATCGTATTCTCTATCTCCTTGGAAAAGAGGGTCCTCGTACTACAAAACCTTACAAGTACATACGCTTTATTTACAACCGAGTTCTCCTAGAGACTGCCACTGTTCGAGCAGGTAGGTATTAGACTATTAGTACACACACACACGTGCGCGCAATGTATACTCCTTTGGGTCTTTTTATTTCTTACAGCTGCTGTAACGTCTTTAGCTAAATTTGGAGCCTCTTGTGATGAGCTATTGAACAGTATTTTAGTGTTATTGGAAAGGTGATTACCTCTTCTTTTTAAGCTCCACCCATTAAGACACACCTCTCTGATTAGATGCCTCTTAGATGGTGATGATGAAGTGAGAGACAGGGCTTTGTTATATTTGGAGGTCTTGAAGCAAAAACAGAAGTCTTTATCGTCTGCTTACATATTAAATCGTAAGTTCTTTTAATGATAAAGTTGGCGGGTTGCTCCCAGAGTATGTCCCTTTAATAATGGCGTCATCTGGTTTTAATTATTCCCCGCTATATTAAATTCTACACACTCGCCAGGCCAACAGTGTGTGTGGTCGGTCTGAACCGGATGATAGAAACATGATCTTATAATATCACTTTATTAATTTTAACCCTTTTTAGCTCTGAGTGTTTCTGTGGTTGGACTGGAAAGAGCACTTATGAATTATTGTAGTTCTCCCAATGAGCAACCATTTGATATAAAGACTGTTCCCATAGAAACCACTCCCCTCTCTGAAATACCAAAATGTAAGTCAAGTATCCTAATTACATGAAACATTAGATGGTAATATTGTATCCCACTTAGCGATGGGTGAGGTCACACCTAGTGCCTCAGTACAGAAGACTGCTGCCCCAGCTGCATCTAAACAAGATGTGTATGCAGGTAGGACTTGTATATATCGTACATTGACCCATCTCTCTTTCTCTCTAGAACAATTGTCAGCTATACCTGAGTTTGCTAAGCTAGGCCCCTTATTTAAGTCATCTGATAAACCTGTTGAACTGACAGAGTCAGAGACAGAGTATGTTGTACGTTGTATTAAACATACTTTCTTAGATCATATTGTATTTCAAGTAAGTCTATTATAGTTGCTCAGGGTAGTAAACCACACCCACTTTGTAGTTTGATGTCACTAATACATTGAACGACCAACTATTAGAAAATGTGAGAGTTGAAATGGAAGAAGTGGACGGATTCTCAATCTTATCTCATATTTCCATTCCTGTTTTACCCTATAATCAACCAAAGACAACATACACTCTTGCACGACTAGATGATCCCTCGAATGGTGGGCACTAATTGGAATGTTCTGTTATTTCATGTTTTTATTTCAGTTGTTGGAACATTTCTTAACACATTAAAATTTGTTGTCAAAGATTGTGACCCAATTACCGGAGAACCTGATGACATCCAGGGCTACGATGATGAATATGTGGTAAGTATATTTTCAGGATACTCTAGTATACTAATGCGAGGCAACACT
Source organism: Xestospongia muta (assembly GCA_963693285.1). Taxonomy (NCBI): domain Eukaryota; kingdom Metazoa; phylum Porifera; class Demospongiae; order Haplosclerida; family Petrosiidae; genus Xestospongia; species Xestospongia muta. Next base: position 3,594,427 of record OY848931.1, read on the forward strand.
CTGTGCTAGTCACTATATTAAACTGGGCTAGTTCAATTTGTACCCTCGCTATAATAATGTAGTACATTATACCACTATGCATACTTTCACGTGTGTATTCATAGTTGTGCAATAGTACATACAACGTACTATTACATATTCATTATGTCTGTAAAGAGAATAGATTAAGAATCTTTCTTATATTTTTTTAGCTGGAGAATGTTGATGTTGTTTTATCTGATCATGTGCAACGAATTGTCAAGCCTAACTTTGCTGCCTCATGGGAAGAGATTGGAGAAGAAAACCAAGTTGAAGAAACATTTGCACTAGGCTCAATGAAGGACATAACAGGTATTATAATTACAGTAACCATAGCAACTATCAATAAATAAATTAATAGATGCAGTCAAACAGATTACATCATTTCTTGGTATGCAACCTTGTGAGCGTTCGGATCAAGTAGACACTAATAAAACGTCACATACTTTATTGTTAGCTGGTGTATTTCGTGGAGGACATGATGTTCTTGTCCGTGCTCGACTTGCTCAGACACAACAGGTAACAATGAAGATTACTGTACGTAGTAATGACCTTAATACCTGTGAACTGATAGCGGCTGCTGTTAATTAATTGAACTATAATGAATTTAATGATGTCATTATTGCATCATTCAGTTTGTAGTGTTGATATTGTAGTAATTAAATATTAAATTGGAGGATTTTCCTCCTCATCATCTGAGTCCTCAAACACCTCTTCACATGTTCTTTTACTAGCAGCAGCTATCGCATTTGCTAGATCTCGCATACTAGGTCCTCCTCCTCTCTTTATATCCTGCTCATTTTTTATTGATTGACTTGAGAATTCTGTCTCATGATAACTGTGTGTTTTATCAGCAGTAGTCATGTGACTATCACTTGATGGATTGGTTTGTTGCTTAGATACATGTATAGCAGTTTGAGAGTCCTGTGGTGTCACATGATGATCATGTGATCTATCAGCACTATCAATTGATAGAATGTTTTGTATAGCAGTTTGAGGCTCATGTGATGTACCATTGGTGGTCATGTGATTGTCAGGTGATTGAAGAGTAATATGTTCCATAGGACGTTCATCTGCATGTTTTAATTTTTGACGTGTTTCTCGTTTTCTTTCTTTCTCCACTTTCCTTACTGCTAAAACTGAATTTAATTCACGTAGTAGAGTAAATGATGCCTGCTTCCATTCCTAACGCAAAAGGACACATAATGACACAATGATATAAAAGATATGAAATGATATAACTTACCTCATTTTCAACTAACAAGTTCTGATCTTGTAACAAAGATATATCCTCCATATTAGTCACATAAGCCTCATAAACCTATTACAATATATATTATATACGATATTTCTTTAAATACCTTCTCATCTTCCACTTCATCTTCACTCTCTTCAATTATATTCTCCATTGTATCTTCTTGATTGATGTCCTCCTCATGTTCATCATTTTTCTCAATAATATGGTTATCTAACATTATAACATTATAATTAATAAGATAATTGTAGGGATGTGTTGATTACCAGATTTAATGGGTGTGGTCGATGGGTGGAGTTGAACTATAACATGATTTAGATGTTGTTCAGCTGCTATCAAGTTATTTTGTATTGCCTTGATTTCTATAGTACAAAATAACACCATTGTGCCATTGTCCTGATATTAGTGATATATCATTGTATTAGATCACTGTACCAAAGTAACATATTACTGTACTGATGTACCATTATACTAATGTGCTGTTATAATACTGTACCGATGTACCATTATACCAATGTGCTGTTATAATACTGTACCGATGTACCATTATACCAACGTGCTGTTACAATACTGTACTGATATACCATTATACCATTATACCAACGTGACGTTACAATACTGTACTGATATACCATTATACCAACGTACCGTTACAATACTGTACTGATATACCATTATACCAAAGTGCCGTTACAATACTGTACTGATATACCATTATACCAAAGTGCCGTTACAATACTGTACTGATATACCATTATACCAACGTGCCGTTACAATACTGTACTGATATACCATTATACCAACGTGCTGTTACAATACTGTATTGATATACCATTATACCAAAGTGCTGTTACAGTACTGTACCTTCTTCCAGGTATATTTGCTGGACATCAGTTGATAAATTACTTTCTAACTCTCTTAGTCTAGATATAGTCAAAACATATCCTAAGTTGTTACAGAAATTATTTCTTACACTCACTTAATTAGAGTTGTGTGAGTATGAAGATCAGCTGCATGTAACTCTGCTTTGATAAGAGATATAGGATTAGTTACTTGAGACGTAGGATCTGGTGTATGAGTGGGTGGAGCTTTGTCTAGATCACAAGACAATGAAGGTATTTAAAACAGGCCACTCACCTAGAAGATAGAGTCTTTGATATTCCAAAGACCACACCAGCTGTTTGCAGGATTGACTTACAAACAATCTGACCTCCTTCATCAGTTGTGTAGCTCTACTCAGATTTATTTTATTAGCAGCTATAATATACTGAGGTAAAGGAAGATGGTCACTTTTCTTACACTGATATTCTTTAATAGGTCCAACTATAAGATGGTGTCCTAACACTAAAACTAAACGTTGTAACATCTCAGAATTTAGAATTGCAAAAAGACTAGCTATATTCTACATTGGATACAATAGTTACATCACATTATATTCCTCTTCTTGCCTTCAAAGAATCCAGAGACAAGGTATCATTTTCATCTTCATTGCCATGGAGATCTGTCAAATTTCTGTAAGCTAAATATGAGTGTCTGTTGTCCAGTTCCACATTAAGTTGGTACGTCTCCACTAAAACATGGGTAATCCCTCTAATCAGTTGTATACCATTGTTACATGTTTGATAAATTCGTTCTCGTAACTGGACACACTGATAAGATCTATGCCGTTCAATTCGACTAACTGGAACTCCTCGGATAGTTGGCCTGGACATATATGAACATAATATAAAGGATGTGATCATTACTAATTAAGTGGGTGTAACCTTGTAAATCCATGATAAACAAGTTCTCTTTCCTGAATCATACGCAGACCTTGTGTCATTAGACTCAGTAATTTCTCCATTTCATGAACATAGCCTGTGATTTTGTCATTGTAATCTTTTGTCTGTGGCCTGTGGAATAGGTCTACCTGATAATCATGTGACAGTCATGTGATCAATGAATTATAGTACCTTTATGAGTAGGAATATGGTTGCCATAGTAATAAGTGAAACCATTATTAATATTAGTAGAAAGTTGGCATTCCAAAGTATTGCCATCAATAGAATAAATACAGCTGTAATTAATGAATAAGTTATCGGACTAAGAGAGGTAGTACATGGAAATATACATGTAATGAGAGGTCCCTACATGTGTTTTGTTGGTACATTAGTTGATATGGTAGTGAGTAATGCCAAGTTAAGTGTGAACTCTAACAATTGAATGTCTTCTTCAGTGAGAAGGGAGGAGTCAATTATAGATTTTATAATACTGTGAATTTGTAACTACACATAAAGAGCTCATTAAATTAATGAGATCACATTATTGCAGGGACTACCTCTTCTGACCACCTGCTTGCAATAAATTGTCTAACTTTCTCCATTGCTTGTCTCCAGTGAGTACTACCATTGTCTAGGACCCTTTTTGTCTCAAAATTTGTTCTCAGACCACTGGGCAGTATATTGTTAGTAACATCACCAACAGTGTTGAAAGATCGCAGTTCTTCAGCAGCTGGAGAGGTCTGGAAGTATAAAGATATTATATTTATAAATACCAACACAATAGAACCTACTTCAAAATAAACCACATCTCCCTCTTCATCCATGTGTCCCAGACCCTATTCTTGGGGTTATTTCATTTAAAGTGGGTCTTGGAACTAACAGTATGGCAGAACCAATAAAAGATGAGGTACTCCAGTGTATTTATGATCTGTACTGTAGCCATTATTATAGGCCCTCCAATGTGCTCTACCATCATGGTATGCAAAGTTTGAAGATGTCACATTTAAAACGTTAGCCACTACTAGCTAATATGGCTGTACTATGTATTTCCTTCTCCAGTCTCTTTATCCCTCTCTCTCAAAATTTTATTGATTATCTGCAATCTGATGGAATTGTTTTACCCGAAGGGTAGGTAATGAATCACATGACAATCACATGATTTATTGCAGGTGTGAGCTACCAAGTCATGTGACTTCATCAGTAGATGATGATGAGGAGAATAGAGTATGTTGTTGAGTTTTGTTATAATAATTCAAAAGTTTTTCAATAGGAAGAATGGGAAGATGATGAAAATGATATAGAATCTGAAGTAATTAAGATATTACATAATTTAATTCAATAAAACATAAAATGTCTTATATATTTTTAACAGGTACCAACACCTGTATTTTCAGAACTGGTTCAGAGAATATCTGATGGTATTCGGACCCTAAATGGAGCTGCTTTTCCCAAACTAAACTGGAGTTCTCCTATGGTATACAAATGGACATAATAATATGACTGCCAATGTCACATGTCACAGGATGCTGCATGGGTTAGTCCTGATAACACTCTCAAATGCACTGTATCAGCTGAAGTTATTTTATTATTGAAGAGTTCAGATTGTATTTCACATGATTTAACAAAATTGTATGATATCATATTAATAATCACTACTGTTATAATTAATGCACTCGCTAGATCATGTTATCTTGCAGCTGGAAGACCAACCTTGTCATATACAGTATGTAATATCTCTGGTATGATCTAATTGTGTATCATTATATTTCATAGCTCTGTTTGCGACAATGGACTGATGTACAGTTGTCAGGAGAGTTTCGTTGTTTTATTAAAGACTGTTTTATCATTGGTATGTTGCTATTACATTATTTTTATAATAATCTACTCTTTAGGAGTAAGTCAAAGAGATTGCTCAACTTCTTATAAACATTTACTGGACAATGTAGAATTAATAATGACGGATATTACACATTTCTATAAAACCCATGTTGTTAACAGATTCCCCCTGAAAAATTGTAAGTACTACCCCATATACAGGGTCCTGTAATCATGTTTATATTTTATGTACAGATATAATGGATGTTTATAGACCCAGACAGGTACAGAAAATATAATAAAACATCATGTTTAGTTGAAATTTTATAGGGTAATGTGACTTTAGTAGATTTTGGTACTTTCTCTCCTACGACAAACAGCTTCTTATTCAAATGGGAGGAGCTTGATCAGATGAGTACAGGTGAAGGAACAGTACCAGAACTCCGGTTAATTGAAGATCCCATGGGAATCCAACCTTCACAGCTACATGTGTCTCGACTTCCTAAGGTATATGAAGTTAAATAAACAGTTTATTCTGATCATTTTTTAGGATGTCGTTGATTTAGCAGCTGGTGGAGATATGCTTAAATTAGTAGATCTTATGAATACAGTATGTCAGTTTGAATAAGTCAGTTTTTATAAAATGCTTTTATTTTTATAGCAAAGATTACAGCAAGAAGACAATGATTAATTGTACATTGACAACGTATATTATTACAAGGTAACTTAATTAATTATTATACAATAATATTAGCTTGTTATGTAATAATGTCAGCTTGTTATGTAATAATATTAGCTTGTTATGTAATAATGTCAGCTTGTTATGTAATAATGGTTTGTACACAATGTCATTAGTGGCACAAATAATTCAGTCCATCTGAATTATGTCTAGCATCGACGTTTGTTACAAGAATAGCGAACAATGAGACTCCACCCATCTGAGGGAGGAACCATATCATGACATGGCTCATTTCCAAAACTCTCCTTTGTTGAGATGGTACATGCGCTCTTACCAAGACACGCCCACTCAACCACCGTACGACTTGCTAAACTATGGCACGTTCCTAGCTGGAAATTGCCATAGTTATCAACAGAGGGGTCTCCATAAGTCACCCAGTCAATGTTTGTGATAACACGCTCATTGGAACATCTCAAGTGGGCATGGCTATCTGTTCCTTTCCCAATTACAGATTGGATCTCCTCTGGTTGTGTTCCTTTGACTGTGAGATAATATTCGCCAGACACAAGTTCCATTTGAAGGTAGTCTCCATCACTTGATGATACCCATTTAGCTGACTCCACCCCTTTGACTGATTTATGGAGAATTTTATTTGAGTAAATCATTTGATCATTGTCCCACACTGTGAGGTCACTTAATCCGTAAGATGGTAAATTTAAGAGGGCTTGGCTTCCCATTGGTATAGATACATCCACTTTTAGAGATGAATAGCGATATATCAGATCAGAATGAACCATATCAAGGTTCTCACTACACAGGACTGCTGCTGTAAGCCATTTAGTTTCTCCAGGACAAGGATCATCACCCCAATAATCACCTCTTGTAGGTATCATACACTCTGTTTTGTTTAGACAAAGATCCTCTACTGTCTTGATACTATGTCCAACATGGCAGCTGCTTGTACGATGATAACCGCATGTACCCACAGAGTTACCATAAGAGGCAAATTGGACTTGAGCAATGACACCTTCTCCACAACTTAGCTTCAGTCCTCCGTGTTTGGGTAAGTTAGGGTTAAGTGGAGATTGATCTTCAGCTGCTTTTCCACACTGGAGACCTCCTTTACGATGCCAAGAGTACTTAATTGGACGTGGGTGTTCCAACTGAATAGATGCAGCTGACAAATCTAATGATGGTGCAGGATAAAGATCTAAGACTTTGTATCCATAGCTACCATCTTGTTGCTTTAGACCAATCATGTCTGTCTGCATCCACCCACTCACACTAGAAAACATGTGATGATTACGTGAGTCCATAGTACTGCTCCCATTATGAGAGTTCCAAAGTTCCCATATAGCTGTTGCAGGTTCATCTGGATTATGAATCATAAATCCCCAACTAGGATAGCTTATTTGAGTGACTATCTCCATTGCTATATCATGTCGTTTGACTACATTAGTCAACACTGGAAGAAGAGCTTTGGTTCCTACTATACCAGCTGTTACATGAGTGTTATCGGCAGATATTCTATTAAGAAAGTTAGCAATGACTTTCTCTTTGTCATTTGTTGGTACAATGTTTAGAGCTAGAGGCAGTGTGTAGCTCACTTGTAGATCATCCATGTATTTGTAGTTGGAGTAATATGCTTTGTTAAATTGTATAGCATACTTTGAAAACATATTTTGGAGTCGTACAGCATTACTAGTATCATTTAGAGCACCTGCTATTGTGGCTATCTGTTGAATATTTTGCATAAAACTAAAGGCTGAACAAAAATGAGTGTCTATTTTCTTATATTGAGGTGGGGGGACCCAATCACCATAACGACCTGGTATCATTGATATCCCTTCTGCTGGGACTTGGGAGTCCACAAAATCAATGTAATCCAGTAAGTTAGAGTAGTGATTTCTTGCAGTGTCTACATCTCCATATTGTTCCCAAAGGACCCATACAGTTTGAGGGAAGGCTGCACCCCAGGAAGGATCTGATGGACGACCTCCACCATGATAAAAGGGAACCACATCAGGGAGAGACCCATTTATTTGTTCATCAGTCATTAGCATTGTTCGGTGTGGGAAAAAACTTGCCATTTGAAAATTAAGTGCCATAGAGTCAGCTGATAATCCAGCATCACCCATCCATCCTAAACGCTCATTACGTTGGTCACAATCTGTAGGGACACTCATCAAATTAGAGAGTTGTCCTAGTATTACATTTTCTTGTATATTATTCAAGAGATCATTAGAAACATGAAATTGACTATTTGATTTGAGGTTTGTATTTATACGTTTCTTGTAAAGATCAGTTGGTAGTAATTTACGAGGATAATTGGTAACTAAAGCATATCGGAAACCATGGTATGTAAAGGTTGGTTGATATGACTTCTCAGTGCCATTTGATGTATAGTAGTCTAGCTGATCTGCATCACGTAGATTATCAAAGAACAACGAACCATCTCTTTTGCCATAAGGAGGATGCATGGGTACTTCAGCATGTTTTATCTGTAATACTTGGCCTTTAGCAAGTTCAGCTACATTTACCATCAATACACCAGCAGTGTTGTTACCAAAATCAACCACTTGCTTGTAGTGATCATTGATACTTTGAGGATCAACAGATATACTTACAGGTTTGTCGATCAAACCTGTCTCTGCAATGTACGGCATTTCTGGTAGATACATCACACCAGCTGGTCCTGGTGTCTCAACGGCCTTCCCTACAATAGTTGTTGTTGTCATAGCATTGTAGACTTCGCCATTATAAACTGAACTGGACTCGATTTTTGATGTTTGGACATCCCAAGTTTTATCGCTATAAACAACAACTGGTTCGACAGAGTCTGTGAATAACACAGTTAATATAAGGCGCAATACACGAGGAATTTCATCTGGTACTGGAGACTTGTCATGTGGTGGAAATTCCGAGGTGTTTCGCCATCCGGTTCCTAGCATGATAGAAATGGGTACATCATCATGTGTCAGCATATATGAAGACACATCAAAAACCATATATGGTACACGTATTTCATAATTAGTCCAACCAGGAGCTAAGTAGACAGGTGGATCAGCTTGTTGATAAAGATCAATTTCATTGACCCAAGCTCTGAAGTAACCAAGACCGGAGATGTATAGCATTGCCCTGGCAACGCTCTTACCCATTGTTGGAAACTTCTTAACAAATGTAGGTGTTGTGTCTATTCCATCTGGGGCTGCTATCCATTTAGCCTTGCTCCAATCTTCTTGTGAGATAGTTACTGCTAAGAAATGTCCTATTTCTTCACTTTGTGCTGGTATTCCGTTATGATCCCACCAAATGACTCGCCAGAAATATACTCTTTCTCCTTCAAATGGTGGTCCATCATATCTTATTTCTTGCTGGTGATCAATGTTCTTTCTCACTCCACTGTCCCAGATGATATTGTTAAAGTCAGTATCTTTACTGACTAGTACTTCAAACCCTGTTTGGGTTGCTCCTCTCTCTGTATGTGCTATTGTCCATGAAAAGAGAGGACGAGGATTATCAGTAGCAAAATGATGACGTTGAGTTTTTAGCTGTTGAATTGAAAGACCAACAAGGTTCCTCTCACATTGGAGGTTATATGGAGGTAAGGGTGTACCGTATGAACGGTGTACTACAAGTCCTAGTATCACTATTACAATTTGGATAGCCATAATACATTGACCTTTTTGAAACTGAGCCACACCCATCAATATTGTTATTCAGTAAAGAATTTACGATATTTGGCTTATCAAAGAAATGGTTAGAGTCGTACTGTTCGGTGGACTGGGAGCGATTGTAAACAGTGCTATTGCACTACATTGGTCTAGTTTGACTTTAGAACACATCGTTAGCGAGTTAGTACTTCAGCCTTTCTCCGTACTTCGTACTCTACTCCCTGCTGTACTGGGCTTTTTGTTCGGCAGTGCCGTCATATTGATCTGGTCTTTTCTGAGACAGAGAGTGATTCGATTTCTTTTACAGTATGATGGCTGGTTCTTAACACCACGTAGTCCTATAAACAGGGTATCCTTAAAGTCTGTAACAACTGTTTATAATGTTATTGTTTTTCTCAAGCTATGGTATTTATTGATGATATTGCTGCTTGGAAAGAAGCAACTTGGAGGCAACAATTATCAACAATTTCTACCATCTCTACCAGTACCATCATTAAAAAAGACGTGTAAAAGGTAAATTGAACCATCCACCCAATAATGTAATTGTTTATATTACATAGATATCTTGAGAGTGTGCGACCTTTGTTATCAGATGAGCAATACCAAAAGACAGAAGATGTATGTTTGTCTCTTCAATTATGCTGACATTTACCTCACAATTTATTTAATTAGGCTGTTGTAGAATTTCAGAGAAAAGAAGGAAAGCGTTTACAATTCTACCTCAAATTAAGGTCAGTTCTCTTTGTTGTGTGTGGGCTTGCAGTACTAAGCAAACACAAAGTCAAAGGTCACTACTAATGTGACGACTTATGACAACTATACTTTCAACTCAAGATAATTATATTCATGTGACCTATTTATAATGTTCAAAGGAATGCAAAATTAGTGTAATACACTTGATGTGTGGTTGTGAAAGGTCATAATCTCTCTCTCTCTCTCTCTCTCTCTCTCTCTCTCTCTCTCTCTCTCTCTCTCTCTCTCTCTCTCTCTCTCTCTCTCTCTCTCTCTCTCTCTCTCTCTCTCTCTCTCTCTCTCTCTCTCTCTCTCTCTCTCTCTCTCTCTCTCTCTCTCTCTCTCTCTCTCTCTCTCTCTCTCTCTCTCTCTCTCTCTCTCTCTCTCTCTCTCTCTCTCTCTCCTCTCTCCCCTTTACGTGCAGATCATGGACTCATCGTAACTGGATCAAAGAGTGGTGGGAAGAGTACATTTATCTTCGTCAAAGAACACCAATTGCTTGTTAGTACATACTTAACTATACAATATATTTATAAGTGTCATTTTTCTTTAAATAGTTAACTCAAACTATTACTGTATTGGTAATAAAAAACCTACATCATCACATCAACTAGACAGAGCAGCTACATTGATGTATCTTGCTGTCAAGTATGTATTCATAATGGATGAATGTTTTGCATTTATGGATGCATATGCGTGTGATATGTAATCGTAATGGATGAATGTTTTGCATTTATGGATGCATATGTGTGTGTCTATGGATGGATGTTATAACAGTGACTTGTTTGTAATTTGTTCAATTAGATTTTCAAAAGAATTTGAAAAAGGCAACATTTCAAATATGATGGCACTTGATCTGGTTCCTTTTTGTATGCATGGAACCAAATTTTATGCCAACACAACGAGAGTACCTGGTCGTGAAGTTGATAGATGCAAACATAAACATCACTCTAAAGTCTACCACAATGTTGTATTGAGGTATTTAGTGTTCTATGACTTAAATGTTTCATCCTGTCATGTAGGCAAGGTAAATTTTATAAGGTCCAAGTTGTTAAAGAAGATGGATGTATCTTGCCACGTCACCTTATAAAGAAGCAACTTGAACAAATAGTCCAAATGGCTGGAGGTAAGAGGTCAGAAGACAACACCTACTTTATTGTATATACTCATGTAGATGAACTGGATGAGACAGGTGTAATGGCCTTTACAGCTCGACCGAGAGCGGAGTGGGCTGAAATTCGTGAGAGACTTGAGAAAGACCCAATCAACAGAGAGACTCTGGAAGCTATTGATTATTGTTATCAATTATTAGTCCTGGAAACAGAATCAATTCCAGCTGATGTAATAATGTTATGTGCTGACTTTGACCTTTGACCTTTGACTTTTAGGATTATACAGCTCGGTCCAGAGCAATGTTTCATGGCAACGTGTACAGTAGATGGTTTGATAAAAGTTTAACTACAGCAGTTTATGCTAATGGTGTTGTTGGATCAAATATAGAACATAGCCTTTTAGATGCTACTGTAAGTGATGCTCCATTTATAGGAAATTGCAATATAATTATTCTTTATAATAGGTTTGTACGCAGGTGTGGGAGTTCATGCTTCAAAGAGAAGAGTATGATGAAAATGGCCATATCCCTGAATCAGATACCAACAATGAAATTACTTTAGATTTTGAACCAATGGAGTAAGTGAGACATGTTATGTATAGTCATCTCTACTTTTATTAGACTCCATTGGAACTTAGAAGGTCTAGAGGAAGAACTTACTATATCTAAGCAGCTGTTACGTGATATGGTATAATGTTTCATTTAATTCATATCTTTAGATTTTACTAATTGCTAGATTGATGACTCCGACCTTAAAATAATAATACCAGCATATGGTAAGTCAATACCAAAGAAGTGTCGTCTTAGTCCAGATGGGTGGTTTCAAATGGCTTTACAATTAGCTTATTATCGTTTGCATCATCGCTTTGTGTTAACGTATGAATCTGCAACCACAAGGTAACCATAGCATTGGGCAGACCTCTTAATGTTTCTTTAGGTTTTATTATCAGGGTCGTACAGAAACAATTCGGCCTGTTTCAGTACATTCAAAGGCTTTTGTAGAAGTCAGTTAATAGTTATTGTGTCACATGACTGATCACATGATCATAATAGGGTATGGAAGACCCAAATGTAACTGTTGAAGAACGTAAAAAGCTTCTCAGGAAAGCAATTGAGTGGGTGTGGTTAATAAATTTGATGATGTCATAATGACTCGTGTATGTAGGTACCAGGAGAAGTATAAATTTGAGGCAATGAGAGGTATGGGAATAGATCGTCACCTCTTTGGATTGTACATTATTGCAAAATGGCTCAAACTAGATCCATTACCAAAACTGTTTTGTGATGAGGTCAGTCAACTTAGTTGCCCCATTGAAAATTATTTAATAAAATGATCTTATTACAAACTTACTTCATTTAATAGGCTTTTCAAATGAAGTTTGTGTTGTCAACTTCACAAACACCAGTTCAAATTATTAAGAAAAATTGGTGTTTAGAACGGAGTACCATTGGAGGCGGGTTTGGGACAGTTACTGACACAGGATATGGTGTTTCCTATATTGTCGTGGGTGAGGACACAGGTAAGATGATAGCTACACAATTTCATAATTGGATTCTTCAAATGTTTTATAATGTCAATGAATTCTGTCCATTTCTAGTTTTTTATTCCATTCATTGTAAAAAGTCCTGTCCTACTACCAGTTCAACTGATCTTGGCAATGCCATCATTACTGCTTTTGACGACATGAGGGAATTGTATGCAGTTGAATTAGCCACACCCATTTCTAATTAAGTCACATCCTTGTCACAAGTATGCATATCTATTTGATGTTGTTGTAGCAACATAGCTGTACAAGATTTTGTTTTATTGTGTGAATATTATTATATTTATTTATAACCGGAAAACACATTTGTTGTTATTTTTTCTTTTATTCTCTCAATTAACAAACAACATAATTATTAATTAGCTCCAGAGTTTTAGTCTGAGATATGTTAACATTTATTATTATTATTATTAATTTTGTATATTCTTACATAGTAAGAAGACATACATTTTAGAAGATGTGCATTTTAAGTGACCTATTATTGTAGCACATTATTGAGTGGAGGGACTACTTATTTAAACTTGTATTGTCCATGTGAACAAAACTTAGCAATACTGGGATCGTCTTTTTCATATACATTCTGGATCATGCGTCGACGAGCTTCATCTATATATTAATTTGTAACATTTCTGAGGAATTTTTCTCTATACTTACATCTGGTATTTGCTTTGTCCAAAGGTAAGTCTGGTTTGAGAGACTTTATCTCTTCGTCAATTTGTATCAATTCTTGTTCCAATTCTTTAATCTTCTCACTACATAAAGTGATATGTAAATGATTACACATCAAACTCCACCCACTTGTGTAATATAATTGTTTCCTCCAATTCTTCCTTTGTGGACTGATATTTTTTGATATCATCTGCTAGATCAAGTACTCTCTCTTTAAAACCTCTCTGACTCCATTTCTTTTTTTCCATTTCTTTCTCACTCACCTAATAATGAATAGATCTCATACCTAAAGACTCATTCCTATACCATTACAGACTCAATCCCATGCCCTCTTTCTGTCCCATTCTCTAATATACATATACTACTATATTCCTAGACTCAGTCTTATACCTGCATCAAAGATTTATCCCTAAACCTACATGTTTTTCATATGACTATTGTACTTACAATTTTCTCAGTCTCCTTGAGATTATCAGAGCTATCATTTGATATCATTTTATGGATGCATACGTTAGCTATTATAGCATCTCGTAAATGCAGTAAGTTTTCAATTTGCATATGATAAAGAGATTCTTCCCATTCTTGCTTTCTCATCTTTGCATCATTTAATATAAGATCGGTGCATTCTAATATGAGTAAATTGTTCTTTTCTTACAATTAGAATATATATGGTATATATTACCTCTCATTTGTTCCATAATCAATAGTGATGTTTCAGCCTGTTGAGCTAGTGTTGCAATCTGGTTCTCCCAGTCTTTGATACTTGATACAGTAGTACTATATTCAGCATCAGCAACTTCCTGAAGAACTTTTTCCTCCTCTGTGAGACTAACAAGTTCTCTTTCTTCTTCTTCTAATTGTTTCAATTGTTTCCGTAACATATCCTTGTAAAAAGAAACTATAACCACACCCCTTTTCATATTTGTCCCCTGCTTACCTGTTTATCTCGATTTTTCACTAATTCAGTTTGGCGTTTGATTGCTCTTTCAGTGTAATCCTTTTTATTGGAATCCATAATATTGTGCAAGTCTTGTAGAGATTTCTCTAGTGAAATAGACATATTCCATTAGTACATGTTCCATTAGTACATGTTTCATTATTACACATTTCATTATTATAAGTTTCGTTATTACACATTTCATTATTACATGTTTCATTATTACATGTTTCATTATTACACATTTCATTATTACATGTTTCATTATTATATGTACATGTATTATTATAATACTGATATACATAATAGAAATGAAGTTGTATTACCAATTTTGGCCATATCATTGCGACAATTTTCTTTGATAACATTATATTCTTGTTTCTCTTCATGTAATTCATCATGTGTAGACCTGTAGAAAGAGAGGGACACTATTATTAGTAGCATTATGATGTCATTAATATAACACTACAAATAATGCTATTATTAGTAACATCATGACATTGCATACCCATTGCCATCAATACAATGCTAACAATAGTACTATTATTAGTAACATCATGACATTGCATACCAATTGCCATCAATACAATGCTAACAATAGTACTATTATTAGTAACATCATGACATCGCATACACCCATTGCCATCAATACAATGCTAACAATAGTACTATTATTAGTAACATCATGACATCGCATACCAATTGTTGTTAATACAACACTACAAACAGTACTATTATTAGTAACATCATGACATCACATACCCATGCAGTTCATGAAGTTTCGGCATAGTAACCAAAGCATTCTCTTCCATTAATCGTTGCTTGAGTTGGCTCTGATCTTCCCGAGCTTCAAACACAGCTTCAGCTAAAATAAAAAGGATAAATAAAGCAGTTGCTACATCTATACTTTCTTTACCAAGGTATTGATAACACTGTGTTAATTTATTTTCTGATAACTCAACTTCGGTTTGTCGTCGAAAATCGACAAATTCAGTAAATGCTTTGTCATACATGTCCAGTTTCTCTCGGCTTCTACGAGACAGGTCAAACTGATTTTGAGCTGCCTTTCGTCCATATTCATAAGCTGGTTGAGTACTTTCTGTATTTTGATATGCTGCAAATGTACTGGTTTGTCCTTCTGTTGCCATAGTAACCACTTGGTTCACTATTGTTAAGACTTTTTGGGGTATTTCTGAAATGGATGCATAAATTATAAATGGACAGTCAATGCATATTGTTTGAATAAATTTACCATCTCCAGAACCAGCTAATGGAACACTTCTCTCAATTTCTTTGACTTTATCGAGAACAGCATGATCTAAAATATAAAATAGTTATTCATCCGTCCATTCTCTCTGGTCATCTGTCCATTACCTAAGTGTTCTTGAGGACCAACGGTTGAACGAGTCTCCTCGATTTGTTCCTGATTACTAAAATAGAGACTTTCTTTTGTTGCATTAAATGCTTTAGTGCACTATAAAATATAATACAATATTATTTGTGCATAGATCTTTATCAGTGATAGCAATCTTACTATCTCAATATCATCTCGTGATGGCCTACTCCAGACATCACTATCTCGATCATTGATAAATGAAAACTCTTCAGTACCAGTTGAAGAGACCTGAAGGCTGCTGTGAGTAGACATTGCTGCAAACTTTTCTATGGGAATTCACCGAAAGGGTGTGTTACTCGTATGTGGGTGTGGCTCATACTGAACACACCTACTCCTAGCATGGCTCACTTCAAGGGAGCTCCTTCTGAAGGCGCTAGAGCTGTTAGTTTATTGAAAAAGAGAGAAAAAGAGAGGGAAGAACTGGAAAAAATGAAGCAGAAAATAGCAGAGGTGAACAATGAACTTGGAATTCCTTAATTAAATATTATTATTATAGGACAATTCTGTGAAGAGCAAGTTTGAGTCAAAAGATAAATATATGAGTCATTATGATATTGTTGAAGAAGAACTTCGCTCAACAACTGTTGGTAGGAATTACATTATATTGTTAATGGACAATACACTTTGACCACACCCATTCAGGATTAATGACATTGGAAGAGATGAAACAGAGGAGAGAACAGTTAGTACAAGAACGAGAAAAGAAACTAGCAGCTGCCCTCTCTGCCGAAGAGGAGAAGCAGTTAGTATAGTACACTGATGTTGTAATTAGTTTATCTTTTGTGTTAGACAAGCTGCTGAAATGAGAAAGGCAGTAAAGAGAAAACAAGAACTTAATAATCAAAATAAAGGAGTTTTGTCGTTTGATATGATGGATGAAGACGAAGATGATGAGAGTGATAACGATGAAAAGAAGGAACAAGAGAATTGTAAGTAATATCTTTGTGTATCTCCTCAAAGACAAAGTGATAATTATCTTTGATAGCACCACCTCCTGTTAAAAAGAAAAAGTTTAGTCATCTCGGTAAAAATCCTCATGTTGACACCTCATTTCTACCAGACCGAGATCGTGAGGTATGTGAAATGTGTGGGAAATATGTACTGTGTGTGAGTGTGATTATGTGTGATGTGTGACTGTGAAGTGTGTGGTATGTGGTGATTGTGATATATCTGGTTGAGGTGGTGTCTAGGAAGAGGAAAAGCAAGAAAGAGAGCAACTTAGACAGGAATGGGTGGAGGCACAAGATAAGATAAAAAGTTAGACTTCTACGCATCCATTCCATTATCAATCCATCCATTTTCTACAGATGAATCTATCCAAATTACATACAGTTATTGGGATGGATCAGGACATAGGAGGAATGTCAAAGTGGGTGTGGTCAACTGTTTTAATAACCATCAAAAAATTTCAATTAATACAGATGAAAAAAGGTGACACAATACAACATTTCTTACAGAAGTGTCTTGATAACCTACGGAAGGAATTCATTGAACTGCGGTACATGTGTCTATTACATGTGTACATGTAATTATGCATGTACAATTCCTTATAGAGTTGCTAGTGTTGATAACTTGATGTATATAAAAGAAGATTTAATTATACCTCAGGTAAGACAATTGTTATGAAATATATACTTCAATAATTTGTCAATTAGCATTACTCATTTTATGATTTTATTGTAAACAAAGCACGTGGAAAAAGTGGTAAGAAAAACTAGTTTGTCAAACCTGTTTGTGAAACCAGTTATGTATCAAAGGTCCTCTCTTTAGTTTTGATGTTCATGAAGATGTTAGATTAATCAACGATGCTAACATTGAAAAAGACGAGGTAAAAGGAACCTCCCCTTTTATAAATGTATTATCTTTTTTTAGTCTCATGCTGGCAAAGTTGTATTAAGAAGTTGGTATGAACACAATAAACATATATTTCCTGCTAGTCGTTGGGAACCATATGATCCTGAAAAAAAATGGGAGAAATATACTGTTAGTTGTATTATAAGACAGATATATTATTATGTGGTATGAATTCTTGTTATAGATCTCTGACAAATCTGGTACTAATAACAATTAACAAAGACCACACCTTCACAGAGAGACAAACTCTTCTTAACTTACAGACCTACCCTCTCAATACATTGTTCTTTAATAACAATATTTAAAGTCTAATATATAATGTTCAACATAATGTTCAACATGGCAGTAATATAAAGTTCAACATGGCAGTAATATAACGTTCAACATGATAGTAATATAACGTTCAACATGGTAGTAATATAATGTTCAACATGGTAGTAATATAACGTTCAACATGGCAGTAATATAACGTTCAACATGGTAGTAATATAACGTTCAACATGGCAGTAATATAACGTTCAACATGGTAGTAATATAATTTCAGTATATGGCCACATTATGTCCATGTGCTCCAAAGATCTTCTGGTTCAGTAAAGTTGAGTGGTACTTTATCTTGACATTTAATATCAAAGAGCTATACAACAGAATTGTTTACAAACTATATAGAATTAAAAAAACCTTACATCTGATGTATCTTTATCTAAATAACGTTGAAGAGCTCTATTTTTACTTTGATTCTCTGGGTCCAATAGACATGAGATTAAATTACTGACATCTGGGTGGTAGTGGTTTTGTAATGTCTGTTGGGATGTCATGTGAATGTCACGTGACAATCATGTGCACTCACTTTGAGTTCCCATAGACAACTTTCCAATGCACCACACTGTGCTGGATCAGTTTCTTCCATTTTATAAGGATCAGTGTCAACTTCAAAAACTACGATTTGTTAAGTGGGTGTGGTTTTAACATACACTTACCTTCAGTGTTACTTCTATGCAGTAACACACGACAATTAGGATGTCGTTTAATGAGATTCATGACCATTACACTGGCCACCATAACACCTAACAACAATACATGTTTACTCATATATTATTTACAATGACATACCTTGAGGAGGTGCTGTCAGAGCAAGTCGAGCTATTCTTTTAGCAAATGCAGCAACGAGATAAAGAGGAAGATGTCTAAAGATAAAAAAAATAAGATATTTTGCAAGCTGGTTTATTTATTACTCACGTTGAACTTAAGAAAATATCAACAAGCTTAAAGAAACGAGACATGTATTTTACGTGAAAGATTGAAGGTTGAAATAACATGTAGAGATTTTGATAAAAATTTGGATAATCTCTGAATGTGTATGTAGAGAGAAAGATAAGTTGTTTTTTTGTTATTTATACTCAATACGTATTTAACTACTCACAAATGATACTGGTGCATTAAAATAAATAGACCATTTAATGCTAAGATGCTATAAACACCACCTAGTAATAACAAAATGACATGTTGTTGTGATTAAAGATTACCTTGATCATAAGAACCGACAAGAAAATCAACCAGGAGGTGTGGTTTGGTCAGGTATGGCATGACTGACGAGTGAAGGGACACTAGAACATTTTTATGAACTGTGGAAGACAACTACAAGACTCCTAATAATTAAAACTTTAATTTAAATAATTACTGGTAATTGTAGAAAGGCGAGCCAACAATTTGTAAAGACATTTTGACATTTCTAAAAACAGATAAAGTGACACAGTCTCATTAATAAGACTTGCTTGAATTGAGCAGACATCGTGTGCTTGTTTCCCATCACTATCTCTTGGATTGCCTGCTAAGTAATGATTAGGGATTTCCCCTTTGGTTGTCATGGTGACCTGTTGGAGCAAATGATGCACATTTTCCATTAACCAGTGATCTAGTGATTCTTGCTTTTTCTACAACAAAATCATTTCATACTTTTATCACAAATAATAATAAATACCTTTTGCCAATCCAATTGACTATTAATGAGTGAGCTATTATTAAAGGAGAATTCTCAGTAATATTGTGTTCATTATTATATAACGTACGCTGCATTCTTCAGAGTGTAGTATTTGACATCACTGTAGTCCATGTACTCTGTGACAAACTGACCAATCAGATCTCTCGTGTCTTGTTTTGGTGTCAATAATTTTGAAACAATTTGAACAAATAGATGATTAGGATAATTGTATGTTTTTTTGGGTGTGGACTTTTGATGACACTTCCCCTCGTGTTGTACTAGTCTCATTAAAATGATCAATGCTAAATCCTAAATGAGCTAGACTGAAACCCATACCAAAGTGACAAAGACTCATACTCAATACCTGGAATGTGGAGTCATGTAAAAATTCTAGTAATTTTTGCACAGCAAATTGATACTTGGATTTGATCCACAAAGAATATTGATAAGTGATGTCCTCTATATCAGACGTGGATTGTCCCTCTTTTATTCCAGAACTAAACCATTGATAATGCAATGATAAATAATGTGTAAAGACTTCACTCAGTCCTTCTATGACTGATCTGATGACATCAGGATTTTCTGATATCTGTGGATCAAGAGAGTAGATTACTATTCAATTAATATTCTATTACCTGTAAATATTCCAACAGATCAATAATGCTATTTGAATTCTGCTCACTTTCCAGTATCTTTGAAACAGTCTCTCTGACAACAACTACATCTACTGTACTTTGCATTATGACACCACGTGGGTATGAAAAGGAATATCAAAAGAATGTTTGTTTTAGAATAATTACGGTATCATTAGCGAGCCACACCTATCTGTAATGTAAGCGTTTCCAATGCTCAGAAAACCATGTAATATTTTTGAAGAGACAGCGGCAGAAATCTATCATTAGTAATATCATTAACATGTCTACGATCAAGGCAATTGCTTTATACAACTTCCAACCATCAGCTCCCGTGGAATTAGCTCTACAGGTCAGTACACTATTGTTGTATATATTGTAAACTTTGATGACAATTTGAGTATTTCTTATCAAAAATATAACATTGTACTTTAACGATCATTCTTTCTTTGTATTTACTGGTACTGTGTTGATAATTGAAGCGATAAATAGTGTAAATAAGAGTAAATATCCCTTGAGAGTCTATGTTGTGAGTGCAGTGTTGAGATCAAAGATTCCCCCTTGTTTCTTTGGTGTTATATTCATGTTAGAGTTGTGTTATGATAGTCCAATGGACGTTGTATATTAAACACGTACAATATAACGTTATTTATTGTCTTTCAGGTTGAGTAAGTGTGTGTGGATAGGTTAGATTAGAGCTTTTAAAAGTTATTACAACTGTTCTGTCTCTGAAGTTGGTTTTGTGTGATTGTTGGTAAAGAATTCCTTATACTGGCAGGAAATGAATTGATACGTGCTTAAGTACTACACTGAATGAGTGGGCATGATATAATAGTCTGTATATCATAGTAAAATTAAGTTATATTTATGGCAAGGGATGGTTGGGATTAAAGTATTGCTTGTAATAATAAGGTAGAAAGGAATGAGTGTAATTTTGTCTATTTTTTTAGAAAGGTGACATTGTGACAGTTAGAAACACAGATGCAGGAGAAGGATGGTGTGAAGGAGAACTATATGGAAAGCGAGGATTATTTCCAAAAACTTTTGTGAAATTGGTAAGTCTTTTGTATGATTTTCTATCTTAAACATTCTCAAGATCAAATATGAAGAGATTGTTAGCAAGAGAATAAACATTTCTAATAAAGAAATGCATTCTTACACTTTCAAAATATAGCATACATAAGATAAACAACCTATTATGGAACCTGTAAAAGCAGAATTAGCACTATATTATGTTCTAAACACTCCCCATACTATATTAACCACCTTGTTTGTCAGACCATTGATGCCAGTAAAAAACTACCTGGCCAGCTGCTCACACTGTGACATCTGTTTTATGTATGAGATATCTTTAAAAACAATAAAGTGTAATGTTTTTAATATGTCAGATATTGATGAACCATTCTTTTCTATATCACTTAGCTAGAAGATGAAAATGAAACTGGTGACTCTACTAAACTTCCTTCATCATCCAATCCAACTGCATCTCCACCTGCTGTCTCTCAGCTCTCTTCTCAACATCCTCCTCTTACTCCTCAATCCAACAAGAAAATGTTCATGGAGACACTACTCACTCCAACACCAAACACAATTGATAAAGTATTTGATGGAGAACGAGCAGCTGAAATATTTGCTCACACTGAAATTCAAATCTCAGTACGTGTAATGTCAGGCACCTCTTATTACTATACTACTTTGTTCATGTGCATCATTGATTCAGTAATGTGATAAGTAAATCACCTGGTGGTCTACATACATGGATTCTCTACTTTATTGAACTGAAATAATCCACAGGATGTAATATAATGTGTTGACAGTAATACAATGTGCTGATACAGATTTTAAGCAATAACTTTTAGAGACTTGTAATAAGAGATATGTAAACAGGGAAATTAGCAGATTATTAATATATATATAATGTTATTATAGTGATATTGTTAGAGTATTTATACTGATATTGTAGTGGAGTAACAGTTACTTGTAATGAAATAGTAATCATTATGGCTTATGTAAGCTGAATATCCCATCTCTTTATTAGGCTGGTCCTAGATGGAGCCATAAGCCCCCTACATTAACCATCACAATTAATGATGGTCGTAAACAAACTAGAAGCAGTGGTCTACGTGTTCATAAATTCTACGAAGTTATAACAAAGGTATTTGAAATTAATAATAATAATTATTATTATTATTAATTATTTTACTTTAGGAACTCAAGGTCACTGTACAGAGAAAATATAAACAATTTTTATGGTTATATGACCAATTGGCTGAAAAATTTCCCTGTGTTTCTCTTCCTCCTGTACCAATAAAACAAGGACTCTCAACAGGTTTGTAAAAATTTAGATGTAGAAGAAAAAAAACACCTCCGACGGGACTCGAACCCGCAACCCCCGGCTTAGGAGGCCGATGCCATATCCATTAGGCTACGGAGGCTTCTACTTGCCAGAAGTCTGGGATAGCCAATTGATTGTTTGACCAAAATCCCCATTAGGCTAAGGCAGCTCAAAATCTGGGATAACGAAGTGATTGTTTGATCAAAATTTGTTCCTCATTTAGGAAGTGAGGCAGAGTTCTTTGAGAATCGTAGACGAGGCCTGGAGAGATTTTTAAATCGTGTTGCAAGACATCCCATTCTTGGATGTACAAAACTACTTCATGTATTTTTAGTTGCCACAGATGATAAAGTCAGAAGAAATTAATTTCATCAATTGTTTTACTCTCTCTCTCTCTCTCTCTCTAGGAGTGGCGTATTGGTACAGGAAAACACACAAGTATCATAAAAACTAGTGGCAGTAAAGGAAGTAAGAAATTATTTGCAGCACCAATCTACCACACAGTCCATTATCCACCATACAATGTCCCCTTGAACCAGTAAGTTAGAATACAACACATCATCTCAGTTATTTTATAAACTTAATAGATTAGCATCATTTGATAAATTTTCAAAGTTCAGTGAACTCCTTGAAACCAATGTGAGCAGTGTGACTCGAGGATGTGAGAAACTAAAAACTTCTCACGGACGTAAGACTATCTTGAAATGAACTATTAACTTTACATTTTTATAGAAATGGCAAGAAGCTATCGTGGTTTGGGAAAAGATCTACAATCTCTAGCCAAAGGATCTCTCATAGGTATTATTATGACGCATATACTATGATATCAATGACTGCTTGCTGTCTTGTAGGAAGACATTTGCGGAAGTCTGTACATGGAGCAGTTGTCTCAATGCCAAACAGTCAGCCATCATCATCACTACATTCTATTGTTCAACTTAATGAGGAGAGTGAAGGTGAAGAAGAGACAGACCAGGATGATGTTGGCAATTGGAACTGGAGAGAAGACGAAAAGTAAAAAACTCTTAATACAGTGTTAATTAATATTGTATTCATTAGATTTTCCAAACTGACAACCCAGATGTTTGAGCTTGGTACAAAAATGAAACAGATTGCTTTACAACACGTTCATCATCAAGAGATGTTAGAACATGGAGTCATTGAGAGTTTAGATGAGTATTCTGGTATAATTCATACACTGCCTGTTTTAGTGAAGTTACATGAAGAAGCCATGTCGTTTTATAACGAAGTTAAACAGAAAGGATCGGTAAGTAAGTAATAGAGTGTTATTATTTGTTTGTTGGTTACTATAGAAACAAGAAGCAGAAGATGTTAGACAAGATTGTGAAACATTGAACAATATTGTACTGTCTGAATTTGATTATTTTAGTGATGTAATGATTGAAGACTTTCAAGGTATCATTCTAACACTCTTGAAGAACCAAGCAGAATACCACAAAAAGGTATGTATTAAAATACATGACACAAGCCAGTACATTTTTCTTTAGTTGGCTACTGAATGGGAGGATATGTATAATACCTTCTCTGATGAGCGTCCTATAAGAAGAACAACACTAAAGAGAAGTATAACTAACCCAGGCAATAAATCTAACAATGGGAGCCATTTATTTTCTGTTAATCAACAAAGACCAGCTAGTTCAGATGAGAAAAAACCTAAAGAACCTGAGATACCTCCACATGTACCGAGACCTTATGCAAATCTTGAGACTGTCCCTTTGGAAAAAGTAAATGGTGTTTTGGAAGAGAATATGTATGCTAATGTCGTCTCTCATTCGAAGACTGTTGAAAAGAAAAATGTATCTAACAATGACAGTGTTTATGAAAACTGGAAACCTAAGAAAACTAGTTCTCCAAGCAGTCCCACCAGCAATGAGTCACCTCCTACATCTGGTTCTCCTAGTGCCCCTGTACCTACTAAGCCAATCCCTCCTCCTCTTATTCTTAGAAGACATGAGTTGATGACCAATCAAGAAGAGGTTGAGGCTCAAGGCCGGGAAACTGACTCTTTTATTGTTCCTAACTTACACTATTCTCAAGTAAGTGTGATGGGACCATTAAATGAAACTGAACAAATAATTGAACCAGCTGTAATTGAACCAGCTGTAATACAACAACAACCACAGCCAACTACGGAGCCAATGTCTCCAACAATATCTAATGGATCACCCAAACACAGTAAGAAACCTCTTCCACTGCCAAGAGGACAATCTTTGTCAACTGTAAAGAAAGTACCTGAGATGAGTGACTCGTTCAGTGACAGTAGTGAAGAAGTGGATAAAAAAGAAGGACAAAAAATTGTTGAGGCTTCTAAAGAACAAAAAATTGTCGAGGCTTCTAAAGAACAAAAAATTGTCGAGGCTTCTAAAGAACAAACAATTGTTGAGGCTTCTAAAGAACAAAAAATTGTCGAGGCTTCTAAACTTGAGCAAGAGCAGTCAACCTCAAATCCAGTTTCAGAAGAGAAAGTAGTTACATTAAAATCAGGCAGTACTTATTCCCCTCAAATGCATACAAAATTAGCCAAAATGACCCAATTGCCATCTACCCCGACTACCCCAACGTCACCACTCAGGAAGCCTGGTCCTAGCAAATCTTTCACACAAAAATCAGAAACTCCTGTTCCAAAAGCCACATCTACTCGTACTCTACCTCGAGGAATTAAACCACCTAACAATAAAGATTCAGATGACAATGGATCTGAACTCTTCAAGAAACTACAAGAAAGACGTCAAAGACTTGATCGTCAACTTAGCAATGATACTCTTCCATTAGAAACATCTTCCTTGACAGGCACGGATAATCACAGCTCAGCTACTAGTACTGGTGAGGAAGCATTAAGATCTAACAAGAATAGCAATGAAAAGGACTCTAATAATTTAGCAAAGTTTGGTATCATAGAGGAGGGAGGTACTTTTGAAGTGTAAAAGATTTTACTACTTATAGCTATCTATGTAATGTTCTAATAATGATAGAGTTATATAATTATTTTTGTTTTAAGAAATCATCTCTTTTTATGTTTTTCATCTTTATAAAAAAAGTCATTGTGTGGATCTCTATGTTCGTATCTTATTTTAATTCATATCTTATTTTAAGTTAAAATTAACAGTTATTGGAGCAGTAAGGATGATATATGTAACCATCTAAAAAGTGATGATAATTTTTGCAACATACAAACATTGAGTATTGTTTCATTACATATTCTTTTACCATAGACTCTCACTCCAATTGATTGGATTATGTTTAAGAAGTTCCTTCTCTTGTGTCTGTTCTGCTAATCGTTCTGCTTTACGTTGTTGAGCTTTCAATTCTATTAACTAAAGTGATAAAATAATGCAAAACTCACTGAAAATGAGTAGTTACCATTTTGTTGAAGTCTCTAAATGTTGAGTAATACTGCTTTTTCTTGTCATTTTCTTCTCTCTCGCGTTGATTGTATTCTTTTGCTTCATTTCCTAGTCGTTCACTCTCTTCCGTATTTGCATAAAAGTGCTCTTTCTGACCTTCTTTTATCTCAATTTGCTTTTGGAGTGAATCTCGTAACTTTATTCTACAATAACCGTAAATGACAGATGATAATTGGTGCAAAAATCTCACCACAGATGAATCTTACAATAGACAATGTACAAACAAACAAGACGTCTACAGAAATAAAGTGACCGATCTTTTATCCACTTACTTTTGACTTGCTCTCTCCTGAGTATTTCCATAATAAAATATTTTATATTCCTGTTGTCGCTGTCTTCTAGCTTCCATTCTTTTTGCTTTCTGATCTTCTTCCATAGAATGTGATATGTCAATTGTCTCAGTATGAACAGTTCTTCTTGTATCATCCCAAGGCATTGGATACCATTCTTTTTGTCTGACTCTCTCTCTAGCAGTTCTGGGTGCCTTTCGGCTACAAGACATACCTGGTGGTTGGCGTACAAATAGAATGCGCATGCGCAATAGTTCGCGAGGCTAAAATAAAATGGAAGAAGAGGAGGAGGTACACATAAATTTTATGTTTAGTATTTAAGCTTTCTTCTTTCACAGACAATATTATTATTTGAATTAGCTGGTCTCCCCAACCCTGACTTATTAAAACAAATTCAAGGACCATGTTACATCCTGGTATTACAAGTTGTAACATTTTTTGATGTACATATGTTTGTCCATGTACACTATATAGGGGATAACCACTGAAAGTCCTGTACTGCAAGTCGGTAGCTTAGTATTTAAAGGCAATTATGAAGATGTATTTGGTACTGCACTTGTATTTGAGAAGTTACCAGGTCAACTCAACTGTAATCATGAATGATCATTATTAGTGTCTGTATTATGTAGATGGAGAGTTGACTTTCTGTGGTAAAGGCTTTAAAAAAGTTCATTCATTTCGAGTAGTTTTAAAACAGAAAGATAAAGCCAATCATGCTAACAAAGATACCATAAATGATTGATTTTGACATAATAAATATTATAATACATGATATTATATTAACAGGTGTAATCTCTTGTAGAAATGGTGGCTTTTAAAAAAGCCGTTTAGATAAAAGAAAAGAAAAAGAATAAAAGATAGTAGGGGTGGTCCAGTTTAGAACTCTTCAGATTGACTGAGTCCCTTCTTGCCAGTACCAGTCTTCTTAGGGAGAAGGACAGCATGAATGTTGGGAAGAACACCACCCTGGGCAATGGTGACTCCAGCCAATAGCTTGTTCAACTCCTCATCATTACGGATGGCCAGTTGGAGATGACGTGGGTTGACCCTCTGCTTCTTGTTGTCCCTTGCAGCATTGCCAGCCAACTCTAGGATCTCAGCGGTCAGGTACTCCATGACTGCAGCCAAGTAGACGGGAGCACCAGCACCAATTCTGTCAGCATAGTTGCCCTGTCTGAGAAGACGGTGGACACGACCTACTGGGAACTGGAGTCCTGCACGACTAGAACGGCTCTTGGCCTTGGAACGAGCTTTGCCTCCTTTACCACGTCCAGACATGATGAAGATAAGTTTTAGTTGATGAAGAGTTAACTTGAAGAAGAAAGTCAAAAGATTTGCTGTGGTGTTGAAGTTGTTTTCGCTCCTTTTTGGTCTCAGTTGGAGGATCGCTTGTTAGGATCACTGAACTAAGCAACCAACCAGATTGCAGCAACTCAACTGATGAATATCATCAACAAGAATGTGTAAATGACGTGGCAATATACTGTTGGCTACAAACTCAGTGATCTTGTATTGTGATCCTAATCTTTAAAATAAAAGCGCCAAGGGCTGAGAAGACCAAGCACAGTTCCAGCAGTGATTCCGGAGACTTCAAATTCCAAAGCAAGTAACAAGAAACCATGCCAGGCAAAGTAGCTAGCAAGAAAGGCGAAAAGAAAGCTGCCACCAAATCCAAGGTGTCTACTGACAAGAAGAAGAGGAGAAAGAACCGCAAGGAAAGCTATTCCATCTACATCTACAAGGTGTTGAAGCAGGTTCATCCTGAGACTGGTATCTCCAGCAAAGCCATGAGCATCATGAACTCTTTTGTCAACGACATCTTTGAGAGGATTGCCACTGAAGCTTCTCGTCTTGCCCAATACAACAAGAAGTCCACCATCACCAGTCGGGAAATCCAGACTGCTGTTCGTCTCTGGTTGCCAGGAGAGCTGTCAAAACATGCTGTATCTGAGGGCACCAAGGCTGTCACCAAATACACCAGCAGCAAGTAAATGCTTGCAGTGGTGTTCTTTCCTTTTCTTTTTTTTCCCTCTAAACGGCTTTTTTAAAAGCCACCAATTCTACAAAAGATATCTCCTGTTTTTATATTTCTATAACATTGTTCCAATAATAATCATGTCACAGAGTTAATGAGCTTATTAAGTGGGTGTGTATCAGATAATACAATCATATTTAGTTTTCTTTTTACTATGAGTGAAGTGAGGATACAATTATGAACCTTGAAGAGAATTTTCTTTTTTAAAAAAATTAATTTGTTCCATGGAGAATATAGGAGAGATATCTTTGAGCAAAGTTTAAATCAAAAAAGGTCAAAGTTACAAGAAACGAAAGCAAGAAAATGAGTAATAATAATGACATCATTTAATGTTAGACACAAGAAGACTGATGAGTGTTATGATGGTGGTGTATATAATAATATATTAAGTACTGCTACTGCTACAATCTGATTCTTCAGGATTATTGGATTTAATAACTTTTCTCAAATAACGCATTGCTCTCTCGTAAGCCTGTTGTACAGACCTCTTACTGGCTCCACTAGCACTGATTTGAGTATGATCAAAGTCTTTGTTACGTCCTAAGTAGTCTAGTTTGCTAGGGTGTAACCATTGCCTAGAAAACAATAAATACTTAAGGTAAGTCTGGTTGATGTAATACAAGTAGGATTATTACCATGTTCTTCTTCCATCAAAGAACCGAACTAATATTGTATTTTGAGGGTTTTTTTCTCTGTGTTCCAATACCTCTTCTGATGGTGCTTGAATGAACTCTCCATTCACTCGCATACCTTCTGAAGGCATATCAGGATCAATGATCTAATATTAAATAAATATATAACAGAGCCAGTGTTATTATGTTTCTTTACCAGTGCTGGGTATGGAGGGTATCCACGACATTTAGCCCATACAAGATCCAATGGTTGAGGTACAGTCACGCCATTTGACAAACCATTTAATCCTTTTAATAATTGCTTTGAGATGTCCTTTGCCAGTGACTGCTTCTTTCTTTTTGTAATGGGAGTATCACTATCACTTCCTAAGCTATGCTTCCTCTTTCTTTGTAGACTTAGTGGACTGGCTACAGCAGTTAAATCTTCAACACTACTAGCTGATGGTATTCTCTGTCTACTACTGCTGTCTTCAAGTTGAGGATCAGATATAACATCTGATGAAGGAGAATGTGGTATTCTGTCGTCACCACTTGACTCCACTACCTCATTAACCACAGATGATGAGCTACCTAAAATGTGTTTAGTACTAGATCGTGTTCTTGATGTGGGGCCACCAACTTCACCCTCAGAGTTACTTGTTTCACTCGTCATTCTTGGTCGAACTCTCCGGTCACGTTTTCTTCTCTCACATGCCATTGGGTAGCTCCTATTTCTTCTTCGAGCTCGACGTCTTGGTCTGTACTGTTGTACATAACTTTTCTCTTCCCAAGTTACTCTAGAGGGTGTGCCTGTCTTCTTTTCTGATGTTGAATTTAATAGTGATCTTGTTCTAACAGGTTTTCTTTCAACTACTACTGCCTCCTCCTTAATCTCCTCTCTCCCCTCATTTTCATCCTCTCTTTCATCTTCTCCTCCTCCTTCATTATCTCTTTCTTCATCCTCCCCTTCTTCTTCTTCATCATCTCTTTCTTCATCCTCCTCTCCTTCTTCTTCTTCTTCTTCTTCTTCTTCTTCTTCTTCTTCTTCTTCTATTTCCTCTTCATCTTCATCACCATCCTCTTCCTCTTCTTCCTCTTCATTATCTTCTCTCATTTCTATGTCATTATCCATTACAGCAGGAGCACTAATAGATTTAAGAAGTGGACTGTCTTTCCCTCTTTCATCCTCATCTTGTTTCTGAGTTTGTATTGTTTTAGCTCGCTCTTCCAGCTTAATTCCGGATGAAGAAAGAATAGCACGTCGACTTACTGTCAGTCTAAGACTGCCATGAAGTAATTGACTTGCCAAACCTTCAGCATCTTGAGGTGGAGTGGGTGCTTTTTTCCGACGAGGAGGTGAAGTGAGTGTAGGAGCATCTAATAAAAATTATCAAACAATTCATCTGGACATGGAGGTGTGGCTTACTTGGATCATTAGCTTTATCACGTAGTTTGATTTGACGTTTCAAAGCACTTAATTCTTTTCGAAGTTGTTTTTCACGAGACTTCCGAGCAGCTAAATGCAGAAACACAAATTAAACTAGAAAATTATTTTTATTTTACTTACATCCCTTACACTGAGACTCTAAAACACTCAGTTGTTCTTCAAGATACTCTACCTGCTCATCTAATGAAGTACTATTTAGTCTTTCTCGTGGATGTACAGGAGTGATCTCAGCAAAATCACCTTCTGTGATTAAAAAGTAATCAAATTGAAATTAAGAGGGGTCCATAACTTGTCTAACCTCTTGTGAACATGTCTAGTGGCTGTTGCTGGATATGAGCAGCAGCATTGGGGGTGAGAGGGGGAGGTTCCTCTACGTCAGGGTCATGCATACCAGTGACTTGACTGATAAGAGCAGACTCGATTTGTTTGTGAGCTTGTTCTAACATACGTTTACCTAATGAAAGAGGAAACATTATAAAAACATTAGCAGTAAAAAAATGTTACTACAACAAACCTGCATCTTTGATTCTTACAGCTGCCCGGTAATAGATAGTGTCTTTCTGGTTGTAAATCATAGCATTGTTCCAAACAAGTTGTAAATCTTTCTCAAATGCCTCAATGTTAGCATATTGATGTGTCTCCACTTTATGTCTCATGGTTCCCAAATCCATGGGTCTCTTGATAATGTCTAAATAGTCCGGAACCTAGTATAAGAACATTTTATAAAATGCAATTTGGCTAGAGGAATCATATACCTCTTCTAGTGGTACTGGTTCTGCAAATATATCAGCAGGGTCTTTAGTTGCTAATCTATTGAGGAGTCTTTTCATTATAACTTCTATTGGAGTAAACCTAAGTCGACTAATCTCTTCAGATAATCGTAACTGTTGAAATAATAGCATTAACAAATAATAGCAGGACATCCTGTTGGTCTTACTTGTTCTCTTTTTAACTTCTCTCTCTTTCTGACCAGTTCAACAAGCATACGTGCTCGCTCTAAATCATGACGAAGTGACTTCCATAAAGTCAACTGCTCAAACAAGGCTTCCCTCTCTTCTTCAGAGAGATTCTAATTAAACATTAATAATTATAGGAGATTACCAGTTTCCTCACTTACAACTGACATGGTAGTCTTCTGACCTTTGCTGTTAGCTTGAAGACGACGTAAGAAAGGGACACCATTTCGAGATTGCCGCTTCAGTTTCCAGTAACTCACAAGTTTTGGTATGAATTGTGACTTCTTGTGTAGAGACACACAATTGACTATGCGGTCCAATCTAAACATGATGAAACACAATAATGTCACATTCAAAACGTTCAGTTAGTTTACCTGTGCTGTGGAATGTAAGGAAGATTGACAACAGGTGCTTGCAAAACACGTTGTTCTTCCAGAATCTTCCTCGCTCTCTTTACTACTTTGCTCTCCCCTTTGCCCTTTTTCTGAGCAGAGGGATCTCCAGCCATCCCCTCCATCTCTCCGTCACCAGAGAACAACGGTACTTCTTCAGTTTGCTCCTCTTTTTCTGATTCACCACCACTTTCACTAGATTTGATATTTTCCATCAATTTTTTACGAGCTGCTGGAGGGGTGTGGCTATCACAGAAAGCAGACTTACAGACTTCACCTCCTTTACCTATCTCAATCTTCATGCAAAGATTAGCTTGCTGAGCACATGTAACATGAAAAGCAACATAGCAGTTGGCTTTGGCACATTGAATACAGGCACCACATCGCTTACGACAAATGTAACACAGGAGCTTCCATCGAGCCGAGGGGACATCCTGTATTCCATCGATGGGTTCTAAAAAAACAGGATTAGAAAACTGGATTTCAGGAATCCATAGACCACAAATAACATGTGCCCAACGAGAGTCTACTGTTTGCTTGAAAGCTCCACCTTTGTTGGGACATAAAACACAGTCCACACTACGTGAAGGAGACTGGAGACATCGTCGGCAAAGCCACTGACCCTCTGGAATATAGGGGACACCATAGCACTCTTGATGGACAGCTAGATTGCACATGTCACAGAATAGTATAGCATTTGTGTTGTGGCATTCACCATCATTGCAGATGCAACAGACAGCGTTCTCATCAATGTTGTAAGGATTAACAGCCTCACCACTATCTCCACTGACATGACTTTCAAAGACACACTCCTTTTCCAGACGATCCATTAACAACTCAAACACTTCCTGGGGAACTGACGTCAAGCCCTCATTTTTTCTCTCTTCGTTTATTAATGCCAACCATTGGTAGTCTTCTTCATCCATATCATATTCAACCATGTCATCCATTTCTTCTACTGACTGCTCAATAAATCGATAATATACTGAATCACGGACTGGGGCATCTTGACATTCAATTCCCTCTACAATAGCTACCTTGGCTTCAGGCAAAGAGATCTTTTGGTTAGCATCTTGTGATGGTGTCTTCAATTTTGACTTTTTCTTGCCTTTGTTTCTGTTTCCCTTGGACTGAGGGGTGCTCACTCTTGTCCGTCTGTTTGGGGTATGAGATTTAGCTAAATGGGTATCGCCCTTGTCTGTTTCATGGTTGCTCCCTTTGTTCTCAATATCACTCATACTATCCACCAAATGTAGGTCATCATCAATCACAATTCTGTGATAGTCATTTTCAAATTCTACCTCAACAAGTCGTTGAGATTCTGCCCAAGTCAGGGCCTCTCTTTTGGGGGTTTTCTTCCGAGAGTTCACAGGAGAATTTGGCATTCTAGCTGGACTTCCTTTGGGTGTGTCCTCTCCAAGCATACATCGTGGGACTTTTGTAATACCTCTGAATTGTCCAATATGATATAGAATACCAGCTAAACTCCTGTAGACTTTCTGACACACTGGACATTTGAATGGTATAGCCTGTTCTCTGTATTGTTGGGCCAGTACTTTTGTGTCGACACTACTTGCATCTGACATGATTCAAGCTTTATCTAGATCCTATTGAACAGATTTCTTAATGACTTTATACACAGTAAACTATATCAGAGTCAACTTTGTCTCAGAAGCCAAGTTCAATAAGACTGGGAGTGACTGTAATTATCTCCACCCCTTCAATTCAATTGTACTAAAAATAGAGACTGCACACTGGTTATTGGGCCTCTCTTTCGTTTCAAATAGTCTGGAAACCACTCAGAGGTATTAATTAAGCTACTGTCTCCTTTCTACACCACCAATCATGGTGGCATAGACTCTAAAGATTTCGAATTGGCGGCCATTTACAGATCACAAAATATCACGTGATTGATTCGGGTATTACTTAATTAGCTTAGCTGTAAAAGTAAAGCCACGCCCACATGTTATTATACATATTGCAATAAAACCCAATAGCCCTGACTTCTCTTGAATAGGAGCCAAAAGTCTTCAGATATTCGCACCAAAGTTCTGCTTGAATTTCCTGTCTTGAAACTTTAATTTCAACCAACCATGTTCACATCAAAGTGTCCATTCCTTGGTAAGGTGTCATCTAAGTTTTTGCAACATTCTGGGTCTTCATTGGGTATCTACGCTCAAAATTGTCCAGTAATGTCTCGTCTATTCACACAAACTGCAACACTTGCTACTGCTGCCGCTAATTCGACTGGAACAGCTGTAATTCAGCAAGCAAAGCTAGGTAAGATAATGAATAAAATTATGACAGTTTTGAATAATCCTCTCTCATTATCCGTATTTTATATTATATTTATATATACAAAACTTTTCTTTAAATTCAGAACGGCTCTATCTCAGTATCCACAGCAGCTTACCTCGCTCTTCCGTCAAGACTGGGCAATGTCCTTTTCAAGGACTGCTACCTACACGAGGTATCTCTACTTCTGCTGCCTCCCTCAATTCTGGTAGTAATGTCAATTTTCAAAAGACCCAGACTAGGGAGGGCATTATCCCATCAGGTTAGTGGCATAAGTTAGTTTTAGAATCATAGCTACAATAACATACAATTGCTGTAATCCGTATTATCATCTAATTTATTTTATTGTTATTGTTTATAATATTTACTTAACCATCAAACAATATTAGTAACAATGATTTGTTTGTGCAGGCAATTGTCCATTTCGTTGGTCTGATTTTTTCACTGATGCTCTCAAGGACAAGCTCACCAAACCTCAACCAAAGACTGTTGGAATACCACTGACAGGTAAGTTTCTTAACAGTTCTCTTGTTAAAAACATCGTGTTGTTATATCTATCGTTAAGAATCAAAACAATGATACTACGTTGACTTTACTACTTTCAGATTTACAGTGTTTCTGTTTATACTACCCCTTGACCGTAGTAATCATGTTCTTAATTCAATAATGACAATAGTAATGTCTTTCCATGGCTTGTGCATGACTAGTGGGTTGGCATGGTTAAGTCATACCATTAATGTTCTACAACTCAGTTTGTACTCTTGATGCATAATAGGGCTTCTACATGACATTGTTGCCAATAGCGCATGCAGAATTTCTACATATTACTTCTCTCTCTCTCTCTCTCTCTCTCTCTCTCTCTCTCTCTCTCTCTCTCTCTCTCTCTCTCTCTCAAATTACTGCAGTTGATGGACAAGTTGATTATGATCGTTTCTTCTCAATGAAGATACAAGATAAAATTGACGACAAGAGTTACCGCCAATTCAGAGTATTGGCTCGTAATGCTAAGCAATTTCCCACAGCCAAACACTTTCAAGAGTCGAGTGTGACTCTAGATGAAGGAAGAGAGATCACAGTTTGGTGCTCCAATGATTACATGGGTATGAGCAAACATCCTGCTGTATTACAAGCTACTATGTAAGAAAACTGTACAAGAATTAGTCCATTGTTATTATGTAATTGTCACAAAGGAAACTAGTCTAATCAATAGTTAGACAATTGTATTAACTTGTTTGTCTTCCAATTTCCTAGTGATGCTATTACTGAGCACGGTATTGGGGCTGGAGGGACTCGTAATATTTCTGGCACCAGTTATTATCATTGTGCTTTGGAAAAGGAAGTTGCTTCACTTCATCAAAAAGAGGCGGGGCTTATTTTTAGCTCCTGTTATGTTGCCAATGATGCAACTTTGTCAACTCTTTGCCAAATGTTACCTGATTGTGTTATCTTTTCTGACACTGGAAATCACGCCTCCATGATAGCTGGCATTCGACATAGTGGTGCAAAGAAAGAAATCTTTCGTCACAATGACCCTGCCCACTTGGAAGAACTCCTTCGAAAGTATGATCCTCTTCGACCCAAATTAGTAGCTTTTGAATCTGTGTATTCAATGACTGGTGATGTTGGCCCTATTAAAGAAATCTGTGAAATAGCACACAAATACAATGCTATTACATTCATTGATGAAGTCCATGCTGTTGGATTGTATGGGGATAGTGGAGCCGGGGTAGCTGAGAGGGATGGAGTGATGGATCAATGCGACATCATCACTGGGACCCTAGGAAAGGCATTTGGTGCGGCTGGCGGTTACATAGTCGGATCAGCTCCATTGATTGATATGATACGTAGCTATGCAGCTGGTTTTATTTTCACAACTGCCATGCCTCCACTACAAGCTGTAGCTGCCCTGAAGTCTATTCAAATATTGAGAGGAGAAGAGGGTAAGGCACTTCGTCGACTTCATCAAGCATCTGTAAAACAGCTCAG
Organism: Xestospongia muta; assembly: GCA_963693285.1. Classification (NCBI taxonomy): domain Eukaryota; kingdom Metazoa; phylum Porifera; class Demospongiae; order Haplosclerida; family Petrosiidae; genus Xestospongia; species Xestospongia muta. The sequence continues at coordinate 3,630,253 of OY848931.1, forward strand.
AGCAGCTTTAGTAGCTGCTGGATTACCTGTTGTTCCGTGTCCAAGTCATATTATCCCTCTTCATGTGAGTTATCAGATGTATTATATGATAACCAATATCTCTATTCTGTAGGTTGGTAATGCTGAGCTTTGTACTAAAGCATCTCGTCTGATGATGGAGAAACATGGAATATATGTTCAAGATATCAATTATCCTACTGTGCCACGAGGAGAGGAGAAGCTACGAATTGCTCCTACACCTCATCATATTGATGAAATGAAGGAGGTATTCGTTAATGCTCTCGTTGATACCTGGGAAGAACTGGGTATCCCATTGGTTGAAGATCATGTTCCTGAGCCAGCTTGTTATAGGATCGGGGTTGATATTCCAATGCAAATTGCAATTCAAGCTTGATTTTATGATTAAAATGAACTTAGTTTATTTAGATGGTCATACTATTAATTTTCAGGTGTTGCTATTCGCATCCTGTCATGAATATTATTACATTATACTATAATAGTCACGAGTTTTACTAATAATAATCATTTGCTACACCTCAGCAAATTATTATAAAGCGTTTGAGCTATCTGCGCATGCTCAGTATTGTGAATATACTTGAGGTGAATCATATGACTCAATAAAAACAATATTAATGACCCACTGACCAATCAGATTTGCCAGATTCTGTTATAAAACTTACTGTTTTAGACGTTTTCTTCACTTGTCTTGCTGTGGCAGTGACTGCACGGGCAACTCTGAGGTCTTTTGAAATATCTTCTAAACAAAATCATCTTTCGTTCATTCTACTGACCTTATTACTAATCTCAGACAATGGCCGGTTACGACTATGTCGACTTGGACGAACTGGTTCGCCAGAATTACCACAAAGAGTGTGAGGAGGGGGTGAACAAACAAATCAACATGGAGTTGTCAGCCATGTACGCCTATCTGTCTATGGTAAGTTTATACATAAGACACGAACTGATGACTGTCTTTGTTTCTCTCTTTAGTCCTACTATTTCGATCGAGCTGACGTAGCATTACCTCACTTCGCTGAATACTTCAAAAAGAACGCCGAGGAAGAACTTGAGCATGCTCAGAAGTTCATGAAGTTTCAGAATAAACGTGGCGGCAAGATCATTCTCTATGACATCAAGAGACCTGAGAAGGATGAGTGGGGCAAAGGAATTGATGCTATGTATGCAGCCCTGGCACTGGAGCGCAAGGTCAATCAAGCTCTCCTGGATCTTCATGCTGTCTCTGACAAACACAATGACTACCAGATGTCTGACTTCATTGAGGGCAATTTCCTCCATGAGCAGGTGGATGCTATCAAGGAGCTGACTGGTCATATTACTAACCTCAAACGTGTTTTTGATAAACCTGGTGAATATCTCTTTGATCGGGAATTCAACAGCTAGACACACAGATCTTACGTGTTTACAGCTGCTGCAGTGCTGCTAAACTAGTCTGCTTATTTTAGGCCCTACTTTTTGCTATGTTATTTTTACCATATATGGAAGTTTGCTTGTATAACCTTTATTGATTATTATAGTGACATAATCCTATTGAATTTGATTGTTCCCCCTATTGTAGCTGCCATTACCAATATTTTGAAAAAAGTTAAAATTATTTTTAACATTAGTAAGATCTATGAATTAACTTATATAAACACTACCAGAGTGGTACTGTCCCTCTATGAACATGATATTTAGTTACATTTCAATGCTATCTTCCTCTTCCCACTGAAAAAGAGATGTACTCATCCTTGAAGACTGATTCGAAGAGGAACTAGTACTCATTGCAGGAACACTGACTCTCCTCCGTGGGATTGATGTACAAAATCCAAGACTGGCAGAATACAATATGGACATGGACCGATACCTCCGTCGATTTCTCAGAGATGTCTCTTCATCAATTGAGTATTGTGTCTCATTATGTGAAGAATCTCTCAGGAGCCCAACACTAGCAAGACTATTGGAGTCTGTAGAGCTTTGTATTGAGTCCGAGAGAGCATCTGAAGAATTACTTGCTTGTGTACGGTGGTGATTTAAAGATGCATCTGATGAGGGGTGTGTATAGTCACTGTAATCACCCAATGAACTTAGAAATACATTGTCTTCTGATCGACTTCGTTGACGTGGAAGGGTGTGGCTTTCAACAAGATGGGAAATTCGTGGGTGTGTTTTACGAGGTATTGTATCATGTGGCGAAGACCGTGACAGATTGTCAGCTGACAAAGGTCGCACTGGGTCTAGTCGGTCCAACAAAGAATGTAATGATGAGTTTAATTTAATGGGAGTGGTTTCTGGTGTACTCTCAGATGAACTGACACTAATAACATGATGAGGGGGTGTGGTGGGACGAGTCATTTGCTGCTCATTTATTCTGGAGCCAGGAGTCATAAGCGTATCAAACAAATTCTCCATGTTATCTTGTTTCTCATTTCGTTTGGCTTTGCTAGCATCTTCCTCTTCTACAGCATAGAGTGACATTCGAGATCCTTTAAACAGTGACCTTCGAAGACTAGAAGGAAATATAATAAATGACTAAATGTTACACATAATTTCTTTGAGAGTAAGACATACGTAGCACTTAAACCTCCACTTTTAGGTCTCATTTTCTTCACATTCTTGCTCTTTTCATTTGGAGTAGCTACAGACAAAAATGAAATGTGACAACAAGTAAACTAATTTTATTTACAGTGTGTTGGTGAACTATCTTGTGTGGGAGGACTCAGACCAGTGCTAGTCTGGAAATCTTGTCTTTTGGTCTCAGACTATTGAACAGATAATTACCATAGCAACATATTATAGTATATGGCTTTGACATACTGATTTCTTTGAAGATCCTTTTTTCAGTTTAGGTGAATTTTTACCTGTTATTGAATTCTCTCTTCCTATAAAATTGAAACAATTATCAAATCATGGCATACATTACAACTCACTTGACCCAGTTGACAAGAGTGTGTCATAGTTTCCATGGAGAGCTTTTACAAAGTCATCAATATCTAATGATAATATATGTAATGAAATGAAATTGTTGCTATGAAGTTAGTTACCTTCAAATGGAAGAGGACAAGTATATTGTATCAATCGATTTGTAAGGAAAAACATTAGCAATTTAAATGTGCTGTTTTTGCTGGTCTTTTTACTGATGCTCTCTGAATTTAAAATGTTCTCCCTAATTTTGGGAACCAAATGAAAGTTCCATAATTCAACAAACCAGCTGTAGAGAAATAATTAGACAGTAATTGAGAACATAACGGAGGGACTTACTTGTAAATACTATCGGCATTGTTACTTTGTACTGGACAATTGAGGAACATTTTTGGACCTTGACAATAGACAAGTAAGTAAATATATGTATTGAAAATCTTCTGACCTATTGTTAATTGATGAAAATCTAATTGACGCATATAATGATTGTATAACAACCAGATTTGCCACACCCACACAATGGCTTGATAAACAAAGTCTGATCTAAAATGATCATATTAAAGAATACTGCTATAATAGTTTCCTTACTTGGTAGGTAACTTCCCTTTTCTTGTATTGATAAGCTCACGTAGTAAATATCTTAATAGAAAACCCACAGCAGGTTCCTCTGAGTCTGTTAGCCATATATGGGCATAGTTATCCATAACGTACTGTGGAAGCTTTTGACCAGTACTATAAATGCAGGTCATATGATTGTCACATGACTATCACATGTACCTGGTGAATAATGTCCTTGTAGCAATGATATAACATTGTCTACTAAGTTTGTATCTACCCGAAGGGATGGATGATTGATGGGTGAACTCCCCAATATTAAGCCACGCCTCCTCACCAGTCTGATAGCGTTCAAGTAAAGTATGAAATTCCGAGAGAGCATCGTAATTTTGTAACTTATCAATTCCTTCCATAATTAGTAATGATGATCTAAGTTGAGAATAAATAACACTTCACACTTTGCAGATAGAATTCTTACTATAATATCACCTGTCAATACAAGATAATGTTGATAATGACTGGGGACTTACCCATTCATTGATAGTGATTCGAGACTGGTGTCTCCAGAGTAAGGCTCTATAAGATCTGATAAAAACAAACATTTAAGTAGTAAGTTTACATTAGTTAGTTCATGTACCATTGTCATAGAGAAATGATATTAAGTCTGTACGAGAGAATGATGGATAGAGCGATACATGAACCTTGTCCACAGGAGTGGAGGAGGTGTTTTTTAGACATGATGACAGATGAGTTACTAAGAAACTCAGATCAAACTCAGGAGGTCCATGAATGATAACCGCTTTGTCTCTTAACAACTACAGACCATTTATAAATAAAGTATTTTCATTAGATGGGAACTTACCACTTCAACGTACTCTTTTAGTACTGAAAGAGGATACAAGGACACAAACCCAATCCGTTCCATTCCACGTTTCAAACTGACATTGACTTCGAGCAGCTCTCCCATTTCCTCTGAATAATTGAGAGCTTCATATGGAGTTATTGTATCTTTGGCTTCATTCATGCTATGACGACCTATACAATAATTTTCTATCATTGCAATATCCAGCTGCAATGGTTTCAATCCATCTTGATGAGTTTGTACTATAAATGCAATCTCTTCTGATAAAAATTCAGTATTATTCTGTTAGAATGATAAATAAATTAATATATTATTATTATTATTATTAAAATACCAGCAATAAAGACAATAGATTGTCTTTTACTTTTCCATGGAATGGAGGAAGAGTCTGGGAATGACGCAACCTAGTTCCCACAGAAGCCACACCCAGACCACGTAATGTACTGATAAAATTATACAGGGCACCCTTCACTAGTAAACAAATATCATTCCAAGTATGATGAGATAAAACTCGTATTGTTCCAACAATAACACGAGGATAACTTGTTTCACCTGTTTCAATAACAACCCTGACAAGTTTGAAGCCTAACAAGTAAATATTGATGTCAACAAAAAGTGCTTAACAAATAGAACAATACCTTTTGTTGACAAAATAAGTTGGCACTCTTTTGTGGCAATATTACTAGCAGATCTCCCTTGTGCGTCTAGCAGGTTGATATTAACTTCATTACAGGCACACAATATTTCAACACAGGCCTAGTATACAATAAACAATAGTTACAAACAATATACAAAAATTACTTTATATCCTTCTGCTGCAGCCAGATGTAAAGCTGTGTGGCCATCAATATTTTGACAATTAACAATATTGGAGATTTGACTTGACTCTAGAGTATATCGCAACCTAACTAGAAGAGATCGCAATATGTCTGGTAAGTCACTTTGGACTGCAGCGTGAAGAACTGTGTTTCCATACTGAATGAAGGAAGATATTAAGTATTGATAACATAATCATTTTTATCTGTACCTTAGTAACACAACTCATATCTGGTCTAGCTCTTAACAACACATCTATACATTGTAGATGACCATTTTGTAGTGCTATATACAAGGCAGTACATCCATCACTGTCTGAAATATTGAGGTCAGCCTCAAAATCTAGAAGAATTTTTAAACATCTACAAAACAAAAAGAATGTATTGAATGATTGGGGGTGAAGTAGGGCAGTGAGATACTAGTTACCATGACAACAGTAACTGTCAAGGGCTGGGAGTGATAATGATAAGGTGATACGCCAATATGTGTGTGTGTTCTGAATGTATGTTCCATAACTTTCTCTATTACCTTCTATGGCCATTCTTGGCTGCAATGACAAGAGGTGGAATATCTCTTATGCCATGTTCATTAGGATTACAGCCAGCTTTTAGAAGAACTTGAACACAATCTTTAAAAATTAAAAATAAACAAAATGTATATATTTTTTATTTCAAATACCTGCATTGCCTCTTTCAACTGCTGAATGTAACAATTGTCTACCATATTCCACGATAATTGTATTGCCATCTAATTTCTCTTCAGCTAAAATTTTCTGAAGTTTATTGCTGTCATTGAGCTGAATAGCACACATAGTCTGAGAAAATAATGTAGGAGAGCCCAATTCTGCAATAGAAAAGATAGGTAGCTTGATAGTCAGATATTATTTATGAACTCACCATTTGGACCTGGTATACCCAGAGCCGTTTGAACGTCACTTGATAATTCACTTAAAACTTTACCATAGAATTCCTGAGAGAAAGCTCTTGGAAGGAGACCAATATTGTTAGAACTCGACACTGATCTCATAACAGCGGGTTTTTTATCTTCATCAGGATCTTCTTGAGTCTGTTGTCGTCTTTCTTCGTATTGTAGGTTGTCAAGGAGAATTTTCAGCTGCAACAGTGCTTGTCTCTCCGTTTCTACATGTATTTCTGCAGCTATGCGTTTCTCTCTCTCTAAATCTAGCAATCTACTCAACGTAGTTTCCGTTGAGTTCATGTTGGCTGCATTAACGTCTTCTTCCATTGCAAATAATCACAAGCTGCAACAAAACTATTCTTTTGTGTATGAAATAGGAGCAGACACACCCAATTAATGAGCCACGCCTATTTGTTTGGTCGCAAGAATAAACATTCTCAAAATAGTAAAGTACTATGAATTAGATATTGTTATTCATTATTTACGTGTTTTTTTCGTGGGCGGTGGAAAGTCTGTACATTCATATTGACAATAATAACATGAACATGGTTCTTTAGGAGGTGAGGGTGTTCTACAATGATAACAGTGACATGGAGTAGAATCATACCGCTGAAAATACCGATAATTTTGACATTCAGCACAATGACATTGATGGCTGTTAGGTGATGTTGGTGGTGATGATGATGATGATGACACTTCTGGGCATCCATCTTCATAACAAATAGAAGAGTTACATTCATTACAATAACAGTGATCCTCTAAGGAACAATCAGGCGGAGTTCTTTGGAAGCCTGGCAAAAGTTGAGTATTACCAGTACATAATGGACAATGTGATGATGATGATGATGATGATTGTGATTCGCAGACCACAGGAATCTGATTAAAAGATGTATTACGAGTTGAAAATTGATGCATGGACTCCTCATCCTCATCAAAGCTAGATGAATCATATTCATAAAGTGGTAATTCTCTTTGTCTCTTCCAACTTCTCTTATCTTTAGGTGTGCATATAATGTCTTCCGAATCTTCATCTATTAAACTAGTATTGAAAACCTGTTTTTCTTGTTTAATTTGTTTCTCCTCTTCATCCCAGTTCATTTCCTTTTTGATCTATAACAATTTAATCAAATGTACCATTAATTAGTGTTATGAATTTATAATGAGTGCTATCAATTACTTGAACAAATCGTTCTTTTACAATACTCTGTAAAGCTTCTAGATCGAGATCACTCATTTCTGAGTCCTCCGTAGCCACATCTGAATACTTTAAAACTAAATGAGAAAATTAATATGGCATATGTACAAATCTTATTATATGACTAAGTACAAGTCCAGACTGAATTGACTTATATGAAATAACCACACCCACCAAAAATTGTGTAATTACTTTCATGACTCACCAGTAGCGAGCTCAATGTTCTGCTCTCCAGGTTCATCTTTCAATGTTGATAAATCCAACAATTGGCCACCTTCTTCATCTTCTAAATAATCACGATTGTACTAAGGAAAACAACAAATATAAGGATATATATATATTATTATTATAGTACCTTTGTTGTGATATTATGAAATATTCTTGCCATTCTGGCGTTATTTTCAACTATGGCTCTTACAAAAATAGGTTCATCCATTTCGGCACCTTCTAAATTCCCCGCCATCTTTTTTTATATTTATACATACTAGTTCTGCGCATGCGTAGTAGAATTTTAAAATGGCTACTTTCATAGAAGTGAGAAGCGGTTAAAGACAGGAACAAGAGCATGAAGATCATAATAATTGTGTGGCTGTAGGCGTGGCTTCAACTTGTGGCCTTGCCCAGTGTCACGTACTTATTATTCATAGTTATTTGTAATCGCAAACGTATTGAAGTGTCTTCATGAGAATGAGCAATGAGTGGTGGATTGTGTCCTAGCAAGAGTACAGTATATGTGAGCAACCTACCCTACTGTCTGACTAATAATGATTTACACAAGGTTAGTAGAAACGGAAAATAAAGTGTGGAAAGATTTATATTTTCATTATAATAATTACAGATATTTGAAAAATTTGGAAAAATTGGAAAGTAAGTTTATGCAGGCTCAAATTAATGCTAGCTAACTAGACTGGTAACTATTCTGATTATATCATATTGGATTTTTCTTTCAGAGTGACAGTTTTAAAAAACAAGACAACTCGGGAGAGTCAGGGTGTGGCCTTTGTTTTGTTTGTGGACAGAGCATCAGCACACAAAGCTGTGAGAGTATTGAATAATCGAGAAATGTTTAGGAGAACTCTAAAATGTAGCATTGCTAAAGATAATGGACGAACGACTGAATTCATTAAGAGAAAAGTCTACAAAGACAAATCGTTTTGTTATGAATGTGGGGTGTGTGTTTATGCATCCATTCTACAGTCTATTTATCAATTTATGCATCCATTCTACAGTCTATTTATCAATTTATGCATCTATTAATCAACTTATTTGTCCATTACAGGTGTCAGGACATTTAAGTTATCAATGTCCTAATAATGCATTAGGAGATCGACAACTACCACAAAAAAAGAAGAAAAGAAGAAAAGATTTTGAGTATGGCTAATAATTTTAAACTATTAACTACTTTATAATTTAGTGAAGAGGAAGAGGTGGAAGCAGACGAGGGAGAAGAAGAGATTGATGACTTTTCTTTAGGAGATGCTATCCGATTGACTCAGGAAGAAAGAGAGAGAGAAGAACAGGTTAATTAAATATGTGTATCACCATTTACAACATTTTATTCTGGTCTAGACTAAGATTTTAATGAAAGATGAACAAAAACAATATGGCCGTCGAACATTACAACCGGATTCTTATTTTTCAGATGAGGATGCCAGTGACTAAGTGTTCTCATATTATAATTCATTGTATTGTATTGATATAATATATTAAGTGTATGTCACTATAACACATATAAATTGAAGTAACGAGACAATAAAAACTTTGAAATAAAAGGTTAAGTTGAACAATGACAATGTAAGTTTATAATTTGAGTATACAACACATACAGACTTATGTCAGCTGCTCTGTTATAATGATTGATTTTTTGTGAAACATACAAGATAGTTTTTACGACAAATAATTCAATTCCAATTCTGTAAATCTTCTCAGCATTTCTCTAAACCAAGCATCCATCCCTATTTCTGTAACAGTACTGTAGTCTTGTAAGTTAGCCTATAACGACAGATATGAGTGAATAAATGGATCATTGGACAATACCTACCTCCTCTGGGTCAGGTAACATATTAATCACTCTCTTCCATGTTGGCAATAGCTACAAAAATGATTATTAATTATTAAAGCAATCACTTGGACTTACCAGAGAAAAACAAGATATACCACTACTAGCTTTTTTAAGAGGTATTAACGTCTGTTCACAAAATGTTTCAACAATCTCAGGTGCCAACATCACCTAGAAGCAACAAAGAGACGAGATATCTAACAATATCTAAAATAACACAGTCCTACCATTCCTGATTTACTAGGTAGTTCAAGTATCTTATCAACCACCATTCGCCAAAAATTGGCAATTTCAGGAAGAGCTTGATCAGCAACATGTAATTCTGTGTACACTGTCCATATCTACCATGTGTATATGTACATGTCATGTAATGAGTAACTTACTGTGCAAAAAGAAAGAATACAATTTAGACCCCAATATACCATGCTGATATTCTACAAGAAAAGCAACAAATAAAATGGCTGTCTCAATTTTTACTTACCTCAACAAGATTTTGTAAAGCAACCAAGACTAGTCTGAGAATATTATCGACAGTTTTTTCTGCAGAACCCAGTCGTACGAGTATCTCGCATTCGTTGGATACAACACCAACTTTATCAAGACGAGCAATAGTTATTGTGTTATGGACTGAGTTATGACATAGACAACCCATTAAAAGCCAACCTAATAACTACATAGAGATAAGTCACATGTAAATCATGTGACATATCACAAGACAATAACAATTACCATTAAAGAACTGATATGATCATTGGCAAAGGAAAGAGAGGGAGGAGGACGTTGTTTACTAGCAAGAGATTTACTGCTAAAGAGATAACTAGAATTCTTGTAGACAGTGATTAGTTATAACATACCTTTTTTCTATCCAAGAAAAGCTGTATTCTCCCTCAACAATTCTCTGGACCAACCCCAATGGATGATGTGTACGATTAATTCTCAATGCTACTAACTGAGCCAGTGTCAGCTTCACTTGACTAGCAATCTAAATTAGTTTAGAAGATATATGAAATTATAATAGTAGAAATTCTCTACCTCAAGAGATGTCTGAGGCAGCTGTGTTGCCAGATAATGAAGGGCCACTCTCATGGAGTCCGTAAAGAGACCTTCAATACCAGTTATATCCTCACCACTGTTAACCAAAGCACTTAAAGGAATCTCCTGATCACGCTGAAGAGAAAAGGAAACCATTCAATAAAAGTAACACCTTTCATTAAACAGACGTACCAGTTGTGGCATATAAAATCTCTCTTCCCATAATGTATCAATGTAACCTAAGTATGTATACTCATTTAATAGTATCAGAAAGGTCTGACATAAGCTAATTATATTCTCAGGTATTAATATGGACTGTGGATAAAGACCCTCGGAAAATTCCTCAACCAACAGCTTCAATAAAATAAATTTTTTAGGTACCTCACGTCTCTGGTGACAATTTTACTAATAAACAGAAAATGAGTATTCTCATACTGACTTTACTAGAAGGAGATTGAAGAAAAGCTTTGTACCAGACCCCCGCTAAAGTTACCAGACCCCCTGCAGGACTGTATGTATTGTGCAATCCTTCGGATATAATTTCAGGAAATTCTTGTACAATAGCTGTGATGGTGAGCTGAGAAGTAGGTTGGCCACCCTGGAGAGAAAACACACACACACACATATATATGTGTGTGTGGATGTGATGCTTACTGTTAAAATTGGGTCTGCAAATTTTAATAACTGTATAATAACTCGAAGGAGTGTGTTGAAAGACTCATGCAACACCTAAGGATAAATCAGAACACTATTTTTAGTAACAAGTCTTGCACTTACAGTTGGCAATTCTTTTAGTTTCTTCAAAAATATATCCAAGTTAGTTAGTCCCCAAAAATAACGAGCAAAACTTTCTGGGAGGAGTTCCAAATAAAAGGCCAAATTTAACAATGACTGAGCAGTGAGTTCTCTATTAAAGTGGGTGGAGCTATTTATGTCCTAACAAAATAAATCACTACAATAAATCATGTGATGCATTACATTGTGGTCACATGACTGGTCATACTTCAATTACCTCTAGGAAATATTCAACAGGAGATGCCAATGTTAAATCAGCTGGATCTATTTCCTCTTCTTCTTCAGTTCCAGCTGGTAGCTGTTGTTTAGTTAAACAAGACACAACAGCTCTGAAAACAATATCTTTTAGTTCTAGAGACAAAGGGGGTGTGGTCAAGTATAAACTCATTAGTATCCCAAACCTTTGTGATCATGACGAAATAGATAAACAAAGACACGCCTCTCAGCAAATTGAGTTAGTACAGTGAGTAAAAACTGTTTAGCAATAGACATGGCAGAACCAGGAGGTGGTTCTGATAAACTACTGCATAACAACAAAAACCAAACAAACTAGTTTGCTAAACTGGTCAGATATGTCTTACCTGTTGTTGTCTTGCCAATAATAGTGACCTGCAATGACAACTCTAAACAAGACAATAATAATTATTTGGAATGGTATCTGGTTGAACATACAAAGCTCAAAATAATCTTAAGATCTCCTGGTATGCAAATATACCAGTAGAAAGAACATATTGGGTGTGGTCATACTCACTTTGAAATACTTGGTATAATCCATGTGACCAACTGAGACGAGACAAGATTTGGTATTCTGTGAGAACATGTCCCCAGACAGAGAACACTGAGTGCCATTACTTCTTCAGTATAGATGTCAGTGGGTTGCTGACAGAACTGGCAGACATCAGGCCCTGGCTCTTGCACCAAAGTCACATGATCCATAGAAAGACTAGAAGTATACGTGCTAGATATACTGGCCATTGACGACTTGGTCAGTAGAGGTGGAGGAGGCTTATTAGGTATGGATGATTCCACTGTTGATTCCTTTGGTTTTGAGAAGCTAAAAGAACTGCTTTCTTCTGGGACAGGAGCAAGAGGACGACGCTCTAAACTGATTGGACGTGACTTAAGTGGACTCTCTGAGGAAATACCAACATCAGGTGGAGGGGAATGAGGGGATTCGGGAAATGATGCTATGTTAGAAAACTTTGTAGAACGTGGTGCTTTTCCATCAGATGGTAGTGTTTGTTGGGAGACCAAAGAACAAGCATGTGGCTTACAAAGTATTGTATTAACAACCACCTCAATACAATAGAGAAGATAGCATTCTGTTGTATCATTCTGAACTATCAAATCAGAGTACTATAGTGGAATGGACATATATTACATGAACAGATGAACAATGGATAAATGAAATGGATAAATAGTGGATAAATGGATGAATGAGATGGACAAATAGTGGATAAATGGATAAACAAACTGGACAATGAGTACTGCTACATTTAAAATACCTTATATAAAATTATAAAGAGAACCCTCAGCCAAGGGGCCTGAAGATGACTAGGCAAATTTCCCAGTGTAAAGGAACATTTATACTCTCGATAAGAGGCTCTAGATAAAGTAGACGAGGGGTTTTGGAAAGGATAGTCCCCTTGGGTTGACGTCACTGAGTACCCCAAAAGACGTAGGACAAAGGGGATCATTGTTTTAGTGTGACAGAATTCATAATTTATGTCCAAGATCTATAAAATGGACAGATATACTTAAACAGATGAAATGGACAGATACCTTATAAAGTTTAATTATAAAGGTTTCATAAATCCGACTACGACAGAGAACATAAGGCAGTTTGCGTCCAATTAACCTCTCCAATAAAGAGACAATGGTCTCACCTGTTGATTCCTGCATACACAAACAATTAAGTAGGTGGAGCCAATTTATTTTACCTCATGTAAATGACGAGTTACTCGTCTATGCATACGAGGAGTGAGTGCTGAGTCATCAAAATTAGAATTTGTACTGGCTATGAACTACACACAATATGACATATTATTCATCACCTGGACATTAATGTTTTATTAAATTATTACCTCTAATAATAGGGTCGCTGTGTCACAATGAAGTTGAAGAGCTTCAATATTCATTGTATCATCTTCATCCAACATACTAAATGCTGATGATGTTGTACTGGGACGAGGTTCCTTGTGAGAACTCAATATACTAACATCAGACAACTTCTTTTGTGACTACAAAAATAAGCATATAAAAGAGTTTTCGTATTAATATGGGTTACCTGGGCAGCAGAGTTGATATGATTAAATACCTCTTCTGTGTCACGTGATTTTAACATATCAGCAGCTCCTAAGAGCTGGTTTACTAGAGAAAGGGTGAGAAAGGAGAGCTGTGGAAGGGCAGAGTTCAAGAGAGAAAGAGTTTGTAACACGAGACTCCGATAAGATGGCATCCGGATGAACAAGGTAACGATAAATGATTTAATAGCCTAATAAAAAATGATCACATAACAATGGCACAACAATCATTTAATTATCACATGACAATCATTGTCTTATTACTTAAAAGTCACATGATTGTCACATGATATGGTCCACTAGCATAGTGCTTTCCTAGCTCACATTAAGAGATTCCTTCTTCAGATTACAGAGAAGGAAACGAACTCGAGTTGATACTTTAGAATCTTTGTCTTGTAACAGACGCACCATTTTACAAAAAGCATGAGCTAACGTTAGTTCAGTATAGACATGGGGACGCCATAGAACAAGAGGTAGCCCCTCAATTCCAGGCATAAATTGCAATATCATAGTCACTTTATCCGCTGTAAAATATTACAAAATATCACATGTACATATATTATTACATGTGATAACTGTACCAGTTTTAAAGGGTATCCTCCATCCTTGATGTGAGAATCCTTCTTGTAAAAGATTCCATAGATACGATGATGACAGATGAGCTAATGTGGATGACTCCAACAATACAATCTCACTTTGACAAGAGAAGAGAAGACCTACACAGGACTGATTCAAATAGGAAACATCACTCTCCAACAGTCTCCATAACCTAATTTTTATAATAAATAAGTTGTTTTAGTACAAATGATATTATACATTGTACATGTACTATATAAAGAGTATCTACTGTACTTACTTATCAAACAAGCAATGGGCACCATTTAAAATGGTCTCTGTTCCTCCTCCTCTCATCACTTCAGCTTTGGTTACCAGTAGATTAATTAGTTGTATCATTTGTATTGTGGTGTCCGGATGATAAGAAGTGCTAAGTTTCTGTGTTGTATGGAGAGAGAGAGAGAGAGAGAGAGAGAGAGAGAGAGAGAGAGAGAGAGAGAGAGAGAGAGAGGGAGGGGGGGGAGGGGGGTAAGGGAAGGGGGAAAGAGGAGAATAAACAATTTTAGGACAACATTATCTTACTTCAACACAAAGATCAAATATATCATACAAGGAGGAGATCTGTTCTGGCTCGTTTATCTCAAGTTCTTTTCTTGATGGTAAAGTTAGAATAGAGGGTGTGGCTTCAGATAATAGTTCCAGTTCTGGACGGCTTGGTAAAATGGGGGCACGTCGGTCCCGAGGTGATTGCTGTGGTTTCACTGAAATAAAATTTTCTTCCTCAACATTATCAGTGTCACTGCTGCGCTTTGAAAAAAAAACTGTTTTCTTTTTATCATCTAAAGTAACATTTTCCAATGTCTCCTCAAACTCTTCTCTGGGGGTTCCATTTTGAGGAGGAGTATGGTTATTTGATCCTAAATCACTTGAAGTTAACTTTCTCTTCAAAGTTGCCGGGATGGCAAATTTAATGGAGACACGCCCTCTTTTTGGTGTGGGTGAAGTCCCTCCATCTGTGCTCTCCTCTATATCATCATCTACTTCTTGGCAATAGTGTTGAATTATACGTGTTGCTAAATTGTACCAGAGTGCTGCAGCCTAACAGAAAAGATGGAGTCAACTCAGTATTAGATCACTGTGGTAAGTACTGATGTTCACTAGTCTAAAGCGTACTAATAGTAGCTATACTAGGTCACTGTGGTAAGTACTGATGTTCACTAGTCTAGAGCGTACTAATGGTAGCTATCCTAGGTCACTGTGGTAAGTACTGATGTTCACTAGTCTAGAGCTTACTAATGGTAGCTATACTAGGTCACTGTGGTAAGTACTGATGTTCACTAGTCTAGAGCTTACTAATGGTAGCTATCCTAGGTCACTGTGGTAAGTACTGATGTTCACTAGTCTAGAGCTTACTAATGGTAGCTATACTAGGTCACTGTGGTAAGTACTGATGTTCACTAGTCTAGAGCTTACTAATGGTAGCTATACTAGGTCACTGTGGTAAGTACTGATGTTCACTAGTCTAGAGCTTACTAATGGTAGCTATCCTAGGTCACTGTGGTAAGTACTGATGTTCACTAGTCTAAAGCTTACTAATGGTAGCTATACTAGGTCACTGTGGTAAGTACTGATGTTCACTAGTCTAGAGCTTACTAATGGTAGCTATACTAGGTCACTGTGGTAAGTACTGATGTTCACTAGTCTAGAGCTTACTAATGGTAGCTATACTAGGTCACTGTGGTAAGTACTGATGTTCACTAGTCTAGAGCTTACTAATGGTAGCTATACTAGGTCACTGTGGTAAGTACTGATGTTCACTAGTCTAGAGCTTACTAATGGTAGCTATCCTAGGTCACTGTGGTAAGTACTGATGTTCACTAGTCTAAAGCTTACTAATGGTAGCTATACTAGGTCACTGTGGTAAGTACTGATGTTCACTAGTCTAGAGCTTACTAATGGTAGCTATACTAGGTCACTGTGGTAAGTACTGATGTTCACTAGTCTAGAGCTTACTAATGGTAGCTATACTAGGTCACTGTGGTAAGTACTGATGTTCACTAGTCTAGAGCTTACTAATGGTAGCTATACTAGGTCACTGTGGTAAGTACTGATGTTCACTAGTCTAGAGCTTACTAATAGTAGCTATACTAGGTCACTGTGGTAAGTACTGATGTTCACTAGTCTAGAGCTTACTAATGGTAGCTATCCTAGGTCACTGTGGTAAGTACTGATGTTCACTAGTCTAGAGCTTACTAATGGTAGCTATACTAGGTCACTGTGGTAAGTACTGATGTTCACTAGTCTAGAGCTTACTAATGGTAGCTATACTAGGTCACTGTGGTAAGTACTGATGTTCACTAGTCTAGAGCTTACTAATGGTAGCTATCCTAGGTCACTGTGGTAAGTACTGATGTTCACTAGTCTAAAGCTTACTAATGGTAGCTATACTAGGTCACTGTGGTAAGTACTGATGTTCACTAGTCTAAAGCTTACTAATGGTAGCTATACTAGGTCACTGTGGTAAGTACTGATGTTCACTAGTCTAGAGCTTACTAATGGTAGCTATACTAGGTCACTGTGGTAAGTACTGATGTTCACTAGTCTAGAGCTTACTAATAGTAGCTATACTAGGTCACTGTGGTAAGTACTGATGTTCACTAGTCTAGAGCTTACTAATGGTAGCTATACTAGGTCACTGTGGTAAGTACTGATGTTCACTAGTCTAGAGCTTACTAATGGTAGCTATACTAGGTCACTGTGGTAAGTACTGATGTTCACTAGTCTAGAGCTTACTAATGGTAGCTATCCTAGGTCACTGTGGTAAGTACTGATGTTCACTAGTCTAGAGCTTACTAATGGTAGCTAACTAGGTCACTATGTTAAGTATTTTAACCTGACAAAGAAGACAAGTGTTAGAAGTATCGTGATGATCTTGCACAACGTGGTTTGTTCCCCAGTCTCTATGCAACATGTGAAGGAGAAGACGCTGAAATGCCTCATATCCTAAAGTAGTACCTTTAACATTGAGAGTAAGCTAATATGAAAGAAACACAATGATACAAAGATAATGGGCTCATTATCATACCTGAGAGAACCAAATATCCAACATGAGGATATAGCGAGGAAGAGCAGAGTTCTGTTGAATAATAGCATGAACGTCCATAGATGTTTGAGAGACAAGACCAGACTCTGAGTCATAACCACTAATGCTACCACTACTTTCCCTATAATGACAAAGAGAAAGGGGTGTGGTCAAAATGTAATTACAACTGTGGTTAGAAGACATGTAACCACACCCACTTTCGTAACATTGGCATTGTATCTTCTTCTTCATCCTCTTCTGATCCTTGACGTCGTGATGATTTCCTACGTGGTTGTAGACAGTCTTCAAAAATGTGAGAAGTATAGGGCACAGGAACAGACAGACGAGACAAGTCCTGTAAGGGGTGTGGCAACTGTGGGTGTGGTTTAGCAATGAGAGCATTACCTGAAGCCAAAAGAGTGCTCTCTGTTTCTCATGTCGACTTTTCCGAAGAAACTTTTCACGGATAAATTCAAATCTTTTAATTCGTATATCATGAACAAGATCTCGTGGGAAAATAGCTCTATTAATTAATGAGAAAACAAAACGTTATTTAATAAAATGTTGTCACAAGGTACATTATTAATACAATAATAGTCTGGACTCTGACTCACTGAAACAGATCCTTTAATTTACTCATTTTGCCTGGCTGGTTCCTTAGTTCTATCAGTAAGTTCATCCAATGTGGCATAACAGTGGTATATATCTGAAATGAATGGACATATAGTATTAATAAATGGACAGAGGACAATGATAAATGGACATATAGTATTAATAAATGGACAGAGAACACTGATTAATGGACATATAGTATTAATAAATGGACAGAGGAAACTGATAAATGGACATATAGTATTAATAAATGGACAGAAGACAATGATTAATGGACATATAGTATTAATAAATGGACAGAGGACACTGATAAATGGACATATAGTATTAATAAATGGACAGAAGACAATGATTAATGGACATATAGTATTAATAAATGGACAGAGGACACTGATAAATGGACATATAGTATTAATAAATGGACAGACAAATGACCAATATATGAATAAATAGACAGCACTAATAGAGATATTACTAGATCAAGGCTGTCCTGAGATAAGATAGGATTTTTCACAAGTAATGCAACCAACGACAGAGTCCTACGATATCTATCAATCGGATCCTTAGAGTAACGCCACATTTCGCCCACCTAACAGAAAACTTCACTTATTATATACACTACATGCAGTCATACCTGAACATGTCCTGACAGCTGAGGATAAAGGCATGTCATGATGCATTGGACATTACCAGTATCACAGACAGATTTCAGCCAAGGTATTAAGTACTAAAAGAAGTGAGAGATTCAACAAATATATTATAAATACTTACATTCGTTACAATTCCATGCAATTCACGATGATTCGAACAAACACTTTCCACTAAAAACAATATAAAAGTAAACTCCACCCACTTGATATTACATCTCGCCCACTCACTGGTTTTTTGGTAGTTCACTAAAAAAGAACCTTTATGTTCTCTATATGAATTAACTGATAGTCCTTCCTCCATAATATTCTCTATTATATCATTACATAATCGAAGCCATTCCAATGCTGATGCTATTAACTGCTCAAGCCATTCTTTATAACGAGTCTATAAAAAGAGGTTAAAAAAGAAGACAAAAAGATCTAGACCTGTTGAAGTGGTTCAACAGGAGTACAATACTGGTGTAACAAGTATATTCCCTCTCGACTGTTTCTGATACTGATTGAATAACGAGGGGAGGGGCCATATGTATGGGAGGAGCTTCGTCTTTGACTCTCTTTCCTGTCCATTCGAATTGGGCTAAAACTAAGAAGTCTGAGAGAGAGAGAGAGAATCATTAATCTCAACTGGTACTACTAACTTGACCACAGCTTCAAGTAGTGCAGAAGATGTAATCAGATCATCACTTGTCCATGGATTTTGAGGCCCAACTATAAAGAAAAAGAACTTATTAGACCACACCTACATTAATTAGATTACTTTGATAGATGTGCAAAGGATCCTCTAATCCAGCATGCTGTTCCAAGTGACATTTATAACACATTCTAACAGGATGTCCATTTTGTATCGCAGTACAACTCTCACCAAAACAAGTCACAGTAGCTTGAGCAATGTGATCAGATGACTGGTCTGCACAAACTCTTCGTAGCTCACAGTTTGGTTTGACATCACCTAGGTAACAAATAAGAGGGTGTGGTAATCAAGGACTATAGTCTTACGTATTGCATTAACTATTTTAATCTTCTTATGATTGGTAGATGCACTCCTAAAGAAAAGTAAAGAGAAATCATGTATCATTAACTCAATCATCAGTATAATATAATACCGATGGATAACTTTATCACAGCGAGGACACAATAAAGCAAATAGTTTCTTGTTGCCATCTTTACTAAGCATCTTTCCAAAGTGAGTAGCACATGCTCCTTCCAAACACAACTAAATAACAATTCAGATATATTGACAAAAATAAAACTGATCTTACAATTGCAGCTGGATTAGTGCATCTGGACGCTTCACATTCAGGAAATGGTGTCTCTGTAATGATAAATAATTCAAATAAAATAACTGACTAATAAAAAACCTAAATTAGCAAAAGGATCTTTAAATAAATAATCTGATAACTGTAACGGCCAGTAATGTAAGAGAAGTGACAGAGCAATCTCTCGTGCCTTCTGTGTACCATATGCCATCACAGACAAAAGATCCTAAAATATATAATAGATATTTGTAATACATTACAACACGTTTATTGTGCTTTACTCACAGTACAAACATTAATCTTGATTCTCATTAGAACACCAGTGATCAATAAATGGTGTGTTGATTGGCAACCATCATTATCAAAAACTAACATTAATGTGGCAGACATACTAAGCGAATCCAACTGGCCTTTAGACTCATGAGGATAAACTATACACATATAATGCACGATAATCATAGTATCACTTACTTACCTATTGATAGCGGTAAAGCATAGTAGCAGAGTCTTAACATAATAAAATCTACTGCACTTTGCCAATTCGTCCTATTAATGTAAATAAGACTGGATGCAAATATTGTTGGAAAAGAAAGAGGACAGGATGGATCCAGTGCCATTAAGTACGAAAGGACGTCAAGTAAGACTTTCCCCATCTCTGTGAGAGTGTGAGTGTGTGTGTGTATATCAGGAGCTCAAGATGGGACACTTACCTTCTACATGAACTGATATTTTACTCATATATATGATAAGGCTCAATATTGTTTCAGAACCAAGTTGACGGAGGGAGGCATGAAGCTCAACATCCTCTGTAATGTCTCTCTCTTCTACTTTACCTTCTTGTTGCCATTTTTTAATAGTCAATCTAAGTGGAGAGAGAGAGAGTGATTTTTGACAGAATACATCTTGGTCATCCTTACTGTTGAAGAATTGTGTGTATTTTACGTAAAATTGGAGTAAAATCTTCGCCATTACTTGAGTTTCGGCTTATCTTAATTTTGATTTCATTACCTGAAGTAAAAGAAGAGAAACGTCTCACTTTATTAGAGGGATTCTATCTTACGTGCCACATCTCTGATTTCATGAACCCACTGTTCTATTTCCTCTTTATTGCACTCCTGTAGAGAGAAACTGTGTGTCAATTCCATTTTTCTGGTACTCTAGTGCTTTAATTAGAAACAAAATACCATAATAACTAAAAATACTAATTAATAATAATTATTATTATTAATAATAATTAGTCTGCATACTGCGTTGCTTAGCAACCAAGCAACACTTGTAGCTGAACTTGTACTAAATAATAATTATTATTAAATTTCATTAAAAGTGCCATAGGCATGTTAGGCAGCAATGGATCGAGTCAAGAAAAGAGGGGAAGTCGTTTGCAATCAACATTTCCTCCTTTTATGGCAGCAAATAAACCTAAACCTCTAGTCAAGTCTCAATCAAAAAATACACTAAAATGGGGTGGTGTATTTAACCATGAAGATCTTCAAACACAAATGAAGAGAGAAGAACAACGCAAACAGAGAAAAGTAATAATTGTTAGATCTCCTTTGATTTTTCTGTTAGCATGCAGAAATGCTCCTAAGAACATGGGAAACTTTACAAGCACAAGAAAGAGCAGAGAAACATGTACGACTCAAAGAAAAGGTCACAATCCAAAGACAACTCATTCAGAAAGCTGACGAGCAGTATCACCAATGGAAAGAGACACAATTAGAAAAACAAGACAAGGTGAGCTGAACTTCAACAATCAGTTGTATAATGATTCAATAAAAGAAAAGAGAAAAACAGCGTCAAGATAGAAAACTCATATCAGCAACTCTACAAGCACATGGGACTCAAAATGGTTAGAAAATAGTTTCTGTTTGCCATCATTTACTGTATCACACAGCATCTCATAAGGACAAGTTGATAGTCCTTGATGAAGAAAGAAATGCCCAAACAACTGATGATGAAGGCAGAAGCATTCAAGTAACTGACGATTTAAAAAAAGGTAAAACAAGAGCCAATTCTCAAGACATTGAGGAAGATGTAGAAAGTCAAACAACAGCTAATGAAATAGACATGTTAAACCAGTTTGCAAACCCCGAAAATAAGATTTTAAAATATCTTGGAAGTAAGCAAGAGGTATCATATCGATTTGTGGTTTTATTATTACAATAGTTGAACAAGATTTTCAAGAACAAGTTAAAATTGAAGATATGTGGTTCCATTTGAAGGCACACTCTGACAGAGAACTGCATCCAGTGCAAGTACACCTTTACAAACTGAAGGTATTTACAAGTCTCAGACCCAAACTAGTGGGTCTGAAAATGGGACTAATATTATTACAATTCAAACTGTATTTATTTGTAGAAAAAATCAAATCCTTCAGTGAAGGAATGTCTACAGTTGTATGAACAACCCACTCCACGTGATCACTACACTGGCAAGGTAAATCCTTCGAAGATGTATTGTTTGATCTACAGTATTTTAGCCTATTCTCTTATCATCTGCTCTGAAAGATCTCCGTCAAATTACACCACCGTCAAAGAAATACACTTTAAAATTGAGTAGATCATCTGCCTCATTAAAGAGTAGTTGCAGTCAAAAAATGCTAGAAAAAATTAGTTTAAATATCAAGGACAATAATGACGACTGGTTTACTGGACTTGAAATAAAAAAGCGTCCCAGATCAGCACCAGGGTTTTTGTGTAAACAACTTAGATCACAATCTGTCAGAAGCAAAACCAGTACATCTATATTTAAAACTGACAAGAAACTTAGAACTATTGAGAAAGCACCATTCATAGAAATTAAAAGGAAAACATGTACAAAGGCCCCCACATGCTTAACTGTGAACATTGAAGTACCACAGCAAGAAAGTAACTGGCAACCTTTGACAATGAATGCATTAAAGGAGTACAAAGGTGTTGAAGAAAGAATAACAAGTGGACATGGAAAATTTAGAAATGGTAGGGTTACTCTGTGGAAAAGAACCCAAATATAATAATGGTGAAATGTATATTTAATTCAGTGGTACGAAATGATTTTATGTGTCAAATGATTGTTATTTTAATAGTTAATGAGCAACAATGTTATAGAAATATAAAAACAGGAGATATCTTTTGTAGAATTGGTGGCTTTTAAAAAAGCCGTTTAGAGGGAAAAAAAAAGAAAAGGAAAGAACACCATTGCAAGCATTTACTTGCTGCTGGTGTATTTGGTGACAGCCTTGGTGCCCTCAGAGACAGCATGTTTCGACAGCTCTCCAGGCAACCAGAGACGAACAGCAGTCTGGATTTCCCGACTGGTGATGGTGGACTTCTTGTTGTATTGGGCAAGACGAGAAGCTTCAGTGGCAATCCTCTCAAAGATGTCATTGACAAAAGAGTTCATGATGCTCATGGCTTTGCTGGAGATACCAGTCTCAGGATGAACCTGCTTCAACACCTTGTAGATGTAGATGGAATAGCTTTCCTTGCGGTTCTTTCTCCTCTTCTTCTTGTCAGTAGACACCTTGGATTTGGTGGCAGCTTTCTTTTCGCCTTTCTTGCTAGCTACTTTGCCTGGCATGGTTGTTTTCTTGTTACTTGCTTTGGAATTGAAGTCTCCGGAATCACTGCTGGAACTGTGCTTGGTCTTCTCAGCCCTTGGCGCTTTTATTTTAAAGATTAGGATCACATAACAAGATCACTGAGTTTGTAGCCAACAGTATATTGCCACGTCATTTACACATTCTTGTTGATAATATTCATCAGTTGAGGTTGCTGCAATCTGGTTGGTTGCTTAGTTCAGTGATCCTAACAAGTGATCCTCCAACTGAGACCAAAAAGGAGCGAAAACAACTTCAACACCACAGCAAATCTTTTGACTTTCTTCTTCAAGTTAACTCTTCATCAACTAAAACTTATCTTCATCATGTCTGGACGTGGTAAAGGAGGCAAAGCTCGTTCCAAGGCCAAGAGCCGTTCTAGTCGTGCAGGACTCCAGTTTCCAGTAGGTCGTGTCCACCGTCTTCTCAGACAGGGCAACTATGCTGACAGAATTGGTGCTGGTGCTCCCGTCTACTTGGCTGCAGTCATGGAGTACCTGACTGCTGAGATCCTAGAGTTGGCTGGCAATGCTGCCAGGGACAACAAGAAGCAGAGGGTCAACCCACGTCATCTCCAACTGGCCATCCGTAATGATGAGGAGTTGAACAAGCTATTGGCTGGAGTCACCATTGCTCAGGGTGGTGTTCTTCCCAACATCCATGCTGTCCTTCTCCCTAAGAAGACTGGTACTGGCAAGAAGGGACTCAGTCAATCTGAAGAGTTCTAAACTGGACCACCCCTACTATTATCTTCTATTCTTTTTCTTTTCTTTTATCTAAACGGCTTTTTTAAAAGCCACCATTTCTACAAAAGATTACACCTGTTTAATATTTTCACTTTTCATAATCATATTTATAATAACCTCATTAATCTGAACTGAATATGAGAATCATAAGAATTGATCATTAAATAAAAGAATGATTATTAATAAATGTTACTCTCTCATTTCGCCTTCTTCTTCGTCATCAACTCCCCTCACATATAGAACATTATTACATCTACATGGACGTAAAGCTATTATATGTTACAATGATAATGGATTCCTATACCTAATCAGAACTTCACCAAGATTTCCAGTTAATGTGCCTTCTACAAATTCCTCAGTATTAGCAAGCTAAAAAATACATTATTATAAAAATGTGTAAATTTGTTGGGTACAAAAGCCATTAAAAGCCTATACAAGGTTAGAGATTGTATTTTACATTAATATTTACACTAGGTATTGAAAGAACTAATAAAGGCACGTGTAGTAGATTGTCTTTATATTACTGTTACCATCACAAATAATACACAACATCCACATAATAACTAGTTAAATAACTAGTTATTTATACAGACGATAATAGGAATGGGAGTTTATGGTAATTAAACCACACCCCTAAACCTTAATGTGACAAAATATTTAGACTTCAGCATACATAATACCACAAACACTGACCTGCACATTCATGTAGCTGTCTGTTGAGACGAGGAAGCCTTTATACTCCATTCCCCACTTCAGTTTAACTACTACAGGCTTGCCAGTTAAACTATTTAGAAATGGCTTGGGATTTAAAGGCATTGTACCCTGCATTAATAATAAAATAGTTCCATCTCATTAATATAACATTAACAGATATCATAGACTGCTAAGAAAGAGACAAACTTACAGCCATTATGATCAGCTACAGTTCTTGGGTGTGTTTCGTTTGTTGCACGTTTCTTCTACAAAAATTCATAGATTAGCTAATTACCCGGGGTCATGTCTGTTTTTCCTTCGCCATGGCAACGTGGAGAAAAATAGGCGAATTCTCTGCAAGTTCGCGCCAGTAGAATAGATCCTCCTTTTTTACAGCCACAACAATCCGAAAGCAAGCTTGCAGCAACTTAAATAATACTTCTGTTGAAACCAAGTAATAGAGAGCTACATCGGTCCACTAAGACTTTACTTTAATCTACCATTCTCTAGTTTTGCAGTTGCTATCTCCACTTGAGGGGGCGTTACTATGAAGGGTGTCCTGTTCTACATCATTGTGTTTTTAGTGACTAATAGCTATGGAGCTGGCCATATTTCTGAATCAGGCTCTGGGTCTGGGTCTGGATCTGGATCTGCAAGTAAATAATCTTTATAATTTTATAGTAGATATTTCGCAGGGGGAGGATCTCCATGGCTCTTCCTCCCCATCCTTTGAAATGTTATATGCATTGATAATCAAATCTTAAATAATTTTAATAACTTTATTGATATGACAGGATTATAGCTATGAAGTTTCAAGCATATATAATAACCGTTCGTGTTTCATCTTTGCAGTGAGCTGTGCAGATATTACTTGCAGTGGAGGTGGAACTTGTATTATCGGTATGACTGGACCATACTGTCAGTGCCCTAATGGGAAGAGACTTGCTGTTAATAATATATATTTATGTGAAGGTACCCCAGTATATTGAAATACATACATTATGTATCTATCTAGAATGCCCGGCTGGTTACTGGGGCAATGACTGCAGTAAAAGGTGTTCTGACACATGTGGGATTGGTCGTACAGAATCATGTGATGCTGTAAATGGAACATGTACATGTAATAAATGCTGGCTTCTTGACACCAATGGCACTTGCAGTATAGACCAAGGTGGGGCTGAGGGATATCAATGTTTCCTTGACTACACAATGTCAATATCCAAGGTATTGTTAGGAAGCTAAATTTATAATAAAATTTCTCTCAATTAATGAGTTATGATCATAAAAATCATTCATTTTTCTTTCCTATTGTAAGAGTTTGACTATGTACGGTGGAGAGATACCTCAACCACAAGAAAATAAATTACTCCCTCTTGCCAGAAGACTAACAAAAGTGAGAATGACAGATAATGACTTGTCCTATTCATTTAAAATATCTATTGTTAGAGTGACGGTATTACAGTTGTACAAGAGAACAGTGCTAAGTTAGAAGTTATCAATCGAGATGATGTCGGCGCTAGACCACTAGCAAAAGTAAGACAAAATGTTTTAAGATGTGCCTCAATGTTTCTTTATCTTAGTTTTCTTTTATAGTACTTAGCCAGGGCAGTACAGATTACAACAATGCTGTAAATGCAATCAAAACTGATGTTAAAGATGGTGATTATCGTGGTACTCTTGTTATTGATGAATCTGATGGAGAAACTGCTAAAGTGACTTTAAATGTTTAACAAGTTGATGTCCATGTGTCGTTATTTTGTATATGTCATGTGACAGTCACATACAGGTCATGTGTTCGTAACATTAGTAGTTTTCTATCACCTTATTATTATAATAGTAATATAATTATTTTAGTTTACGTTATGTATTAAAATCATTTTGATGTTCTGATGGTTTATTGATGTATTAAATAAATTATTGCAAAATGTGTACACATCTCCTAACAATACAGTCAAAATAATACGAGTATTATAATTATTACACAATACAATATTAAAATTAATTAAATCATAATATATTTTGTAGTGATATTAGTAACCTATTGAATTACATGATGCACATTAACGTTTTAACATAATACTATTGATAAAACACAGTTGAGTTATCGAGCATCAGATATATCTAATGTTGTACCAAAAAGGTGCATTAACTGCTCCTCGTAATGTTGAAAGTTACGCTGCATAACCTCCTTACATGGACCAAGAAGACGTTCAAAAGCACCAACCTCTAACACTAAAAGGAATATTGTACAGAGCTATTTTAGAGGATCACTTCCTTACCAGCACATATCACATCACCCTTAGCATGAATTGAAGCAGCACGAGGTTTGTGAGTCAACAAAGCCAATTCTAAATTTATAACCAAGCTAAGGAGTAATTCATAAGTAAAAACTGACCCCCAAAGTATTGTCCTTTAGTACATGTATTAAGAAAAACACTTCTGCCATTCTAAAAGAAATAATAAAATGATTTGATAATTTATATTAAATACTGACTATGTCTTGTCTAGTAATTTCTACAGTACCCTCCTCAACAATGTAGAAGTTATCAGCACTGTCTCCCTTTCAAAATGAAATTACAGGTGGTTACTGTTACAAGGTTTAAGTTACCTCTTTAATAATGCAATCACCATCAGAGTAGTATTTCCTTTCTAATGCATCAGCTAAGTTCAGTAACTCATATGGCTAGCAACGAAATAGATTTTATAAACACACTCACCCATTCATATGTCCATCCATTGTTTCCAACCTCTAAAGTCTTTAGCATTGGGACAGATTCTAAGAAAGCTTGATAAGTTGAACGCTATTTTATTTAAAAAATAATTACAAGAAAAATATTATTAACAGACCTTCTTGCTAGTTGATTCACAAAGGATCCTCTTAAATGTTTTACGATCTAGAGCCCAGAGGACTCCAGGAGAGGTAGATACAACAGTAGCAGCTCTGAAAACAGACATACACAAAGTATAAAATTTCAAAAACTACCTTGGAGTATTGTACATCAAAGCCAACTCCCCAAAGAATCCTTCTTCGTTGTATTGAAACAACTACAATAAATGGTGTGTATAATTTACACATAAGATGCCAATCTGATGACATCATTTACCAGTTTAGGCTCACCACTAGATCCATGTTGTGTCTGAAGACAATCAAATGTCCCACTATATAAACAAATAGCATCACTTAACGTCATCATGTAAAATAACTGTCTACTGCTGTTCAAATGTTACTATATGACATTATGTTGTTACTATACAAACTTGGGACTAACCTATCAATGACATAAAAATTGTCACCGTCATCTCCTTGCTCAATGATTGTCTCGCCAGGTCCAACCTATAATATGTATAGGGGGTAAGTACCAGTAATATTTATCATTATTACATGAAATTATAGGGAATTTGTGGTTACAAAAACTATTTAGCTGATCCATTAACTGCATCAGGAGTGTTACACACAAAGCAATGTTACTATAATGGACTTACTGACCTGTTTCTCAAACATGGCATCTAATACTTCGTTGAGCTGTTCCTGTTGAGAGATAAAAATTATCTTATTACTTGTACAATGACATTATTGACAATGTGACATTGATAGTTGGACAATAAAATTTCTTCTAGTCACAAAGAACAACACCTAGACAAATTATTACTCATAAATAAGTACCAATGAAGTAATTGCTCAATAAAATGTGATGGATAGTTTGAAACACAACAATTCAAAGCTTGTGCTAATGTTTTGGCTAGAGATTTGAATGAAAGACCAAATCGTGTTACGGTATTATAATCTTCAATATTTAAAACCTTCATATTACAAAGAGAATGCCTCGGTATGTTAAACAAAAACCTGATCTAATGCTCGAAAGAGGAAGATCTTCTGCACAGCTACAACCAATCTTCGTCTTTGTTCATCAGTTTTTGGATGGACAACCTAACGAAATAAAATGAATGCTTATTTTTACAAGTAAGTGATGTCAACAAACCTTTGTCTCGTCTTCTCCTGGAATGTAAGCTTCTGCAAATACTGAGCGACGACGGTAATTCATTGTCCTACGATAAACGTCTGAGGGTATATCCTCTTCATCTGAATCTAATAATGGCAATTAATAGATAACAAAAAGCATACGCGTGTTAGTTTGTACCTCCAGTGTTGATCATCACAATATCTCTAACAGCCGTATCAGCAGCCATGTTCTCTGAATCCATTTGATCTGGTCCTACACGTTGTGCGGATGTTTGTTGTGTACGCTGTTCTAGACTGTTGTTGAAATATTGAGCAGCGAATTGAACCAGATC
This sequence comes from Xestospongia muta, assembly GCA_963693285.1. NCBI lineage: Eukaryota > Metazoa > Porifera > Demospongiae > Haplosclerida > Petrosiidae > Xestospongia > Xestospongia muta. Next base: position 3,659,171 of record OY848931.1, read on the forward strand.
ACTGGGTTTTTCTCTTAACACAGCAACAGCGAACTCTTCCAGGAGTTCAGTGAGACCCTCGGGAATGGTCGCACTCATTTCAGATAAGACTAATGGACTAATTAGTGTTATTAGCACAGCGATCTCACCTTTCCAAGGCTCAAAGATCGTGGCGTGCCTTGCCTTAGAGCTTAGTGACGTCACATGATGTAATACACGAAAATAATGATAACAGACGTTGTTTGCTCTGCCTCTGCGATACAGCTGTTACGCTAATTAATGATAAACATATCGCATAACCAACATTGCATTTCACGTTAAACAATAAACAAGAAATATAAACAAACAAATTAATACATCAGAAAGAACAACACAATTATTGTTCAATGCATTTAATTAATATTTTTAATTAATATTTTTAATTAATTATAAAATGTTCCATTTTCCTGTTCTCCTATATGAGTTCAACATTCTTCGAGCTTTCTTCTTCACATCAGGGTGAGGATCATTGTACATACTCTCAACAGCCTCCACAATTCTCTCTTCTAAATGAGATGGTGAACCATCACCAAGAGAATGTAATGCTTGGTCTCGCACTATGCCATCTTCGTCATGGAGACACTCAAATATTCTCTCCCATAATTCAGGGATGTCAGCTCTAACATGACATGGACAGAGGTCTTTAAGTGCTTGCTTTCTCTTCTTGGGATCTGGATCATACGTACGTTTGATGTAATCGTGGAATGATTCATCCGACATGCTTCTATATTGTATTAGTGTGGTCTCTAATGTACCAAATTGTTATAAAAATAAGTCTTCTCTTCTAATTACAGGGTCAACAGCCTTCTCACTCAGATTCAACTCAACTCCAGTGATCAAATGATCATAGTTTATTCAAGTGTCTTAGACAGTAGAGATAGTCTTCTCTATTGCTTTCTTTGAGGCTTCACCTTCTCTTTATTCTTTTCATCATTCTAGATTTCTTTATATAAGAGGTGAGAAGGTTGCACAACAAGTAAGTAAGACATCATTGCAGCTCCGTTATGCAACACAAGTATGGGCGGATCATGGGGTGTGGCTAGAAATACTGGCAGCAAACTTAACTTAGGTGGAGTTTAACTGATTCAAAGATGGAGGAGTCTTCAGAAGACAAGGTGCTATTAAAAGAAGAACAATTTTGTGATGAGTTAGTTTTTTATATACATAGATTACTGAGCAAAATGAGGAAGAAACTAAACTGACTGAAGAGGAGAAGGTTACATATATTGTATTATATTATATTACATGTATTATATCCCCTTAACTTCATGGGCAAAGAATGTGTTATTTTATTATTGTTAGCAACAAGCATTGCAGTCTTTAGAAGAAATAACAGTAAAACTTAAACAGAAAGAAGAATTCAGGGACAAGAACTTAAGTGCTTCAGGTATTCAATGTACCAGTAATGTTGATAGATTGCTTTAAGCTATCAATATATCAGGATATCATTTCATTGTTTTTTGTAGAAGGTCGACCTAATGAAGATGATCTTCGTAGATTTGATGGCAGTGTCAAGAAGAATACTGCATTTACTAGGAAACTAGTAAGTTTGATGCATCATCCATATTATGTCATGTTGTTCATTTTATTCAGAGGGAGCTAAATGAATCTAAACGTGATGCCTTAACTAAAGAGTTTAATAACTTAAACCTCACCCAGTACATCCAGGAAGCAGTAAGTCATGTGGTTGTCATGTGACTTATTGAGGTTATATTAATTTTTTATAGGCAGCAAGTATCGCTGAAGCTAAATTAAAGGTTTAATTATTAATTATTAATTTTTATTAATGTTATTTTATGTACAGCTTGCTGACGTGGGTTGTGCTGTTCATATGTGTTCTCTACTTCATTGTCGCTATGGTGACTTCAGCGAAGAATTAATAAATCAACTACAAAAAATTTATTCTGGAAAAATTGAAGGAGAAGAAGATAAAGTATTTTTTGCCATCTGTCCATTTTTCTATCTATCCATCCATTAATCTCTTTGTATATCCATTCAACTACAGTCATCTATTCAATGACCTATCACTTCTATATAGGGTGTGGTTTCTACTAAATATCGGCTAGGTTTAAGATTATTAGGAGAGGTATCATAATAACATATACTGGACATTGTCAGTTGCTTATCTTCTGTAGCTAGTTATTTCTGGTATTGTTCATCAAGATATTGGTCTGTCCATTCTTCATGAGATGCTTATTGAGATTATTGAAGCCGATAAGAAATGCCATGCCTACTTACCTGTAGTAGTCGGGTTTGCCCGTCACTGTGCTGAGGACTTAGCTGGTATTATGCCACGAAAACAGAGAATACTTTTAACAAAATATGATATACTACCTCCTCAATTTCAAGTTTGTCTGTTGTATATAATACATGTTACATTTGATCACATTTTCTTCTCCAGTTACTTCCTAAAGATAAGCAAGAAATATTTAAAACACTTTTACATGACCATTTTAACTTTGTGAAAAATTACTTACTTCTTGAACATAAAGAGATGCATAAGAGAGCTCGTAAGGACAGACAAATACTTCAGGTTAGCCAGCAAATCGTCATCAGACCTGACAATGTCTCTTCTTTAAGAACAAAGGAGAACTATCTGCCGAGAGACAAGAAGAAAATGAAAAAGCTCAAAAGAGTTATGAGAAATTACTCTCTAATGTTACCACACTCTCAGTAAGATACTTCTTTACATTCTGTTGTACAGTATTAATGATGACCATATAGGATGTACTAGATCTGGACATGCCTGATCTTCCTGAAGACCACACCCCCCAGGAAGTCTCCGATATTTCCATTGATCTTCTACTACCATCAGTTGGCTCTGATGTAATATAGACAATAACCTTGTCTTATAGCTTGTTATTCAATGTAGGCGGATTTTGGGTCCTCTTCATTATGGGAAGACGAAGATCAGAGATCTTTCTATGAAGATATTACAGACATCAAACCATCTATACCAGCTGTAAGCAAATCTAACTTGTATTTATTACACATTTTTGCTCATTAGATTCTATGTGAGGGGACAAAAAAAAGCCATGCAGAATCAGAATCTTCAGATACTTCAATAGGGGAAGTTGAACCAGATGGTCCAATGCCAATGGAAACGGGTATGATATTGGTCGCAGTATTAATGATTACTTAATATTACACGTTAGATGAACAGAAGGTTTTAGAAGAGGTAATAAAAGAGACAGAGGAAATGTCATTAGAAGAGGAGGAGGAAGAGGAGGAACCTCAGCCTCTTGAAGGTTTGGTCCACTTTAATTTGTAATTTAGATTGTTTGTTATATAGATCCTATGGAGGATTATACAGCTGTTACTACCAGTGGAGGGACACCTGAACCAAACCAGCTTGACGAGTTGCTAACACGTTTACCAAACATGATGAACAGAAAATTTGTCGATGAAGTGAGAATAGAATTATAAATATATTAATATTTTGAAAAAACATCATCAGTTTGCTGTTGATTTTTGTCTTATGAATACCAAATTAAATAGACAGAAGTTGGCCAAAACTTTGTTTAATGTTGATAAGAACAGGTAAGTTCCTTTAATTAAGTAGTCAGTCTTATTTCGCTCCTCCTCCTCTTGTAGGATGGACCTGGTTCCTTTTTATGCTCGTCTTGTGGCCACTCTCAATCCTTGTCTTCCCGATATTTCAACATATCTTATTGACATGTTAACAAGAGACTTTCGGTTTCAATTACGTAAAAAGGATCAGATTCATGTTCATACAAAAATAAAAAATGCTCGTTTTATTGGTAATTAATAATAAGAAGAATTATCAATTTATTTAGTTACTTTTTTAGCTGAAATGACTAAATTTAGAATGTTTCCAAAACCTGAAGCAATGAGATGTATTACAGTATGTGAAAGATTGATTCATGTATGTACGTTAATTTGTTCTTCTTATTTAGAAAACTTTACAAGAGTTTACTCATCATAACGTTGAGCTGGCCTGCACTCTCATTGAACATGCTGGACGATATCTTCTCCGATCACCAGACTCTCATTTGAGAGCTAAAGCATTACTGGTTAGTAAGTACTAGTTAGTATGTACTGGTTAGTATGTACTGGTTAGTATGTACTGGTTAGTAATTACTGGTTAGTATGTACTGGTTAGTAATACTGGTTAGTATGTACTGGTTAGTAATACTGGTTAGTAATACTGGTAAGTAATTACTGGTTAGTATTTATCATACCTTTTTAGAGCCAATAATTTCAACTAAAAAACACTAGTTAATATACTTCCTTAATTTATAGGACATCTCTGTATCTCTTTAGGAAATTATGTTCAGAAAGAAACAAGTTCAACATCTTGATGGTCGTCAGAAATCCTTGGTTGAAGATGCGTTATATGCTGCTAATCCTCCTGATGTAAAGCCCACAACAAGAATACTACGTCCTCCATTACACGAGTATATTTGTAAATTACTTTATAAAGATCTCAATAAAATGAACACAGAAAAGGTAAACAGATTTTATAAATACTTTATACTGATGAGTAAATTATCATAGATTTTAAAACAATTTCGTAAACTTCCTTGGATGGATTCAGAGGTAAGTTATCTTATTGAAATCATTGACATGTAACATAAAGTATCGTTATATTATATCACAATTATGACTCAATCTCACAGTATCAATGATCAAGCATCAATTATAGCACTATTATTAAATTTTAATAAATTAATTTTAATAACTATAGGGGTGGGGTTAATAATAGAATTCATATATTGTACATGTATCTGTACAGGTATTTTCATGGGCTGTTGAAGCACTGTCTGAAGTTTGGCATGTTAAATTTAGTAATATCCATTGTGTTGCTAATCTTCTTGCTGGTTTGAAAACATATCGTGATGATGCAATTATTTGGGTAGTAGATGCCGTCTTAGAGGATATCAGGTTAGGTCTAGAGATGAATTTATCACGCATGAATCAGAGACGTATCTCAATGATGAAGTTCCTTGGAGAACTTTATAATTATCAACTCGTGGAATCTAATGTTATATTTCGTACCTTATATACAATGTTGACATTTGGGTATGGTCTAAATGGTGAGTGGGTGTGGTCAAGTTAACTTGTATGACTTTTTATTAATAATAGGAACTGCTGGTTCGTTGGATCCATTTGACTCATATTTCCGGGCAAGATTAGTATGCGTGTTGCTAGATACATGTGGTATGTACTTCGATCATGGTTCCTCGCGCAAAAAATTGGATGCCTTTCTCACTGTTTTTCAGGTAACATACATGATAAAGAGTTTGTCAATTATCTACAATATTTAAATATTAAATTATATAACATTACTCACTTTTCATTCATAATTGGTAAGTTTTGCTTTAAAACAATTATACAAAGTATATATGAATATCTAAGCCATTATTAATATAACTTATTAAATTTAATATATATTACATATATATATTAATATATAATATATTGCTTATTATTATATATATTTTATATATATTTTATTTCATAGTGTTATCTATTGAACAAGCGTCAGCCACTCCCACTTGAAGTTGACTTTGTGATAACAGATACTCTTCTCTCATTACGTCCTAACATTGTCATTTATCCTAATTTATTAGAGGCAACTGAAGCACTTGCCGATATGGAAAGAGACTTCCAGTCTAAAATTGGTAATACAGAAGAGGGTGAAGGTGGCGGAGAAGAATCTGATGAAGAAGATGAGAGAGAATTTGAGCATAATAGCAAAGAGGAAGAGGAAGAAGAGGAGGAAGAGGAAGAGGAAGTGAGTTGGTAAGTATTCTTCCTAATGTCATCATTCTATGTGCAGGACGATGATGAGGAAAATGATGAGGAGGAGATTGTGAACGAAAAGGATGCTTTTGGAGAGGTATAATTTTACAAGCTGTCACTCTGATTTCATATGGAGGTAGGATACTGCTGTCCTGAAGAGTGGACCTGAGCATATCTCTTGTCCAGAAGATGATGATTTTGTTTCGGTACTTGATAAAATGATGACAGAGGTTTGTGTTCTTGACACCTCCTTCTCCTGAAGGAGACTGTTCTTGTTTGTTGTCTAGTCACGTAAAGTTGACAACACAACTAAAGTACCAGCTGTTGATATTGCTATTCCCATGCACCTACGAAAAACAGGAACAGACAAATATCCAAGTAAGACAACCACAAAGATGGACAAAGAAACAGAGACTATTCTTTCTTGTAGTTGAGACTGTTGAAGAACAGGATGGACAAATTAAAATGAAGTTTACTCTTGTGACAAAGAAAGGACATAAACAACAAGTATGGACACAACTATTATTATTATTATTATTATTATTAATAGCTATTATTATAAACTATTAAACCTTGATATTAGCTTTGTCTTTTTAGTTAAAGGAGCTCAATATTCCAGTAGAGTCTGGACTAGCTTCAGGGCTAAGGACCACACAACAAGTAGAGATGTCTTCATTGGTGTTAATGATATATTGTGTTTTTTTTTCTCTCTTAGGCACTTAAGACGGAACAAGAAGAAATGAAACGTCTTGTACTAACCCACAAACAAAGACAAGAGGAAGAGGATTATCAAGGTTTGTTATTGATTCTAAAGAGTTTACTCCTTTAATTAATGTTATATTGCTTAGCTATGCTAGTGAATACTAAACCTTATATACAACCATCTGGTAACCGTCGGTTACCACAACCATATCACCCAGCTCAGCAACATAACAGTCGTCCAAGATCACATTACAATAGAAAGCCTCCTTCAGATCAGATGTGAGCTGTCATTAATAATAAAATGAAATGGACTTTTTTATTATTTTATTGAGTTTACTATTCTTAAGGTAACATGTGCAAGAACTATGTTCACAGATAAAGATGAAGAAAAACTGATGAATGTTATTTGAACTTTAAATAATATTAGTAGTCATTTTGTACATTGTTGGCTTAATCAAATATAAACTTTATAACTAAGTTTATATATATTACTTATCAAGAAATTATCGTTTGTACATACTGGCGTATATGTGTGCAAATAGCCAATAAAATGTTCCATAATTTTACTGATATTTCTATTCATAGAATTGCTAACAGGGTTATATTAGACGCCCCTTGTAATAAATTTATTATTAATTATTAGTTATTCATAAGCTTCTTACGCTTAAATAGAAAAGAAATATCGTAGTTGCGCGTGTGTACAGTCTAGAGTACAGTTGTCCTTACTGCTACTTCTCTCTCTCGAGTACAAGACCCCACACGTCATATTCTCTCGCAAAATACAATCGCCTTTTTTTGGCTCTGGACGCAATCTCTGGAGTCAACCACGTACAGTTAAGTCAGAATAATTTCTGCTCCACCTCCCTCCCCACCTGCTGGGGAACTCTGGGTAACAATGAAGATTGAAAAAAACAAGTCTAAAAAAAGTGCAAATGACTTGGTAAGGAATTTATCTTTTAAAATGGCTGCTTAAATTCTTTCTCTCTCTCAGCCTCTTGTTACACAAGAGTTGATTCAGATTCTTCTCACTTGCCCTGAAGAAGACTTACTCCATCATTTGAAGACTATCACTGTGTGGCGATATGGAAAAGTAAGATCACGTGACTAGCATGTGATATTGTCGTTTTCCTCATTTTTTTACTTAGTGTGAACTATATCATTGGATTGATGTACTAAATCGTTTTGATGGCATTCTTGCTAAAGTAACTCAACATGACTCTTCTTCACAGTCTATTTATATGTGTCCATTGCTAAATGAGGCACAGGTATGGATGAATGGATGGATGGACATACAGACGGGATGAATGGATGGATGAATGGACCTACAGATGAATAGACAAGTGGATGTTTTAATGTACAGATAGATCTGTCCAATATATGCATTAATCAAAATTGTTAATAAAACTAATTGTCAACATGTGTACACATAGTCCATTAAACATGCCTACATAGTACATGTACAATAATACATAATACATGTACATTAACTACACATGTATCATATATACATAGTAATACATATATAGTATGATATAATTGATATATGAGTAATATCTTCATTGTAGACAAAGGAGCAAATACTAGCCATACTAACATTTACTGCTCTATTAATAGAACATTCATATGCTCGACATATTTATAACTCAACTGAGGTAAGATTATGTTGTCATCTAGTTTATTTAATGTCCCTCTCTCCTTAGCATCTCTGTGTTCTTTTAGCCAGTGAGGATCTAGATATAGTCCTGGCCGTCCTCAATCTTTTTTATGTATTTGGAAAGAGGTCTAATTTTATTTTACGTCTTCCTGTACAACAGAGAAACAGTCTAAATTCATACCTTGAATATTTAGGAGAGGTTAGCTCTATCATTATATGACATATAACAGCTGCTGTGCACCCACATAATAGAGTGATACAATGTCATCTCTCTCTCTCTCTCTTTCTCACACTCACACACACACACACACACACACACACACATGCAGACATGGGGAGGAGCACAGAATGGTTTCGGACTAGCACATTGCTGTCAAAATGTGACACTGGATTCTTTTCCAGAGACAGCTACTTCTGTCTATTTTGAATATCAACCTGTCAGTGTAAGTCTCACACCACATAATAAGAGTACATCAACACATTAAACTAACATCTAATTTGTATGTTATCATATCCTTGTTAACAAGTACAATTGTTGTTAAGATGTGTTCACTCTCTTCCTATTTCTCTCATATCTAGTCTGAATTAGAACAATATACATCTGCTAGTAGAGCTGCTAGCTCCACAAAGTCTTTAAGTTTGAAAGATGTTGATAAGGTATGAATTAGAACTAAAAGTGTTTGTTTATCTCTCTGTCACACACAGATTCCTGAAGACATATCCGAGATCATGGCTAAAGTTTTATTAACTCATAATATACCTCCTGTACAACAAATGAGATTGCTTACCCGACTAAGATTAGCAAAAAATTTTGAAACTTTGGATCACCGTGTCAAATGTGTGTTAGTAAGGCTCCAAGCCATATCAGTATTAGGTTGGTTTTTAATTGATATTGTTACTGGACAAGCTTGTTGCTATGACTACCACTATGATCCCTCCTTTAGTATATTCTATGGCTCCAGCTGAAGTGGTTGACCCTCTTATTTATGATGGATTAGTGGAAGAACTCATTGAAGTACTGGAGGTCAAGAACCCTCTCTTACAAGTAAACTCCTCCCCTTTTTGTTTATTATTATCTTCTATTTTTAGCAAGAAGTAAAGGCAGCTGTATTACGCACCTTAACTGCAATAATACATTTGGAAAGAGATCCTAGGTAAGAGACAAGTTTATGGAGAGTTGGATGGATGAATGGACGAAAGAGGTATGTTACTGGTCTTATTTATCTCTATAGACTAGGTGTCATTATTGAAGCAACTGGTGCTGCCACCTACCATGGATTTCTACCTTCTCTAGTAAGAGATTGTGTAGCAGCTGTTACAAGTGCTGGTAAAACTGACTATATCAATGATAGAGTTAGTTAATATCTATTCCTTCAGGACCTGATGGTATCAGTGTTGATTTCCCACTATCATTTGCGACATCATTATTTTCGTTTTTATATCACTTAGCCACTTATGAAGCAAGTAAGTATTTATAATGATATTCATTGATGCTGTGTCACACGACCCACTATGCTTCCATCAGGTGGAGATGCTCTCGTAAATAGTGGCATCATGGAATCTCTATTACAAGTACTGGATTGGAAAGCTGTACAACCAATGAATATTACTGTATGTTACATGTACAGATTAACAGTTTTATCTTCCTGTTATTCTTATAGTTGGTTACTAGGGCAGTGAGGGTTATTGATCTTATCACAAATTTGGATATGTCAGCTTTCCATAGTTTAGGGGGTTGGGACAAAATGCTTAATAGGTTGTATCAGGAAGTGCTAGAGTGTCAAAAGGAAGTCCCTTCTTTTTTGCCATCTACTGTTAGATCAACTGCCTCCTCAGCATCTGGTTCAGCTATGTCCACTGCTGTTCCCATGGATACTGATACTCCACCTACTTCCAGTAACTCATTAGAACCTAGTGGATTAGTGGGCGGAGATGAAACAGTACAATGTATGCCAGAACGTTCGGCACTTATCAAGTCAATTTTAAACTTTGTCAAGAAAGCTATTCCAGACCCTACGTTTACTGAAAATATAAGAAATCGTAAGTGATGCCAAAACCAATGTGGTAATGTTTATATTATCAACTATAGTCGTTGACTCCAATTTGCCAAGATCTCTGGCACATATTACTAGCAACGCAGAATACTATGGACCTTCAATTTACTTACCTGGTAAGTATGTGATGAAGGAGCTCTTGTTTATATTTTAATGTAATGTCCAAATTAAAAGGATGTCCTCTTGTTTGAAGAGACATGTCCTTATAAGGATATAAGCACTGACTGGTATCTCCATACTATCACTTCATTGTAGTACTGGTCATAATACAGTGCTATATTAAATAGCATTATTCATAATATTGTCCAATGACTGATGAACTGGTTTTTAATGCTCTTTAGCTTATGATAGTTGCTACATCATTACAACTTTCTTTATAATTTTAGTTATAATAATTACTTGTAATGTTGTCTTTTTATTAGCTACTGAAGTCACTACAACATTTATATTTCATGATCCTTCACAACTCTCGTCACTACAAGATAATGGTCTCCCTTGGGTTATTTTAAACTCCCTTATCAATAAAAAAGTAAGAACTTGTGTCCTTTTTAGTCTTTGTTCATTCATTCATCTCCTTATCTGTCTATTTCTCAGATCCCAGTAACAAGAGAAGTATTAAGTGCTTTACCAAGCATTCTCAGTGCAATTTGTTTAAATGCTCGTGGATTACAAATATTTATTGAAGCTGAGCCATTTGATCATCTCTTTGGTGTTCTAATCTCCCCTGAATATCTCCCAGCTATGAGAAGAAAACGAGGAAATGATCCATTAGGTCTGTTGCTTTGACAACTGAGCATTACTTTATTATAAATGTTACCGTTGCTAGGCGACACTGCATCAAACTTAGGTGCTGCTATGGATGAACTAATGCGTCACCAACCGTTGCTAAGGAGCAGTGTAATGAGTGCATTAATTAGAGTAAGACATTTTAAAGACTATTCTACCTTATGATTTGTTTCAGCTCCTTAAGAAGCTCTGTGAAATGGGCAGCACTCCCTCTAGCGACACACCTGAGACTGATGTGCCTGGCCACACCTCTCTCAAGCCCCCTGAAGAAGAGGGCATGACGAGTGATGAGGATGATGATGGAGAAGGTAGCCATGTTTCTGAGGAAAAGAGGTTAGGTGAAGAAGAGGAAGAAGAAGTCAAAACTAAAAGAAAGAGGTCTGTTCATTATATGAGGAGATCCTGATAATTAATGTGTTAATGATATTATTATATAGAGCATCAACAATTCCTATTACTGAATACACGCTTAATGTTGTTCATTTTGTCGATGCTATACTTAGCAATAATTCAACTGATGATCATATCAAAGAATTTGTAACACATGGTGGTCTAACACCTCTTCTCTCACTCCTCTCTCTTCCTGCTTTACCATTAAACTTTCCTTCCTCATCTGCTTGTAATTCCATAACATCTACTTGCCGATCCATCTTGGTAAGTATGATATACACTTGTGAAGACATTAATTCTCTATCACTATAGAATGTTGCACGTGAAGGCAAGTTACTTGAAGAAGGTTTAAACCAGTTATTTGTGGTGTTACAAAATCTTCAATCATTTATTGACTCACCTCAACAGGCAAATGGTTCTGTTTTACTTAAAGATGTCAACTCCTGTTCCTCACCTGAGCATTCTCAACTTCTCCATCATTTGGCTGCAGCTGGTGGTTATATACAGATGTTTATCCATTTATCAAAATGTGGACAGGTTAGATTGTCTTTTAAACTATGAAGTCATCTTTTATTGATTAATCAGATTGAATCCCGCCAACTTTGTGTCCAGTATTGGGCATCTCCACAAGGTCAAGCTGTTTTGTCTCAACTTTCTAAACTCTATCGTGCTCTAGTGTGGGAAGGGTTTATTGTTTTAGCTGTAGCATCTGGCAGAGAAGATGGAGACAAAGATATCAAGGATAGTACAGTTGTTACAACTATTGAACCAACTTCTTCTGGTGAGAGCTCAGATACAAAACCAGTTGCTGAAACCAAGCCTAGTAATGACACTAAACAATCCAAGTTATTTGTTCAAGCTCTGAAATCATTCACACCTCCATTAGCTGTGACTTCGCGTGTTGGTCGATCATTAGCTGAACTAATGAGTTTACTTGTTAGACTGTGTACTGGACCCTTACAGCGTCCCCCTAGAAGGGGTCCAGGAATGATGCCCCCATATCATTTTCCTCTTTCTGAAGATGCTGTGTCTGTGTGTATGAAAATAACTGATCTGTTATTGGAGAGTTTGACGTGGGATGTTCCCACTCCTAAGGATGGCAATAAGATAGTTGATTCAGATATGAAAGAATGGCTTTTTTCAGGGTGAGTATGAGAATGAGAGAGAGAAATTATTGACTATTTTACAGGATGACATTTAAAATGTATGCTGTTGATTTCTGTCTCTTACTGTTGTTTGATGAACACAAACAAGCTTATCACCTCATGTTACATGTCTTCTCACAAAAGAATGTTCTGGATGCTTTTATCAGGTACTGACTAACCACAGAACTATACAATAGAGCACCTGTTGTGTAGCAATCAGTTTGTATTATACTGTAAACTGGTTGTAGTAGGGCTGGGTGCTATAATAAAAAGCTGAGCTTGCATGTGACTGTCACATGACTCTCATGTGATTTTAGTTAAGCCCAGTTAACATTTTACTTATTTAAATATAAATAATAATCTATAGGGTTATTTAGAGATAATTAATAGGAGTTCTCCTTTTTTAATAGGTCATTTCAATCTGCACTGGAGTGTGTTGATCAAGCTCATGACAAGTCTCGTTTATTTATTGCTGATTATGCGGTTACTTCAGACTTCCTTGAGGCCTGGCTCAACTTGGCTGAAAAACTTATCAATGCATCATCTATTTTAGACTCCACCCATGTATTACCTGTCCCACCTCCTAGCCAAGCTGGTGGCAAAAAGCTCATGTTTAATTCTCTTTTTAATCCGTTGGAATTTGTCATCAAAGTTCAAAAGGTATACTATACACATTAGTAGTTCAAAGGAATTTCAATCTCTCCCACTTATTTCTAGGCTATTTTCCCATGTGTTCAGAAGCTCTGGAAGTCAGAAAATCTTAAATGGGTAATGCCAGAAGTGGTAGAAACTCTGTTGATTACTATTAGACATTTTTATTCCAGTGAAAAGGTGTACAGTTATTAATGAGACATGTTTATTATTAATTTTATTATTAATTATATATTTAGATATTGGAAACTAAACTGGCAGAATTTAAAGGAGAAGAAGTGAAGACTCAATCCACGCTATCTAGTGCATCTGATGTACATACTCACTCATCACCATTCTTACCAAGAGCTGATCCATTGCATCTACAGCAGGTAAATCATGTGACTATCATGTGATTATGATGTGATGTGTTTTACTAGTTAATGGATATGGGTTTCAATCGGGAACATGCTGAAGAAGCTCTACTGGCAACTGGAAATGATATTACTGCATCAATGGAGTGGATTTTAACTCATCCACCATCAGCTACTAATACACAAGTCCGTCCTTCATTTTTTACTTATTACTTATCTCTCTCTTTCTCTCTCTCTCTCACACACACAGATGTTATCTGAAGACGAGCAGTTAGCTCAAGCTATCGCACTATCTTTAGGTGAACCGTCAGACTCTCTGACAGCATCTAAGGAAGATTCTGACAAAATGGAAGAAGGAAAACAGAAAGTAGAGGAGGACAATTTACAACCTCTCAGTCGAATCTTGTTAGACCAATTCAGTGATGAATTACTAGATGGTACATTGAACATTGTCTCACACATTCGAGACACTGTATATCGTGCTTGTGATCTTATTACTGGTCTCAGTAAGCGTAATGGTTCTCAGTGGAGAGAGATGGCAATTGCCAAAGTTAAAATTAAAGTCAGTGCCCCTATACTTAGTGTGTAATGAACTAATAATGTTGTTTTTGTACAGGCTATAGAAGCTATGAACAGTCTGGTAAAGTTAATTCAGGAGGGGTCCTATGAAATTCAAGGAGGTTCACTAGACCCTCAAGCATTTCATGTCTGTCTTTTAGCTTTGATTATGGAGGTAAGTGGCCTTCACATCTTGAGAAATTAGAGTACATTATTTTTACAAGGAAATGCCTCTTGCCTGTGGCTCTGTAGTATGTACACCTGATCTTCTTGAGATAGTGATAACTCTATTGACTTGTACACAGCAGAAATTGCCTGAAATAAAGAGAGAGGAGCACAGCCGTACAACACCACTGTACGTAACTGTAGATTGTGTGTATAGGAATACAATTATGAGACTCAATCTTGTAATAGGTGGCTTTCTCCTCTACTGCTTATATTGGAGTTGTGGGAAGGTATAGAAGGACTGGTCACATGGCAAAGACCGACCACAAAGGTCAATACTTTTTTTATGGAATTATATATTTATTGGTAGATATATTATATCAGGGATCCCATGCCATGTGGTTGTGGTTTGAGAATATGAATAGTAGATGGTGTTTTTATGGCAGTGAAATCAATAAAACACTGGAGTCCACTTATAGAGAAGGAGAACCTGTTGCTAGGTAACACAACAAAAACAAAATGTTTGTTTATAACAATGTGCCTATATTTTTAGAATTTCATCCTCAAGACAAAGATATGTTGTACATTTTAATAATATGGTTCAGGTAAATTGAAAAAAAAAAGGGTAAAAGAGACGCAGTGAGCAGGATTCGAACCTGCGCGGGCATAGCCCATTGGATTTCGAGTCCAACGCCTTAACCACTCGGCCATCACTGCAGCAAGCATTTTTAGATGATACAAATGTAATTACTTACTTTCTGTCTATTTCCGTAGATCAACATTGACTCTGGTACACAAAGGCCTGTACTGAGACTGGAAGTGCCCAAGAAAAAAGAAGGGAAGTCAGAAAATGCTGTTGATGTAGACGAAACAGATATATCTGCTTTTAGAAGTAAGAATAATTAACAGGCCAACAGTTTCATTACTTCCTTTTCAGAACCACCCTGGTTTCATAGTTTGACTGAGGAACAAGCCAACACAATTGTTAGGTCAGTACTCTCACACGACTATCATGTGGTAGTCACATGATTATCTCCACTGCAGATCTTGTACTCACCTGCTGTCAGTTAACTTAGATCCTGACTGTCTACATGCAAACATGAGACTCCTATTGAGTTTGACTAGAAACCCTCTCTTGGCTCAAACTTTCATGAAAGAAAGAGGACCACACGCTCTTCTTACACTTACCAAGCAATCGAGTTTTCAAGGTTTTTCTTCTCTCTCGGCTCTTCTTTTTCGGCACATTCTTGAAGATGGTGCTCTCTTGGAAAAAGAGGTGGAAAGTATTATTAAATTAGTTTTAACTGGGAACAGTTCTGATACACAAGAAATCAAAGCGCATGGACCTGGGAGACGAGACTTTGATTTTGTATTGCGCCGCTTAGCACCATGTGCCTCCCGAAACAAAGCCCTCTTTATCAATACATTCTCTCAGATTGTAAGATTCAATAATTTACCTCCAAAACTTGAAGATTATGCCAGTACTTCACGCATACCACCAACTGTACTCAAATGTACTTCCACTGTTAAAAATGACCCCATATCTCTCTCGTCTGTCCAACAAAACCTTCTCAACTTGTTAATTGATCACTTATGTGCTAGTGCCTTCTTGGAGGAGGGGCCACCCAACAAGAGCTCCACCCATCCCACTAAAATGGATGAAGATAGTCTCGATGGTCCATCTATAGTGATACAATATGGTCTTCAAAATAGTCTTCAAAATCCTCGTGTCAGAAGAGGATCTTATCGACGTCAAATCACTGATGATGATCTTCGATCTGAAGACATGGTTCTTGATGTGGACCAAATAGTGGAGTTGAATGAAACCAGTTCTAGAGGTCAATCAGGTCATGCGAGCAAGAGCACAAAGAAGGACTCAAAACAAGATGAAACGTCTAAAGAAAGTGAAGAGAAGTCCAAGGAACAACCCATGTTTTCACAAGCTGCCATTTTGAGACTATTAGCTGAATTGATTGAGTCTTATCCATCAACATCACGTATGATAATAGAGAGTACTCGTAAAATTAAAATAGATTATCAGAGTCATATCCAAACCACTAAGGTCAGTCAGTATGCCTAGTCCTCCATCTCTCTATCCAGTCATTAATCCATCCATGTATTCCATCCATACATTTATAGTTGCACTATCTTTATTCTCTTCTTTACAGGAGGTATCCATTATAGCATTCATATTAGACCACCTTCTTCCAGCCTCTTACACACAAGGCAACTCTGCTACTCAAGTAGCAAAACTAGCTAAAGTTTTCCTTCAATGTCTAGCAACAACCACTCTACCAACTGATGCTCTCAACGTGTTTGTCACAGAATTCAGAGCAGCTTTTACTCGAGCCCTGTCACTTCCAGAATCACAATTGAAACATCATCGTATTCGCGCCCTGGCCAGTCTACTGGGGCAAATAGTTGAGCCTCAGACCAGTACCTCATCACGAACATCTGTCAACCCATCTCAATTTGTACGTATGCTGATCAGGAAAGGGTTTATCACTGATTTAGCTAAAGCCGTACATTGCTTAGATCTGAGTAGTCCGTTATTAACGCCAACTATTAATAGTCTCTTAAAACCACTTGAATGCTTAACAAAAATTGTCACTCAGTTTGTAGCTGCACAAAAGAGAGCTAGGACCACTACTAATCCAACATCTGTTAACCAACCTTCTGTAACAAGACAGCCTTCAAGACCAGAGAGTACTATTGTCCCTGATCCTGGCATACAAGAGAGCACTGCTGAGGGTGTGGCTAGTGATAGATTGACTACTACTAATACTTCTACAGGTAAATTTTTGTTGTCTTGGCTCAGTTCTTTTATTAGTCCCCCTCTGCTCATGTCTATTCTGTGACTTCTGTCATGAGTAGTTTAATTCATTATTTCACAAATCTCGTTCCCATTCCACTAAAGATATAGTCTCATGTCTGTCCTGTCATGAGTTCAGTAGTTCACAGATCTCATTTCTATTCCTTTGTTTAGCTGATCAGTCTCAGACTGAGGCTAGTCTTGATGCAGCAGACATCAGTCTTATACCATTACAAGAAGAAGGTGAAACAGAACACCAAGAAAATGAAGAAGAAATGGTTGATAATTCAATAGTACATGAAGCTATCACGTTAGCTCATGAACTAGGACTTAGATGTGGTCAGGCTGCTGCTGTAGCTGCTATGGATGGACGACAAGATGAAGAGATGGATTTAGAGGTATTGGTATGAGTTTATTTGTTTATTTTTATACTGTTTGGCTTTAGGAGATTGTGGATGAACTTCTTGAACGAAGACCTGATCAAAATGTGGATTCTGATGAGTTGATTGAACGAGTGGATATCTTTCGATCAACTGATCACCACGATCACAGTAGTCATGGTAACCACCTCGTTCCTTTATCCTATTATTTATTCATTTATCCATTTCTCCCTCCACTATCCATTTATCTAGTCATGTATGTTCATTTATATTTATGTAGATCTCACTGACTCTGAAGGCAGTGAAGGAGAAATGGATGAAGAAGACATAGGTTCTGATGCTGATAACATTAACTCAGCTGGAGAAGAAATTGAAGATGAATTTGAAAGTCAGAATGAAGGGTTCTCCCCACGTCCAAATAGGATGTTCCCCCCACATAGTCAAGATAGAGATGAAGAAGACCAAGATGAAGGTAATAATGTATCTAAGTACATAAAAAATTATAGATATTATTATTATTATTATTATTATTATTATTATTATTATTATTTATTAGATGCTAGCAGTAGTATAGACAGTGAAGAAAGTACTGATGTTGTTGAAGAAGAAGAACCATCTGACAACAATGAGTCTACAGATCTATCTGAAGATGGAGAAGAGGAAACAATGGTTTTAGAAGAGGAAGAGGAAGAAGAAGAGGGAGAAGGAGGAGAAGATACACAGAGAGATGAGGTACCGGGAGGAGCTGATGAGACATTTGAAATTGACGCAGATGATGAAGAGGAATTGGAAGAAGAAGAAGAAGAGGAAGATGGAGAGGATGAAGATTGCTTGGAGTTAGAATATGATGACAATCCTGAACTGTATGGAGGAGACTTAGACTTTGTTCACGTGGAATTCCCACCATGGAGTTTTGGGTGGCGTAAGTTCTCCTTTGACTAATTAACTGACAGATATGATCTTCTCTTTACAATAGGTGATAATGATTCATTAGAGGCTCACATTTTTGGGGGTGTCCCCTCATTACTCTCAAGAGCTTACCATATTCGCCCAGCAATGTCTGAAAGTTCATTCCCTTCTGGTACACTCTCGTCTCTCCCCCGTCATCATCCTATTATGATACGACACGCTAATCATCTTCGACATCGAACAACAACATCAGATAATACTGCTAACGTGGGAAGAGGA
This sequence comes from Xestospongia muta, assembly GCA_963693285.1. Classification (NCBI taxonomy): domain Eukaryota; kingdom Metazoa; phylum Porifera; class Demospongiae; order Haplosclerida; family Petrosiidae; genus Xestospongia; species Xestospongia muta. The sequence goes on from OY848931.1 coordinate 3,677,793, forward strand.
GAGACCACTCCAGCTGACATCCAACGTTCCAACATTGTACAACAATTATTAACTAATATTAGTACTTGTGTTGGAACTGATGAAGTACTAAGTTTTAACGTTGGTGGTTCTAATCCACGACAAACAAGTGGTCAGCACGCACACACACACACACACACACAATATTTCTATGTCTGTCTGTTGGTTTCTTTATCTGACACATCTTTTATATCCTACAGCTGTTCGTGCACCAGACAGTTTTGATGTTTCCCTTCCTACTAATGAAGGTCCTGATATGCCTGAGTCCACGTACATACCAAATAATTTATCAAGATGGAGGGAAGAGTCAGCTGCATTAGATGGTCACACTGCCTTTCTCTGTGTTGCTGCACTACGTCCACTTCTTGTTAAGAGACTAAAAATGGAGTATGAAAAGGAACAAGTTAATAAGAAGAAAGACAGTAAGCCACCTGTTGTCACTGCAGAAGTGACAACTGGTGAACAGCCTGTGTCTGCCCCAAATCCATCGGACGAGGCCACACCCTCAACTAGTACACCTAGAAATGGTTCGCAATCTGTGGAACAGTTGCAAACTAGTTTGAGAGCTGTAGCTGATGCTTTAGCTCAAACTGTGACAGAAGTAAGGAATGCCCGTCGTCTACTGGGTGATGTTACATCCTCAAGTGACCAGAATTCTCGACAAGAACAAGACCCCGATGGGTCCTCACACTCATTGACCACACCCTCCCAACAAGACACTACATTTCAAGATCCTCAAAGTATTCCACGTTCTGTTGCTAGCATGCCTGATTTATCAACGTTTGATGGGTCCCAAGACTCTGCTAGAGCAATACTTACCCGTATTACACCTGACGATCCTCTCTATACATTCCTCTCTGCAGTGGCCCGTGCTCCTACACCGCCACTTCCAGAAAGCGTCTCTGAACCATCCAATATCTCCTCACCATCAATACCATCTTCTTCATCTTTGTCCCCTCGTCTTCCTGTCTTTACTCAAATGTTACCTAGCAATCCTTCCAATCCAAGTTCTCTGCCAGTCCCTGTTATACAAGATGGTAGAACCCTTAGTCAAGTATCAAGTTCTCCTTTGACTACACCCTCTCCAACTCTCTCTCAAATCACAACTAATTCAATAGCTGACTCTATAGCTAGCCATGTATCTAGTGTTCTTTCTCAATTAGAACAGACTCATTCTCAATCACAGCAGACTCGTTCTCAACCTCCACAGACTCATTCCCAATCTCAATCTCTTGACAGTATACCTTCTCGAATATCTCAGAGTGCCCTTGCTGCTAGCAACTTTGCTGATGTTCTAGCAACTGAACTGGCAAGAGCTGTATCTAATCATTTGACTCCATCATCATCCTCTGCCACAACATCTAATCCAGCCATGTTTGCTGTCCCACCTACAACAGGTTCTCCGAGTCCTTCTGACACTCTAGCTCCTATGATGTCATCTCTACAGATGCCACCTAATTCTGCCCCAACAGAACCACCTTCAGATCAGTCATCAGACACAAGTGAATCTGTTGTTGGCCAAAAGGTGTATGGTGTAGCGTCATGGTCAACTGATGCTACTGCAGAAGAACCTTCATCTTCCTCAGTTGCTGTTCTTGAGGAAAATGCCAGAACTACTGAAGTCCAACCAATGCAAACAGAACCCAGTCAAGCTGGAACTGGAAGTGGTTCAACCAGTTCTTTAACTGGTCAGACTAGTTCTGCAACTGGTGGTCCACTTGATTCCGCACCTAGTCAGACTGGAAGTTCTAGTGATTTGCCAGAAGGAATAGATCCAACATTTTTAGCTGCTCTACCAGACTCCATTAGACAAGAAGTATTAGCTCAATATGAGAGAGATCAGCAACGACAACAGCAACAACGACAACAGCCACACCCACCTGTTACTGAACTATCTACTTCCATCAACCCAGAAGTCTTAGCAGCTCTACCTCCAGAAATACAAGAAGAGGTATGACTATCAGTCTATATCTTTATTAGTCTATCTTTATCCTTAATCCGTATCTCTTACAAATGATTTATTGATTCTTACTTACTTTAGGTTCTTCAACAGCAACGTATGGAGCAAGCTAGACAACAACAGTTAACCACTGATCCTACACAACCAGCAGATGCTGTAAATTTCCTTACATCTCTCACTCCAGATTTACGACGTACCATCCTTTCAGACATGGATGACACTCTTATTAATCATCTCCCTGAAGAGATAGCCTCAGAAGCTAGAGCCTTGCGTCAAGAGAGAGAAACCCGACGCAGACAGTACATTTCACAACAACAGGCTCGTTACGAGCACATAGCAGCAAGGATGGTCCCTTCCTGGATGCACACTTTAAATCCTACAGTTGGTGGAAGCGGTGGCCATTATCGGTATGCTATCTTGTCTCCGGGGGAACGTCTGGCAGGGTTAATTCCCTCGTCTTTTGTTCACGGTGTCACTCAAGACATTGATACTGGTTCCAAACAAATGTTGGACCAAGAAGGACTGGCTTGTTTGGTTGTATTGCTCTTTCTTGACCAAACCAAACTCCACTTTAACAGACTTTTCAGAATATTTCGGAGTCTTTCTCAACACTTACCTTCACGGTCCTGGTTAATATCAAGTTTGTTATCAATAATGAAAGAAGCTAATTTCACTCCGTCTCACACTTGCCCTCTCCCTCCCCCTCTCACACCAGGCCGTGGGGACCACCCACCTGTCAAATCTACTACTCACCACCATAAGCACACTCCTCAATGGCTTACCATCAATATTAATGCAGCATTAGGATCACATGCTCCAGTATTTCAATTCGCTGGCTATGGTAAAGGACTGACTCCGCCCACTGTATATATACACCCACATGCTAGTATCTCTATTTGCAATAACATACTCGAGCTCCTCATCTTTTTAGCTCGACAATTCCCCGCTTCTTTCCTTCCCTCAAAGCTTCTCCCTAAAGATGACAAGGGTGTGACAGGAGCCACATCTAACCAGCCTGATGTTGTAAGTAATTTCTGGCAAATACTTTACAAACTCGATTCCTCAATGAACCGTAAAGGGAAAGTATCTGCTAAAGTATTTCAATATACCAGTGGTGACAAAGAAGCTAACGAGAGTGACGTCTTCGCTAAATCTCCAATTGGTCAGCTGATGTCATTATTTAGACATCCAGTCATTCAAGGCAGTGTATCTCTTGTTGATAAATTATTGCGTGTATTAAGTGTAATTACAGGAGCTATTCCTAAACAAGGACTATCACAAACTACCTCACAGCCTGAGATAACTAAGGAAGTGGTGGACCAATCCAACAAGGAGGAGGAGGAGACCTCTGTGATTAAAGGTGGTGCAGTAGCACAGCCATGTTTTGGTAAGTCAGTGGTATCAGTGAGTTTATTGCAGTCTGCTGTTCACCTCTTGACATCCGGGAAATGCAGCGAAGACACTCTTGATGATGCTACAAGTCTCCTCATTAATCTTTCACGCTGTGGAGTCTCAACACGTGAGACTATTCTCCATATTTTACTTGATGGAGTACGCACCATTGGTCGTGTTCTAAGTTCTCAAATAACCACACTGCACAATGATTTAATAACAAACATGTCAACTGTTATACGTCGTCAATCCAGCATTCCCTTGAATGAAGAAGAAGAAATACCAAGTTCTATATCTCTTGGTACAGTAGAGGGTGTGGTCTTGCCCCAGGCTCAAGGAACAAGATCAGCAGTAGATCATTCTAATGACCTACATTTACCATGTATGGAGCCATTGATATGTAAAGGTTCTCAACAATCCTTCTTTCTACGTCTTTTGAAAGTTGTGTGTCAATTACGTGAGTCTGTTCATTCGTCTGTAGGGACTCCTGGTTTACGTAGTACCAGTACCACTCCCAGTGGTAGACCTGAAGATAGAGGAATCACTCCAACGACTAATAGAATACCAGAAACTCAAGAGGAGGAACCCTCGATAGATCAAGGACAATCCTCATCAGCTGGTGTTGAAGTTACAATGGACTCTGCTCCTTCAACACAGCCACCATCTCTAACAACAGCTACAGATGAGAAACCGCTTTCTCTTCCCTCACTTAGTCTACAACTGGAACTAGAAGAACTGTGGTCTGTTTTAAGTGAATGCCTCGATGCTTTAGCATCAACCTTTGATCCTCATGCTGTTCTTGTTCTCCAATCAACTGTAGAAGCATTCTTTCTAGTTCATGCTGATCAGAATGAAGCAACTCGAACAAGTACTGTTGGAAGCAGACAAAGTCAGATACGCTCCTCCTCTTCAAGACGTCTTCCATCTTTTCACACAATTAGTGACACCGAAAGTGTACCAGGTTCTCCAGCCCCTCAAGAGATTTTCAGTCCAATCCCTGGAACCCCTATTCATGGAGATAATAATGGAGTTGACCCTTATGCCCATTTGCCTCCAGATACAGCTCGTTTTCTAAAATTTGCAGGTAATAATTTTGTTAGCATACATTATGTAGCTGTACAGTTTAGCTGTGATGTGTAAATGAATCCTCCTGAGTTATAGTTAGTGCTATAACAATGAAGGTAATTTTCTACAATTTCTACTTGATCTGAGCTAAATTGTTGTGAGCATTCTAAGTTAAAGTACTAAGGCATTGACCAGGACTGTTACCTACCTTATAAGTGATAAGTTGTTTATTTACTTTGTCTTTTAGAACGTCACAGAACAGTCCTTAATCAGATATTACGTCAGACCACCATTCCTCTCTCTGAGGGCCCCTTTGCTGTACTGGTTAATCACACAAGATTGTTAGATTTTGATATCAAACGACGATATTTTCGTCAAGAACTGGAGCAAATGGAGGAGGGACTTCGAAGAGAAGACTTGATTATTCATGTTCGCCGAGAGCACGTGTTTGAGGACTCATATCGAGAACTCTATCGTCGTTCACCTGAAGAAATGAAAGCCAATCTGTACATCACATTTGATGGTGAAGAAGGTCAAGATGCAGGTGGCCTTCTCCGTGAATGGTACCTCATCATTGCTCGTGAGATGTTCAATCCGAACTATGCACTTTTCAAGACCACACCTGGTGACCGTGTGACGTACATGCCTAACCCTAGTTCCCACATCAATCCAGAACATTTGAACTATTTCAAATTTGTTGGTCGTATTATCGCTAAAGCAGTCTACGATAACAAACTGCTTGATTGTTATTTTACGAGATCGTTTTACAAACACATTTTAGGGAAACCAGTTCATTTCACAGACATGGAGTCTGAGGATTATGCCTTCTATCAAGGGATGGTGTTTTTATTAGAACATGACCTGAATGAAATGGGAATGGACCTAACTTTTAGCACTGATGTATGGACAGATAACAAATGGATGGATGGATAGACAAAGAAATGGACAGATGGATGGATAGATGGATGAATTTCTTATGAAAACTATGTAACTTTCATGACCAATTTTTTTTTCATAGATTGAAGAGTTTGGTAAGACTGAGACTCGTGATTTGAAATCTAACGGACGAGAGATTCCAGTCACAGAAGCTAACAAGAAAGAGTATGTTCAGTTAGCATGTCAGATGAAGATGACAGGGTCAATACGTTCTCAAATCAAAAGTTTCTTAGATGGATTTTACGATGTTATACCCAAAAATCTTATCTCAATTTTCAATGAACAAGAGCTTGAACTTCTCATATCAGGTCTTCCTAATATCGATATTGACGATCTCAAGGCTAATACTGAGTATCACAAATATACTGCTACTTCACTACAGGTAAAACCTGTCAAACTAGTTAGCAATACTGGTCCAACAATGTAACTAGTTTGACAATGTAGTATGTAAAACAAGTTAAACTGGATACTCAAACCTGTCAAACTAGTTTGTAAAAGTATCTACAATGAACCTACTAAGTATCATCTAGCTACAAATAATCTCCTGTTCTATTGTTTTATAGATCCAGTGGTTCTGGCGTGCACTGCGTTCCTTTAGCCAAGCCGACAGAGCCAGGTTCTTACAGTTTGTGACAGGTACCTCCAAAGTTCCCTTACAAGGGTTCGCAGCACTAGAGGGCATGAATGGAATTCAAAAATTTCAGATTCATCGAGATGATCGCTCAACAGAACGCTTACCCTCGGCACATACATGGTAAGAGACAACTACTGAAAATAATGGACAACTAACTTGACCTGCCAAGTGGGATACAAAACTTGTTACATTTGTTTCTTTGAGAATGTAACAAGAGTCCATCTTGTCACCTTGTTCAATGACAAGGTGTGTATCTCCTTTGTCAGGAATATACACACACACACACAAGACATCTGTTATCAAAGACTTAGTTGTTACAAACTCATTATTTATAAGTCTGAGACACATGTTTTCATTCTTATAAGTCTGAGACACATATTTTCATTCTTATAAGTCAGACACGTTTTCATTCTTATAAGTCTGAGACACATACTTCATTCTTATAAGTCTGAGACACATACTTCATTCTTATAAGTCTGAGACACATATTTTCATTTTATAGTTTCAATCAGCTAGATCTGCCTCCCTACGAGACTTACGACAAACTTCAACAAATGCTGCTAATATCGGTACAAGAATGTCCTGAAGGGTTTGGTTTTGCCTAAATGTAGTCAGATAATTTGTTCATGTGAATATAATTACCAGTCATTTGATTATCATATGACTTATATGATAATAACCTCTATTATAAATTGATATTAATAGTTGTAATTTATACATAATAAATAACTTGTTTTGCTGACAGTCTCGTACCCATTCCACATTTTTCATGTCTCATTAGACTCAAACTCAATCCCTATATCATCTTGATTCCCATGCTTGCTACTTCTTTGTATGTGTTGACAAAAAATAAATATATTTATTTGATTTTTAAACTTAGCACGACAATATAAACAGGAAGATTAGGACATAAAATATATTGTTTGTTGTGTCCCTTTGTAAGTTATATTCAGATCAGTACCAAAATGTACAAGTTGTAAAAGTTACAAAGAAAGAAATTTAGAAAAAAATTTCTTTTTTGTACCTGTGTGTCAATATTATTACAACACAAATGAAGCAGCAAATAGTAACAAATCATAAACAAAAACAATTTTAAAAAAAACAATTTTGAAAAATGAACACAATCTCTAAACTCAGGAATGAGTCTAATTCTCTTTGATATGTCCATTTCCAGTTCTTAAAGATTTATTAATGTTGTTACCAACTTTTGAGCTGTGTTGATGAAGTTCAGGATGATTGAAGTCAACAGGATTAAAGAGTTGGTTGGTCTTTTTATATGTCCAATATGGAGTCAACACAAGAAACTGGAGAGGCAGGTGGGTATAGAGACATAAGAAAAGTGGCAGAGGCATCTCATTCCACACAATATCCCATTGGCAGTATGTCATGTAGAAAAAATAACTTTCTAACATTGTACGACAATGGAAAAGATGGACTAAAATTAACTGATTGGTCTTCCAGATGATGGAGCTGGACATTTTGGCTTTGAGGAGCATCCAGCAAAGACAAGTGAAGGGTGTGGACATTTCTTCTAGAAGGCCCAAGACAGCAAAGAAGTGTGCTTTGTTGTTGTAATACATTGCAATGGAATACCCAATCAGAGCAAGAGTGTGGTGGGCAAAAAGAGCTGGATCAAAAGTACGAAATATGAGGTTAGAAGAATACAAGAAAAGACACTCAAAGATGAAGAACCCAACACAATAGTATATTGCAATATGTGAAGTTTTTGTTACTGAGTGAACAACATTTTCTTTTAATACTTCATCTACTGCAAGATACCACAATCCAACAAGAGTACAAGTCACTCCAAAGACACCTCTTACAAATGCTAAACACCAAAAGACTTTCTCTTTAGTACGTAGTCCTTTGAATGTAGCAAACGAGAAGGAGAGAAAGTATGACAAGAAGAAAATAGCAGTGAAAGATATGAAGGTTATTATCAAACTATATATCCTCACTTCACTACTGGTGACATCTATACTGGATAGTGGATGATAGAGAAAGACAAGTGGATCCTTCATCTTAATAAAAACAACAATGAGAAGGAGTTAACCACATGACACATGTTCACACCACATGACACATGTTCAGGCTAAAGGTCACAAGAAATAATCAAATTATTCATAGTGATATACACAGTCGCGCCCCACAAGAACCTGAAGACAAAGTAAAGAAATATAAAAAAAAATTATGAAAACATGGTAGTGTTATGTTAGCTCTGAGATGCATCATGACCTCTGAGGTGGTTGGATAGCATCCCAGCCAGGACTACCTCATCTTAGGACGAGAGTTACCAAGCCACGTAGCAAACTAGCAATAGCAGGGATTCCTGGATACTAAGTTGGAGGCCCACATAGGTGAATCAGTAGGGGTCGTTTGGACAACACACATTTTTTATAAAATTCAAATCAATTTAGACAAAAAAGGAAAAAATAAATAGTATGTACTAATCTCACTGCCAGCCTTGGTTTAAGGAGAATGCAACAGACTGACATATGAGACTAACACTTTATTATAATAGTCCTTAGTAACATAATAATTAAAACAATAAAAACAACTCTAATTTTCTTTGATATGTCCACTTCCAGCTCTTGCTGACGCTTCATTATTATTGTTACCAACTTTTGAGCTGTGTCGATGAAGTTCAGGATGATTAAAGTCAACAGGATCAAAGAGTTGGTTGGTCTTTTTATATGTCCAATATGGAGTCAATACAAAAAACTGGAGAGACAGCTGGGTATAGAGACATATGAAAAGTGGCAGAGGCATCTCATTCCACACAATATCCCATTGCCAGTATGTCATGTAGAAAAAATAACCTTCTACTATTGTACGACAATGGAATATATGGACTAAAATGAACTGGTTGGTCTTCCAGATGATGGAGCTGGCCATTTTGGCTTTGAGGAGCATCCAGCAAAGACAAGTGAAGGGTGTGGACATTTCTAGAAGGATACCCATCAGAGCAAAAAAGTGTATTTTGTTGTAATACATTGTTATGGAATAGCCAATTAAACTGAGTGTGTGGTGGGCAAAAAGAGCTGGATCGAAAGTACGAAATATGAGATTAGAAGAATATAAGAAAAAACACTCAAAGATGAAGAACCCAACACAATAGTATACTGCAATATGCGAAGTTTTTGTTACTGAGTGAACAACATTTTCTTTTAATACTTCATCTACTGCAAGATACCACAATCCAACAAGAGTACATGTCACTCCAAAGACACCTCTTACAAATGCTAAACACCAAAAGACTTTCTCTTTAGTACGCAGTCCTTTGAATGTAGCAAACGAGAAGGAGAGAAAGTATGACAAGAAGAAAATAGCAGTGAAAGATATGAAGGTTATTATCAAACTATATATCCTCACTTCACTACTGGTGACATCAATACTGGATAGTGGAGGATAGAGAAAGACAAGTGGATCCTTCATCTTGAAAAAAAAGCTCGGTATCTCCAAAGAAAGAGATCAATATCATATATATATATAATATACTTGCTCTTTCCTTTTAAGGTCTGATGGCCTCGTGACCTTCTCTACCAGACACACCCCTTTTCTAAAATATGGCTCTTCACTTCTCTGGCGAAGTCCCAGAAGATCAGTTCTATACTGATTTTGGGAACCTCAATAAATTTCAGGATGAGGTAAGAATAAACAGATTTTAAAACAACTCTCTCTCCCTCTCACACACTCTCAGGGTTTTCAGCAACTTATGACTCTTGTATTTGAGTTTTTGGCCTCACCTCAAACAGTTAGTTCCAGCTGTGAATGCTAAATGTTATTTATTATTTTGTTCAGTCGTCGCAATTTGTTAGCAATTTAGAGAAATTTGCATCTGATAATGGAGTAGGTAGCGGAGCTTTAAAAAATCTCATTAAAACAGTTCTAATTATATCCTTTGATTTAATCAATGAACCTCATGTACCACATATGTAATGTACTAGTATAATAGTCTATAGATGTGGTCCAATGTACTAGTACGATAGTCTATAGATGTGGTCCAATGTACTAGTACGATGGTCTATAGATGTGGTCCAATGTACTAGTACAATAGTCTATAGATGTGGTCCAATGTACTAGTACAATAGTCTATAGATGTGGTCCAATGTACTAGTACAATAGTCTATAGATGTGGTCCAATGTACTAGTACAATAGTCATTGGACCACTGTTGTAGTACATGGATAATAATAGTAATGGCCTTAACTGAACACACTTCTTCAAAGCTGCTCTTAAGAAAAATTTATCATCGACACATCTCAAGGAAGACCTTATTCAACTAGGTGACATTACTACCTCATACCAGATATCATAATGGTTAGTTATTGTAGGTCTGTCTGAAGATAAAGGTAGTTGGGTTGCAACACAATGGAAGAATAACTTGACAGCATTTTCAAGAATCGCTGTTGGACAATCACTAACAGTCAACCAACTAGTAGATATGGAATGGCGATTTGGAGGTATGAGTCATGTGATTGTCACATGACTACAGATTATTTTCCTCTTACAGTGACAGCTGCTGATAGCGAAATGAAGAAAGTTGGTAACACATACCTTCAGGTAACTATGGTAACAGATCTCCTTATTAATTATGACATTTTCTTAAGTTAAAGCTTGTGTTAGACAAAGGAGTAAGAACTGAAGAGGTCTTTATGGGTAAATAAATCATTAAGTTTCTTCTATAAGTGTTCTCTTTCTCTCTCATACATACACAGAGCTTACCTTACCACAGTTTTACTCATTTCTTCATGAAATGGAAAAGGCTAAAGCTGGTCTTGAATATTTAACATAATTGTTGTGTATGATATATTATTAGTAGCAGTAAGTTGCAAATTAATAGAATGTAGTATAAAATTATATTATATATTCTGCGTGTCTACCTGAAAATGATGAACCCACGGTTATATCCTGCTACTCTTTTTTTTCTACTTTATCAGTGGGTCTGGTTATCTTAGACAAGACTAGATTGCCTATTGAGTTAAAAACTCCTGCAAACAGTGCTGTACCAGTAAATACTAGAGCAGTCCCAATCCAGTGTTGTATAGTGAACGGATTCTGAAAGTATAGGATTGAGAACAATAGGGAGAGAAACTTTCGTAAAGTAATGATGAGAGTGACTACTAGCGAGGGACATTCTGTTGTGAGTATGAAGACGCCTGAAATACATGCGTATCTACAGACCATGTCAAGAAATCATACAGAGATAAATGTATTCTTACACCAATGTACCATAGTACCAGTCAACCATTGGACCCATAGCATCAATGTACTATTAGACCTATGTATCAACCATTGGACCCATAGCATCAATATACTATTAGACCTATGTATGAACTATTGGACCCATAGCATCAATGTACCATTAGACCAATAGCATCAATATACTATTAGACCTATGTATGAACTATTGGACCCATAGCATCAATATACCATTAGACCAATAGCATCAATATACTATTAGACCTATGTATCAACTAGTGTTGTTCTAGTATAGTATTATTTATTTAGTTTAATATTAGTTCCAGTAGAATGTGTTTAGTTGAGTATACTAACAGAAAAATGCAGTAGTAATTGCTATTTTAGTTCTAGTACAAAAATACTATAACAACACTAGTATCAACCATTAGCATCAATGAACTGTTAGACTTTATATAAAGGATACTGTGTAAGACCATTCAGAATTAAATAGAACCACATTTCAGGGACACTAAACAGACCCAGATTCAGAGGGTCTGAGCAAGGCAAAAAAGCTAGACACAAAGATAATTAAAGAACATTGTTACCTGATTGATTAAAGGACTTAACCCTCTTTATCAAATCTGGAGCCATTAACAAGAACAGTGGTAAAGGTATTGCATGCTGTGATAAAGAGAGAGAGTGTAACTATGTAGCTATAATGAGAACAGGATATATCAAAGTACATGTAACAGGTGTATGTATCCTTTAACACCTACTGTATAAAACATTGCCTCTCTAGGATGTTTACCGTGTCTTTTATATGTCACCTCCTATAATGTAATATACATGTACATATACATGTAATGTAGATTGTGGTGTTGATAAACCTGATATATTCCCAGTGCAGCTGACATGAACAAAGCAATAGTAAGCATAGTAACTCCTGTAGATATATAAAGGAATGAATGGATGGATAAATGGATATATGGATAAGCCAGTAATGGATCAACTTACCTACAACCATCCAAAACAAATCCATTAAAGCTTTATCTTCTGTTATGACTTCATCCTCCTCTTCCACTTCTACGACTAAATCATCTTTCTCCTCCTGATCTACTACTGGAATAGTCGTCCCTTTATCCTAATCAATTATTACATCATATTACATAAGAGAAAGGCTTACAACTTGATTAGCAGAAGCTAATGTAGCTAGCATTATTCCAACTGTTATCATCATAACAGCAATATATTTAGACTTAGGATATCTAAAACAGTATATATAATATATTATAGTGATTAGTACAGCCCAGACTAACTCTTTTTTTAGATAAATAATTCCTAGTACCATATTAGCTATTAATGAGCCCTTGATAAAAAAAAACAACAATGAATGGATAGATAAAAAACATAGAAAAATAGATGTAGAACTCTTACCGATCTAAATATCATATGGAGTGGAAGAGGTATGTAAAAATTAAGTGAATAGTTGTTAAGTACATTGACAAAGAAGAACAATACTACCATGGAACAGTAGGTCCTAAGAGAAAGGTAAATTGAAAATGACAATTTCTGTTGATAAACTGACTTGAGTGGTATCACTGGAGTTTTAGTTAAAAGTCTAGACTCGATAAAAAACCCTTCCACTGCAATCATTAAAAACTGGACGAATGTAATGATGTTGCCAGCACCTGGATCATTTCTAATACAATATTTTCAAATCAACTTCTGTTGTCGAAAGTAGTAACATTATATTTAGATCAACTAACCTAATGAGTAATTCCAAGAACACAACATTACTACAACATCCTATAAATACTAGAAAAATTGCAAAAGGCACTTTCCAAGCCATTTCACACAAAGCGCTATAATGAACGAGCTCCACCTCCTTTTGTATTTCGGGCAACACCCAATTTAAAAGGGGGCGGACTTTGAGGATGCTAGTGAGTCAGAGGGAGATGGATCACGTGACTGAATTACATCGAAAAATACAAGATGGAGTATTACCTGATCTCTCTTATTATCAAACACTAATGGGAAAGACATCACTGTATGATGTCGTCATGGCAACCAACCGAAATGGTGACACTGCTTTTCACATTGCTGCTCGGCATGGTCATGTGATTGTCATGAGACAATTACATGAAAACTTTGGGGTGGGGCTAAATCATGTTAACTCTGATGGCAAGACTGCTTTGCACGAAGCAGTTCAGAATGGTCATGTGGAATGTGTTTGTTATCTAATGGAAACTGGTTGCCATGTCGACTGTTTGAAGAGAGCTGATTGGTCAGCTGTTGCACACATATGTACATATACATTTGATTAAATGCAGACTATCTCATACAATGTATAGCGTGTGTAGATGTGCATACATTTAGGGGTTCATCTACAGGGAGGGGGCGAGGGGGAAGCTTCCCCCTCCCCTAAATCCCTGACTCCCCCCCCCCTAGAATATCTCAAAAACAATTCTGTTTATCATATGATAGTACATGTGTATAATATTTAAAAATAGGTTAATTACTGTGACTTTCCCACCTGCTGATCTTTTCTAGATGAAACCCTGATATTATGTGTATCATTGTCTACATGTATATGTGACCTGATTTGCAAAAAGGGACCACTTCTGTCAAAACATTTGTGACCTGATTTGTGAAAAAAAGACTATTAAAGTATCTCAAAAAAAGTTTTTCATACAGATAGAAGAATAGTTATGTATATATAGCAACTGTATCTATACTAAACTGTTTTTAAAAATGTTTTGACAGTGTTTTTTCAACAAATCAGGTCACAAATGTTTTGACAGAAGTGATTCCTTTTTGCAAATCAGGTCACACATGTACATGTACATGTACATGTTAATAGTTTGTTGTATGCCAGCTGTTATATAGGACACCATTAATGTTGGCTTGTTCTAAGAGTGATCTGAACATAGTGACAACATTAATACATTATGGAGCCTCCTTGAAACTGACTAACAAAGATGGCTGGACCTCTTTTCACATAGCTTCAAGGTAGTATGTTATCACATATACGTATCACATAATCATGTTGCTCTTTACAGAGAAGGCAATGTGGATGTTCTTCTCCATCTGTTAAACGTTGATCCATTTTGTTGGAACACAAGAAGCAATAATGGACGCACCCCTCTACATACAGTATTAATAACCAGTTAGTTATTAACATTAGTTATTAAGTTATGATAGGTAGCATTGCATGGAAGACTGGAAGCCATGCAACTATTTCATAAGAAGTAAGTTGGATATATTAGGGATACTTCCCAGAATGTCAATTCCCAAAATGTCACTTCTCTAATGTCAATTTTCAAAATATCAACTCCCAAAATGCCAACTCCCATTATTATCTTAGAATTAGCTTTTAGATGATAATTTAGTGGTACTTCTAGTAATGGACCAAACAGCAATCACTATAAATTTCATTTTACCATTATGACGTTATGATCTTTGATGGTTTTTGGTGATGAAATAAGTAATTGTATAAACTAAGTTATCAGGTCAAACAGTTCAGCATAAAAGCAGCTGTTTAATGGTTTTATCATTGTGTACTTAGTTTATAATGGAATGAAACTTTATTACTACACACAAGATGGAAGATGTAGATATTGAAGGATACAGGTGATATTTGACTATTAGAAAGAGAAGGATGGTAAAGAATTTTGGAGATGTTCCAATCGATTGTGCCCAGCTAAGACCACAACGGAGGGTGGTTCTTGGTATAACTTGACTATGATATCATCATAGGACATGTTGTTACATCATCAGTCAAGTTACACCAAGAAGTACCCACAATGGAGGGTGACATTCTCAAAAATGTCAGAGAAGATCACAATGATGTCCCAAACTCTGCTAAAAACAAAGCAGAAAAGATGAATGCAGAAAATCAGAGAGAAAGTGAAAGTGAAAGTGTTCCATTGAATCATTTATGTAAATCCCCTAAAGGATATTATATGTTGGACTTATCCATAAATGTACTATTGTAAGATAAACTATTGTCTTTTATAATATAACTGACTCTTAATACTTGACATAATTGGGAATTGACATTCTAAGACCTAGCTATATCTATATATATGGGTGTGGTTCAACTGTGTAGGTGTGGTTATGATGTCAATGCTACAGATAGTTGTGGCGTATCTCCACTAATGGATGCTGTGCGTGGGAACCACTTGAATGCAACACAATTTTTATTAAAATGTGGAGTATGTTTCTGTAATTTTTAATTTAATTAATGTTAAATTTATTATTAGGCAGATTTATATCAAGAAGATATACTAGGTCGCCAATGTATACATCATGGTGCACAGGCTGGCTCTGTACAAGTACTGGACTACATAATTACTGAGGGTAGTGATGTGAATAAAACAGCTGGTAAAAGTGGTACTACGCCATTACATTATGCTGCTAAAGTCAGTAGACGTGCGAACATTGGAAGCTGAAGTAATAATTAAATATTGTTTGATTTCCAGGAAGGACAAGCTGATGTTATAGTTCTTTTATTACAATTTGGTGCTGATCCAAATACTATTGACAGTCAGGGAAGAACCGGTATGTGTGTGTGTGTGACTAGTCCCAGACCTGTCCCTACTATAATAATTATATGAGCTATATTTTAGCTTTAGATATTGCCAGAAAAGCTCGTGAAGGAGATCGAGCAGTTAAAATTCTTGTTCAACATCAAAGAAAATAAATAGAACCGAAGTGCTATGATTTATTTATTATAATTCTAGTCTTGATTAACAATAATCAAATAGTTTCTCCGTATAATTTGACTTATTACGGTAAAGTTAGAAGGGCGTGGTTCAAAGCGTTATAATTCGTCTTGCTGCAGTATGCAAAGTCCTATTTAACAAGAGCTAACAGAATTATTTCAAGAAGAACCACTGACACAGGTATCCAGCTGTGCAGACATGAGCGCAGTCAAGAAGAGATTGTCGCTGACATTTGGAAGAAAAAAGAGTAGAGAGCACATGTATACTGGTATTGCTGATCAAGGCAAGTCATTTATCCAAGCACTTTAAAAAGTATTTAATATTTGCAGGCATATCACTAGCAATGCCTGCTAATTCTTATCGACTAGGTTAGTTTCATGCGCTATTTGTAAACTGCACATTCTCGAGTTCATTGAGCCACACCTTCCTCTAATCATAAACACACACGAAACGAGAGCCTTCTCCAAATTATGTGTTTTTTAAAGACAGTAAAGATATAGCTGACTTCCTACGCACCGCAAGCGAAAAATGACACCGTTGTAAACCGGATAAGAAAGTATGTAATACCTAGGATTTAGTCAGTATCTATAAACTGAGCTTGGAGGAAGAACTAGTTTATACAGTCTTTAGTGTGGAGTTGTAAATTTGTATAAGCGTTATTGCACGTCAGCAAGATAACAACACTAATTGTGCGTGTGTGTGCCTGAATAGTTTTGAAACTATGGGAAATAGTGTAGTATCTTTTAGTCCTGTTTCTTATTCCCCTCAAAGAATCTACAAAGCAAATTCTCTACCATCCCTTCGAAGAAATGCCAGTACCTTTAAAAGAAGTGTGTTCACTCTATATGCATGTTGAGCTTACATTTGGAGGACATATGTTAACATCTGCTTAGCTTTAGAACTATACATGTCGTATTAAAGAAAAATGTTGCTATGGTGACTTTCTATAGGAATTATCGCTGGTGCACAAGATGGATTCATGAGAGATGATGAAGACCACCATGAGAATGATGCCTATCCGGATGGACCTCTACCAGTTGCCAGCTTGCGTTCTAGAACATCAAGACACACGAGAGTAAGAGAAATTGATTTGAAACAACACAAAATGAATTATAAGATGTATCAAAAATGATTTTTACTGACTTGATAATTGCATGATTCCAAATATGAAGTGATTAGCAAACAAATTTGAGAAAAAAGCAAATTTCTTATAATCTTTGTTATCTTTTAATAATGTAATTTATTATTGGTATTCTAATTAGAGGAGTTTACAAATGTCAGATCTGAATTATGGATATTTTATGTGTATATAATATTACAAAGTAGAGATGATTGATGACATATCATAGATGAATGAACAAATAGATAATTACACAAACTATATCTTCTTTTTCCTCAGTATTTTTCAGAAACAGAACCAAAACGATTTACTCTCCCATTGTTTGGTCATTTGGGTCGCTCTCTGTCAGTAACCAATGTAGGCTCAACTACCTTATCAACGGACTCAGCACGACTGGGCCAATCTCTTTCTAATCCAAGCAGTACATTAGATCTAACAATTTCTCCTCCTATCTCACCTAATGGCAGCAAACCTCTATACATGCCACATGTTAATAGAAGACAAAGAAGAGCATCTTTGGTATGGAGTAGTGTTACTATGGCAACATAGATGTAATGTTATTATAATGCCCATGATGTATAATTTGTTGTGTAAATACAAACATAAACAAATTTATTGTCTATAATTGTCTTTTCTTGTAGTCTGAAATTGGATTTGGAAAGATACAAACTTACCACAAGCTAGAAAAACTAGGAGAAGTATGTTATATCCATTCATCTTTCCATCAGTCCATTTATCTATCTACATATCTTTGAACAGTAATTGTACATGTCACAATATGTCATCAGATTTGCAATTAGGGACCATCTTAAAAACAGTTTTATTTACATATAGTTTCTATATATGGACTAACTATTTGTGGTATATGTATGTATACAAACTGTTTTTGAGGTATTTTAACAGTGGCCCCCTTTCACAAATCAGGTCACAAATGTTTTGACAGAAGTGGTCCCTCTTTGCAAATTAGTTTATATGTTATTCATAGAGCATTTCTAATGGTCATGAATATTATTACAAATTAATATCCACCACACAGCATGAATAGTATTCGATACAAATCTATATAAGGAAGATACTAGAGTATTAAGTATCACAGTAACCTTGACAACAACCTATAGTTACAATAAGTGTATTCATTTTTTTATGACAGGGTACGTATGCAACTGTGTACAAAGGACGAAGTAGGTAGGTCAAATATGCCGTAATATAATTATATGACTCTCTCTCTCTCTCTCTCTCTCTCTCTCTCTCTCTCTCTCTCTCTCTCTCTCTCTCTCTCTCTCTCTCTCTCTCTCTCTCTCTCTCTCTCTCTCTCTCTCTCTCTCTCTCTCTCTCTCTCTCTCTCTCTCTCTCTCTCTCTCTCTCTCTCTCTCTCTCTCTCTCTCTCTCTCTTCTCTCTCTCTCTCTCTCTCTCTCTAGTATTACTGGAAAATTGGTAGCTTTAAAGGAAATTCGATTAGAACACGAAGAAGGTGCTCCGTGTACAGCTATTAGAGAAGTATCACTTCTCAAAGATTTAAAACATGCAAACATAGTATCATTACATGACATTATACACACACCTCGATCACTGACACTCATATTTGAATACGTTGAACAAGATCTCAAACAATACTTAGATTTGTGTGGAGGAATGATGGCGATGCCTAATGTCAAGGTATGAATGGATAAATAGATGACTGAAGGCTTGACAGACTGTGTTCTCTAATTTCCATAGATATTTTTATACCAATTACTGCGAGGCCTTGCATATTGTCATTCACGGCGAATACTTCACAGAGACTTAAAACCTCAAAACCTTCTCATCAGTGAACAAGGAGATCTCAAACTTGCAGATTTTGGTGAGTACTGTAATTTGATGTCATGTGACTGCAGAGTGATATCACATGACTATAGCATGACATTATGTGACTGTAGTGTGATGTCATGTGTTGGAAGTGAGAGATTATGTAGGAGAGGATAGCAATGTACTTGCTGTTATGATAACAGGTCACATGCTACAAATAGTTTATTTCTTTAATTCTCCTTATCAGGACTAGCTCGTGCTAAATCAGTACCGACAAAGACCTATTCAAATGAAGTAGTCACTTTATGGTACGAGTGATCACCTCTACATGTTGCTAAAACTATCGTGCTCTTTTTATCCCCAGGTATCGTCCTCCAGATGTTCTTCTTGGCTCAACAAACTATGCTGATAGTATTGATATGTGGTAAGTTTTGTATGAGTACCCATAGCAACATAACAGGTGGCTACAAAATAGTAAAGTGTTATTAGTAACATGAGATGACAGGGTTAAATATTAAGGAGATGGAATGTTATAATGTTGGAGCATTTCATGTTGAGATTGATATGGTAATTGATACAAGTGATCTCACTGATATCAAATGATACAAGTGATCCCACTGATATCAAATGATACAAGTGATCTCACTGATATCAAATGATACAAGTGATCTCACTGATATCAAATGATACAGACGATAAGTTGTCATATTATATTAAATGATACAAAAAGATAGTTATAATTTGTAAGGAAAGGAAA
Organism: Xestospongia muta; assembly: GCA_963693285.1. Taxonomy (NCBI): domain Eukaryota; kingdom Metazoa; phylum Porifera; class Demospongiae; order Haplosclerida; family Petrosiidae; genus Xestospongia; species Xestospongia muta. The sequence goes on from OY848931.1 coordinate 3,697,365, forward strand.
GGATGTAATGTGCATATAGTTACTATTTACATGTATACTACACACAATATAGGGGCGTTGGGTGTATTTTCTATGAAATGATTATCGGAAGACCAATGTTCCCGGGTTCTAATGCTGAAGAAGAACTCCTGTTAATATGGAAGGTAGTATTTGATTTTTTGACTATTACTCTAACATAGTAACATGATGTATATTATATAGAGCCTTGGTACACCTACTGAGGAGACATGGCCTGGTATATCAAAAAATAAAGACTTCACACAAGCAAACTATCCATTTTATGGTACTCAACCTCTTAGTTTTCTTGTGCCAAGGTATTTAACTGCATATACATGCTGATTGCTGATTCTCTCTCTCTCTCTCTCTCTCTCTCTCTCTCTCTCTCTCTCTCTCTCTCAGACTGGACAAAGATGGAATAGATTTAATGTCTAGATTATTACAGTATCAATCAGAGAAGAGGATTATAGCACGAGACAGCATGAGACATACTTACTTCTCCTCTCTCCCTCCATCAATACATGAACTCCCAAATAGTAAGATGTAAACTCCTGAGTACAATATTTTACTGTGTTGAGTTTTTTCCTTTAGCTGTTTCTGTGTTCACCCTCCCTGAAGTAAAATTGGTCAAAAATCCTGGTCAAAGAAAACTTACATCAACTGAAGGAGGACTAGGAGGTAAATTAATAGAGTTTATTTTTAGATATATTTTTCTTATGTCTTTTTCTTATGTGTAGATGAACGTCGTCGCAGTTCACTTTACTAGTCACAGTGTTCTTTATCAAATTCTATTCTTTTCTATCTCAGCCTCCTGACCAACCACCATTACTACATTAATAGACAAATGTGTTATGTTCATTGTTGCTCTTACTTTGGAGTAGAAAATATAATAAAAGTCCAGCTAAAAATTTTATTGCAGGTGCATATTATATTATTTTATTATTATTTTTATCTTGTTTGTTTTTTTGTATTATTTTTACTCAAAATGTATTAACGACTTATTTTGTAAATGTCAAATATTTAATTCTATAAATTATTACAACTAATAACTTGAAAGGTATCATAGACTTATCACAATTAAAAACACACATCAAGTTTATACAAAGACATTTAAAGTCAAAAATAAGTGATTATTGGGAGCATTAGACTGATGTTTCTGAGGGTAACTTCAGTTCATCTGTTTCTAAGGAAACAAGAGAGCCAGTGGGTGTGGCAAACATAGTATCTGATTCAGATATACTACTAAATCTTCGAGTGACCATTGGAGGAGAAGTAGCAGGACTGAGCCTGTGTTGAGGAGAAGGAGCAGGACTGAGCCTGTGTTGAGGGGAAGGAACAGGACTGAGCCTGTGTTGAGGAGAAGACGCAGGAGATGGAGAGGAACTTAATTGAGGTGGAGACACAGTGTCTGAATTTGATTCCTTAATAGTTGCAAGACGTGTAAGAAATGAACGTCGTGCAACAGGTAGAACAGGAGTTGGTGACGGAGAGTGTGAAGGAGAAGATGCAAGTTGTTCCTCTGGACTAAGATGAGGTCTAACTAAATTAGGGGATGACGCAGGAGAGACATCAGGAAGTTCCAATTGATTGTTACCCTACAATATAACAATAGTAATATTGCACCTCCTCTATTCTCCCTCATACCAAATTTATAACAGTAAGGCGTCTCTGTAACAATGTAGGTCCCATATCTGGTACACGACGAAAAACCTAAAAAAGCATAAAGTCTCAAGCCTATACTTTGAGTTCCATACTATATTGATACGGCGTTGAGGATTAGTTTCTGATAGTCTCCTTTGTTCATCTAGTTTCCATTTTCTCCAATATTGTTGTATGAGTAATGCTGCGTACTCACGTCCAGTAGTCCATTCTAAAGAATTACAAACAGTAAGGGAACCAGTCTATTATGAAATTGATATTTTATTTAAGCCAGTCTCCTTAAATTACCTGGTCGTTCAGGGAGGACATTGTCAAGAGTTCTTTTTGGAACACTTGGAAATAGACTTTGAAGTTTATTGCGTAATTCTGATGTGGTTATTCCTGGAATGAGAATGAGGCTGAAATAATAATGGAATGAAAATGACACCACAGACCTTGTACATCAATTGTTAAAGTATGCCGGACAATAGCAAATAATGTGGCATTAAAGGTGACCTGCCCTTCTTCATCCAAGGGTATGTTAAGAGCCATCATTCTCTACGAATGTATCAAATAAAGTCTAGTCATTAAAAGCTCCACCTACTTTGTACGCCATTAACTGAGGACACAATCTGCCCCATCCAAGTGGTGGATTAACAGATCGCATCATTTCAATGACATCATTATGATGTATTTTCCCACTGCATATAATAAAATAATAAACTACAAGATAGGCAGGCTGGGACTTGCCTGGCCGTTGGATCCTTTTTTGCCCATAGAGCAGGAAATTCAGTGAGATTATGTGATCCTAAAATGGCCTTGTCACGAATGAAGTAATCGAAGTTATCAATCAAAATAGCAACAAATAAATTGAGCACCTATAAACATAAAACATTCTATTCACTTAATGTTATTTATGATATACTTACTAGAATAGAGCTGATAAAGAAGAAAGACGGATAAAAGAAATAAGTGGTATTACTACCACATACAGTGTTATTATAGACAGAGTTGGGAGCACACAAAGCACTCACTGAACTTAACATGATTTGTTGCCAGTTTTCTCCAGTAAAACATCTATTATGGAAATTAAAGTGGGTGGAGCATGTGGAAAGAGTTTTGGCACCTTATCATGACAAGCATTGCCTGGGGAAAATTTGCAAAGTTGTTATATTGATGAATGGCATTAGTGGCACTCTGGTCAATGGAAGCTACTTCTATCTGACCAAATAACTGAATGGAAATTATCACATGATAATCACATGAGGGTCACATGATACTAACTTGCATTCCAGTGAGAGCATATGTATATAATAAAACTATCATTAATACACCAACCCATGGAAATATCTAATAAAAGTGGGTGTGTTTACAAAGAAATAATAGGACCTACAAACCTCAAGTGAGCGAAGGATTGTCCAGAGAATGAGTTTAGTATTTTTTGTAATTTGTATTAGTCGCAACACTCTTAATGAACTGGCTATGTGAGAATATCTCCATAACTCATTCTGGAGGGGAAGAAAGTACAAGTCAACACTACCTCAACAGAGCCCTTACTGGTCGTGACACAGTTCTTTGTAAAATCAATTCAAGGAGAGATGCCAACACTATCAAAAACTCAAAAACTCTAGACAGACTCCGAAAATAATGCTAAAAACATTAAATAAAAGGACACATCATATAACAACTTACAGCTGGTGTAAGTACTACTAATTTGAACAGAGCCTCCAAAGCAAAGAGTACAGTAAACCCAACATTAGTCCAATATATCGCTATGGTAACAGTTTCATTCATGTCATAATGTTGGATTGCTAAGACAATGATGTTAACAAATACAGTGATAAGGATCACTGCACGAAATATCCATGAATGAACCAGCTGGTAGAGTTTAGCATGACAAGAATACTTCGGTATATATTTCTTGTGTGGATTAGAGGTGAGAGCTACATACAGACAATTCCTCTGTAGAAAGAACAATAAGGTTACCATAGCAACAAAACACCTCTCAGAAAGTATGGTATTTATAGTCTCAAACAAATACTGAATTAATAACATCTCTTCATATGAGAATACTACACCTACAACATTGATGTGTACCTGATTACGATCTAAATTAGAGTCTTTAAATGATTTGATGCCAACATCTTGAAAGGTCACAATAACAAAACCAACAAGTAAATTGATCAAGAAAAATGTCACGATGACCATATAAATAATGAAGTATATTAGAGAATATTGAGAAGCATTATGTCTGGGACCTTTATTAACACCTGCTGCATCAATAGCATGATACATTATCCTAAAAAAGAGATAATGTATTCATTGATATTCACTATAGTAACGGTTATTAATTAACAATTAATAGAGTAATTATTTGTTAATTAATTAAAGGGACTTACTGCTGCCATCCTTCTTTAGTGATCATTGTATAGAGAGATAAAAAGGACCAACCGATATTATCAAAATAAAGACTCCATCGTTTCCACATTCGAGTAAACACCTATAACAATAATAATAATAATAGACCACACCTACTAATTAACAAGTCCTACACTTGGACAATTCAAATCGGCAGTTGGATATGTAAAATATTCTCCACTGTGTGTAAAAGTTAATAATTGATTGACCACACCCATTTAATAACTTACTGACAGTCTTCTTCAGTTGAAGTTACTAAATCAGAGCAATAAAAAAATCGACCCTGCAGTTCAGAAAACAAACATCAAACAAACACGACATCACACACAATGTACCTTAAATAAATGAACTCCAATTACAGCAAATATCAACATAACGAGAATACCAACAAAAAATACATATACCATACGTCTTAATGATGCAAAAATACCCTGAATTACCAGCTGTAAACAAGAAAAAACTCTCATCAACTCTGATATGGAATTCCTATCTTACAAAGAGTCCCTCAACTCGAAGAGCTCTTAATGGTCGAAGAACACGAAATACCCTTATCAAGTTAATGGACGTGGGAATATTATTACTATAAGATAAACAGCTGTCCCTAAGAGAGATGGGTGGAGGAAGTTAAAGGGAAACAATTTATGCTAAGTTATACAATACCCTATAAAATTATTCTGCCAAAAGAAAACAACAATAGGAACAAATGTCGTCACAACAACAAAGAAATCAATAATGTTGAACAATCCATGATAATAAGACCCACGATGTATCAGCACACCCAATACAATAATCTATATAATGATATGGTAACCATGACAACCATGGTTACTTGGATACCTTCAATGTAAATTCAAAGATGAACCAGATGAGGAAGAAAACATCAAAAAAGACAATGGTTTGTTGGATGGAACAAAAGAGTTGTGAGGTAACAGGAAGAGGTGTCTCCAGTGCTAAGATAATACTGCTAATAAAAATGACTGTAAAAGTAATAGTCTGGAAAGATTTGGCTTTTACTAGTTTATAACACCAGACACGAAACCTACAAGGATATACAGCGTATACAAGGATATACAATGATATACAAGGATATACAATAATATACAAGGATATACAATGATATACAAGGATATACAGCATATACAAGGATATACAATGATATACAATAATATACAAGGATATACAAGCATATACAAGGATATACAAACATATACAAGGATATACAACAATACACACACACATTCTTCTTCCTTACCTGTTGTCAGGTGCTAGTATAAAAAAGGAGGAATGTGGAGGAATCTGTTTTAACTCATTCCGAGGGTCCAGTTCAATAGTTCCCAAATAATTATATAACCAATGTAATATCATCATGACTACATAATAACAATAAAAATCCAATAATTATAGGAGTTAATTAAATTACCTTTACTTCTACATTTCAATAAAACTTTGAATCTCTAAAATGAGAAGTAAATATGTATCCATGACAACGACATGATAATACCTTTAGTCTCTCTGTTTCCCTCATATTGTACTCGTCATCTCCAGGAAGTGGTATAGGGTCTATTTTCTCTAGAGAACTCTTGCGAACCAAACGAGCAATGGAAGCATCTTCAGGTGACACTACAGAGTCAGTATGGGTGGGATTTACTAAAGGGGCAGCTCCTTCATTATTAGCTTTAATATTTATCTCTGATGGAACTGTTGTACAGGGAAGAGATTGAGTCCGTTCAAACTCTAAACCGTCCAAAGCATCTGAAAATTTCCGTTCCACTTGAGCACTTTGAGGTCTATTACTACCACGTCTTAATGATCCTTGTGCTGTCCCACTCTCTAGTGAATCAGATAACAATTGGGACTCTACTTGAGCTAAATCATACAATTCGTGTGTTACACTCTCTTCAATGGGTGGGGCTCCTGCATCCAATCTTGTCAATTCTATAGGATTATCTTGTGGAGTTGATACGTTAGATACATTTGTAGAATGACCCAAACTATCTAATACTCTCCCAAGAGGGTTCTTCAAAAGAACTTTTCTGGGTACAAATGAAGTGCGATTATCTTCCAAAACAACATTATCTAAATCAGTCCTTTTCACAGGATCAGAGATAGCACGGGTGGCAGCATAACTTGAACGTCTCATACTAGCTGTATTGACAGCCATACTTAGTGAAAAAGAGCGTGCAGTTCTCTCAGGAGATGCACTCAACAACGAATGCTTTCTTTTGCTCCTTCTCCTTCTTCTTCGTTGTTGATCTTGTTGTTGTTGAAGACTAGAAGAATAAAACACTAATACTCGACGTAGAGTTTGAGTTATACTAGATGGCTGAGAAGAATTTTTAAGTGCCAATAACTGCTCTTCTCTCTCTCGTCTTTTCTCCTCTCTCTTTTCTGAACGATGAGAAGAATCTTCTTTAACAGACTTCACTTCAGATAATTTGTCAACGGCTATTGCTAGAAAAATATTCACTATAACAACTAGTGGGTGTGGTCAAGGAAAGGACTACAGAGAGGATGATTAATGAATGCATGAAATGAGACAACAGAAAAAGAATAAAATGGCTGGATACATCCTCCAACTATTATGATGACAACATAACTAAGAGCAATGAAGAAAGTATTATTAAAAGGCTCATTTTGGCCGTAATTATAAGAGCCTGCAGTACGATACATGAGAGAGTTCCAATCTTCTGTTGTTGTTAGCTATAAAATAGTCACGTGACCATTACATGATGGTCATGTGATGGAACTCACTTGAAAAACCAGTAGAAAAGCATCAATGAAATTATTAAATGAAGGATGACCCAAACCAGTAACAGATAACCTGCAATATTTGTTGCTGCATCATGACCCCACCCATAAACTGCCACACCCACCTTGTTCCAATTAATCTCATACCACAGAGAGCAACAAACACAACAAAAGCCGTGAGAAAAGCAAGAACACTTAAAATAGTGATCCACACTCCAGAGAAGGTAGTGATAATGGCCTTCATACCTTCCCAGTATCTGTGGGTGTGTATGTATGAGGAAGATGATCAAAGTTTAGAGTAAAGATGAATTTTACCTTGTATATTTAAAAGCTGATATAATTCTTATAGCACGACAAACATTGATGATCTCACTAACTGAAAAATAAATTTGTTTGATGTGTACTAACACCATTAAATCTAAGATGTTGACCAGGGTACACTAGTGAGAGTGAGAGTGAGAGAGAGAGAGAGAGAGAGAGAGAGAGAGAGAGAGAGAGAGAGAGAGAGAGAGAGAGAGAGAGAGAGAGAGAGAGAGAGAGAGAGAGAGAGAGAGAGAGAGAGAGAGAGAGAGAGAGAGAGAGAGAGAGAGAGAGAGAGAGAGAGAGAACAATAAAACAGAGACTAAAATTATTGGAAGTCACTTACAAAACAATCAAATCTGTTAAAAGGAGAAGCAAAATAAATTTTAGGACCCAGTCCATAAAATTTTAGAATGAATTCAAAAATGTAGACACCAGTAAATATGTAGTTAATAATGACTAGAGAAGGAGGAGTGAGTAAGAACATAACAAGGTCATAAAACTCACAAAGTGATTGTTCCCATTTTGGCACTGTAGGATAAAAATCAGCTGCTAATAAAATGAAGTTTGTTGAAATGACAATGATCATAAACCAGAAAAATGCATGTGACTTGACAAAAACTCTGACCAGAGATCTGACTCGCTTGTTAATTAATAAAAATGGTTCCCTGTAAATAAATGGATTAATGGACAGATAAATTAATGGACAGATAAATAATGGACAGATAAATTAATGGACAGATAAATAATGGACAGATAAATAATGGACAGACAGATTAATGGATAGAGAGATTGATGGACAGATAAATTAATGGACAGTTAGATTATGGACAGATGAATTAAGGGACAGATAAATTAATGGACAGATAGATTATGGACAGATGAATTAATAGACAGATAGATTATGGACAGATAGATTAATGGACAGATAGATTAATGGACAGATAAATTAATGGACAGATAGATTAATGGACAGATAGATTAATGGACAGATAAATTAATGGACAGATAAATGAATAAAACAAATGGATAAATAAAATAATTCTTACCATTTTGATGTTTTGACAATCATTTCATTTCTTTCATCTTCTTCTTCCATTTCCTCTTCACTGTCTGACCAAATAACAGAATCAAAAGAGTCCTCTGATGCATAACGACTTAATTGTCCTATAAATAAAAGTATTACCCAAGTCACTTTTTAAAACTAAGTATCCTTCAAATTACGTTGCAATGAACGAGAACGAGTCGTTCTAGTCGAATCATCCTCTTCTGATACTATAAAGGTGGGTGTGGTTAATAATTTGTCACCCTTTTATTAAGCACTTACATCCTGTATTTAACCAATGATGATAGCCATTCAAATCTTCTTTGATTTTTTTTTTCTCTTTAAGAATACGATAACGACCTCGTGCTTCTTGTTGATCACTGACACCAATAAATACACTGGATGAAAAATGGATAAATAAATATAAGAATGGACAGATAAAATAGATGAATAAATATATAAGATAAAGAATGGATAGATAAGTTGAAGGAACATGAGGACATTTTAAAATGGATTGATCTCTCACACACACACACACACCTTGTAAGCACACCAAGTAATAAGTTTAACATAAATATAGAACCAAATGATATTAACATCAAAAAATATATCCAGACATAAAGTGTACCATAAACAGATTCGTACTACATAAAACAGAAGAACATATCAAATACTGGATTATCCTCTGTCCTCTAACTCACAAGATAAAGAACAGATGTCCAACCTTCCAATGTAATACATTGTAACACAGTCAAGAGAGCTGTCCCAAAGTTATCAAATCCAACAAGACCACTATTAGGTCCTATAGGCCAAGCATCACAATAACTCCGATTTGAAATATCCTTGCAATAGTGACTGCCCACTGGTATAGGAACACTATTTCTACAAGGATACTCACTAACCCTATACGATTTAGTCAATTCTAAAGAGAGTGAGAAAAAAATTGACAAATAACTAAAAAATACTGACCAGTATAATCAGTATAATCAACATAGCAACCATTGTGTAGAGTGCCTCTAAATAGCTCTAACCCAACTAGTGCAAAGAATCCCATTACACACAATGTCAACCAACTCAGGTGAAGTAAAGGCAAGAATGAACTGGCCAAAGCTCGAAAAATAAATTGAACACCTTTTGATGATATAAAATTAATTAGAGTGGATTAGGGGCGTGACTTAATACTTTTAAATTGGAGTAGGACTCGTATCAATCTTAGTGACATTAAAGCTGAAAATAATTCAAATGTACGACCTTGGCGCCCGAAGATAAAAATCAAACTAAATGAAAAATTGAATCACTTTTAATAGAACCATAAAATAAAATCCTTACCCTGATATTATCACTACTACATCCAGAACATTTTGAACTTTACGAAGATAAGACAAAGGATGCATTATCAAACCTGCTGCTATAATTCTCAAAATTGCCTCTATTATATACAACAGCTCAAACAACACGGTAACATATACCTAAAAGGGTGTGGTTATGTGGTTAAAAAGGGGTGTGACTTCAAGAACAGGTCCTATTCATACCACATTAAGATTCTGAGAGTGGTAGTCTCTTGACATGTAAGGTATATATAACGCTGCTAGTAGAATACAATGGATTACAACAATTAGACCAACAGACCAATTGAACAACCTGTAAATCATGAGAATTAAGAGACACATTATCATTTAATTACCTAGAGTTTACAAGACTCTTTATTCTCTTTCTCCAGACATTTTTTTTAGGCAAACAACAAAGAATGTAATCATTTTGTGCTCGTTGACGTAAATATTTTCTTATACGTTGTATGTATCTAGTATGAGCAATACGAGACCACACCCCTTCATTCTTATCTTCTATGTATGCGAGCCTAAAGTCTGCATCACCAAAGATGAACCCCATTGATTCCTGTCGTAACCTGTAGGATGGTAGCATATAAGTGATATTGTTTAGTGACATTTGCCATTACTACACACAGACCTTGCATGTCCTGTTGGAGAGGGTGAACGTCCCACTTCATCTTCAAGTATGAAAGAAGGTTGCCTGATGGTTGTCATTTCTTCTAATCAGTATTATTGATTTTATTCACAAAACTACGCAAGCCATGCTAACACACAGTTTACGGAAATAAACGGAAATGTTTTGAAATTTGTACGTAAATGAAATGGAGAAACAAAAGCATGCTCCCGATTACTCCGTATACTCACAACCCTCATTATGAGCTTAGAACTTTTTCAGAGTATCGGTCTCTCAGAGACTAAGGCTAAAGAGACTCTAGCAAATGCAGCTGTCTCTAAACTTCTAGAAGATGCCATTATCCAGGTAAGATTATAACCTTGAAAGTGAAAGTTAGAATAAGTGTTTTTATTGCACGTGTAGGCTCAAGCATTAATAGGTGAGGTGGACAAACCAGTTGGAAACCTGCTTTATCAAATAGCAACTTGTTTCAAGGGGTCAAATGAAAGGGTTAATTTACTTGTCAAGTATGTATGTGAATTGAAATTAAATTCTGTGCAACAGATATCGGGTAATTCATTATTAGTGGGTGTGGCTATTGTAATATTAACTGTTGTGTTTTTAGCTGCTTTTGATTATCTTAAGGACCATCCTGTTGATCCTGTAAATATTGGAGAGTTTGACGAGGCATGTGGAGTAGGCATGGTTGTAACCAGAGAGGAAATTGTCAAAGTGACTCGGGAGACGTTGGATGTAAATCGTAGTGAACTTCTTGAGAAAAGATATCGTTTTAACGTTGGAAAAGTAATAGGTATTGTTATACCCATCATGTGATTGTCATGTGACTGGCTGTGTTAACAGCTACAGTTAAATCTCAATTAAAATGGGCTGATGGAAAATTAGTGAAAACAGTAATTGACGAAGAGGTGGGTGTGGCTTCATATTATAGATGTTAGGTAGTAATATTCTTTTTAGATAGCAGCTGCACTTGGTCCAAGAACTGAAGAAGACGATGCCAAACCACAAAAAGGAACTAAAGTATTCATACTATTATATTATCTGAGACCACGCCTCTTCATTATAGAGTGCTAAGAAAGTCACAGCTGCTAAGGAACCAAATGATGAATCACTGATACAATTGACTAATAACGATGATGACAAGACATCAGTCCAATTAGTTGGAGAAGCTTTAAAGTTTCATACACCTGGTAATATTAAATTATTATTGATCTAATATTTTTTATTAATTCATATTTTTATCTTTTAGGTGAAAACTATAAGACTGAAGGATACATTATGACACCGAAGACAATGGATCTTCTACGAGAACATGTTGCAGTCATTAATGGAAAAGTAAAACTATACAACACTGAAATAGGTGTTACCCTCGTCTTTTAGGTGGTAACACGATTTCCTCCTGAACCTAATGGAATATTACATATCGGTCATGCTAAGGCTATTAATTTTAATTTTGGTTATGCTAAGGTATGTCTCTTTCTGTGTTGCTATAGTAACTATTGTTTCTAGGCAAATGGTGGTATAACATATTTGCGATATGATGACACAAATCCTGAGAAAGAGGAGGAACGATTTATACGAGGGATTCAAGAAATGGTCAAGTGGTTAGGTGGGTGTGGTCATCTTCTATAGGTTTTAATTAGCTAATCATCTTAGGCCACACCCCCTATCAAATTACACATGCCTCAGATTATTTTCCAGAGTTGTATGATTTTGCTGTGGAACTTATTAAAAGGTAAAAAAAATTATTGTTAATTTTTTTATTTAATCTTGTCTGCTTATTTCAGAGGCCATGCCTATGTCTGTCATCAAGAATATGATGAGATTAAAGGTCACAACCCTCCTCCTAGTCCATGGAGGGATCGTCCCATAGATGAATCACTCACCCTATTTGAGGTATAGTGATGTCATCAATGATGTCATAATGATGTAACTGTTTAGGACATGAGAAAAGGCAAGTTTGAAGAAGGAAAAGTAAATTTACATATATAATTAATATCATTACAAATAATAATGTAACTAGGCCACATTACGTATGAAATTAATTATGGAAGATGGCAAACAAGATCCTGTTGCATATCGTATTAAATACACTCCACATCCTCATTCTGGAACCAAGTGGTGTGTATATCCTACTTACGACTTCACTCACTGTCTTTGTGACTCTATAGAAAATATAACACACTCACTGTGTACTAAAGAGTTCCAATCTAGGTAAGTACTACTACATTCTTGAGAGTTGCACTCTCTCTTTCTCTCTCTCTCCCTCCCCCTCCCCCCCCCCCCCCTCTCTCTCTCTCTCTCCCTAGACGTTCCTCTTACTATTGGTTGTGTAATGCTTTAGATATTTATTGTCCTGTACAGTGGGAGTATGGTCGACTTAATCTACATTATACTGTAGTCTCTAAGCGTAAGATACAAAAACTCATCACAAACAATATCGTCAGGTACTTCAAATTTCCTTCGTTTTTGTAAACTGTCTCTCCTCTCAGAGATTGGGATGATCCTCGTCTATTCACTCTAACTGCTCTGAGACGTAGAGGTTTCCCTCCAGAAGGAATAAATAAATTTTGCGCTAAGGTATAGATTAAAAATTTGATATTGTCTAATCAAAATTAATTTGACAGGTGGGTGTGACTATGGCTCAGACAGTGCTCCACCCAGATATGTTGGACTCCTGTATACGACATGAACTAAACAATACTGCTGTTCGGTAAATAACAAGTTATATTAAAAGTTATTAAGTTATTTATTGTCTTTGTTTCTTAGAGTGATGGCAGTAATGGATCCATTAAAGATAATTATTACTAATTATCCACATGATGAAGTGGGTGTGGTCTTTTAATGAGTTGGGTGTGACATGTTTCTTCTTAGTCTGTAGATATCGAAGTTCCAAATATTCCACATGACCCCTCCAAGGGTTCTCATAAAGTTCCATTTGATCGTGTCATATACATTGAACAAAATGACTTCCGTGAAGTATGATGTTTCATATCCTTATTCTCATTCTTTATCATATCCTCATGCCCAGACTGCTGAAGGAGACTATCGTCGTCTCATGCCCACTCAATCAGTAGGTCTAAGACATGCTGGTTATGTAATAGTTGTAGATAAAGTCATCAAGGTAAGCTAGTAACATTTAACCTTTAAACTTTGACCCTTCTACTCTAGACTACCAAAGGTCAACTCTCTGAAGTCCATGTCACTTGTCATAAGACAACTGATGTTGCTAAACCTAAAGCCTTCATACATTGGGTTGCTAAGCCTTTATCGTGTGAAATTAGATTATATGATCGTTTGTAAGTCAACCTCTCCCTCCATCCCAGTAGAACATAGTATCCTGTTATACTATGATTAGGTTTCTCCACAAAAATCCTGAGAATCCTGAAGAAGTACCTGGAGGTTTTCTCTCTGACATTAATCCAGTAATCCATACTTAGGAATGGGAATCAGTCTCAGTATTACACTTGTGTAATTTCTTTATTATAGAATTCACTGACTGTTGTACACAGTTATGTTGATGTATCAGTTAAAGGATCAGATCATTTAACACGATATCAATTTGAACGACATGGTTATTTCTGTGTGGACTATGATAGCACACCAGATCATGTAAGTAAAACATGTACATAATATACATGTTAATAATTACATGATTTTGTTTTGTTTTGTTCAGCTGGTGTTCAATAGAACAGTTACATTGAAGGAAGATGCCAAAAAGAACTGAAGAAGAAGGGGTGACTCCTCCATTTCATTTATTTAATAATCAATCATAATTTTGTAAAATATCAAATTTTTCCTCTAAATCGGTAAAACTTGTTATACTGGTCAATCATGTTTTGGAAGCTTGTTCGAGCATTTTCATCCACAGAAGACTTGATCAAAGTCAAATCTTGTGAACTAAATACCTTCAACAGTATTAGAACCCCTGGCAAAATAGATCGCTACAAACAGAAGTGAAGGGTGGAGTCAGTTTTGGATGTGACTTACTTTTATTTCAGGATTTAATGGTGCTTGCTGTGAGCTTATGATATACTGCACCATACAATGTACTGCATACTATAACGTTATGATTGTCATGTGGTAAACATGTGACATACCTTTTTAAACCATTCCTGCTTAACAAGAAGCTCTAATAATCTAGATTCAATGAGGATATCCCAATATTGTTGTCACAATTAACAATCACTGACTTTGTCAAAAGAGTGATACACCTGTTCATTTCTATGTGAAATGTTGTATCTATCATCTGTTGTTGTGCAAGTGTGACAATTACCCGCAGGAATTGTACATTAGGATGTCAAGGTAACAAACTTCAATAGAAATATTCTAATATTACATTAATTAGGATATTAAGTATGGCTCCTATCATAGGACTGGGACTTTTGCTGAAGGTTTGAGAATGTGACTGTGTCAGTGATATCAACAGTTGTAGACCAATTTGAAATATTCTAAAACTAAAATATGTACATATAATATATGTGCTTGTATCACATGATCATTACATCATCTATACATATATCACGTGATCTATTACATCATCTATACATATATCACATGATCTATTACATCATCTATACATGTAATATTATGATGCATGCTACAATATAAATGTACATGTATTACTGCTTACTTTTCTCGTAATAAGGATTCCGGAAGAGATCCTAATCCATGAAAAGTTAGATGAACAGTACGAACATCTAATCCACACTAGAATACATTAAATTTAGTTATTCTACCAACACACCCACTCACTTGATGAGGTAAACAAACAAGATATTCAAGTACTTGCAAAGCATGGATAATAACTAGTTGGTCTGCTTGACTGGGCTTGCTTGTTGCCATAGTAACAAAGAAGACACATTGAGTAACTACCTAATGAGAGAATGTGATCTTCACTGGAATCACTTTAATCTTGTACCTTTGTCAACCAGCGACGTAACTCAAATTTCTTGTCTTGAGACAAGGAAATAGTCAATATTGCTTGCCAGCACAAACAAAAACAAAGATGTCTACCATCTATTTTCTCTACCTACAGAATATCTATTATATTAAGAACATTAAAACCATTATGTCATACCTTGTCACTTGTTACCATAGCAACAAGATGTTTGGCTATAGAAGTTATGTCACCTGTATCTGACATCTCTAGAACACACTGTAGACCTGCCCAAATACAAGACATAGCTCGGTACATTGACAGCATTGACTCCTCCCCTTTCTCCACCCATTTCCTTATAAGGGCATACTCAGATATTGTCTTCAATGTGAAATGCATTGAATTTTTTCCAGTCTTTAAAAACGCCAGAAAAAGTTCATTTTGACAAAAAGAAAGCATTAAAGATTGTAACTGCTGGTAAGATAGAACACATCCTTGTGATGACACTATCCCTCTCACTACAGGAAGAGGTTGTACCCACGTCAGTAATTGAGGCATTCCTAATGATATGTGACTGTGACACAATGAAGAAATCTGGTGTTAATTCATACAAGAACAAGTTATATTAACCTGCAATCTGTGTCATCTTGTGACTTCAACAGACAATCTGATGAACACTTCAATAAAAGAATGTTGGTATCAGTTTCATAATATAACAAACTTACTTGACTTAAAATATGGGATACTATTAGTTGCCAATGGATACAAAATTCATTATCATACATCTCATTTATCTATTATAAATTATCTTCACATAGTTCATACATATTATTAATGATACTAACCATATATGGTACTTTAATAGTTCGACACCATTGTAATGTTGTCTCCATAGCAACCAGCAAGGCAGAATGCAACTTCTAAATACCAGAGAACATAAGTTATACAACAAATAGTAGTATCTCTTACTATGTTTGTCACATCTTGAGTAACTCCAATCTTCAATAGCCAGTCTATGACTTTGGTCCAATGTAATTCTTCTCTTTTCTCTTTTCTTTTCTTCTTCTTTTGTCTTCTTAAATGAGTCATTTCATTCAAAAGTTTAGCAAAAATAACTAAACTCTCAATTGTTGTGTCAGACTTTATAGAGAAGGAAAAATCTGTAATCTGAGGAAGAAATAAATTAATTTATCCCTACAGCTTTCATTATTTCAACTCACAATAGATGCTACTGTCCAATGTAATACTCCAATAACAGCTTTAGTCATGTGATCATCATATGACCGGAATGGTAGTGATCCTACAATCTATATAGAACAAGTTATTCTACAAATAGTAATTGAAAAATATTTATACTTACTTTTAAACAAATTGACAAATGAATTACAAATTTTTTAAGACAAGGTGTTGATTTTTCGTCAACAGAACTTAACTCGCTAAGATCAGGAAGAAATAAGGATGACGACGATTGATGAGAGAGACATTCCTTCATCTTTGAAGAACACCTACAATCACACACACCAACTATCACTATTATATTATACATTCTGTTTAACCTTTTTGGCCATAGTGAAGCTATGTGGTCAAAACTAGCATTTAACAGTGCTAAATGAAGTGGTTTCATCTCTTGGTAACCAACTGACATTAATGTTTCCATGGCAAAGCTATAAAGACCAGGATACTTATCATCTGAAGAAAGGGACTTGATAAGAACATCAGATACAACTTCCCACGCTGAATGTGTCATGTGACAGGAAAGATAAGGAAGTTGGTTTAAAATCAATGTCCAAATTGCCGTGTGGACATTGCTATGGTTAACACCCAATACCTAATGGATGTGTTGAGAGGGAGAGAGCAGAGAGAATATCTTCTGACCTGTCCATTCCAGGTAGCACAAAACTTTGGAGAAGGTGAAACTAATAAATAGTTTAACAACTGATCGCTGTTCTCTTCATTAAATCTTAACTCTAAAACAGACATATACCTCTACAGAAAATCCAGTAATAATAATATTCATATATTTTGTTTTACCATCAAATAATCAAGTTGAGGATGATCAACTACTTCTTTCCAGCAGGATGGTTGAGGATGTTCCAAGTCATGTGACCATAATAACCCAACTATTGATCTCCAATTGTTTTCTAGTAATTCTTCATCAGGTAACACTGCATTAAGTGCGCAAAATAATTGATAGACAACTAGTTGAAGATGGAGAGATACACACCTCATACTTACCTAGTAATTGTTATAATATATGGTATAATATATTAACAATACTTACCAAGTTGTCAGCTAATTCCATATAAGGTATACAAACATCATTTATTAATTCTGTTAACAAAACATGGCATTGTTTTCCTCTACCAAATATCGTATCCAAGGAGACAGACGACATAATACCACCTGTTAATTCAACTACAATATGAGTAGCTAATATTATAGATTCATTATTGCTATGATGAGAGGGTACTGCCTCTTTTTTCCTCCTTTTCTTAGGGCTGTGTTCCCATGGTAACTGATCAAGAAGAGGAAGGTATATCTCTTTAAGTTGATGGATAACTATTTCTAACAAT
Source organism: Xestospongia muta (assembly GCA_963693285.1). Classification (NCBI taxonomy): domain Eukaryota; kingdom Metazoa; phylum Porifera; class Demospongiae; order Haplosclerida; family Petrosiidae; genus Xestospongia; species Xestospongia muta. The sequence continues at coordinate 3,714,925 of OY848931.1, forward strand.
TCGATGCACTGACCATATGGAAGAGATCTGACAACAGTATGGAATCTATAGAAAATAAATCATCAACAATCTTTCTTTATTGATCTTACACTTTTTCTGTTGAAGGTAAAAATATTTGTGTTAATTGTAGTTCCATCTGACTATCAGTAAACTGTCTTATTGCAGTTAAAATCTGATTTAATAGACTTGGCAACTAGTAATATAATTACATTTGAGAACAAACATTTATTTACTAACTTTTCGTAGTTTAGAATACAAGGTGACTAATCTATCAGAAAATTTAGAGATGGAGTTCAAAATCTTAAGAACAAAAAACACACCATTATGTCTATGTTTTTCTAATTGACTTGTACCTCATCACTAATGAATGGTTGAGTTGGTAGATATAACAATAGACTCCATAGGGAAGGTAATATTGGAAGTAATATCTCATGATTTAATTTGAGCATTACTTCAAGACATCCAAAACGTGTACATAGAGTACTAAAAATACAAGTTGTGTTAATAATGCATCAAAACTCCAATAGAATTATATTGATATCAGCGTTAACAACGTGTTAACTCACTTGATATTAAGATCAGTCAATATCAATGAAGTCAAATGTTGTAACATATAGAGCCATCTTCCTTTGTTATCTTCAGTAATCTACAACAAAACTAGTCAAACCGGTATAACTAGTAAGTACTCACTTGATACAGTCCATTACATTCTACAACCATTAGACATTGTTGTATTACATCTAATATCCACGGATCATCTTTGTCAGTTGCTCCAGTAAGCAGTGACTGACTTAGTTCTGTCATAAACGAATTTACTTTACTCTCAACTTCACTCCAGTCATCAAACACTGGTAATTTGTTCTCTTCTACTTCTTCAGCTTTATATTTGTTTTTCTTCTTTTTATCAGGTGTTACCATGGCAACTTGTACGCCCATTAATTGAAAAAGTTTCACAAGGAATAAGAATATGTAATCATTTCCAAGTATCTTTTCAAAACTGAGAGAGCTATTATAAAATGTGTTATAAAATTGTGTTTACCTGTTTTTTTCAACTAAAATATTGAAAAGAAATGGAAGAGAAGATGCCATTATAGAGGGATATGGTAATTGTGATATTGTCTCCAGAGTTTCAAATAAATGGCGCGTATAATTAGCAGTTACCATGGCAATTTGAGAACTAGAGGAAGCTGTTGACTCCAGGGTTAATAATGAAGTGTATTCCACCAAATGGTCCCTATTGGAATAGGAATGAGACTTAAGACATAGAACATGAAACTCAAAACATGGAATATTAGAACAAGGTTTAACACATGTCTTTATTACCTTGAAAAGAGGTTAGCAATAATATTTCGTATTGATAAAAGTATTTCGGTTACATTCTGGAAATTTTCACAAAGAGAGAGAGAATACCTCAAACAGATTAAAGGTTCTAGTAACTGTTGACATACACTTGTATACACCTAGGGATCAAAGGTCAGTATCATATCTTCATCATCTATTGTACCTTCTTAGGGTTACCATGGATACTCTGTAGATAAGCAATATGGTCCAAAAGCTTAATTAATGTGGGCGTAACTTGACTGATATTACTAGCAGGAACTTGGACAACAGTTCTTAGCACATTAACAGTTAATGGCAGCTGTAATATGTAGAACAATATATTGCATATTTAATAGACTCCACCTACCATTATATCATAGCTCATTAAAACAGCTGGAATTGGTTTCCACAAAAGGAACTGTTCCAGACATTGAAAAATAACATTGCCAGATTTAGAATTGAACTCTTTGGTGACAGCTGATGACAGAGTCTATGATCACACATACTAACACATCTGTTTAATACCTAACTTATTAACCTTTATAAATGATTGGTTGAAAATAAACCATTGACTGCTACCATTAAGTCGTAGAGAAGACAAACACTCCCTCAGAAACTCCCAATAACAATATCTGGTATTTATATGCACAATACAACAGTTAAAAGTGACATTACCCAATTTACCTTTGATTATCTCCAGCTGTTAGATCATCACTAAGTACTACATTGTCTTCATTACCTAAAACTAATAATTTATTATATTATAATATAATGATATAAAGTTACTTGTAGACAATGTGTTACTAGTAGGTCCAGCTGTTCTCTTATAAATACCAATCAAAGTGTCACAAGTCCATTGAGCAAGACAGATGTGTTTACCTCCACTTTCTGTCTTGTCTAGAGTTTGCCATAAGTTAAGAGCGACCTGTAGTCTCTCACTAAAAGTAAGAGAGTGACTTGTCAGTCTTTCCCACGTGGTCATTTGTGTAAAATGCACAAATAGGGAGGGGCTAATTTTATTAATGTTAATTTAATATTAATAATGCCTTCTAAAATTATAAACCTTTTTTTAAAAAATAGCAGCAGGTTAGTATTAAAGCAAAAATTAGTCCAGGGTAGCATTTAATGGTGGATCAGTCGACAAGCCAAGCTGTTCACTTTCTTCTTCTTGATGTTGAGGTTGTCCCTCTTGTGAAGATGGTACACTACCCTCATCAGGTGACCACTGATAAGTTGTTGCCATCTCTGTAGCTCTTTGTAACTGGACTATAGGATCCAAATCAGTTGTCATAGCAACACTAATAGGAACAGTAGTATGACTGGAAGGCATTGTACCATGTTGCAATGGAATAGAACTGGGAATTGTTGCCGTAGCAACATTAGAAGTGGGTATGGTAGATTGCATTGTACTCTGTTGTGATGGAATTGAATGAGGAATTGTTGCCATAGCAACATTAGGTACTCCATGTTGTACTGGAGTAGCATAGGTTGCCATAGGAACACTAGGTATGGGCTGGATGAATGAAGCTTGACCTTGAGGCATTATACCATGTTCTTGAGTGGAATAGCTAGGATGTGTTGCCATGGAAACACTAGAAGAAGACACAGTAGGATGGGCATATGACATAACACTTTGAGATACAGATGACATTATGTTGGGCGGGGCAACGTGTCCTGTTGGCCGATACATCAATGGTATTTGAGCTGTTGTAGATGGAAGACTTCCTGTCATAGAGACTGGAGTTATTTGTATAGATTGTAGAGTTGGAGCATTAGTTGTCATGGAAACTGTTGGAGACTGTGGTGGTGGTAGTGGTTGTTGTGGAGAATCCGACATAAAATCAATCAGATGATCTTGTTGCTCAAGTTTAGTTGCAATACCTTGATAGATAAATAAAAAAGAATGAATGGACAGATATTTGAATGAATGAATGAAGTAGTATTATTATAATACATACTGCTATCTCTTTCTATCACATCTTCTTCAGGTATTTTTATCATCATGCTGCTCTCTTGACCTCTGAATGATCCAGTGCTAAGTGACTTAGGAAGAAAACTTTTAAATTCAGGTGGAGTGTTAAATACAGATGCCATCGGAGAAGTAGGTGGATTCATCTGGAATGGAGACATGACAATATCAGAATGTGACTGTTGTTACACGTACAACATATTGTTGTTCAGTTGGTACTGCCTCTGTTGGAGGGGGAGACCTCTGACCTGACCCCTACATAAATAACAAATAATGACTATATTATGGCACTTATTGAGCTTACTGTTATAAGTTTGACAGCTGTTCTGATGGCATCAATAACAGACTGGCATAACTAAATTTAATTATGACATAATTATTGAAGATATTAAAATGACCCACCTCTTTTCCCGATGTTTCAGACTCAAAAACATAACATATGAACTTGTATTTACCATCTTGCCAGATACGAGCAATCATACCGAATAATCTGTAATAATTTATTTTATTTTATTTTTTTATTTATTATTTATCTAATCCATCCATCCATCCATCCATCTATATATCCATCATCTAATTGTGTACTTTTCATTCTCAGGATGTTTAGCGCAGTATGAAACATCTTTCAACTTAAACTGCTCATTTACACGGCCAGTTTTAATATCTGTTAAACTGTTATATAACTATTCAATAAAACAGTTACAACATGTAAGAGGAACTTACCTGATGACCCTATGTGTCACTACCATGTTCACATTACACACACCCATTATATTCTTAAGAGCACGAGCCGCAATGATCCTTCTAATGGTATCCTTGATAACGTCAACACCTGTAACACAATCACCTAACACAGTAAGAGAGTTTTAATTTGTAACCTTTGTTTTTATCAACTTCAAGAGAACCTAAGTATCGAACAACAAAAGAACGCAAATATCCTTCTTGAGAACTATTCATGTTCATATAATCTGATAGTTCCAGTAGTTTCTGTACACTCTGTTGGTCTTCTCTTCCACTTCCTCCAATACTATATAACATGTATTGATAACACAATTTTGAGGGTAAACTTACGGAGGAGGTGGAGGACGTGATTGTCTTGTTTTTTCTTGTTGAGGCAGTGAAGGTCTAGTAAAAGGAGCTAGTTTTGGTGGTGGAGGTCTAGTAGGAGGAACCAGTTGTTGCTGTTTCTTGATTATTGGTCGAGGTTGATAATTAGAGGGTACTTTAGAAGTCGATAGGGATTTGACAAAGGTACGGACTCGTTCTCGTTCCATCCTGGGAATAGGGACACATACAAGAATGTGGATTAGTGAGTACATACCTCACAAGATCAGAATCAGTTCTTTCACGAGTTTCAAACTAAACAAAATTTTTAAAAATTAAACAGGCTTGCAAATTTGCTTAGACTTATAATCATGATTTTGTTATCCTAAAATATTATTCACCTGCAATAAATCTTGTGTTTGAGGTTGTGGTTGACTTCGCTTTGAAACAATATTTACAACAGTTGCGATCCACTATTTGAAATAAGATATCATGATAATCTCTCGACAACTATACCTCATCACGAGATTTACCACTTTCTGCTTGAAAATATAAAGGCCTAAATGTAAGAAAGATACTCTAAAACAATTTCTTGTTACATTAGGGACCTACCTTCGGACTGGTTGTTGCTGTTTCATTTGAATAGCAATAACTTGGAACACATAACGGCGATCATCCAAATCAGTAGAAGATGCATCAACGCCCTCTGATGTCAGATCCAATAACACTTCTGCAGCCTGCATGAACAATTAGACGTCAACATTACACCAGCTGTATTAAACAAACCTTATTTGGTTGTTGCCAATAGAGAAGGTGACCTTTAGTATAGAAATATATACGTTCCCACTTTGAGCTTTGTCTAAATAAGAAAATTTCAAAATTAATAAGTTTATTGTCTGCACTCAATCTCACTGTTTGTATAAAAGGTAACCAGATTTGGACTGCAGTTGAAGATTAGCAGGTTGATACTCCACAAAAGGATCTAAATATTATAAAGGAGCTGATTTAATTTACTTTCATAAACACACAGTGCACCTGATGGGTCAGGATCTGGTACACACAACTGAGCAGACTGGTGCTCCAGGTTTTCAGCAACTTGTTTCTGTTGCTTGACAAGCTGGTCATGTTCACTTTGTTCTCTTTAAAGTAACAAAATATCTGAACATGTAAACAAACAAGAAATATATTGTTACTGACTTTTGTATTTCCACATTCAATGTAGTTAAAAACTTGCCAACTTCATCAGTTAATATTTCATGTCCCATTTTGAAATATGCAAGCTATAGAAAAAAAAAAGATTCATACAAAGTGGCAGCTGGTATTATATCCTGACAGTACCTGAGAATGCATAAAGGCAAGCATAGGGTCTAAAACTGAGAACTTTTTCTTCATTTGAAAGTTATTCAGCTCAGCATAGTACTGCAGTGAAGACTAAAAAGGCATTTAGTGTAAAAAAAACACAGCAATATTTACTGACCTGGTGAAATCGTCTACGAGTTGCAAAGAGTTCAGAGTTAGCATCAAATCTGCTTCTTTCTGTCTCTTTTTTCTTTGAAACACGATTATATTTGATCATTGATTGATCATGTTCTGTATAACAAGAGCACATATAACAACTATCTCATTACAACTTGTTACAAGTCATTAAATTTCACCTCCTCTGGTCGAATGAAAAGCCTCTTTGAGGCTTGTCACACGAGTGAGATCATTGCTCAGGAAACTATCCAACTGTTGCACAACTGCTTGATCAAGTTGTGAACACAACATGTCTTGCCAAGAGTGAAGCTAACAGGAAAAGAATGAAGGAAAGTCAAGCAAAAAACTTTGCAAAGTGAAGATAATGTATTGATCAAACATTTTTTCCTGCAAATTGGCATGTCTATAGTCTATAGATTATTTGTTACCTCAGCAACATATTTTCCAAGCTGCCTCAAGGCTCCTACCATGAACAGATCTTTCTCTCCAAACAGCTGCAAATTTATGTCATTTTTAATGATTTGTTGTAACACCATACCTTATCATCAGCTGAACTGAGTATGTTAGCTAATGTGTTCACAGTCTCAGAAACTTTTGCCTAGTTAGAAAATAAAAAAATAATATATAATTATAGGCATTATCCTCTAACCTGATGATCGTGGAGAGATTGAGATGTTTCTTTAAGCTGGAACACAAAGTCTTTGAGTGGTGCTATAGAACTTTCCATACTAACCACCTGTGCCTGAGTCTACAAACAAGATACAAAACTATTATTTCATGAGGACACACCCCAATTATCTAGTGTAATAGATTTTGGATCTACTTCAACCATCCTTCTTCACATATCTTCTAATAAACTCACCTGAGGTGAATCCTCAAGAGCATCATGGAGATCTACTTTTTTACCAGATGGCATTTTCTTTCTATGTCTAAATCAAAGGGAGAGATATGATAAAAGGAGAGCCTACTGGAGCAGCCCCACCCAATTTTAAAAGTTCAAGTGGGCGTGATAATTATTGTTGTGTCAGTAAAGAGGGCGTGGAGTTGTAGTTATAATAACATACAAACTAGAGCTTAAACGAACCGTTGTATGTAGACAAGTACTGAACGTATCTTGTTGTAGTTCACCAGCTGATGATAGAATAGAAGAAAAGTAAGTCAATAGCATAATATAATTTGTTGTGGTGGTATAGAATTAAAATAGCCGTATCACTTGACCCCTGCCTCGCTAATGATATTATAGATATTAGAGTACTCTAATATCTATGACGATATAGATATAGTATATAATGTTTATTGTATCGTCTAATTGTGTATGAGAAGATTTGTAACTAATATTGTAAAATGTCATATTAGTTCTACAATGTATATTATTACATCATTATAATAACAAATGTATATTTAAATATTATTTATTGTTAATATATAATAGTAATTATTAACACAATTATAATTATAGGAAATAATAGGTACTGCTTTAAACAGATATAGAGGCAATTGTTAACAATGTCATAATGACATCATAGGAGTGGTAGCCAAGCCATAGTTATTTTCTAGTAACTTAAGTACAATGGAATGGATTCTGTTGTTATATGACGTTTGCTATATAAGGTTTGTTAACCACCCAGTCACATAATACTACAAACATAAGATTTAGTTCCAATTATGGGAATAATAACAAATTATTGAAGCTTTAATTGTGTATTTGTCAATGTAAATTTAATTAGTTGTCTCCTATTGTCACTGCTGTAACACAGAGCACAAATATGTTGTATATGTATCATTACATATGTATCGATTACCACAAAATCACATGATACTACATAATTCTCTTAAGTCATTAAATATTGATATTTACAGTAGATCCAACATCCAATAACACTGACATTTAATATCATATTATTATGTCTACAAATAAAAGTAATATTATGTCTATTGTCTCTGTACACCATTAAAACATTAAATACTATTTCCTTTCTCTTTGTCTAGTTGCTCTTTTTGTGCCAATGGAAACTGCTGGACTAATCATTAATGGTCTAGCCAAACCTAGTTCATTTGATAGTAATATGGAGATGCAAGCTCTAAGGGAAGAACTGGATCGAGTGAACGCAGAATTTATGAGAGTAAGATCATTCACAATAACAATGCCAAGAGAGGTTTTGTATTTTCTTGTTTTGTTAGGCAAATGAAGAAAGAGCTAAGGCTGCTGAATATGGTCTGGTCCTTTTGGAAGAGAAACAACAGCTGCAGTACAAAACAGAAGAGCTGACTTCTTTGTATGAGACAACTAAACAAGAACTTGATACATCAATTCATGTATGGATATTCCCCTCCTAAATCTGACTATGATATCATTTCCTTTTAGACATTGCGTCAAGTACAGAGAGATTATGAGAAAAGAATCAGAGATATTGAACGTCAAAGAGAGCAATTGTTGGATGAGATGGATGGGAGGGAGAAGGAGCTTTTAGTAAGGGTCGAGGGACTCGAAGAAGAGCGTCGTGGACTGGAACGTCAGCTAAAGAAAACATCGTCACAACATGACTATCTTGTTGATGCAAATGCTATACTGAGTAGTGAGAATGAGAGGTATTTATTACTTTAAAATGTAGAGGCAATTGGTATGATCTTTCTTCTCTATTATGATAGGCTCAAGAAAGACATTAGTGTTCAGAAAGAAGAGATTCGGTCACTGAAAAAAGAGGAGCTTAATATGCAGACTGAGTTGGATGATCTTCGGAATGAAGTCGAGAGAACACGACCAAAATTAGAGAAGATTACCCAGTATGAAGAAGAGCTTCACAATCTAACTGAACAAAACAATTCATTACATTCTGACCTAATTTCTCTACAAGAACAATATGAGAGTATTTTACACGAACGAGATGATTTAGAACAACAAACAAAAGATGTCTTTGAAGCTCTTAATGAAGAAAGAGAAGCAAAGACTATGTTGGAGACTAGACTTCAAGAAGATATGTTGAGATCGCCTGATCGTGTCCCATGGCTGACAGAAAGTATTACCCATCTTGCTAGCGACATTGATCCCCTCCAATCAATATCTGCACCAACTTCTCCTCTTCCCAATGGTGACAATATCCATTCAACTCCTTTCTCTACAAAACCCCGCCTACCAAGTTTATTGAGTGAATTACAACATTCTTTCCTCCCATCAGCTACATCAGAGCTTCAGCTATCGTCAAGTGGACAAAATCGTTTGGGGGAAGTGCAAATTAAATTAAAAGAAACAGAAGCTAAAAATCATGTCTTGGAATCAGAAAAAGCACAGCTTGAGAAAAAAGTGAGAGAGTTGGAAGTGATGTGTAATGAATTGGAAAAATGGAGAGTCAAATATCAACAAGATATTGAGGGGAAAGAAGTTGATATAACAAGTTTAAAAGATGAATTGACTGCCAAAAAAGAAATCATAGGACAACTTAAAAGCAAGTTGAGTTCACTTAGCGGAGAAAAGGCAACTCTAGAAATTGAACTAGAAGGATCTAAGGAAGAAATGAGTCGTTTAAGAGACACTTCAAAATTAGAAGGAGAGAAGCTTCAAAAGGAGATAGCAGAGGAACAAGTGAGAAGTGTAGAGCTCAGAGGCCGCGTCACAGAACTTGAAGAGAAACTGAGTCAAAATGTGAACAATTTGGAGAAATTGGAGATTGTTTTAGTCAATTCAACAGGAGAAATGATATCGATGAAAGAAGAGATTCTTAATCTTCACAAAGCTGTGACAAGTCTTCATGCAGAAAATAAATTCTCCACTCCTCCTCTCTCTTCACCTGAAATCAACACTGAGAAATCTTCCTCTCTGTTGCCTAGCAACGAAGACACATCCGATGTCTTTTACCTATCAGTACAAGAAGGCAAAAAGAAGCTGAAAATTAATCAAGAAAGTCAGACAGTAGCTGAAGTAACTCAACTACGAGACTTACTTCGTCAAGTACGAATTCCACTAGAAGCTTTTACAAGGAGAATGCTGGAGCATTCATTGAAAACATCGTCTCACCTTATGGCTGGAAATATAACGGGTAAGTCTGATGACAACTCACTGAAGAAAATAGCAGAACTTGAAGGTACTGTTAACAAACTACGAGCTCGTTTAGCTAACAAGACAGAGGAAGTGACCCAGTTACGTACCATTATGAAAGCACGTCAGACAACAGTGGATGTTACTGTAAGCAGTTTGAAGAGTAAGCTAGACAGTCAAAACAGAGCTCATGAAACTGAAATTAATCAACTGAAACATAAGATTAAAACTCTACGTAAAGAGAGAGATGACCAGACCAGTCTATGCGCTTTAACATCACGACGTTGTCAAGAGTATCTCGGAGAGATTAGCAAGTTAAAGAGAAAAATAGATGAAGTGAGAGGAGAGTGTGACCAACTCCGAAGTGAGAACAAACTTGTCAATGTTTATCTTGAGCGAGCTATCAAACAGAAGCTTGAAATTAGCCAGCAGCTGGAGAGATATCGTGAAGAAGAGGAAAGAACACGAATGATTCCTCTAACTTTGTCTGCTTCCAGAGTATGACATAACTGTTTCTATGTCACAAAATTCATCCATTCTTACAATTTTAATTTTTGCTAAATAAATTTTTATTTCAAATGAATCGTACAATGCTAATTTTGTCATCCTAATAATATTATCATTATGTCAATAGTATATTGTATATGTCAAATGTTTCTGTTGTTAGTCACTGTTTTCAGCCTTTTCTAATCTTTCCAGAGCCTTCTTCCTGCCCCAAACACTTATACTAAATGACAAAAGAAAATATTAATTATTAACACGATTGCCTGATTCCTATGCATTCAGTCTGATACTCAAAAAATCATACCTGGTATCAGGTTTCCATATGCAAACTACTAAGAAAAGTATAAAGTTAAGTCCCATACCATACACCCATAAATTCTCCCATTCTTCCTTTTGTCTTTTCTCTCCTGGCAGCAAAGGCTGTAAAAACATATATATGTATATATATTAGAATATAATCATTTATTATTGAATTAATATAGCTCTTACTTTCTCGTTAAATAAGAAACCATTCGGAGGCTCTGGTTTATCTAGGTCTGTAGATACGGTAGCTCGAAGTCTCTTGGGCTTAATAAACGGTGAAAATTGATTCCATCTCCTCCAAACTTTTCGTAAAGTAGCCATGTTTTTTCGACCACGCCCACGATAAATTCGTGCGAGTGTAGCGGGAAATTTAAAATGATGGAGGCTGACACTCCTAACACAATGGAACTGCTGAACCCAGGAAGGTTAGCTACAGTTCACCACCTCTTCATAATAAGGCTCTCTTTATTTACACAGCATTGCAATCTATGAGAGAGACGAAACTGATATCACAACATATGCAGTAAATGATAAGGTGACATATGTACATATATATTCATTGTCTGTTCCTTCCATAACAGAGATCACACAGTCGTTTAGAATACCTACCTCCTGATGGTATGTAAGTTTAGTATGCACATCTCAGTATAAATCAATGCTCTCATTAGCCCCTCACGGTATCAATAATGAAGGGGTGGAGACAGTTCAATCTGATGAGCTTTATAAACGAATATATGAATTAGCTGAAACAGTTCAGAGAGAAATAAATGACAAACAAAGCCAGAATGAAGTGACCCATAATGAGGAGGTCATGACAGACAGACCAGTAGATGTTTCCTTTGAGAGTGAGATAGATGAAGATAATGGAGATATGGTTATAAAAATAAAAAAAGGAATAGCAAAAATGAAACGATTAGACATCAAACTTGCTGACATCTCAAAGGTATGTCCCTTTAATGTACACAACTAATTAAATGTGAGTTTTTTAATTTAGAAAGAAAAAGCGATCAAAAAACAACGGAGTTTATTGGAGAACTCTGATCAGTGGGAGTTAGACCCCTCAATTAGTATGACTAATTAAATTAAGAGTATCGTTCATTGATTGTATTTAATAGGTGATGTTTCTATTGGTACTTCACCTGTATTTCCTACACAGCCTCTTGAAAGAAAAGGCAGGTGGAATAATTTCACGTATGTTGTTTATTGTCTAACAGATGATACTGAGTGTATTGTGGAATGTTTGGAGACTGAAACTCATCCCAATCAAGATGGGAATGAGTCTGAACAAAATGAAAATGAAAGTCAGTCAGAAAATAAATCAAGTAAAAATGATAGTCATTTCATTGCCAGAAACAAAGAGGTTAGTATGGTTACTATGGTAACAAAACAGTATTGTATTTTGCTCTCTAGTTAGCTGGAGAGGCAAGTCAAGTGGTTGCTATGACAGAAGCTGAAAAGAAACGTCTTGAGGAATTGTTGGGAGAGGAAGATGATAAGAACAATCTAGGTGAAGAGGAGAGTCAATGCAAGACAAAGGAAGGGTTTGGTTACAGTAGTGAGGACCTAGCGATCCTTAGTAACATAGACAGGTAAAATGTCATTCGAAAGATATAATGTTAGTATCATATTATAGACAGTTAGAGAGTTTAGTTCCAACGCTTACATTGAGTAGTGAATTACAATCACCTGTAAGTTATTGTGTGTGTCCATTTTATGTCAATATGTATTTTCATTTATCCATTGTGCATACTCATCTGTCCATTATTTCTACTACCAATAGATATTTAATAGATAATGATGGATATTAAAAATAAAATTTTACTAAAATATTAAATTAACTAAAAATAAATATAGTGAACAAAATTAAAACATTAACTAAACAATATTATATTTTAAACAGATGATGGAGTACACTAGTGTTGCTAAGCAACCAGGAGAAGAGGTCCTTGCAGTGTTACAAGAACATCGATCAGAACGTAAAAGACTCTTAGAAATTGATGAGCAACTTACCAGACTGCACCAGTCAGAGGATGACAGTGAAGTATGTAATTGTTGTATTGTATCTATTAATATATTAATGTAGGAGGTAGTAATGTTAACAGAGGCACAACTTCAAGCTTTATTGGAGCAGTATCGAACAGAACAGGCTGCAACATCTCCTGAAGTATATTAGAAAGTTATAATTATTTAATATTCATAAATAAACCACGCCCATTATAATTTGCCCCTCCCGTGTGTTTTCGGCAAAGGGTTAAATTTTGCTATCTCTATTCTCCTCGACGATTGAATGGCTAGTGGCTCTGTTAACGAAGAGCTGCAACGTGGTGGACCCTCTCGTCGTGGAATTAAATGTTTCTGGTTCAGTATGGTTATGACTAACATCTTATGGAATTCTCTGCCTCATTTGCTAATGCTACTTCAACCCAAAGATGACAAAGCACCAGTCAATGTTACCTCAACAGTACCTATCTCTTCATTAAGTGAGTGGGAGGAACTATATTATCAAGTGATTCCCAATACTCTATTCTTGTTTCCACAGCTCATCGGCCATTTTCAGAAGAGCTACGTCTTCAGATGAGACAAGAAGCATATAACATGTTCTATTGGGGATATAATCATTACATTGCACATGCTTTTCCTGAAGACGAACTTGATCCAATTCATTGTAAAGGGCGGGGACATGATTGGGACAACCCGTATGTGATATATTAATAGGTGTGGTATCTTAATGATGTACTTATTTTTAGGTCTAATATTAATATTAATGATGTACTAGGTGATTATTCACTCACTTTAATAGACTCTCTAGATACTTTAGTTGTGAGTTTCTATTTAACAGTACATCTATGAAATTATTTCTTTCCCAAGGTAATGGGCGATGTTGAGGAATTTAAAAAAGCAGTTCAGTATATAATATCTAATGTTTCTTTCAATCACTGTACTACAGTACAAGTATTTGAAGCTACAATAAGGTATGTCAATTGTCTTATTTGAAATTCATTAATAATCACCATGGTTACCTTTATTAGGATATTAGGTTCTCTATTATCAGCGCACTTAATAATCACAGACCCTCATCAGACATTAGGTCAATTTGCTCCTGATAATTATAATAACGAATTATTACATTTAGCACATGACTTAGCAACAAGATTACTTCCAGCCTTCGATAATACGACCACGGGACTACCCCATCCCAGAGTAAGTAAGACACAGAGGAGAGACATATACAACATTATAATGATACACACAGAGCTCAAACTTTATTGACGTTCTCTCTTCTTTTAGATAAATCTTTGTCATGGTATACCACCTAATGGTGCCTTAGAGACTTGTACAGCTGGAGCTGGAACTTTGACTGTTGAGTTTTCATTATTAAGTCGTCTCCTTGGTGATCCCGTTTATGAAAACCTCGCTAGAAAAGCTGTCCAAGTTATTTGGGATCATCGTCACCCTCGGACTGGATTAATTGGTAGGAAAGTTGCAATTGATGTGGGTGTGGTTTATGGACTGGTTTCCTAGGTAATGTGATAGACATTCATAGTGGAAATTGGGTGGGGTCAATGAGTGGTATTGGAGCAGGGATTGACTCCTTTTATGAGTACTTATTAAAAGTAATTAATTAATTGTAATAAATTTAATTGTTAAAATGCACATTATTATTGTAGTCATATATTTTATATGGAGAGAGAGAAGACTTAGAAATGTTCACTGAGTTATATTCTAATGTTATGAAACATTTAAGAAAAGGGTGAGCGAGTGAGATAGCATATTTCCTAATATCTTCTAATTATAGGAACAGTTGTGTAGAGTTATTAATTAGCGGAAAATCCAAACATCTTCCATTATACGTCAATGTAGGCTATGCTAATGGTAAACTCTTTAATTACTGGATTGACTCTCTCTCGGCATCGTTTGCAGGACTCCAAGTCAGTTAGATACACTTGTTAATTTAATCCTCTCTCTCTCTCTCTCTCTCTCTCTCTCTCTCTCTCTCTCTCTCTCTCTCTCTCTCTCTCTCTCTCTCTCTCTCTCTCTCTCTCTCTCTCTCTCTCTCTCTCTCTCTCTCTCTCTCTCTCTCTCTCTCTCTCTCTCTCTCTCTCTCTCTCTCTCTCTCTCTCTCTCTCTCTCTCTCTCTCTCTCTCTCTCTCTCTCCTCAGGTGTTAGCTGGAGATCTTGATGAAGCTATTTGTACCCATGCTCTGTACTATACTCTGTGGAGACGATATGATGCTCTTCCTGAAAGATTTGATTGGAGAGCTCAAACTCCTGTTGTTTCATTTTATCCATTACGTCCTGAACTAGTAGAATCTACTTATTTTCTTTATCAGGTAAATGAATGGATGGATGGATGAATGAATGGATGGATGAATTGATGGATAGATGAACAAACTAATTGAGTTAATAACTGGACAGATGGCCATCCAATTTATATCCATTATTCTAACTATTCCAGGCTACTCAAAATCCTTTTTATCTCCATGTTGGTACTGATATACTACATAGTTTGGAGAAATATGGAAAAGCCAAGTCAGTTAACCGGTGCTTCTTGGTGTAACTTGACTGATGATGTAACACATGTCCTGTGATGACATCACTATGTGTCATAGGTTAATAATGTTTTGTTTGGTTAGGGTTAGATGATGTCATCAATATGATGACATCACTTGTGTCATTCATTATGATGTCATCATAGTCAAGTTAATCAAGAACCATCCCAGATAACCTATCTCTCTTAGTTTTAATTTACCTAAAATATAGGTGTGGTTATGCAACACTACATGATGTAGTTGGTAAGACACAAGAGGACAGAATGGAAAGCTTCTTTCTCAGTGAAACATGCAAATATCTCTATCTTGTGAGTATCATGTGACCACCTATCACAATACCTCTTTATCAATGACAATTAATAAAGAGGTTGTGGTTAATAAAGAGGTATTGTCACATGACTATGATAATTAATATTAATTAATGATAATCAATTATTAAATACTGAGAACAACCCCATATATTAATAGACTTTCTTTTACAGCTGTTTGATATTGACCACACCCTCAACAAACAAGCTTCAAGTTATATATTCACAACAGAAGGGCATTTGTTACGCTTAGACCCTGAACTACGTCAAAAATCTTGGAAAGTGTACGAACACAATCAATGTAAAAATACGTTCAAAGATATAAATGGTGCTGTTGCTAGAGTAAATGAAAGTCGAATATCTTCTTCAGTAAGTATAATCCATCTATACTATCTAATGTATGCCATTGTCATTTGTGTGATTTGTCAATTGCTTTTCATTCTATGTGTGTATCCGTCCATTTTTCTATCAAGTATCCATTTATCTATTCATGTGTCCATTTATTTTTCCACTTATCCATTTATTATATAGTGTGTTGCATATAACAGTTTAAGAAGACATTCATTGCCACTAAATAGGAAACAGTTTGGTGAATTAGAACAGCTGGTTGGTTTACATGAGCCCAGATAATGTCCAGAAATATTTTCTATTATTTTAATCCTCTATTTTGAGACAATATGTTGTATACCTTGTAACCATGGCAATATTATAATGATTTCATAGTTATCATGAATAATAGAATGACCTAATACAGACTTCCCTTTGGCAAGTGAACTATTAAAATACCAAATATGGATAAATACCAACAGAACAATGAGGAGGAGTGTATATACAGAGAATATGATAACATGTAGTAGTGCCAGAAAATATAACCTTGAAGTCCAGCTTCAAGATATTCTATCTGACAAATTCCACTACATATATGGCAGCTGCTATCTCTCTCTCAACACTCCTACATGCTTTAAAATAAGAGATGTTATATAATAATTGTGTGTGTGTACCAAAAGAAAACAAACAAACATAATTGTAGCAGTTTAAAAGACTGAAAGACACATATATTAAATGTTAAAATAGTCACTGTGTTCATAACATAACTGACAGTTCTAACTTGGTTTGTTATACTCTAAAAAGGTGGTGTAGTCCAAACAGTGTAAAGAAGAGTGCTAAAAATAGCGGTAGAGATAGTGATATACTATAACCTGCTCCAGTATATGTTGTAGGCTGAGTGATTCGACCAGGTGTAGTCCGAATCAAAAGGTTTGAAGGATAGTCACCTGGTCTATTATCACACCAATATTCATCATCAAAATCTGTATTGAAAAAGCCAGAACAAATGAATGGAACAACTTAGATGAATAAAAGGCTGTATTAATAATAAATTAATAGATAGATACATAGGACTGACCAACAGGAGCACTTAGTGTCACCCGATAATATATTTCAGTGTCTGAAAGATCACAAGAATCATCACAGAAGAATTTAGCTGTCATACTAGTAGCAGGGACACGTCTACAATACGATGCAATTCCCTAGAAATAAATAAAATATTTAAATCAAGCAATTTACATGTCATTTTTCTTACATTACCACAAGCTTGTTCTACATCATCGTTAATGGTAACACTAATTAATGGTGATCAAAAATTTAAGTAGATCATCAACAACAAAAACTTACCAGATTCTAGATGACCCAAATTGAGTTGTTTGTATCTACATAGAGATAAGATTCCAAATGAGTGGTGTCTAAATAATTTTGCTCGAATGCTCATGTCTTGTTAACTCACATTGACTTCAACATATTGGTTGTCTCGAGATGCTGTTATAGTGATACAGGGATCAGCAAGCATACGTTCTGGGTTTGGTATTATAAGTCGAGCATAGCCCAAAGGTGTCCCATTTTCAAGAGAAGCAGTTGTGTTATCATAAGTTTGGTTCATCCAAGCTGTACATGCTTCGGTTGCTAGAGCTGGAGACACAAAGAATATCATGGAAATAGCGTTTTTCTTTTTATACGCTTTCTTGCATTTATTGCTAATCACTTACCGATAATGCTGAGAACTAGTATCGTCGCAAAGATCTTCATGTCTGGAGGAGAGAGAGAGAGCGAAAGGTGACGAAGACGTTGTGGAATCCCTGTTAAGTTAAATGAGCCAATTACGAGCTCCTCCCTTTTTTCCTAAGTTGGAGCTAATATGCATCACATGATAAAGGGAGTGGCTCCTGAGAATGCAAAATTTGTATAATGGCTTGTCACAGAAAATTTTTGTTGTTTTTTTCTATTATAAGTAATTTCGCTCTCTCAGGTATAAGATAAATCTATAATTATAATAATCGTACAATATATTACTTCCTCTTTTTGCAGTTTTGACTCTAGAGGACTATATCAAGTATTTCGAGTCGGTAAAAGTTGTTCCATCATTTATTGAGTCCTCAAGCAAACATATTACTGCATATGTAGACTTTAATGCTCATGGAAGGTAAACATCTTACAGTAAGAATACACTATAAGTAGTTACTAACTCTCATCAGTAGATCAGAAATTTATAAATACTGATTTTCATTTCCAAACACTAAGCATTTATATAGCAGACAACTTCATCTATAATGTTAATTTCTCCATCTTCTATTGCAGAGGCTTTCAACTTCATGTTGCAACTAACCAGCATCTCTTCACATCTGACTTTCATTTGAGAGTTCATGAAGATAATGGTCATATCCATACAAGGAAAGTGGATACTCGACATATAGTTATTGGTCATGTTAGGGGTCAGTAAAATGGAATCTGATAGTGAGGGCACTTACTGTCTATTGTCTCACTCTAGGTGAAACAAATTCTCTTGTTCATGGTAAAATCTCTGAAAGTCATTTTGAGGGGATTATTCATGTTCCTGGGTAAGTGGAGAGAGAGAGAGAGAGAAGGAGAGACAGATTTGCAGATGCAATTTATAATATCTCTCCTTACACTGTAGAGAAACATACCATGTAGAACAGATTGCCAAGTATGTACACTGACTTATCTATTCAAACTAACTACTGTTATTTTTGGCTAGATATTTCCCAACAACTCAAGAAAATGACAATGTCATTGTTTATAAAGCCAGTGATGTTAACCTTACTCATCCTCATCTGTGTGGTCATGGACAACATAGTACATACTTACAGACACTCCAGGTGGGCACTTGTTCTATTATATTTAAAGGAGTTCATCATATGTCATCAAATTGTCATTAGTATATTGATCAACAGGAATCAGGTGGGTATTTTTACAAGACAAACAGACAGCAACAGTTGAAGAAAAGACAAGGTAGCAGTGGTTTGTAAATATATTATAGAGTGATTTTATTGGGAGGGGTCAAACAGAGGATTCTCCATTGGACACATGTACTATACATGTTTGGGCTGACTATGAGTTTTATTCAAATGTTGGCAACAGTGATGAAGCTACTGTATGTCATAAAAATTTACATAAATATTTTATAATTCTTTGTTAAAGACTTTAGATGAAATGGCTCTACATATTACAGAATCTGACAAAATTTATAGGTAATCACCACGCTATTAATAGTTACATAACTATTATATTTTTTATAGAGATACAATATTTTTTGATGGTAGTAGAGAGTTAACAGGATACGGAGTAGCCATAACTGCAGCTGATGTATGTGTCATGTGATTATCATATGATATTCATGTGAGAATTATATTATAGATTATTAAAACTAACAATCCCAGTAATAATCCACTCTATGGAACATTTACAGTTGATGAATTACTCACAGCCTTTGCAGCTTTTGTGAGTCTCCTTCATAAAATAATTATGTAAACTTTATGACATCTAATAGGAATTCAACTCAGTGTGTCTGGGTCATTTGTTTACATACAGAGATTTTTTAGGTATCATTATGCATCCATCCATTTATCTTCTATCAATCTGACCATCCATCCATCCATTTATCTTCTATCAATCTGACCATCCATCCATCCATCTATCTATTCATCTTTATTATCCATACATCCATTATAGGTACTGTTGGTTTAGCTTATGTAGCTGATCCAAGTAAGAAATTTAAAGAGTAATAAAATTATTTAATTTTTTTTATTTCAGCTGGAGCTCTGGCTGGGGGTATATGTCAAGAGAGAACACAAACATTTGGAGGAGAACTAAAGTCAGTAAAACATTATTCATTTTATAATATAATTTATTATAATAATAACGCGGCATTAAAAATGGTATATAATTGACTGTTATTCCTTCAGTCTTAATACAGGTCTAACAACTTTGCTTAATTTTGGTCGCAAACTACCTCAAGCAGTCTCCTTTATTGTCACAGCTCATGAAATTGGACACAATTTTGGCTCACCAGTAAGTAAACCACACTTTACTTGCTACTAAGTTACTCTTTCTGTTAGCATGATCCTTCTGGTAGCTGTTCCCCTGGAGGATCTGAAGGAAATTATATAATGTATCCAACAGCTACTGATGGTAATTTGCCAAATAATAGAAAATTTTCCAGTTGTAGTCGAGATGTAATGGGACGTACTATTGTTAACAATGGTGACTGCTTTGTAATAAGTAAGTTATTGAATTCAAAGAATGACCAATGATCATACTTCTCTCTCTCTCTCTCTCTCTCTCTCTCTCTCTCTCTCAGAACCATTCAGCCAAGTTTGTGGCAATGGTATAGTTGAAGGTACTGAACAATGTGACTGTGGTTCCAATGATACTTGTAAACAGAATGATCCTTGTTGTAAAATTGGAGTTTGTGAAATAGAAGATGATGCAGAATGCAGGTTAGATAGTCTCATTCCTGTACTAGTTAAGCATGAGTTTCTGTCTCTTAATTCCAGTCCTCACAAGTATGCCTGTTGCAGAGAGAACTGTACTATAGCTGCAGCTGATGTAGTATGCAGAGAAGGAGTTGAATGTCTTGGACAATCTACATGCAAATATCCTTTTAATATTTTAAAGTCTTGTTTAATTTAACTAGTTTTTGTTCTTGACCTTGAACTGATCACTGGTATCAATGGAAGTTGTCCACAACAAACACGAGATAATTCCAGTTACTGTAATAATGGAAATAATGTTTGTGTCGATGGAGTCTGTTCTGGTTCTGTTTGTCTAAAGTACAATGCTACACCTTGCTTCTGTACAGAGACTGATGACGAAGAAGAAGAAAATCAAGTAATGTGTGAGGATTTGTAGTAGCAGTAGTCATATCTCTCTCTCTCTCTCTCTCCAGCTATGTCATGTTTGTTGTCAGTTTGAATCAGATGGTACATGTCAGTCCACTTTTGATAGACCAAGTAAATTTATTCTAATAATATATATATGTAAAATTATTCCTTATATTATAGATGTAGTTAATGCCACTATACAGTCTGGATTTCCATGCAAAGATTTCACAGGATACTGTAACGATAATGGGTAAACACTACATTGAATTGCTCTATAAGAATATGTTACATTAATTGCAGTGAATGTATCTTTGTAGACACTGATAAGCCATTAGATGATCTGAGAGTAAGATATAATAAAAGTCTACGTATATTGGAATGATTTGAGTATTATAGGATTTGATCCCATCTTTTACTTCTATTGTTGAGTGGTTAAAGAAGAATTGGTACTGGGTACTGGCTGCTATTGTTATTACAAGTTAGCACACCTCTCTCTTTCTTTAAACACATCCATTATCTATTCATTCATGCATTTTACAAACATTCATCCATTCCATTGGCTATTCATCCATTTATCGCAATTATTGATCTATTTAACTTTTATCCATTCTTCTAGTTATAATTATTATATTATTACAAATAACTTATCGTCGTAAAAAAACTAAAAAGAATACTCAGACTGATACGAACGATGCCAATGAACATGTTCGTCTGTTGGAGAATCAAAGACAACAACAAGAAGAGGCAACTAGATTATAGATAGAGTGTTTATGTGTGTATCAATATAAACAATATTGTGTTTAAGTTTTTAATTCAATCGCTCCATTTGCTGACCTGTAGCACGATAATTGTGCTACGTTGTAGCAATGAATACTATCATTTATACAACTCAGCAATTAAAATTATATTATAAAGAGGAGGGTCAGACTGTTGCCGAGTATAGAAATTTGATCACTCAGTTTCCAAGAAGATGTCAGTCAAGTTAGAGAGCTCTAAACCTCCTGCAAAACCAGCAGATGTCCCTCTTAGGATTTACAGCAATCCTATCTGCCCTTACGCACAGGTAATACTGATACACACAATTGACCTGTTTGGTTTTGTGAAAAACTGTGAAATTATTGTCTTTTTCACACATTATAGAGAGCCAGACTTGTTGCTGCTGCTAAAGGAGTAAAACATGAAATCATTCAGGTTCATTTGCGTTTAAAACCAGAATGGTTTTTGGAGGAAATCAATCCATTTGGTAAAGTACCTGTTATCGAACACAATGGACATATCATACGGGAATCAGCTGTTGTCTTTGGTGAGTTATGATGTAAAAACTGAAATAATAGATGATTCTCTTTCCTCTTAGACTACATTGATGAGATATATGGAGATCAAAAGTTATGGCCATCTGATGCATACAAGAAAGCACAAAGCAAGCTTATATTAAACGATTTTGGCGAGCAGGTACTATACTGTCCACTCACACTATCACTTTATCTATCTATACATTTCCTATTAATTTTAACTTCTTTTACTCTAGTTTACACCAAATTATTACAAATACTTTTTTAACAAACAAGATGACAATGCAGCAGAGAACATTTTCAAGTTCTTAAAGTCGGTGGAAACAATAATTGCTCAATATGGTGGCCCTTTCATATTGGGTAGTGAAGTCACAGCTATTGATCTGCTAATATGGCCATGGTTTGAACGAATACCAGCACTAACAAGTACTAACCCTGGTAAGCTATGAAATAGTAAGTTTAAATAGACTCACTTTAATTTTAAGTTTAATACTGATTAGATGACTTAAAATTTTCCTATCTAGATTTTAATGCTATTTATTCTCAAGAGAAGTTACCTCTCATTTGGAAATGGGTTGAAGCAATGAAGGAAGTTGATGCTGTGAAGGCAACATTTCTTTCTTCTGAGGCACACAAAGCGTTTATTGCTAAAGCAAAGGAAACTGGTGGTAACCATGACTACAGTGTTCTTGGAAAGGACTTCATCATTTACGTCAAAGCTTAATAAACAATTCGTATTAATTTTACAGAGCTTATTAATGATATTTTGTTAGCGTCACACAAACTAATGAAGTAGATTTACATTTTTTGATAGATAAAAAACCCAATTTAAAAATGAAGTAGATTTACATTTTTTGATAAATAAAAAACCCAATTTAAAAGAGATATATGGTTGTCATAGTAACTGTAAGGACCAGGATAACATAATGATGAAAATACAAGCCAGTATAGTTTTAGATGAGATGCAACTTCCAAGTTTGAGTAGATACACAGAGGACATTTAAAGAGCCTGCTCTGGATGACATCGTATACATTTGACAATACCTCTTCCATAGTAGTGCTTATTACACTTAGGGCAATGAACTTCACGATAATCATTAAGGCAACGACCAAAACTAGGACATTTAGTACAATGATTATGAAACTTGCCAGTGTCAAGTTTAGGTGTCCCTGTGCACATATTTGTCACATAAAAACCACAGCAATCCTCAGGACATCTAAGTTTGGAATTAGGTGCTCCATCTTCATAGTCGTATCCAACTTCTTCTTGTTCTAGCACATCTCTAACTCTTGCAATGACCCTACGAGAACACTGACAACACATATCAGTAACTAAAATCTGATCTAGACCAAATTTTCCATCAGGGTCTTCCAAGGGAGGAGAGAGTTTGATAAATTCTCTGCGAATGCCTTCTTTGAGGCAAGCTGACACACAGGTAGGATCTTTTATTCCTAAAGTTTTGAGAAGCTCGTGAACTTGTTTTTGGCTACGATATCTTCTGCGTTTTTGTTTTGGTTCTGAATTATCATCTCTTGAATCAGAATTGGTTTGGGATTGAGTCTTTTGTGGACGACTTCGTTTCTTTGGTGATTGTGTAGTGTCCTGCTGCAGCTCTGTTGAAATTGTTGATGTAGGTGTACTCGACTCAAGTACCTTCGTTATTTGCGATATAAGAGACCTGTCAGTCACATGAAGTGGCTCTGTAACAGATTCTGCCATCTTTCTTAAGAACTATTGACTTTGTGAGTGTCGAATCAGTGGAAGATAGAACATTGCAGCTGACCACGTGGTCAAGCATGTGCGTAGTATACGGACCAGAACTCTAATTGAAATTTAATCTCGTTGAATTTTCTACAAAAATTTTAGAATGTTTCCGTATACTTCCGTAAATGTACTAATTAAAGGGCGCGTCTTCTATAAAAGGGCGGTGAACAACAAACAAATATCACTGACCATAGTGAGCAAAGGAATCTGCAATGTCTGGAAAAAGGAAACCTTTAGGGGGAAAAATTGATGTCAGTAAAATCATAAAAGTGAGCAACAATTTTATTTCTCTCTTTTAATAGCCACTTAATAAGAGAATACCAGAAAATCCTCGTTACAAACACATCAAACCAGTTGTGGATTCTGGTATGACAAGCTCTGATATTGCACTGTGTATATTGTCATATCTTCAGGTGCTAGTGTTACAAAGTACTTGGAGCATTTGGAAGAAATGCAAAGAAGTGAGTCATTTTCATTTCACATGACCAATCACATGATAATCATGTGACATATTAATACAGATTACAAGTTCAAAAAGGACGAGATATTTCGAAGAATAAAAGTGTCGACATTTGCACAACTTGTATGTTAAAAATCTACTTTTAGTTACCTTTAAAATAGGAAATTCCAATTGTTTTATTGTTTGGTAAACTGTCTTGGTAACACATACTTTGATGTGGTTCTTGTAGGTACTACAAGTAGCTAGTGTTTCTATGGAGGAGGAGGAAGAAGAACATACCCCTTTACCCACACTGGAATCACCACTTTACACACCATCTTCTCCTCCCTCTCTCTCTCCTTATCCTTCTCCACCTCCATCAGCCAGATCAACTTTATTAGAGTAAGAATACTTACATACTATTAATAAAATAATTATAAATAATTTTAGTTTAGTATCTGGTGTTGGAGAAATGGACATTAGTCAGACGAGCACATCCCCTTCTCACACCCTCACTCCCTCACCGACACATTCCTCACCAGAAAAGACTTTAACAGATTGTCCTTACTTACTCCTTGATGTACGTGATCCAGAAGATTATAGGAAATGTCACATTATTACAGGTAATGAGGTTTGTGTTAGTGATATTTAAATTTATTTGTTTCTATTTAGCTAAGAACTATCCTGCACATATGCTATCCAGATCATGTAATCCTTTCACAAGAGAAATGCTTCATTATGTATCCTGAAACTTAAATGAGACACAGTCTCATTCCTGTGGTATGGGATTGAGTCTTCATTAGTTGTAGTTTGAATGTTTCCTTAACATCTTATGCTCTCCTCTGACAGAAAACAAAACCAAATTGTATAATTGTATTATATGATGAAAATGAGTCTATAGCTCCTGAGGTAGCTACTAAAATGGTGCAAAGAGATTTTGATAATATTTTCATGTTATCTGGTGGTAAGAACGTAGTAACTTGTACTACAATAACCACTGTTTTTATCTAGGAATGAAGGTCCTTTATCGTACATTTCCTAATGGTTTTCTTACGGGGATAGTTCCCTTGTCTTGTTTTCCTTCTCCTCCTGCCTCAGTGTCTGGTCGTAAGAAACCATCCTCTCAACATCTCAAAGAGAAACATGGACTACACACAGTGGGAGAAGTTCTGAAAGAGTCCTTTACACATGAAGGTAGAGTGTTCACTTAACATGAAAACATAGTGGATTGTTTCATTAGATTTATTATCAATACAAAGAAAGTTGGATGATGTTTTATTGAACAGTAAGTAATTTTGATATTATAATTTTGTATTAATTTTTAAATAAGGTTCTAGTTCTCGAGCTAGTAGTCGGTCTTCTACGAACTCTAGGTTATCATCCGTTACAAGAACTAGTCGTACTGATACACCCAGTATTAAACCGTGGAAATAGCTATATAACTATTTGCATTATTAAAATATTTTAAAGATAGTTCATTACTCTCTAGTTTAGTAAACAAAAATCAATAATTTATAATCAAAATCATAAGGTTACAACCTGATCAGGTGACTGTTATTACAGGTGGTTTCTCCCTTAATCAGCATCTTCATTAGCAAAATGGCTGTTGACCCTTGTTCTTTGTCCAATCCTCATGAAGTGGTTGTCAATCACTGGAGTATCTCTGCTAGTCCAGACTTCTCTACAAAAACAATTACAGCAACTCTCACTGCCCGTGTAACAGTGCTGGCAGAGAATGCCACAACTTTGGTAAGTTTAAAATAATAGAATATTGACAATTTCTGATTGAGACAGAAAAAATTATTTCACATTTTTTCTCCTGTATTGACAGGTTCTTGATACACGTGATCTCACAATTAACTCTGTCAAGGATGTAACATCAGATCAACTATTGTCTTTTAAACTACAAGAAGTGTACAAGCCATGTCCTTCATTTGGATCAGCACTGGTCATTAACCTGCCACAAACAGCATTGATCAAGTACTAGTATTTAAAAGTGGTATTGTTTTTTTGAGTTTAAATTTGTAGAGGATCAACTGCAACTATTGCCATTGAATATCAAACTTCTCCACAAAGCACTGCTGTTCAATGGTTGGAACCTGCCCAAACTGCAGGAAAGGAACACCCCTATTTGTTCACTCAGTGTCAGGTTGATCTATTTATTGAATTATCTATCCATTTATCCACACAATCAACTGTCCGTTCATCCAATAGACATTATTAATGATATTATTTTTCAGGCTATACACGCACGGAGTCTTCTCCCTTGTCAAGATACTCCATCAGTTAAGACCACATACTCAGCTAAGGTATGTATCTATTAAGAGAGATGACATCATTATTGTTATGATAGATAAAAGTGCCTAAAATGCTTACTGCATTAATGAGTGCTACAAGACAAGGGGATAGTGTAGTAGAGAGTGAACCTGAATTTAAAGTATACAATTTTGAACAAAAAGTATGTTGACAAACACACACTATTAAACCAATGTGAGTTTTTATTGAATCCTTTTAGGTACCTATGCCATCCTATTTAGTAGCTTTGGTAGTTGGAGCACTAGAATCAAGGTAGTGGGTGGGTCACATAACATAACTGATTTGTTGTAAAATTAATTTGTTTATTTATTGTGTTTTTTTCTTATGATCCTATGAAGTTGCTGTATTTTCTGATTTTGTTTTAGGAAAATAGGTCCACGTACTCATGTCTGGAGTGAAAAAGAGGTCGTTGACAAAGCTGCAGCTGAATTTTCACAGGTAACATATCATCATTTAAAGAGATAGATATGACTGCTCTGTTTTCTCAGACTGAAGACATGTTACAAGCTGCTGAAGCTATTGTAGGTCCTTATCTGTGGGGTGTTTATGATCTGCTGGTCCTACCCCCGTCCTTTCCTTATGGAGGAATGGAGAACCCTTGTTTGACCTTTGTGACTCCTACATTATTGGTACTCGTATATTAATAATTGGATATAATTATTATTTTTATTATAGGCTGGAGATAAATCTTTAGCAAATGTAAGACTGAAGTGTTTGTTGTCTGTTTATATCTCTGTCTGTCTGTCTGTTTGTCTGTCTGTCTATCATTCTTTACACTAGGTTATAGCTCATGAAATATCTCATAGTTGGACGGGTAATCTTGTCACTAATAGAAACTGGGAACATTTTTGGTACATATTCCATGTTGTTGTTGTTGTTGTTGTTGTTGTTGTTGTTTATTTAATATACTAATAATACAGGTTGAATGAAGGGATCACTCGATATGTGGAAAGTTTGATTGTTGCAGCTGTATGGGGAGAAAAGGAGCGACATCTACAAGCAATGCGTAAGGATATGTGACCTGATTTGCAAAAAGTGTGACCACTTGTGTCAAACATTTGTGACCTGATTTGTGAAAAAACCAACTGTTAAAACATTTAAAAAACAGTTTTGTATACATACAGTTGCTATATATGTATAACCATTCTATATGTATGCAAAACTTTTGTTTGATATGTTTTAACAGTGTTTTTTTCATATTTTGACAGAAGTCGTCCCTTTTTGCAAATCCAGTCACATATATTTAAATTGATAAATTTTTATTTCCTATAGTTGGTTGGAAAAGCCTTCAAGACTCAGTAAGTGCTAACTCATTTCAAGCGAAATCATTTTCATTGTTTCTAGATTGAGAAATTTGGTCCCTCAAATCCTTTAACTGCACTAATTCCACCTCTACATAATATTGACCCAGATGATGCTTTCTCTGCAGTGCCTTACGAGAAAGGGTTTTCACTTCTTTATCATTTGGAAACTCTTGTTGGTCTTGATAGTAAGTTTGTGTTATCCGAGATTATAAGAGTGCTCATATTTTAGAGATGAAGTCGTATTTGTTTGCCCATGTTGAACACTTTAAATACAAAACTATTACAACTGATGAATGGAAAATGTTTTTCCTGCAACATTTTCAGCAGGAGGCAAGCTAAACCATCTGTTCATCCATCTACTTGGTATTATTCCAAACATCTCTTTATCCAGAGTGATGATGGTCTGTTCGATTCAATTGATTGGGAGGTGTGGTTTCATTCACCTGGAATGCCACCTGTTGTACCACAGTATGTACAATACACTTGTAAACTATTAAAACGTACATTGATGCATTCATGCATTCATAGGCTCGACACAACAGTAAGTGATGTGTGTACAGCTCTTGCAGATAAATGGACAAAGGACGAGGAAGAGATCTTCTCTCCCAATGACCTCAGTGAGTTATCTTCAACTCAAATTCAAGAGTTTCTGAACCAGTTATTGAATAAAGTAACTAAATTTATTATTGATAAAAATAATGTTTGTTGCATAGCAACCTCTTTCTGTTCAAGTTTTAAGTCGTATGCAGAAGATTTATAAAATGAACGAAAGAACTAATTCTGAAATTAAATTCAGGTATTAAAATATTTATAGATAGGAGAGAGAGGTCTTATTTTAAAACAGGTGGTTGAGGTTGTGCCTCAAAGGAGGTTGGACTGATGTATTTCCTCTAGTAGTTGCATTTCTATTGGAACAAGGAAGAATGAAGTTTGTACGACCACTTTATCGGTCAGTAAAGTAATGATAAGTCATTGGTGTATCTTTCTCTCACACACACAGAGAGTTGTACAAATGTTCTGGAGGAGGACAAGTGTTAGCTGTGGAAACGTTCACTGCTAATCGTGCAATTTATCACAACATCACTTCAAATTTGGTTGCTAAAGATCTGAATATTGTCTAAATCGATTGCTGTCTATAACTGAGTCTATCATGTAATGTAGTTTAGTTGTACTAGTCCTCTTATAATGATTTATTTTCTTAGTATTTTATCATGAGGACACAGTGCAACAGAAACATTTTATAATAATTAGTTTTAAAATAAA
The DNA here is from genome assembly GCA_963693285.1 of Xestospongia muta. Lineage (NCBI taxonomy): Eukaryota > Metazoa > Porifera > Demospongiae > Haplosclerida > Petrosiidae > Xestospongia > Xestospongia muta. Next base: position 3,743,985 of record OY848931.1, read on the forward strand.
TTTTCACTACAATAACGCAATATGTGACCAGATTTGCGAAAAGGGACCACTTCCGTCAAAACATTTGTGACCTGATTTGTGAAAAAAAAACACTGTTAAAAAATTAAAAAGCAGTTTTGCATACGTATAGAATAGTTATGCATGTATAGCAACTGTATGTATACAGAACTGTTTTTTTTGATATGTTTTAACAGTTGATTTTTTCACAAATCAGGTCACGTGTTTTGACAGGAGTGGTCCCTTTTTGCAAATCAGGTCACATATTTGATCACACTTAGTTGCACATGTTGAGCATGTGATGAGAAGACAATACAAATAAAAAGAGGTTGGACTGTAGACTGAAGGAGTTGAAATCAGTAATGTGGTAGAAACTATGGTTGAAGAGCCCTCTCTTGTAGTCTCTCTCTTTCTCTCTCTGTGATGAAGTCTCTGAATCCAATCACTAACAATGAGTTGAATAGTTTTTCTTCACTAAAACAATGAAATCAGATCTTAAGCTGATTCATTGGATATCAAATTACTATTTGTAAGTGTAGTACATCATTGATATGCTATATATGGTATAAATGTAAAAAAGTTGTGATGATATATCAGATCACAACAAGAACTTAAAAATTTATTGTTACTGATAAATAACAAAATCATGTTTGAAGTAATCTTGTATATTAGAGCATGGGATCTTGTTGGTCATTGTAGTGTGGAGGGACAGTGAACAACGCTTCCTCACCAGATCGTGAAAGATCAAGTTTCTGAAAGAAAGGAAAGAAACAGTAACAGTGAATTCAGAATGAATCTGATTGGCTACAAGTCACATGACCTGTAGACAATAAGACAAAGCACATGACAAAGATGTGATGACAACTAAGAATCTTTTTGAGAAATAACAGTAACACACTGATGAATAATAAATAAATAAATAAATGAATTAGTTTTGATAAATTAATAATCTAAAGCACGAGGTATGTAAGCAGCTACCTCCGGTTTACTGCGGTAAGTATCAACACAAGGGACATCAATATTGAACTCCTCAAATTGACAACCTGTAAAATTTAATGACATGATGATTGTTACTATATTTAGAACAACCCCAACCATATGCTATTGGAGTGAGCTTCATAACAGTATGCAGAGGTACTTTAATATATGGCAACTCCTCTAAAGAGAGATAAAGAAGAAGAGCATATTGAGTGATCAAATGTATTATGTACCACTAGATTTGTCCAAGAAATATGCCAGAATACATCTAGAGACAGCCTAAATTAGATAGAAACAAGTAAACGGTTCTCCCAGTATACTGCACACCTTCTTACCTGATGACAAATCACTAATACGTTGTCTTGTCTTTCAAGTTCCTAGTGTTTACTTTCAATATAATAATAATATCCTCATTCTCATACCATAATCACAGGTTCCAGTCTGTGCACAAGGTCTTCATAAGACTCACCCCTAGGATAGCGATAACGATACTTGTCTTGATCACGAAGGGCAAACTCTTTGGGAAATTTTTCCTGTATTTGTTCATAAGTTAAAGCTTCACAATCACCCTATCAAAAAACTGATCATTAACTTAAAGTGTCCACCAGTCACTCACCACGTCCAATTCATTAAGAGCCCTCCATTGTTCTGGAAGTCCAGGAAGTAATGCTGCTGTCTGTATCGTACGTTTCAATTGACTTGTCCAAATCTGAAACCACAACAATCAAATAATTATATATTAATTTTTTAAATATTTATTATAATAGTACCTTGAGTCCAGTCATCTTTTGTTGTTCAATAAACTCTTTCAATTTTTGAGCAAACTAAATGATTTATAAATTAAATCTTTCTAAAGAGATTTGTCTTTACCTCCCGACCTCTATCTGAGAGGACAGAATCACCTCCAACACGACCAAACATATTACAGACACTCTCACCATGCTGACAAAAGGAATGTGTCACATGATATATCATGTGATGGTTAGTGATATACTTACCCGACACAAATAGATAGACCGAGGTCGAATATGAATATTCATTAAATAATAAACCAACCTAGCTTGTAAATGGCCTGGAAAGAGAGTGTGTGTGTGAAAAACAAAAAAGCATTAATTTTATGTGCCAACCTTCAATGTTATTAGCCTCATATCTTTGCTTGACATTATAGATTTTAACCCAGCTTAGTTCCCTAAAAAACAAAATATATGGTTAAAAAATATGTAAGCAAAAGTATCATCATTGTACAATAAATATACAGGGCTAACAAAAAACACAATTTGTACATTGTTGTCTGTTAAATTTCTCACTTGTCATCATCTTTGTCCAAACTTTTGTATGCTAATTTATAGACTTCAATTCTCTTCTTAAAATCCTCAATGGCTACCTCACTGTTCTGATGAACATAGTCTGGACTGGATAGTTTGACAGCCTACAGATATAAATGATATAAACACTCAAAGAACATGTTTTACTTTAATGTTCTCATCTATCAATTCAGGATCATCACAGAGAGATTCAATAAAAAATACCTATAAAGTTATTGCTACATTTTAAAAAATATATTTAATATTTACTTTTATCCCATTGGGGTCACAATAATCAAGAATCAACTGTCTTCGTTCAACAGTACTATTTGTGGCATCAAACACCTTGAGAGAGAGAGAGAGAGAGAGGGAGAGAGAGAGAGAGAGAGAGAGAGAGAGAGAGAGAGAGAGAGAGAGAGAGAGAGAGAGAGAGAGAGAGAGAGAGAGAGAGAGAGAGAGAGAGAGAGAGAGAGAGAGAGAGAGAGAGAGAGAGAGAGAGAGAGAGAGAGAGAGAGAGAGAGAGAGAGAGAGAGAGAGAGAGAGAGAGAGAGAGAGAGAGAGAGTGTATAACTCTATCAGTATTATATTACTTACAGCAGCATCACCTCCATCAGAAAGTAAGAACTGTTGAACATCTATCAGAGCAGCTTCAGCACATTGTCTATGTAATACATATTTACATATTAAGTGTGTATGGTAACCTTGACAACAAACCTTCTTGCTCGTTGCGCTTCCAAATTATCAGGATGAAAAAAATCGTATGATTTTTCAGCTCCAACAACCTTTCTTCGATACTCACCAACATTGAACACTAGAGAGAGAGAGAGAGAGAGAGAGAGAGAGAGAGAGAGAGAGAGAGAGAGAGAGAGAGAGAGACAGGAGTACTCAAAGAGAGTTAGTTCTCTTACAATACCTTTTGTGCTCACTCCAATCCAGTTAAGATACCTGGCTAATTTTCTTGAGATATAAGTCTTTCCTCGAGCTGGTAAACCAACTAGAGCAATACATATTTTACAACTGCTGACTGGAGGAGCGTGTGGAGCTAGACAAAGAAAATATAAACAGCTGGTATTAAGAGCTTAGAACTTGTAATATATACAACTACCTTTAATAAACGAGCTTCGACATTCTACTCTTTTAAGCTCGCATTTTGGACTCTCTGATCGTAATCTCACGTCAGACATCGCCAACAACCCTAAATTGGCAGGGCCGTCTTCTTACGCGTTTGGAACCACACCCACACAATTGTGTAAGTTGTCGTAGCAACTTTTGTCCTACTGAAAATTTCTCCATTATCTGTTTTTTTATCCCATGGGATAAAATTTATCAAGCAATTTTTATCCTAGGACAAGAAATATCAGAAATTTTTTTCTACCAACAAAATTATACCACTCTCCAGAATATACTCATCATATTTAGACAATCCATCCAGCCATTTCTAAGTGTACACAAAGTAGATTGAAGACCCTCTAAATATACAATATCATCTGTGAAAGTTGGTAATCCAGATGTTTGTTTCTCTCATTGCTTAGTCCTTAATTTATAAGATAGTCCCATAGTTAAGACATTGATTTTTGAAGGAAGATCTGTTTAAATCAGAGAAACATAATGTTGTTATACTTCATACGTTGTTATTTAGTTTTAACAGGTTCAGAGCCCAGAACTAATAAGAGAGTTAACACAGGCAATTTACCTGCTTATCTTTCCTCGATAAATAAAATAATTCACCATGATTTACAACAAACTTCTCTGCCTTTTTCTTATTTGTCTTTTCTAGCAGTGTATTCTTCTAAATATCTTTTTTTTTCACAATATACAGATAAACTTCATCTAGTAGGTAAATATCATCTCTCCCTGCCTTTGTCATTCTTCTTAGCTCCCATTTCAAAAAGTAACAAGTTACTGAAGTCAACAATTTTTTTGACATTTTCCTGCATTTTTGAGTTAGTACAAGTATTGTTTATTGTTACTTAATTTATAGGCACCACAAAGAAAGAAACAATCTCATAAGTAATATACTAAATTCTTTTTAGCCACACAGTTAATTGTCTCTGTTTGAAAAAAGCTATTACTTTCAGAATGGTTCAAAAAGAACATGTTCTAAATGTAACTAATTTTAATGGATCCTTTGGGACCATGTCTGTCCCACATGATCCTGTACATGTACCCATTTTAGCCAAACAAGTACATGCATTATCAACAGTACGTATTCTGGAAAGGGAGATGTCACGTCCATCCGTCCATCTATCCATTCATCCATCAATCCATCCATCATCATAATCAAGTGAAATCCTTTGTTCTTTGTGTGGCGTTAAGAAACGCCGAAAAAAAGAGGAAAATCAGAAAAGAAACAGAGAATAATGACAATGATAGAAGCAGAGGAAACACAGATGAGATATGAGAGAGTACGAAAGAATAAAAGGAAATTAAAAAAGAACAGAAGTAGTCAAAACAGAATAAAGAAAATTAAAGAAAGAAAAGATGATGTATAGCAGACAACAGTTAAGAGAAGAAGAATGGAGTATAGAAAAGAACTAAAATAAAGAAAATTAATAGAAAAGAATAGATTGATGGCCAGAAAAGAAGAGAATACAAACAAAACAACAAACACAAACATTTGAGCACCCAACAATAAAAAAACATTTAATCATATGACATATAACATGAAATGTGAAATGAATATACATTAAAAGAATGGATACATACAGTACAAGAATGGACACATACAAAGTGAACAGATACACAGATATGGTAATGTGTTGGTAACTTTATAGATTTTTAAGTGATACAAATAGTGTCCAGCAGATGAAGGAGTATAAAAATGATACTTATGGTTGCTATGACAACCGAGTAATACTTTTGATATATGCGTCATGAAGTGTGTTAATGAAACCAGGGTCATTCTATAATAGATCAACATATAGATAAATGGATAGATGGAAGAGTGAATGAATGAGCTAGACAAACTAATGGATGCATGGATGAAGGAATGGACAAATAAATGAATGATGAAATACCTTGATCAAATATAACAAGGCTTGTTGCAATTGTTGCTTAGTTAGCCCAATATTTGATGGTGACTCCTCCCCCTCTTCCTCTTTAATTAAATCTACTTTAGTATTAGCGGGCTCAGATAAACTTTTCTGAGGAGCTGAAGAGAATTGCATTGGTGATATTAGTCCACCTTTACTTGAGGTAGATATAACAGGTACAGGGGATGTTCTTACTGGCCGGTCTACATTGGGTTTGGGAGGAGTTTCAAAATGTGCAAGACTAGTTATAACTGTTGTGTTACTTTTTGTAGACACAGTTGTTTCTGGGGTGTGGTTATGGGTGGAGTTGGAGATGGGCGGGGCTCTCATACCCGGTGAATGTACAAGAGAGGGAATAGAAGGAAACTTTGGAGCATGTGGAATGTGTGTACTTGGAATGGGAATGGGGCCAGAGCTAGTAGTATGAGAATGAGGAGTAGGTGGCTGTACAGACAATTGAATTTGATTAGTTGGCAAGGGTTGTAATACTAATTGGTTTGGAGCTATCTGTCCATTAGGAGCAATATTTTCACCAGAGGAATTAGAAGAGAAGACAGAGGGTTGAAGAAGAAAAGGACTTGTCATGTTTGGTGCCACACTTGAGGTGAGAGGAAAAGGGTGACCTTTGTTATCAATAGGACTAGGTACTTCACTCTTCATTTGGTGTTCGATATCTTCTAAAGACAGTACTTGTAATGGTAGTGTCTCAGACGGCACTTGAGATGAAGTTGATGTAGAGGCTCGTGCAAATAAAGTTTGTAGTACCTGACTAGATGATGATACAGGTACTGGAGGGTTCTCGGTGAAAAGTTTCCGAACTAACTGAGGAGAAGAGGAGTATGATCTTTCAGGTAGTGCTTGATCTGGTCCCCGTGTGATTACAGGACTATAGAGACCACTTCCAGTTTTAGGACTGGTTGCTCTTTTGTGAGCGTGGTTTTTTGAGACAACTGGCTGTGGAGATCGTTTACCTCCTCTTGACCTGTGACCATTAGGTATCATAGAAGGTGAGGGACTCCCTCTTTTGTTAACTGGTTCAGACACTCTGCGCGAAGTGCCACTTCTTCCTTTTTTAGCATGGTCCTTTCTCTGTTGGTAAGAGAGAGTGGGTTCAGATTGTCCCTCTTGACTGCTACTACTGTTAGTGTCACTTAAAGTGGGAGAAGGAGTAGGACGTGGGACACTCCCACTTGTATCAGTGTCTTCATGGAACAATGTACCATTTTGACAGATACTAAACAATAGAGTATTTAATTAGAGTTCAAAGTTCAAATGTCTACCTTAGCAGCTGGTGTCCTACTTTTTCACAAATAGTTTCATCAGTGAAATTCAAACCATACACTTTATCATCTGAAATATGTGAGAATCTATCAATCCATCCATTTGTCCATCCATCCATCCATCAATCTATCTGTCCATTCATCCATCCATCAATCTATCTGTCCATTCATCCATCCATCAATCTATCTGTCCATCCACCTATCCATTTGTCTGTTTACTTCTATCTATCCGTCCATTTTGCATATTTATCAAATTGTCCATTGTTTTATTGTGTGGTTGTCTATTCATTCATTCAACTCATTCATAAACTTACCTTGTCGTAATAGGACAAATGGAGATTGAGTGTGTACAACTATTTTTTCATTAAGACCAAGAACCAAGTTATCACTACTGAGTTGGTTGAGAACAAGAAGAGAATAAGTAGGTAATGAATGACGAGAATATACAAATAATGTCCCTTCAATAGAAGTTCTTTCCTACAGAGAGAGAGAGGGGGAAAGGCAGCTAAATTTATATCAGTATATCTCATATTATTGTTAGATTAGTGGATAACAAACTATTGTGCAATACCATTACTATAATTCTGGGAAAGTTGCTATGTCAGCAGATTGCTGCAATATCATTACTATGGTTATCATAACAAACTTACCCAAGTCTCAGAGCTTTCCAAATACTCATATACGACCATTTTAGGTGTTGTTAACAACAGTTTCTTAACCTGATTATCAATTCTTTGTATGGTTTTAAAATTGATGTTTTTTTCACTTGAAGACGAGATGCTACCAACACGAGGTGTTAAATTAGAGCGACCTCGCATAGTTGTGTTTCTTTCATGAGGACTGGTTTGACCTTTTTGGCTAGTGTGACCAGATTTGAGTCCATAAGTAGACGACATGTTTTAGTATCAATAGAGAAAAATAAATTACCAGTGACAAATATTAATATTGTTATTTATAGTCTAAGAAGTATGACAGGAACATTTACATTAAAGCTGGGTTGATTTTGATTTCACACCAACTACTAAGACAGGGTACTCTAGCTACTACGTAAGTAAGTGAAGGACGAACAAGACAGCGTTAATTAATGAAAACGATTCTAGAGTTTTCTTTTCACTTCAAAGCGTTACTGAGATTTTCTTTGCCTTTCTATTTCAGATACTCTTCTCAGCTTCAGAGAGCAGCGATAATGCTGACTGGATCCCTTTACTGTTCTCTCGAGTCAGCCATTTTGCTGTTTACTTGAAAACGATATCATTTCAAAATTACGTTTGTTAAATAGAAAGTAGAATAGGTCTACCAAAATGGCCGATAGTGGACACAGAGAGAAACGTGACTTTAGAAAAGAAATAGAGACACACAGAAGAGATAAACGAAGGCAGAGAAGAGAAAGACATGATTCTCCAGACGAAAGAAAGCCGAGAAATCGTTCTAGAAGTCCGTATCATGAGTAAGAATAAAAATAATGTGAAGATTATTTAATATAGGCCACATACCTTCATTATTAGGAGACATTCTGGTTCCACTCATGATCACACTCATAGAAGATATTCTAGTGACTCTCCAAAAAGACTTCAGTCTAGATCTGAATTAAGACGAGGACACGATCATGATAAAAGGCAAAATAATGATGAGAAATTCATCAAACAAGAAAAAATTGACAGAGAAACAAAAGGTACCAGTTATGAACACACCAACTGTTGTGTATCATATAAAATTGATGTATATTTTATATAGAAAAAAGAGAAAACGAAGAGAGAGCAACCACAGACCAAAGACGTTCCCAAGAACCTGACAACAAGGAAGACAGTGGGTATGACCAAGACGAGAGATGGGGAAATGGACAGAGAAGAAGCAGAAGGAGATCAAAGCACTCAAGATGACATGTAATATTTATTTTATTTTTGCAAATATTATATTAATGTCTGTTTAAACATAGTGAATCACCAGAACAAGACTCAACAGAAAAGCCTGCTTCTGACAAGCCAAAAGATGAACCAGATTTTGAATTGTCTGGGAAATTAGCAGCTGAAACAAATACATTTCAAGTTAGTATTGGGAACATCATGTACTAATTGACTTCCTTTTAGGGTGTGGTTATTAAATATTCAGAACCTCGAGAAGCTAGAGTACCTAAGACCAAGTGGCGATTTTATACGTTCAAAGGAGATGAATATATAGGTACATTGACGGTTATTATCATTATTGTAATTGTTTTATACAGATACTCTATATCTTCATAGACAAAGTGCATATCTTATTGGTAGAGATCGTAAGGTAAGTATCCATTTAAGTGTGATATGCGTCTATTTGTGTGTAATATGTATCCATTCTGTTTGTATAGATTGTTGACTTTCCTATTGACCATCCATCTTGTTCTAAGCAACATGCAGTACTTCAGTATAGACTTGTAGAATATGTTAAAGATGATGGAAGAAAAGGAAGAAAAGTGAAGTATGTTTGAGACATAATATTTTGTTAACTTACTCTCCCCTTCCCCCTCTCTCTCTCTCTCTCTCTCTCTCTCTCTCTCTCTCTCTCTCTCTCTCTCTCTCTCTCTCTCTCTCTCTCTCTCTCTCTCTCTCTCTCTCTCTCTCTCTCTCTCTCTCTCTCTCTCTCTCTCTCTCTCTCTCTCTCTCTCTCTCTCTCTCTCTCTCTCTCTCTCTCTCTCTCTCTCTCTCTCTCTCTCTCTCCTTAAGACCATATATAATTGATTTAGACTCTACTAATGGAACTTATATTAATAATCAAAGACTTGATCCCTCAAGATATGTAGAAATTAAAGAAAAGGTCTGAGATGCACAAACCTCTCTCTACAGCACACTTCTCTCTTTCCCTAGGACATGGTCAAGTTTGGTTTCAGCACTCGTGAATATGTCTTACTTCATGAAAACTCTAAAGACAGTGACGATGACGAAGTTGAGGAAAACCCTGATTAATAGCGATATGAGCAGCTTAATTTATCATTATTTTTTCTTTATCTCACCTTATCATATACAATCATTTTCAAATGGTACTCATCTTAGTCCACCAGAGCCAGCCAGATGTTTTCTCTGCAATGCTAAGTCATCTCAATCTTGTGTCATTTTGATTTAATGATTAGGGGCCTTCATTAGAACTCCCTTTAGAAAAAATGCAGGAAGTGGTTGATTTCAGTGAGCAATTATCCAAGTGTTATGGACGACATAGTTGTACCAAGACATCACGAATACATGATGATATCACATGTTTATCACATGACCTCAAACCAAGCTTACTGCTTGATTACTTGAGACCTGATGGTGATCTTTTACAACAGTTCTTGAAATATTTGGCTCCAATTAATGCCCATTTCAACCACAGGGAATTTACAATTCTTTCACTATGTGGAGATGTGTTTTTGATAAATATGAGAACCGAAAAACTGGTAAAACCTGTTTATATTGATATAACTAAAGGTCTTGAAGTACCACAAATAATTAAAGCTGGTACACAATTTGAAACTGAGATTCAAAACTGGTATGATAGACATGTGACTGTTGCTAAGCAACCATATGATTCTTGTCCTATCATCAAATCCCAAAGCTCAAGTACTCTCAATACATGTACATTATATGGATGGTTATGTGGCTATCCTGTAATATACTGGTTTAATGAACAGAATAGCTATGATCTTGATATGATCTCTCTTACTAAAGTGACAATCACAGCTGACAATTATAGTCCAGACCATCACATGTTGTGGGAAAAGGTGCGTTGATTCACAGTGGTTTATAAATCAGTTCTTATGTACCTATATTTAGATTTACACTATACATACATATACTAGAAAATATGTTCGTGTTGTTTAATCACATGATTGTGTTGTTTAATCACATGACTAATATTATTTAGGACCACTTGCTCTACTCCTTTTCCTTTCCAACTTCTCTGGAGGCAGAGATACAGCTTCATGTCCAAGACTGGTTTCTGAAGCTGAAACAAAAGGCTCATACTGAAACTCAAGGTAGAGTGAGTTTGAGTCTGAGACTAGATCATATCTGTCTTCCTCGTGTTGTGTTATAATCCTTTAATAGAGCATACAATTAATGGGGAATTCCCTTGTAATAATTGTTAATTAATATGATACATAATAACAGTACCTGTGTTCTATTGCAAACAGAAAAACAGAGAAACACAATGACACATACAGCAATAAATACAAGTATTACATTTGAACAAGAGATATTGGATATGATCAAGGACTACATTATTTAATGTTTATTTTGATTAGCACAACATGTAAATTTGTATAAATTGTCTCATAATTAAGAGTAAATCCAGGACGTAGCGAACCTGACTCTACCCTTATATTACTGAACCTCAAAACGACCTTTCCTTCCTCCAAGTCCTGGAGATTTTGGCAACTTGTACTCACAAGAAGAGCTACTAGCTCCTCCCTTAGCTCCTCCCTTGACACCCTTGATAACTGGAGTATAAACTGGTGATTTTTTGGGGCTAGCAGCTGACCCATTACTTAATTTCAAACTGTGTTGTAAGTGATGTTGTCCTGACTGATGTTTGCTATTATAGCTAGCTGTTAATCGACTAGGTATGTGCTGCGGTTTGGGATTGAGTCCAGGTGAACGGGAGGGAGACTTGGGCATGGCAGAATACGACAGTATTAAATGATGTTTGGGACTATGAGCTGTTGCTATGGAACGAGAATGAGACTCTTGAGAGATTGAACGTTTGGGACTGGAATAAGTGACAGCACTAGCTGGTGACATATCTGGTGGACTAGGTGAGCTGGGTGGATGAGGAGAAGAGCAATGAAGATCTTTAAGTGGTGGAGGTGGTGTATATGATGACACTGTAGCAGCTCTAGTCATTGACGGAAGAGATGATGTAAAGGAGTGAGATTTTGCTGGTGATGTATGTGGATTGGCTGACTTAAGGAGCCAAGGATGAGTTTGGATCTCTTCCAACGTGGGACGATCCTCGGGTTTTCTAGATAACATCCAAAGGATTAAGGATTGAGCATCTGAGAAAGAGAGGGAGAGAGAGGTGAGAGGTGATATGACGTATATGATAGACAATTATCTTATGTTACAACCAGTGACACTATGTTTATCATCACACAGATATTGCATAACTGAGACATCACAAACTACACAAAAGTAGCGATCATTATGACACTTGCTCTAGGGCATATAAAACAATAATTGCTAAGCAAGTCACAACACTGCATTAGTCTGTATATAATGTATTGTGTTGCAACTGTTTGGATTAGTCTAGTGGAGATCACCTTTCCTCCTACAAGTAGATCTTTAATGACTACAATATTATATTTAATATTTAAAATTTTAACATATAACAGTCTTTAATTGAAGGTTATAATACAATATATGACCTACCATGTGATGTTGGGTGATGAAAAATGACATCAGCTTTCTTAATATCTACATCTTCCTCAAACGGGATGTCACCTTGTAACATATCATACAGGAGTATACCAAGTGACCATACTGTAGCTGGAATAGCATGATAACAACGTTGAACTAACCATTCAGGAGGGCTATACACACGAGTACCTAGAAAGGAAGGGAGAGGGGGAGACGGAGGAAGGGAGGGAGTGGGAGAGACAAAGGAAGGGAGGGAGAGGATGTTAACCAATTGGATAATAATATTTAGCTTACCTTCATATTCTGTATATAGTTCAGATGAAAGGAAGGTTCCTGATCCATAATCTATTAATTTGATGCAATTTTCTTTTAAATCTATCAATATATTTTCATCTTTGATGTCCCGATGAACCACACCCATTGAATGAGAGTACTGAATAGCCTCCAAGATTTGACGGAAAAGAAATCGACTCGACTTCTCGCTGACCACACCTTTTTTAGTGATGAAATCAAAGAGATCAATGTATTTGTCTAGTTTCTCCATGATGATATAAAAATGAGAAGCATCCTCAAAATAGTCCAACATTCGAATGATGTACTTGTGATTGAGTTTATGAAGAAGAGCTATCTCTCGTGGAACAAGTTGTGAGCCAATCTGTGTGTGTGCGACAGAGAAGAATGATTTCATTTAACAATTATAATTGTCGAAGGAAATGTTAACATGTTATCTCAGAGACATAACATTGTTTCTATGACAACAACATTCCTCCTACATTATATTTGGACTCAGTTCAGTAACAATATTCATTGTTACTGAACAACAATAAATCAAAGAAGAGAACAAAGGATTTGTAATAATATTCATACATTACAATGAATAATATTATAACTATAAATAATTTACTTATTAACTAAAACTTTCTCATAAACAAGACATACTCATCTTATGAGTAACAACTGATATTATTGGTGTGTTTCCAAGAAATGACTGATCAGGCACTATTATGTTTTTTTTTCCAAGAAATCCAAATCAATGATAACGGTAAACATATGAATAACATCTTTAATACTCATTTTATGTAGTCAAAATATCAAGTTATTATATACAAGTTCACCCACACTAAAAATACTAAAGAGTCAACTGTTGTTTTCAATTGTCTCCTTGTTTAGGAGGTGGGGAGGGTCCTATGTCTGAGGGAGGATACACTCAATTGTTCTGTGTGTAGGGGAGTATTGTTAAGTGCAATGGAGCTAAATAGAGGGTGCTAACTATAGAACAAGTACTCGTGAAGTAGTTTAATGTCGTCTCATAGTAATGCTTTAACACACATTAGAATAAACAAAATTCCACAAATAATTCTAAATAACTTAATTATTATTATTGTAGTATTATTGTTTATCTCAACAACCAATAACTAACAATTAATAATAGACCATTCTCAACAACCAATAACTAACAATTAATAATAGTCCATTACTCAATATTACTACCTCCAACAGTGAGACAGATCTATAGGGGGTTGTCATATAGTAGGGTGATCATATAGAGGGGGGTTGTCATAAAGTTGATACACCAACATTCCAGCTAACAAGGGGACCAATCACTATTTACCACAAAACTAAACACATAATATAAACACTTTGTATTATAAGCAAAGCAAAGAAGATGCCAACATATTGATACCATAATTTTGGCATCCTCAAAATAGTTACAATCTGTCCAACACAAACTAACACAATAATGGAAAAGGATAATCTAACGCTTTTAACCTCTTGTCAACAGAGACAAGTTTCTTTGAAGGGAAGCTGAAAGTTCTGTTAACAAATATGTCATACGACATTACTATCTTTGTCTGTAGTAATATGGGAATTGTAATAGTCATCAGTTAAATATGGTATGCCATCAGATTACTAGCTATTACTATATTCCATAGTATTACAATATAATGTTAATGATAAAGTAGTACAATTTTGAGCCAGATTGTCGTAAAACTAGTTTGGCTCAAGACAAGTTGTAGTACACTACACATAACATATGTTCTTGAAAATTGTCAACTGGATTGGAAAACCGCTTGTCTATCACTGATAAGTACAAGTAGTCACAACATATTGAATACATGTGAAATTCTTAAACCACACAGCTGTTACAGATAATCTGATTTCACTCGCTCATTATTCGGTTCATTAGATTACATGTCATAGATCATAAACTATACATTTATCAGTGACATATGTAGCAATTAATATCGTATACTGATATGGTCTAATACTTTTTGACATCGCATAACATCCTCTACTCTACTCAATTCCACTAACCTTAGCCCATCCAAACACTTTAGTTTTGGGTATTATCTTAATAGCTACCTATAATGTATGAGAAAGAAAATAGTTAATAATTCATGTAATATACCATGTCTATATCTCACTCACTTGTTGCCCTGTTTTATGTGATTTTCCACTATAAACAGAACCAAAACCACCATTGCCCAATACTTGTCCAACTTTATAATGGTCTATTAGAGAGCGTCGTGCAGATAAAGATGGGGAGACCCCTAGAGAGAAGGAAGATAATTAATAGCCCTGCTGTCAATTTTATTAACAGATGGGACAATCTGTTATGAACTACCAATAAATAAACAATATATATATATATATATTATTAATTCTAGTCTACAAATACTGCAGTGCCGTCTGGTTGTTGATTTTAGTATGCAGCTGTTAAATATATGTAACATTGTGATAACATTCTGATTACAATAAAATAAACTTAAATTTACATTTTTATTGATCCATAGCATACATAAGCATCATTTGAATACAAAGACAAATTAATACATTTTATTAAATATTCATTTATTCTTTCTCCTACCTTGCTCTCTAGTATCCATTACCCTTCTTCTTGTTCTTGGAGCACGTATACCTTTATTCCTCTCTTGTTCTCCCTTAAAACTTTCTTTTCCCTTACTGTCCAGTTGAACTGGAGTTACTGAACACTTTTGAGTTAAATCGTTAGATAAAGCACTGACACGTTGAGTTAACATTGTCCCAGCTTTTTACTCAAAAGCCTGCAAACAAAAAAGAAATATATAATAACATTGTTTTCTCCATACACAGTCTTTATATAGAGCTAACTAAGAATGTTGTTCAGGCAACTGAACATTACATATAACAGAGGAAGATACACTATCAATGAAGACACCTGGTACTGCAATTTGCCATTTCTGTAACACCTCGTATGGCGTCTAGAAGGTTATATTATCCATTCTAAGTGCTAAACGCACTTGGCTTTTGCAGTATTTAGCACATTTTTTTACAGAAGCTATCCCCTCACCATGTTCTTTGTCTCTCCACCTCTTTCTTCTCTTTCTTCACTGGTCGTTTCAATACACACTACTTCTAGATCAAAGTTGGTTTTTTTTCAGGCAAAAATAATTACACCAGCCCTAGTATCAATACGCTTAGCCCTACTACCAGTACGTTTAGTTGTACCTAGAAAACAAACTAGTTTTTGCAAGTTTTTGCAGCAACCAGATGCTTCCTGGCGAATCCCGCCCTCCATAGATTAAAAAAAGTCAAGAATTGTGGCTTTTAGAATTGTTATTATAACTAACCACTGAAACTTTAGAATGGTTGCAAATTTGAAACTTACCAATATCTTTGATTTTCAAAACAATGAATTCCAAGAGATAAAGAAATAAGTAGTACCAATCACAGCAACACTATCCAACTATTATTACTTACTATCCAAATAATATCACTGCTACTCAATTCACTACTAGATAGCCTGTTTATATATAGCTAAGCATCAAATTTGAGTGACAAACTATGAATATCATTAAAATGTTGTCAACATCCCCACCATTACATCATGTTCTTAACAGCAATACCATATTATAAATTGAGCTTTAATTGAAAAAGAAACACTGACATAACAGATTGAGAAATATTAATTACAATAAAGAAACTTCAAACTGGATATTACAGATATCCACTCAAAACGTTTCTGTTCCTCAGAAATTTCCCATTGGGTTCTGTTGTTCCCATAGGCAAGAGAGCCAGATATACTGGTGTATCAGCACCTTTGGAAAATGGAGAGATAGAAGCACCATCTAACAAGTATATATGTCACCTTCTTCAACACTAAGTGAAGCACTGGGTCCACCCATGTTAGTTCTGACCCATCCTGGACACAGCTGTAGAAAGAGAAGTGGGTGGGGCATAAAGGAAATTATGTAATAAAGCTCTCAGCATACAGCATTGACAAGAATGCCAGGTCTTGGATCTTTCTCTAGTTGCTTAGCTTGAAGTTCAGCTAATTTTGTGACTCCAATTTTTGAGACACTGTAACCTATAATAGATAGATGGATGGACAAATGGATGAATCAATAGATGAATGGACAAATGGATGAATCAATAGATGAATGGATAATGGACAAATGGATGAATCAATAGATGAATGGATAATGGATAAATCAATAGATGAATGGATAATGGACAAATGGATGAATCAATAGATGAATGGACAAATGAATGAATCAATAGATGAATGGATAATGGACAAATGGATGAGTTAATCCATGAAACAAATCTCTTTCTACATGTACTTACTATCAGCATATGTATCATCTGATATCCATTCTTTAGTATCATAGTCATCACTGGATGCATCTCTACAAAAGCAAGTAACATTAAATGAATGTTTAATGATGAAAACTTTACTTGACATATTGGTCCATTACAGCTGAGAGCTGGTCAATAGTAAGCTCTGGAGAACGAATTTTCTTCTGCCATTTCTTACCCAGTTTGGAAAGTCTTCCAAGACCAGATGAGACGTGAACTATTCTGAGAAAAGATAATGATAATTATGAAGGTGCCATCTTACCTGCTGTGAGGTTGAAGTAAAGACCAGAAGGAATTGGTAACATTTAACAAACCATGATAATTAACAGTGATAGTTTGTCTAGCTCGTTCAGGAAGTGGAACATCATTCTAACAGAAAGAAAGATAAATTCAAATTTATCAGTAATGTCACTCAGGCACTCGCTTTCAGAAGAATCGCAGCATTATTAACCAGGACATCCAAACGACCATATTTCTCCTCTACCCATTTCTGAGCATACTCAATACTCTCGGAATTTGAAACATCCAGCTGTACAAACTCAGGATTAAGGCCCTCAGATTCAAGTTCTCTCAATGCAGTCTGTCCTCGTTCCTTATTACGAGCTAGACATTATAAATATATGATTAAAATATCAGTCTACAGCTCAGAATATAATTCTAAATGCAGAACTGCTCACCTCCTAAAAGGACCTGTCCATCAAATTTTCTGCATAATTGTTTAACAATCTCAAATCCTATGCCTTGATTAGCACCAGTGACCTATTATAAAGAGAAGTAATGACATTGAATTGAGATCTTTCAAAATAGTTTAAGATTGCTTACTTGTTGCTACTTACCAATGCTACTCTTCTTCCTGCCATACCAGTAGTAGCCATATCGCAGCTTTCCAAATGGCAAGACTCTTGAGACTTTACTACAACAAAAATAATAAGCAATATTACTTTAGTCATAAATATGGTTTCGTGTGCAGCCCCACCCATAAAAGTTGTAATGGGCGCGGCTTAATTAAAGGGAAACACCCTCAATTTTTATTGAAACGCAGGATCATAACTCCTGTCTATCTCTCCATCTTTATCAGCGCAAATTAAGGTAAAACGCAACTAAACTAGTGATACTAAAGCACAAACATTTTCTATTAAGAGATACAAGACTATTATATCTAATGAGATTTCTCTTTGTGGTATTTTAGACGAGCAAAACTCAAGTTTCTTACTTCAATTTCATTAACCACGCCCAGGGCACTATGACAATTTTACCCAAAAAGAAAACTGCTAAGGAGAAAGGTAATGTTGCCTCAGGACAGGAAAAAGAGGCAATAAATTCAGATAGTGAACATGAGAGTCTACCAGGTGCTGCCGGGGGTCAGTCCCCCACTCCTGAAAGAAATGATGATCCTCATGGGTACCATCATTATCCACCTCCACACCCACCATCTTCAGAGTTCTTTCAAAGGTTAGCGTAAGTTTACGTGTGTACAATCTATTGTATTGTGTGGGGACAATAGAATTTGTAAACAATAGCACTGAATCCTGCCACTTATAATTCTTTATGGTTTCTATAATTAATATTAACTATAATTATATTGTTTATATCTGGATATGATTTCATGAATCATTATCTCTGTCCATTAGCAGTGTCCAGCAATGCATTCCTTTATCGTTTTATCCCTCTCTTATTAGACATTTCAGTAGCAGTGGGGAGTCATCTCCAGAACTACCTGTGCTCAGTAAAGGATCATATCGAGGAGGAGCAAGTGCTCAATCAAGGATAAAACCCTCGTCATCTCCTTGTAATGGGAGTCCTTACAGTGGATACAATAGTGCTGAGGAGTACGAGGGACAACGTACAGTCTACTCTGATCTAGAGGTAGTACTAACTTGTCTTGTTTAATGATTTATGTTCACTTATTAGAAAGAGAGATTATTTGAAGAGTCCTTGAAGCAAGAGAGAGGTTTTATTATTAAAAGGATGAGACCTGATGGTGCTTGTCTTTTCCGAGCCGTGGGTAAGTTACCTGGAACCTCCTATATGTAGTACATGTATAAAGACTCAGTGGTAAGTTGAATATTTTCTCTATAGCTGATCAAATTTACGGTGATCAAGAAATGCATTCTGTGGTCAGAAATCATTGTATGGACTATATGGTAAGTTTATAGTGAGTTAATAGTGGACTCTTTATTGATCTAATATGCTACTAGCTTTGGTTACACACACTATCAAACTATGTGTACACAAACTGTGTTTTGTACAGCACAACATTTTTATTGATGTTAACTATTCATGTGTGTACTTGGAGCTATAAGATTTTAGCAATATTACCTCTAAATGGCATGTAATCACCACACGAAGCATTGATTTACGTTTTAAAATAATCGAGAAGGAATCTCTCTCTCTCTCTTTCTCATCAGCTCAAAAATGGTGACTATTTCTCTCAATTTGTAACAGAAGATTTTGAACACTATATCAATCGCAAGAGATCCGATCGTTGCTATGGCAACTATTTAGAGATGCAAGCAATTGCAGAGATGTACAATCGAAGTATTGAAGTATTTCAATACAGTATGGGTAAGTCTAAAACCTAGTCTATAAAGAAAACAACTTTTCTTTTTTTGCCATAGAACCAATCAATACTTTCTTTAGTATATACAAGACTGATAATCCCCCTATTCGTCTTAGTTATCATAGAGGTGTCCATTATAACTCTGTTGTTGACCCTAATAAAGCTACTATTGGAGTTGGTCTGGGGCTAGCTGGATATAAACCAGGAGTAAGTTTAACCCCTTAATAACTGTATTAGTAACAGACAATATGTCCACTGTCCACTCTAGTTAGCTGACAAGAACCTGATGAGTAAAGCACTAAAAGAATCAGAACAAAGTGTTATTGAAAAGGTTCTATATCCTATCTATCTTACTTTGCATTCTTCTTTACTCTTCCACTAAGTATCATGGACTATTATACACTCTCTCTCTCTCTCTCTCTCTCTCTCTCTCTCTCTCTCTCTCTCTCTCTCTCTCTCTCTCTCTCTCTCTCTCTCTCTCTCTCTCTCTCTCTCTCTCTCTCTCTCTCTCTCTCTCTCTCTCTCTCTCTCTCTCTCTCTCTCTCTCTCTCTCTCTCTCTCTCTCTCTCTCTCTCTCTCTCTCTCTCTCTCTCTCTCTCTCTCTCTCTCTCTCTCTCTCTCTCTCTCTCTCTCTCTCTCTCTCTCTCAGACAATGTTAGAAGATAAACTACGTACAAGTGATTGGGATGCTACATATGAAGCTATTGAACAAGCAGTTGCTCGAGAATCTTATCTGATGTGGTTAAAGGAACAAGAACAAAGAACTGGAGGGAGTATGGGAGGAGGACCTAGTCGAATAGCTAATCAGGTAAGAAAATGGACAGATAACAAGTTAGAAATGGACACATAGTTTTTATACGTGCATTTATTTGATGTTTTTTGTTTACAGAGTAGCTCCAACTCCTGGCACAGTTTGCCATCACCTCTTCCTCCTATCTCCTCTGTCTGTCTCCCACCTTCAGCTCCACCCACTATCTCCTCCTCATGTATAATGACACAAACTACAGTACTATCATCTGCTAGTAACACCACATGGACCACACCTACTACAAAACCATCTCTCCGGGCTCGTTCCCGTTCTCGTTCCTCCTCTAGAGGTAATTCTCCTTCAATTCAGTCACCTCAATTGGGTCGCTCTCCTAGTAGAGGTCAAAGTTCACCTCATCCCTCTCCTGTTAGGTGTGTCCATTTTATAATTTCAACTTTCATATACATCCATATTATAAGAATGCATCCATTAAAATTGTAATGCAAATTTATGCATCCAGTTATAAACCATGTGTCCATTTTAGGTCAGGACGGGTATCCCCTCGTACATCTAGTCGTAGTTCTTCACGAGCTGGTTCAGCAAAAAACTCACCTCACACTTCACCTTTGGGTTCTCCAAGGTTGAATCGGTCTCGCCATCCTTCTCCATTAATTTTAAATCAACCAAGTTCAAATCAAGTAAGTTTAATTGGTGATGGGTGTGGCTGCATGTAATAATTAATGGGCGTGTTTTCACTGATCGTTACAGTACATTAATGAAGTTAAAATATGAGGATGTAGTATGACCATATAAGGAGATAGTAGTATAAACATTACATTAGTCAAACATGTAACTAAAATTCCAATATGGCTCTTTGATCTGTACATGTACAATAACTACATGTGAGATCATGTGATAAGCATGCATTGATAATAGATCTAATTAACCACTCCTGTTTTAAACATTCCATGTCAATTAGGAGCCAATTACAATGTTTGATGGATGAATGAGTAGATTAATGGATGCGTGGACAGATAAATGAACAAATGGATGGATGAATAATTGAAATGTATATAAATACTACTTGTTAATTAATACTTATTACCTCAGGGTTCTCCTCTTGGGTCACCCCTTTTAAAACGTTCATCACCTATCTATCCTCCACCACTAACTTCAGATGAAGGAGGAGAAGGAGGAGGTACCAACAGCCCTCAACGCACTAGTCCTCAACTCTCCCCAGACTCAAGACGGTAAATATACGAAATATTTTTGTATTTATTGTGTGTAGATTATTTGAGGTTGCGCTAGCTCCACATACAACATCCTCTCTTCGTCCATTGGATTTTGAATCAGGTCAAGTCCTTTCCCAAATGCCTTATGAATATAGCTCTTTCTTTGATCTTCCACCATCAGCTTTAGGTAAGCGTATAGAAATAACAATGCTATTTGATGTACATGTATTTTTTATGGGATATTTGACATGAGAGTTTGAGCTAGACTTTACTACAAATGCCTACAGATTTAAAACATTCCTTGTGGTTCAACCTACAAATTACTCCTTGATTTAATTTATCGATTAAAACCTGTTTTATCTGGCCATCAACCCATCAATCCATCAATTCTATGATCACACGTCACTTAGTGGTGTCTATAATTGCTTACTGTACCGGATAGAACAAAGAGTGCATGAATCATGACAACAATTCCTTTATTGTGATATAATACTTAGCGGTATTTATCAGTCCAATTTGGCTTCATAATTGCTATAGTATTAATATAGTACACATTGTATTTAGTACACAAATGACTCATCACATTAATGCACTTTTGGTCAATAGAACACAAACAGAAACCTTCTTACTTCAGCCTTTTATAGTCAAAATTGATGGCTGTTTCTCTTCCATGGTATGAGATGCCTTTAGCGTGGACTGGGTGTTAGTCACATTAACAATAACCATAATAATTTCTTATTGTGGCCTTTTAGAGTCTTGTGGCATGCTGTGTTTACTGACTTAGCTTAATCTTCTTAATCATATTAAAGTAGGTGTTAGTTATGAGTAAAACCCTGTAATCAGTTGTCAAGTGCTTAACATGTGATGTCAACAAGAAAAAATTAATATTAGTTTTGACAGTCTCAAATGTTTCAATTGTTAGAATAACTAGTTAGTGAATAAATTCTATTATTAACTTACCCAAACATCCAGGTTCTTCCTGTATTGAATTTAAACAGGAGTAAATTATTTATGAGGAAAACCCTGTAATTTTAGAATAATGTCAAGGAAAACACAATGTTAATTCTATCTTCTCGACTAAAATAGCTATGAATACAATATAAACTATTAGTATTAATAACTGTATTGTAGTATTAATCTACTAGATACTGTATAATACAACAGTACATGTGGATCCCTGTTGTTTGCTAGGAACCTAGTAACAAACTGTGGGCTAATGTCTGTTTGGCTTTACCTGAATAGATTGGAATGTATTGGGTGTAAGACATGTCAATTGAAGTTAATTTGTTTAGTTACAACTACATTCCATCACTCCCATATATATTGTGGTCTATTAGCATTATAAGTATTAGATTAATAGTACCAGTTTGTGTGGTATGTCTTTATTGTGTGACTGTTTACCATATGAGATTCTTTAACTTGATTTCCCTTTTCCTGTTAGACAAGTGTTGGTCTTCATGTGACACAAACATTTGTGATAGAGAGGATTAAACAGAGGAACAACATTGTCAGAAATAACGTTAGATTGACATGTATGTAATATACATACATGTCAATCTAACATTATATATTTTCAAGGAAGACAATTGTTCTAGAGTCCCAGTGTTTGTAAAGTGAAACTTTAGATGTAGTTATAGTTATGATAGGTTGAGGGGCACTTTGAAATGAAGAGAGGGACAGTATCAACAGTGAAACTAGAGTTATCATATCAAGACTGATTTTTTCTATTTACAATTTGTTTTCTTAAGAAACCACCGACTTCTGCCGCCCACAATATCTCATGTTTTAGAACATCACATATCGTGATATACAACTCACTTCCTATAACCTGACCACAATATAGTATATTGTAGTAGAGACATGTGTGCCAATAATATCTCTATAATGTCTTAATAATGTCCCATATATGTCTGACTGTATTCTTTATTTGTTAGTCAATATTATGACAATCTGTGTGTTTAGCACAAACAGTTCTGGCTAGTCTCTCATAAAAAATGTATCATACTACTTCAATGAGACAATATAATGGGTATGGTCTAAATCACTATACTATTTTTGGTCTAACTGGAAGTGTACTAGTAAAATATACCCTTTGAGTTTCAACAATCTCCATTTATAATCTCACTAGTCTTCATTACTACACTATGACTAGATTAACAAAGAGTTATGGTAAATATTATTATAGTTATTGGAGTACTACAGGTGTTGTGCTAATTGTTTAGTAATGTTTATATACAACCCACCCACTAGGGCACTAGTGTAACTTGTAAAGGAAGACTGATTACATGCTGTTATAATCCCAGTCATCTTGACTATGTACTGCTTCGCTGAGTTTTGTATAGTAATCATTAATTTATGTTTGTTATATCATCTGATTTTATTGATCTGACAACATGCTTCATCAACTTTTCGTCCTTTACCCTATATACATAATGCTTTCCTGTGTATTATTGTTGTGTGGTGGTCATTTAATTAGCTCAAAAGACTCTTAAAATTTCCTGGTTATTTTCTGACTGATATCGTAGCTACTGTCCAGATATAAATTCCAATACTATGAAACTATCAATGATCACACACTTAATACCCTTTAATGCAACTACACTTTTTATCTTTTTATTAACCCTTTTCAGGTCTTTCAGAGTGGGAGGACGATCGAGAACTAGCAGCTGCTTTAGCTGCCTCTCAGCAAGAGTATATTGATAGTTTTAAACATAATTCAAGCTCTCAAGGAGCTGAGAGTCTTTAATACTCTTGACTTTATGTATCAATAATTGTAACTTTGGTGTAAACATTTAGGTAGTGGCTGTAACCCACAATAATGAACTATTATAACAATACATGTCGTGTTATTTTTCATTATTATTTACATTGTGGTATGAGAGTAAAATCTAAATCGTCTCTTATAATAGAATTTATGGTATCATTGTTACTATGGTTATTTGCATGTTTCTCACAATGCTTAGCAACGTATTGCAGCTATGAACCATGCAACAATAATAAGGAGTTGCAGGGGTTGCTGTCTTCACTCGACCATCAACAAGCTATAGGCGATCAGTAGTGATCTGGACATTTTATAGAGCCAGTCTAGCACAATCGAGAGATATATTCCCCTGTTTGCTGACTACTGTATTAGTCTGTTGTGTATGTGATGCAGAGCTTAGACTTGCACTGATCGGAGCAGACATTATAAAAGTATTAAGTTCATGTAAGTATGCTTGCTATGTTCAGCAGTCAACCTGTCAGTGTGAATTCAACTAGTAGATCATTTAATAGGACTGCCGTTTTCCCAAGTAATAGCAATAAAGAACCTTTGGTCGATTTTGAAAGCGATAGCTCTGGAAAGATTCATCTTGACTATTCTTCTACCATGACGCACGGACAAAACGCAAAGAAGTCTGGAACTAGTGTGTCTCTGCCTCCTTTGACGAAGACAGTTTCCAGCAAAACAGTGGCCAGCCAATCTCAAGAAACTTCAAGCACTTTGCCTCGATTGTCTGGAGTTCAAGTACAACCATTGTTTAGAGACCAACCACCACCTATTACCACTAATTCTGACACTCAACAGCGCCGCCCTTCACAAACCACCACTGCCCCGAGTTTTACATTGCTTGAGCCCCTTCCTGCAGTTCCAAACAGACCACTTACTGCCACAAGATCAGTCTCCACAACAGATGAAGTAGTAACACCAGAGGAGACTCAATCAGAGAAAAGACGTTATTTAACTCCTGACCAAGCCCTCAAGCTATATGGTTCAAAACTCACTGAGTTTGAACAACAAGAAGTTACATCTTTTCCTCAAGTGTATTTTGTAGGGCAGCATGCTAAAAAACGTCAAGGGGTGATTGGTGGGCCACAAAATAGTGGCTATGATGATGAAGCAGGAACATATCTGATAGCTGCTCATGATCACATCTTATATCGCTACGAAGTTTTGAAAGTTCTGGGAAAAGGATCTTTTGGTCAAGTTCTGAAAGCATATGACCACAAGACACAAATGCACATTGCTCTCAAAATAGTGAGAAACGAAAAACGGTTCCACCGACAAGCTCAAGAAGAAGTAAAAATACTCGAACATCTCCGACGTCAAGACAAGGACAACAGTCACAATATTATACACATGATTGATCACTTTATTTTCAGAAATCATGTCTGTATTACATTTGAGCTACTCAGTATGAATCTCTATGAACTAATCAAGAAAAATAAATTTCAAGGCTTTAGTTTGGCCTTGGTGCGTAAATTTGCTCACTCTATACTTCAATGTATGGATTCACTCTACAGAAATCGAATCATTCATTGTGACTTGAAACCAGAGAATATTCTACTCAAACAACCTGGGCGGAGTGGTATCAAAGTGATTGATTTTGGTTCCAGCTGCTATGAATATCAACGAGTCTATACATACATTCAGAGTCGATTCTATCGTGCTCCAGAAGTCATCCTAGGAGGGAAATATGGTATGGCAATTGATATGTGGAGTTTTGGATGTATACTAGCAGAGCTGCTAACTGGGTATCCCCTCTTCCCTGGTGAAGATGAAGGTGACCAGTTGGCTTGTATGATGGAAGTTTTAGACATGCCATCTCAAAAATTATTGGACAGCACTAAACGAGGGCGTACATTCTTCAATTCAAAAGGACATCCACGTTATTGCACACTTTCTACTAATCCTGATGGTTCTACCTCCTACACTGGGGGCAGATCAAGGCGAGGTAAATTTCGAGGGCCTCCTGGAACCAAAGAAATGAGTCGAGCTCTCAAAGGTTGTGACGATGCTTTGTTTCTGGATTTCTTACAGCGCTGTTTAGAATGGGACCCTGCCCTCAGAATGACTCCTCCACAAGCACTGAGACATGCCTGGCTACGCAGACGACTCCCTCGAGCACCGTTGATATCAGACACACAGAGCCTAAGTCAAGGTGTTCCACCTGTACTACAAAATCCACCTGTTGCGACAGGAGCCACAGTCATGACAAGACTACCTCCGTCTGGTGCATCAACAAAGTCCACTTCTACTGTTCATAAACAGAGACAACTTCCTGATCCACCTGTCCCAACTGTTTCAACAACAACTCAGTATATTAATGGTATAGTACCGACATCATCTCACACAAAATTTACTCAATCAGACCATTATTCAACGACCACAACATCTAGTAGAATGATCTTACCTAAAATTGTCGATAGATAGATGTCTAATATTTCCTCTTTTGTTGGGTCAACTGTGGAATGCCGTACGTGCCAATCATGCTGTTATTTAACTCTAATTTTATTATATCTATTTTTTAGCATATTCTTATTACGGGCATTGAATGCAATTTTATTTTATTTTCTGTCAAAACAATTTTGTTTGTGTTCAAGATATATCTCCAGTCTGTATTATACAGAAAATATTTTTAACAATTCACATCTACTTTGTTCAAAAACAATTACTACTTTAACAAAAAATGATAACCTAACAACCACAATAATATAGTTATACATATATATAATGCCTACAGCTATTCTCCTGAGTTGTTTCAACCATGTCTCAGGACTAACCAATGAACAATGTGACAATATTAACACTAAAATAGTAGTAGCCTATATTCTTACACTACAATAATACTCTCCAGTCAAAACAACTGGACATTCTTCGTGTTATTAGCTGTCTTTTGAGGATATACTCTAAAGAGTGGGAGACTTTCCTTCACACAAATACCAATATTATATCTGATCTCATCTTACTACAGTTTTGTAAAATGGATCATTTTTCCTTTGTATTATAAAGCACATGTTAAACAATCCACATTGATAATCATTCCACTGTGCTACTTAGTCTTCCTACACAGAGTTATTCTATTAAAATTTGCGTAGTAGAAGTAATTACTTTTTACATTAACAAATATTATTTTCCTGTACGCTAATAGTAACTGTGTTACATGATACATGTAATAGTGTGGTAATCATAGATACCATTGCTATAGAGAATATTATCATAGTTCACAGAACATATGAATATGTAGTATGTAGTAATGTTTCTTTGAAAGTGTCATTTACTTAAATAGAACAATTTGGCTATAATTATGTGAAAGTCAAACTTAGTTTCAACAGCCATATATACATGAGTGTGTAGTATTACACTTAAATTATACATACTGAATTGCCTCAGGCTTCACATATCCAGAGTTTGTCTCGCTATACATACATAAATATGCACGTATAATTTGATATTTTTTATTGTTCACTCACTAACTAGCTGACTCACTAACTAGTTATGTTATTAATGTCAAGAATGTGAGACAAGTAGCCAGGTGGACAACACAAGGTATCTATATAAAATGTCAAGACTTGATTTGTTTACAGAGTGAAGCACAAGAGTTAGCATAGGCTTCATTCTGTTATATAAACAAGTCCTAAATATCACCCTCCAAAACATGATTAATGAAGATTACGTGGATTGTCTTTCATATTGAGAGAGAAAACAGGGAAGATTTTTAAAGATTATATTGCATTAAAATTATACAAAATTATACAATTGACATAATTGATGGGTTTGTTATTATATAACGAAACAAAATAACACAGAGAATTTCAAATAATACAACGGCTATATATATTGTTATTGTAATAAACAAATGAAAGGGACATAACGTGTCAATGTGAATAATTTTAGTTCACTTACATAAATGAAACAGACTCAAGTCTGAAAAATGTTCCGACAACATCCAACTCCGCCGTCATCTTGACACCCATTTGCTTCCGTAGAATGAGGTCCATTCTGAACATTGTCACAATAAAACAAAAGTTCTGGTTTCAATTTCGGACAAGCAGACACAAGTTCATTAAGCCCTCTTGCAGAAATACGTGACAATCCAGAAAGCTCAAGATATCTCAGCTGAGGTAGACCAGATCCTAATGCAAGTGCTCTATTGAGGAGAGAGAGAAAGAGAAAGAGGATTTAATGAACATACTTGTCATACTTCTAAAATTATGATGCCCTTCAAGGGAGACAACATGTCTATATGGCACATTATTAGTAGAAACCTTTTTATAGCAGAATAGACTATCACTTGCTTACATGTAAATATAATTAAACTTGTGTTAACTACTGTTGGACCAATACAATCACATTAACAACACTTTGTTATCGAGCCTTAAATGGTCAAGAATGTATTACTGACTCATTCCATTACTTGCAGGTTCATTCTAACACTTACAGGCTCATTCCTGTAAGTTTTAATTTAGGAATACATATCATACCAAAGTAATGACTCATTCCTATACTAAAATAAGGATTCATCCCAATATCAAATTAATGACTCATTCCTATACTAAAATAAGGACTCATTCCCATACTAAAATAAGGACTCATTCCTATACTAAAATAAGGATTCATTCCAATATCAAATTAAGGACTCATTCCCATACTAAAATAAGGATTCATTCCCATACTAAATTAAGGACTCATTCCCATGGATATATTTCCATACCTCAGTCCCACATCAGTTATCAGATGACATCCAGCTAATATCAAATACTGTAACATAGGTTCTTTCCCTCCTGGATCTTTAAAAATTCCATTATCTTCATTGCTGCATAAGCAATTAGTACACAAAATACGAGGGGTTGGAGATAAAGGGGAACATGCCCACGCTATCCGCAGGAGACTTGTATCTGTAATCATAGAACAACCAGACAAATCAATGTACTCCAACATATCTCTGTTACTGGTTGGATCGACCAGTCTAGAAGAAATAAAACATTATCATTGTAAAATATTAACTTATTATTTACCCTCGAAAAGCAAGGTCTGTAATGGAAGTGTGAGAGAGGTCAAGATGGCGAACATTAGGACAACACCTTAACATTTGATTGACCTGTGATACATGAAATTTACAACAATAATAATGACACTAACCATTTCACCAGTCACACTTATTCCGTATGCAAGATCCAGAGTGTCCACACAGTGACCAACTTTTGGCAATAAATAAGCAGTCAGTCCTTCCATAATTCGAACTTCTTTCTCAACTCTTAAGTTGTCATTATCTCCCATATCGGTACAACCTTCATACATAAGGCACAAACGAGCATTGACAGAGTCGCCAAATGCCAGTAGTTTTTTGGTAGTACTATATTCCACGACATCACTATGAGATAACTATAAAAATAATAACAGGTAAATAAACAAACAGACAGACAGAAAGACAAATGGATGAACCTCTTTATAAGTATGTAGAGGAGTAAAGAAGTCCCAATGGCCTTCAGCCCAGCATACAGGATGAAGATATCTCCACAAATTTCCATCAAAAGTGAGATCAGAGAAGGAAGAATGGACCTGACTCATACGACAGAGATCACGTGGACCAAGGTATGAAAATATCTTGATAAGAACCTCAGGTGGAAGATCAACAAAAGAAGTAGATGTAGTTGGATGGACCATTTGAGATGTTTTCTTGTGAAGTCGACTTTCAGACTCTTTAGAAGACACAAAAAGTGAAGCAACTATTAATTTTGATATATCTATCTTAAAAATATCTATTGTTTTAGTATAATATTTTTCCAACTGTTTCAGATAAATAATGTTTCTTTTTGACTTACTTTCTTTGAGGTATGTCTTGTTAATATGATGTAATTCCATAACAGTGAGAGTTAGTTCTCTGAGCTCAGATTCTGTGAAGTGTTCCACCAGTAATGGCAAAAATACCTGTAAAACTTGTGAGTTAAATCAAATGGCTCAAAATGACACTTGTACTAGTATTGAAGTAATGTAGGTGTTTGATAACCATGGTGATCACCAATAAATAAATGGCAGTCAATTTCAAGTATAATATTTAATAATTTTAACTTAACATCTGTTTTACTACGAAGAAAATAACTTTACAACCACATATATTAATCACCGTGGTTACTATGGTATTGTTACCTCTTCCTCTTCGTTCATGTGAGGTATAAAATCAACTGTGAACTTTGCAATAGCTCCCTTAATCTGTTCTCCTAATGAGGACCAAGTCTCCTGGTTACTACCTGACTTTGGAGCAGAATCAACTAAGTTCATGAGGTCAGCAATACGATTGTCAGAGTGTAGATCATTTGATAGTGTTGTCTTGACGCTGTTTGAGAGTCTAATAGAGTAACAATGTATATTTGATATATTTGTAATGGATGCATAATGTGTGTGTAATGGATACATAGTGTGTGTGTGTTGTGTAATGGATACATAATGTGTGTGTAATGGATGCATAATGTGCGTGTAATGGATACATAATGTGTGTGTTGTATAATGGATACATAATGTGTGTGTAATGGATGCATAATGTGTGTGTAATGGATACATAATGTGTGTGTAATGGATAAATAATGTGTGTGTTGTATAATGAATACATAATGTATGTGTAATGGTCGCATAATGTGTGTGTAATGGATACATAATGTGCGTGTAATGGATACATATCATGTATATGTAATAAAACATGAATATCAGCAATGGATATATCACATATAAGTAATGGACATACGTTTATACATAATGGCTATGTCAAGTATGTAATGGATATATACATACATTATTTAACCAGCTGGACAAAGTACACTTTATTGATAGGAAGTCCACATTATGTGTGAACCCTTAAACCACACCCATAAATTATTTATAAATGAACGCTACATCATCATCAATACAGTGAAATTAATTACAGAACAATTAAGTATTGTACTAAATTTAAAGGTTACCTAGGCAACAGAGCCTGTAGTATGTAATTATTCTCGATTTCTTCATGAGTCTTGAAGACATGAAATCTTTGACTCAAATTGTGTAAAAAACTCAGGTAGTCATCAAAGTTTGTGAAATTAGTGTTCTTCATTAAGTCCTCAATGTCCTGTACTAACATCTTCATGTATCTGTGAGGAGCGTAAAAGACATCCAACTCTTCTGGAACAGTAGGCATCTTGGTCAAGGTTCGGTTTGTTAGGTGTGGCTATTGAGCTCCACCCATACACACAGCTCCACCTTTATAATTGGGTGTGGTCTAAATTTTTGAGCCACACCTATAATTAAAGAACGATAAAAGTTCTGTTCATTGCAAGGAAGACTCACTATAGCAAGAAATATTACAAGTACAAGATGTCTGCGAAAACGAACAAAGAACAGCAACTCCTGAAATATGCAGCATCAGGCAGTAATTCCAGAGTTGAGGTTAGTGATCTGATATAACGATTATATTGACTAAGACACAGTTAAGCTTTAAAATAAATGCAATGTAATAATAATTATATATAGCAAACATATGACAATTAGAATATTATGTATATGCATTACTAAATGATTAACTTAAACTAACAAAAATTAGTCATTGCTGTTTCTTTTTGAATGTTTTGTGTGTATATATCCCCACACACCATTAGAAGCCATGCATTAAAAAGTACTATGACTCAATTAGTGGAATAAGTGTGATAATAACCATAAAGGAATCCTCACATATCTACTATGTAACTAAAGGAGAGTCCTACACATTAAAGTATAAAATGTTTACCTTTAAATTACTTAGTTAATGATTTGTATACTCTAATTGCAAATAAAAATTCCAAAACAGCTAATGTAATAATTTAAGCTACCCTGTTCTGTGACATACCTATAGCAAATTCCACTATACTTGTTTAGATAGTATGTCAGTGGGAGCTATAGAATTGTGTCAACAAAATTAATGTGACCATATTAGTACATACATCAGACTGTTCTTCCCAATGTGGGGTTATGAGGTAACAGTGTAGCAGCCATAAATAACCCAAGGATGGGATATGATAAGTGGACTCTTTACACACTTGTAGCCAAAATAGGAATTGACAGTGTGTCCACATAAATCATTAAAACAATGAAATTATTAATCATGACTGACATTTATACATGTACTATTAAGTTACAAACTCGTAACTCAAAATTGTCCCTATTATAATGACTTCTTTCTGGCTATTTTTCTCTTTTAGAGTCCATTTCCTCTAATTATTTAATAACTATATTCAGCTGTCATAGCTAATGACTGTAATAATTGAGCTAAACTTTTGGCAACATCAACATTAAGTAATTCAAATCACATAGATTTGTCAATATTTTCAACAGTTGTAAGCTTTAATGGAAATTTTATAAAACTCATGTTTCCTTTCCAGCTGGCCAATTGCCAGAAGGACATATGGCAGCTGGATAGTTACAATTAATAGTCAATTTTCTATGACCTTTTTAAATTATTGTTTGTGCCAAGCAGACACAATATAGACATTATTCCAGCTGCTATCAAATGTTGGCAAGCTAAAAGTCTAACAAAGAGCTTGAAAGATTCATTAAGTCTTTGAGCTTCTTTAAAACTAAAGGTTTGTTTAGACTGTAGGTTCTTTTTATGAAATAACCGATAAATTTTAATAGTTTATCGCCATACAACTGCTAACCTTAAACTATGCAACAAGGAATCACCTATATATATATATATATATACATACATATACATATACATATATATATATATATATATATATGTATATATATATATATATATATATATATATATATATATATTATATCTTATACTCTTTTAGAACATTCTCAAAGGCCTCACAAATCCTTTGAAAAGATGGCTCTCACGTGATCGTCTAGATGACATTGCTGAGGAAGAAAGTAGTACTAATAGTCCAACACGTCGTCCTTCTCTTCCTATTGTTATGCATAAAGAAGTCTCTCCTCATGTTGATGTAAACTGTAGAGATGAAAATGGAGTGACACCGATTATTTTAGCATCATTAAATGGTCAGAAAATAGATATTAAAATTGTTTAATTTATAGAAGTCATGTGGAGGTGTTTATTTTTTTGTTGTGGACACTGATGCCATAGTAACATAGGTGTGGTGAGGACTACCTTAGCAATGTTCATAGAAAAGTGTTCATTGACACTTATTGTCAATGTGATAATTGTTGTAGAAAGAATGTAATATGAAGTACACACTATACACATTATTGGTAGACAACAATTGAAGTAAATGTTTAATATAGCACAATATCACAGATATGATCTAAATGATCATTTTTTAATGTTGATTAAACAGACGATACAGCTGCTATTAGTTTAGTTAGGATCTCAAGTTTATAGATAGTGTGTGTCGTTGTTTGTTGTTGTAATGTTTTAACACTTTTGTATTTTGTTATTCTTTCTAGGTCACAGAGATGTATCTTACACGCTTATGTCATTTTCTGCTGATATACATGCTAAAGATAATCAAGGGTAAAAATACATCAACAAATTATTACATGTTTGTATTTTTTAGCTTCTTTTGATTTTCACTTAAATGCTAATAAATAAATAACTCATTATATATTAGTATCATTTCTTGTATAGTAACACAGCACTACACATGGCAGCTTGGCAAAATAGGTCTGAAATTGTTGAGTTATTGTTGTTAAATGGAGCATGGGTAAGTTATAATTGATTAAAGTAATAATTGTCCTCTTATTTAGCCTGCAGTCACTAACAAGGAAGGGAACACACCACTTCATTATGCCTGTCAATATTGTCCTCCTGGAAAGACTTTGACAATTATAAAGCTACTTCAGGTATGTACAATTACGTGTGTGTGTGTGTGTGTGTGTGTGTGTGTGTGTGTGTGTGTGTGTGCGTGCGTGTGTGTGTGATTACATCTCTTCATTTAGAATGATGCTAGTCCTTTGCTTGCTAACAATGCAGGAGACACCCCTCTTGATCTCGCTATCAGATACAACCGTAAAGGTATCGATCCTTTGTGTCATCAGGAGCACACTTTATATAACATGCAATTTATTTTATTTTCAGAGGCCGTTGCTGTTTTGGTTGATGCTGACAATGAAGCTTTGAAATCTCCAAAAATTATGATTGAAGCTGCAACAAAAGGTAATAAGCTTACCTTTAGGATCCTATGATAATATTCTATGTATTATAGGCCGAAAGGAGGTAGTGGAGATTCTATTAGAAGCTGGAATGGACCCAAACTGTTTTGATTCAGACACAGGTGAGTAAAGTCTGACAACAAAGCTAAATTATAATGTTGATCCTTTAAATTATTTCCTTCCTAGGCAATATGCCACTACATGAGGCTGTCAGATATTTTAGGTAAAGTTTTTTATTAAAGTTAATTGTTAATCTAATTGTTACTGTTTCATTTTAGAAAAGAGGTCGCTGCTCTGTTATTAAGTTTTGGTGCTCAGGCTGGTATGAGAAATGGACAAAACGAGTCAGTTGTTGATTTGATTACAAAGCATCCTGAACACCGACAAGATGACTTCATGAAATTGATTAGAGAATACCATGGGAAAAAACCTCGAGTTGCAAGAGTAAGTTAAGCTCTAATTTTAAAATGATGTATATTGCTCTCTACATTATTTAATAATCTACTCTGATACAATAACTTAATACAGACATTTTTTTCTCTATGGAGTTAGACAGATAGTATATTTGATTTAAATAATTTTCTTAAAATCACAAAATATTACATCTTATTGATATCTTTAGGTACAACTTATGAACACACGTCAGAAGAGCATTGATGAAACGGATGATGAACATATTTCATGTAAGAAAAAACTCCTTTAGTCCTCAAAATTAATAATTATTTATATTCTTTTGATTTTAGTTGTTCACTGTTTGTTAAGGAATCGTAAAGCTTGGTTGAAGAATGATGGAGAGCATTGTAGTGCTGCAACAAAGAAACATCCAGTCACTTCCCTGCATGACAGTAAGGACTTATCTTCCCCAACTCATACAATCAATAATGTATTGTGTGTGATCCTTTTAGCTGATCCTTGCAGTTATTGGCTTATACCTGCACCAGGTGCTTACAATTGGGTAAGTGTTATAAGAATGTGAATATCATGTGACTGTCATGTGATGTTTAGGTTGCATTTGACTTTGAATCAGATTATACATTAACTGGAGTCAGAATATATGGATGGTAAGATGAATATATCCACTATTATAATTGTAATTAATGAATATTAATAATTTAGGGGAAATAAGAAAATGGTTTATTCCTTTTCAGTAGAGACAGCAACTTCTCTAAGGTATGTGATCATGTTGTCATATTTGAAGGTGAGTATGATGTGTTATATTCTAGTGGTCCATGGAGTACCGTGGGAAAATACAAAGCTGATTTAGTAGGTCCTGAGGAAATGGAACTTCCTCGTGAGTTAATTGAGTTGAAGGATGAGTGGATGGATGGATGGATTGATGGTCATGTGAATTGGTACTTGATCATTGCTCTCTTTATTACATTAGCGGAGGGACAAGATTTTAAAGGTTTCTATGCCACTTCTCAGGTAGGCGGTACATTAATATTTAGATAATTACATTTGATGATATTATGGCATAGTTTTGGCGTATCGTTATTGCCGATAATTATGGGGATCCTGTGACTGCAATCTCAAGTATTGAATTTTATGGATATGGTAAATTCTTTATAATCAATAATAATAATTGCCTACTAATTAATTATTAATAAACTTCTTAATAATAATCTCTTGGTTTTTCTACATTCTCCAGAGACATCTTTGATTGATTGGTTTAAAGAGTTAAATATGACACGCTACATTAAAAAAATTGCAGAGAAGGTAACACAACTATTATAAGTGTTTGTTGAGCCTCTCCTCACATGGAGCAAAATTCTGTGTAGTTATTGAGCTCCCATAATAGAGCATATGTAATATAATAATACTCCTTTTAATAATTTTATTAATTAATTGATTGATTTTATTAATATTATAATATAATTTTAATAGGGATATAATCAATTGAGTGAACTGGCTATCGTTACTGTTGATGAATTAAAACCCATTGTGAGTATAATATAAAAATTACCATGACAATATGTTTGTACTTTAGATTTTTAATGCAGCTGATCGACAAAAGATAGTTGCTAAAGGAAAATCCTTGAGATCAAAATGTGAGAATTTAAGCTTTGATTTCATTTTAATGTAGTTATGATTGTTGATAAATTAGCTTTTTTTGGCCGTCAACAAAATCATAAAATTTGATCCTGATCATCTTAATTTGTGTATGCTCTTCTGATTCAATTTAGATTACCCTCCCTGTAATTTGCGCTGGGCTATCCCCCCTCAGACCAAAGCCACAGAGAGCAAACCAGTACGATATGTCGTCAAATGTATGACATGTATTTTAGTTTATATATTAGTTACCTGAATTCTCCGTTATGAGTGACCCATATACCGTAGGAGATCTTGTCCTTGTTATTCAAGGTAACTATAGGATCACATGATGTGTCATGTGACTATGTAATGAAACTTTCTATAGGTGGTGGTCAGATTATTGGTAAAGATCGAGTGCAGCTGATATCAAAGGACAACGGATTCCTATCTCGAGCTATTTTTACCAACATCTCAATATCTCCAGGTTATTTTGTAATAAAATCTTTATATTTCATTTAATTTATTTGTAGTTGGTACATATACACTTGAAGTACAGAGTGCCAGTGATCCAACAGTGTCTCTAACAACAGAAGTGCCTATTACTGTTGGTAAGAAAACCTTGTAAATTGTTTGTGTACATTTACCATTGATTTTATAGAACCTCCACCAAAGCGCCACTCAGAAATTGACAGAGTTTTTCAAGACTTTGAAAAAATGCTCAATTTTGATATTTAATAATTAACAGAATCCTTAACATAATTATATTGTTTGATTTAAAATGCTAAAACAAACTTCTTTTCATGAAATTTATCTGTATGCCCGCCCACACGTGTCATTAGTTCAGCAACACCCCTTTTTCGAGCCGCATGAGATAAGTGTGAAGAAAAAAAAACGCTGTGCTAAAGCTATAAATAATCTCCTTAGACCAACTTTAACTGGAATATTATTGCAAGAAAATAGTACCAGTTGCTAACTCTATTATTAACCATTATTAATGTGGGCATCTACCATTCGTTACCAAGGTTCTGTGGGCGGAAAGCTACGTAGTCTGCACTGGAACAGCAGCTCTTGTGAGTGTGAAAGTGGTTGGTTAGCTTCTGGTAGCGAAGAAGGCGGTGTAGGTGTGAGTTGGATAACTCGAGAAGACAGTCCGTGTAATAGTAGCTGCGTAGAGTCGCCGATAAATGGATCTCTATACAAGTCAAATTTCAATTTACGCGGACACATCGGAGGGGTGGGTTTAAAAATGAATATTATTTGCGTATCTTTAGAGACACTTACTTTTTCCATAATATCTTTCTATGTAGGTAAGATTAGTTCGTTGGAGCCCTCAAGGAGATAGACTAGCAACCTATGACAGCTGGGGTAACATTAAAATATGGAAAAATAGAGCTAATGTTCTTGCAATTGACTATGAGTCCACAACTACAGTTCATATTACTGATATGCAGTGGAGTAAATGTGGTTATTATATTGCTATCTGTGGTGAAGAAGGTCACATACAAATGTTTTCAGGCGTAAATGGAGTCAATATATTTGCAGTTCAAGTTATAGCTGCAACAGTCTTTAGTTTTCAAGCACAATTTGTGTCTATATCGTGGAACAAACAGGGAACAAGGATTGCTCTTGGAACCGAAAGAGGAGAAGTGATGGATGTTGATCCTGCAGTAAACGGACAGTTTATTTCAACAATGATGGTGAGAGAGAACACACCAGTTCTGCATATCCAATACTTTGGACCAGTACAAGAAGTTGAAATCAACACACCTGATGGAGTAAAGCAATTGTCCACTCAAAGCCTGTCTCTTTATCTTGCTAATGGAGAAGTCGCCATCTTTCCTAACTTGACAACTACCAACTGCATGTGTGTACATACTCGCATTATCAACGGTCAAGCTGCATGGAATATTGCAGAAACTGTTCTAGCAATTGTTGGGTACCAAGCTACCTCATCTATTTCCTCTTCACCATTTCTTGTAGCTCGGTTTCTTAACAGTGAAGGAAATATTCTCTTTTCTTTGGATCACTTACTTACGATACAACCAGGAACTGAGGTAACTCTCTCTCTTCTGTTATGCACAAGGCTTTAATCTCTATTATATATAAAACATCTATAATATCTTTAATATTTAATGTGCAATGTATGCTACTTCTGCCCTCTCTCTCTCTCTCTCTCTCTCTCTCTCTCTCTCTCTCTTTATGTAGATTCTCTTGCAATGTATTTGCTGGGGGTTAGAAGATTCTACTCTGTTCATAGCTCACAATAATCTCCTCTTTAGTGTGGATGTACTGCATACAATTCCTACTTTACATCAACTATGTCGTGAATACATAGCTACTATCATGTGGAGACATAATCAATTTACTCCATGTCAACTTCCACTGCCATCCCGGGAAATAAATGCTTTAGATGCCACTCGTCCTTCACTGCTCCCAGTAAGACAATTATTTGGAGAAGTATAGTAAGAAGATAAATGATCTGGGATAAGACTATATTTGTACCATTGTTACATTCATGCATTAAAACTTGAGGTCACAAATCTTAAGTGATAAGGGTACTTTCTGTTCCTTTTAGCCATTGATTGACACCTCTGGGTCTTTCCAGCCTCTCTTTACACCACTCCCACAGAACACACGACTACATTGCATCATGGTCCCAGAAGATGAGGAAAGAGGACAAGCCAATACTTACTGCTTAAAATACGAACATTTTGGGTCATATATTCCTCTTCTTAGAGCTCAACGAAGAGTTGGGAAACTATATAATATCAAGTGGTTTATCAAACCTACATTTCTATCCAAAGGAGATAAATCCAAGAGAGAGAAAGAACATTACTGGGGGAGTGTGATTGAATCAGATCAGATAAGGTCCGAAAGAAATCAAAACAGGAGACGTGTTGGAAGTCTTTTTCGTCGTTTTTGTTCGTTTGCTGGCTCTGTAATGGACGTACCTAATACTGATAATGCAGAATCTTGTTTAGAGCAAGGAGAGCTACATAATCAGCAGTATTGTTCAGATAGTTTTCCAGTTATAGCTGAAATTGATGGAAACACTCTACTGAAACGCTACAAATTTTTAACCCCACTATTCCATTCTTCTGTGTTCGGAACAGTCAACATTCATACCTACTACATGGCTTGTGAACCACGCCAAATTACAGTTACACTTACTGAGGGAAGCAATTCCAATATTCTCTATTCTAAGAACCCAGAATGGAATCCTAGGTTTAGAATTTTTGAGCTTGATTTTGGGGGCAGAATCAATCGAGACTCAGTGAAAAATTTCCAAATTGAGAAAGACAGTGAAGTAGTAAGTTACTTTTAATATATTCTTTAATAATGTCTCCCATTATTACTATAGGTATTACAGTTTGGTCGCTCAAGTTTTGGGCACTTTTGTCTAGACTTTCAACCTCCTTTCTCCCCAGTTGCAGCCTTCTGTGTTGCCTTATCATCCATTGTCTAAATTACTCGACTCTCTTTCCTCTCATCACTTCTAGTGGAATTATAAATTTTATCATTATCTTAATTTGGCAACAATTTTTAGTCAATATTTATTTTGTCCAATTTTTTAATCCATTGTTAAGATACTGTTATTTATTTGAACTACACAAACTTTGTCAGATTTTTTCTATAATATGACACGATTTAATGCAATAATAATTACATTGACCAGAAAATGTAATGGACAAAAAATCTCCATAGCAACCAGTAACAAAATCTGAAGTGTCCAGCAACAAACAGATTTTATGTTACCTTGCTTACAGATAAAAACAGAACAGACAATCAAAAAAAGAAACAATAGCAGCTGGTAATGTATGTTCATAATTACAGACTTAATTGGCACAATTAATAAAACAAATTAAAAACTACATACATAGCATCGTGATGTGTCTTACAGATAAGTTAAAAAAAATTACATCTCACTCAACAAAAAGGCATAAATTTGTTTTCTATTTAGACAGTGATGAAGTTATTTTTTAGCAGAAGTAACCGTTAGCATACCCTTCTGACTTCTGTTGGTGAAATTGTTGTTACGAGAGCAGATATAGTGGTAAGTACCAGCTCTGAATTTTAAGACGGCACCGTCAAATGAAGGTGAAATGTTATTGAGTAATCTATTCAAAATGGGAGTGTGAGCCTGGAGAGAGCGATCACATCTGGTAGAAGTGTAGCAGCTGTAATAGCCACCACTTGCAAATGCCACAGCAATATCAACATCCTCCAATCTAGAAGAATTTGTCCATTTGGTATCATTCTTCCAGATGAGTTCTACACCCGTCCACATGGTCATATTGTGCCAAGGAAGAGGATAGTTGGAATTAGGATTACCTATTTGGACTACATTATGACGATCAGTACCTATATTGTGGGAGATGAAAGGACTTTGAACTTATCATCATGATGACATTACATTACACTGTTTGTTTGATAACTAGACATAATACAATTACAAGAAGTGAGTGCTTTTTGTCCCTGTACCCACATAAAATAGATTTTTATTAGAGCTGTTAAGATTCAATAAGAGTTTTAAGTACAGCTATTATCAGGAGCATTTGTTTAGACCAACTATCGCTAACTAACCT
Organism: Xestospongia muta; assembly: GCA_963693285.1. Classification (NCBI taxonomy): domain Eukaryota; kingdom Metazoa; phylum Porifera; class Demospongiae; order Haplosclerida; family Petrosiidae; genus Xestospongia; species Xestospongia muta. Next base: position 3,784,599 of record OY848931.1, read on the forward strand.
CCTGTTCCTTCACCAGCATCTCCAGTCTGTCCATCACCACCAGGAGCTCCATTGTTGTGTGTGTTGGAGCCTAAAGAATGGATAGATGGATGGATGAATGGATGGATGGTTTAATACCTGTCCATTGAATATGAAGGCAATCAGAGTCTGTGATTTGAAGTCGGTTAGGGATAAAATCATATTCGACCGATGGGTATGTTTGGACAATGTTGCCTCTCTTCCCACGGACATTAAGGTTGTAGATCGTACAAGTTTGACCAGCAGGATGTGTGATTTCCGAACGAGGAAGGAAGCGAAGGATGTGACTCCTGTCTTGGAAGGTTCGACCAAATTGGGCAGTGTTGATGGCTAGACGTAATGGTTTGTTGTTTGATGCTCCTATATTGATATAAGGGTTTTGGGTGACAGGGGAGCGGATACCAGCAGCTCTAATTGTAAAGGGAACAACTGTAACAAGACAATCAGAAATAAAAATTTTAACTTACAGATTGTCATTGTGTCTACTGTCAGTATTGAAAGGATCATAGTCATCAGTAGAAATGTTGTATCTGTTGAGATAATATATTATATAACAAGTACTTAGCAGACATCAAGTCATATCCTATGTCATCACTGCTGCTATGGGCACTCCCAAGATCTAGTCTATACTGACCTATGACCTAACATATACTTCTACCTGCTATTAACCACCATAAGATCAACAGTAATCGTAGACACTACAAATCATGGATGACATTATCAGATAAACACAAGAGCTTTGGAATGAGTAGAGTTATTTATAACAATGAATTAGACAACAATTTAATGGAGTGTCTAACAGTTGTTAGGAGAATATTGTTATAATATCTATGATCAATCACTAATGGCATGATTACGCATAAATCATCGAGGTAGTTTCTTTAATTAAAATTGTATTGTATTATAATAATAGTAATAGATGAGAAATATGCAGAGTGAGAAATCTAAAACTAGGGAGTGAGAATAGAATAGACCTCCTCCATGCACAAAAATGCCAGTGTATAGTGTTATGTTTTTAAATGGCAACATCACGTCATCTATATATACAGAATACTTGTTTGATCTAACAGCCAATATATCCTAGCTTGCTTTGTGATAACTGATACTTCCTAGATATTCAATGACATCCAAGTGTATTCCTAAAGACCATGTTTGGTTGACAAAAACATAGAATTGGCTGCTAGTCAAGGTTATCAAAATACTAGACCCTTTCTCTGCCAAATAACAGGCTTTGGAGGAGTGTGAACTCAAGTAGCATGTGCCTTTTGAGGGCAAACAGTATGACATCATACTGTAATGAGAGAATACAGAAGTAGTACAAAGTTCAACAGTCCATTCTAATGTATATTGTTACTTAATTCTTCCACATCTTTGAAGAAGAAACTTAAAGACAAAAAAAGTAGTTCGTATAATGTCTGAACAGTAACCTCACTAGAGACTGTTTGTCTTGTATGAGTTGAATGGAACAAATAGTCTGCAGGATTATCTTAGACAAAACAGATCTCATGCACTATATACATAACACTACAATACTCTTAAGTATCACTCAGCTGATGTCAACAAACATTTGTTACATCAAAGTACTTACCTAATTCTGACGACAATGAGTTTCTCTTTGCCAGAAGGAAAATATGGAAGTGTCCATGTGAAGTTCAGTGGAACACCCTCTCGTCCATTACCAAGGTGATTGACTCTTGTCCATGAGGCAGCTTGACAGGTGGGTGCAGGAGGGAGAACAAGGCATCTGCTTTGTTCACCGCGAGTGGTCGGTGCCCACACACGTCTTAGACCATCAGTGTGAGTGCCCTGACATACACTTTGAGATACATCTTCAATATCAATGTAGGCATATTCTGTGAACCAAAAACCTAGAGAGAGAGAGAGAGAGAGAAAGAGAGAGAGAGAAAGAGAGAGAGAGAGAGAATAAACGATCAAATTAACAATTAAAAAATTTACTTACCTCCATATCTTTCGCATTCATTTTGGTTGTTCCAATATGACCAAGACTTCTCCTCTCCTGTTGAGTAATATTCTTTACATATTCCTCTAGGTTGTGTATTAAAACTTTCTTGAAGGTACCACGAACATTGAGATGCATTGTCAGCAAGAATAGCAATGTCCCTCCATGGAGTAGGATGCCAATAGGGGTAATAGTCTCTCTCTTCTGGACACTCATACCCACGTCTGTTACCATTAGGGTTTTGACGGGTGTGTCGAGCAGTACTGTTTCCAAATTTGTTGTTACGGAGTTTTTGATCAGCAGTAAATAGACCTAGTATCAAATGGACAAATAATTATATAAAATGGGCAAATAACTGTACAATGGATAAATGTTTAAACAAAATAGATAGACATATTGTGCAGTGAAGTATTACCTCGGTTTCTACTCCTCATATAGCAATTGTCATAGTAATCAAAGGTCTCATGAAGACCTCTTGCTTGTTGAACTTGATTAGATTTACGAGTCGTGTACTGTGAGTAGGTTTCACTAGCTGTTGATGGAGGTTGATAATTTTGTGTGTTAGTATTTTCACCATTACGAATACAATCTGGATCATTGTCTATAATATAAGAGAAAACCAAGTAATGTATTGTTTATTAGTAATATTAAATTCCATAACTATAACTGCTATCTCCATTGTAGAACCTCTCTTTCTGACCCCAACTTAAATGACTTATTAAAAAGGCATGGTCTAAAAGACACAGGAGGCATTACTGGTGTCTTTTGTAATGTCCTTATTTGGAAGTACCCTTATAATGATCATTTCCACTGTGTAATGTGGTAATGACTCAACTTACCGTAGTCACAGATATCGGAGACCATGTATTGAAGAACAATGTTACAGTTCAGTTTGTGAGGATCGCTGTCTTCGTTACCTCCACAGCCATGTTGATTAGTCCATTCAATAGTCATCTTTGATGAAGCTGTTGCACTGCTCTGAAAGTATTGCTAATTGAAAGAATGTAAAGTCATCTTATAAATAATGTATTATGCAAACAAGACAAATTTAGTCTATACTTCAAATATGTTAAGCTAGCATTCACTATTATATCCATTAGTTAATGGAATGAGCTTTCTCTAGTTAAAAATTAGAGGTTTGTATGAATTTACAAGAAACAAGCACAATTACAAGATGTCCAAACTATATGGAATGCAAAGGATAAGTTAATGCACACTTACCATATAGTAGATTTCACTCTCGTCATTAATAGAACCACTCACTGATCTCTGACCTGCATTGTAACCACCTCGATTGTTATTCTAAAATAATAATCACAAACAAATATAAAAAATTAGCTAACTAATTATCTCTTTCCCCCTTCATTGTGCTAATTCCGTTTTACCTGTGAATCGAAGAGTCTGTTTGCATTGTTTCTGTTTGCCGATCTTTCCTCTAATCTGTTGTTCGATCCACGAGGATTATGCATGTACGTATCTCCGAGACATAGTTGGATGCAAACAGAAATTGTAAAAAGGACGCTCAGCGTCTTTATGATCGACATATTTGCTGCTATTTTCTTCTTCTTTTCTCGCTAAGAACGGTCCAGCCGCTTGAATATTTGTATCAGATGGAGTAGAGTAGTAGTAGTTATCTAGATGTTTCCCAGCCGTTTATTTCACTCGCTTGCAACGCAAAAAAAGGGCAGAGACACTTAGTAATTAGCCAAAAAAGGATAATTTAGGCGTGGCTTTACTCAAATTGCTTGTCACATGATGTTATCACTTTCCTTATAAGGGCAAAAAATGATCTCGTGCTTCTAAAAATAACTCGGGCGTGTCTCGTCTTCAAGAAGTTATAGCTACTTAATTTTATTCAGTGGCAGGAACACTCGGTTTAGCAGTTTCGGAAGACTTTACAGCAAGTTTTATCTCAATCAGAAGAAAAAACTAATCAAAAGATGGCCATGAGGATTGCTTTACTAGTGCTGGCACTAGTTGCCATCGTACACGCAGATATGTACCTACACAACCCAAGGTAAGATCCGTATTATTATCGAAAGGACGTCAAGCATACATTGTTTATTGTTTTTCTACAGAGGAAGCAACAATAGATTAGACGAAGCTAGAAGAGACAGAAACAACGCCAACAGGTAATACTAGCTTCTAGGTTTTTATAAACATCTTGGTTTAAAATGAAAAAATAGATACAAAAATTTCATCTATTAATACTTTGTCTACCTCTTAGACTTTTTGACTCTCAGAACAACAACCGTGGAGGATACAATGTTGGCAGTCTTTACTATTATGCAGGTTCTATTCTTTCTATTGAATGGACTAACCAACATAGCTGTGCTGATCAAAACAACCATTGCGAAATCATCTTCCAGTACATGTGTGACGATAAAGTAAGAGATGGAGCTTCAACAAGGTAACCCATCTGCTTGCATAATTATAATAATTATCTCTACTTATTACAGTACCATCCCCACTAACCCTGTTCTTTGTGAAGATTACGACTGCAATAATGATCTTGAGTAAGGAGGAATACAGATAATAATAATTAATAGTTAATTAGTTAATTAAAGTAATAAATTAATTATTAATCACGAAACATTAACAATTTGTTTTCGTCTGATATGTACCTTTAATTCCATCACTTTTCTTTTTTAGGTATGGTATGCATGAATCATTTGATTATTATCTGGAGTGTCGACTTAGACAAAGGAACATGGGGCTCTTCACTGCAGACAGAGTGAGTGATCCTTACCAAACTTGCTCAATTTTATTATCATCTTTTAATTAGAACTTAAACAACAGAAGAAATGCACGTTTTACTCGTCAGAATCAAAATGGTAACAGACGTGGGTACGAATGTCCAGAAGAGAGGGACTACTATCCTTACTGGCACCCAACTCCATGGAGAGATATTGCTGTGTTGACCAATGATGCTACACGCTGTCCTTACTATCAAACTGAAAGTGCCAATGCTAAATCCCGCCATGCTTGTGTCATGCCTTCTGATTTCATTAAAAAGAACATTTATAATACTGGGAACAATTATAGAATTCCTAATAATCAAGCAGAATGTGAGGTGCGGATACCTAATAACATACCCTTATGTACCATTCATATGTACTTGTACCCTCTTAATGGTTGCTAACCAATTAATTGCTGTTGCCTCTAAATATTATGTCAATAAGTACAGATTGCCAACATTACTTTGTGTAACCATAGTTACCGTTTGAAAAAGCATTGCCAAATGATCACATTCCTCTTTCCTTTTTTTTAGCGATGGAGTTACACTGATCCAATTACTGGTAATACATCACATGCTGTATGGACAGAATTTGCACCAGATTCTCGTCTCTCTGCTCCTGAATGTGTTGAAACTTTGTGGAGCAGGGACAATCACCTTGGTAACGGGATGGGTGGATACCCTAACACATATAACTGGACCATTCCCAATATTCCTCATGAACACTGTGTGCTAAGAGCTAGGTATGCAGCGAGGGCACAATGCGTCTGTTACTTCTCTCTCTCTTATCTTTCCTTAGATATAACATCTCTACAGGTGAATATGATGGATGGAACTCTTCAATCAACAGCAACATTAGCCGACTCACCAATCAACGAGTCTATGATCCTAATTCTGGAACTAGATCAGTAGCTATTTCAGAACTTGATGTTTATACTCAGTTTGGAATGAATTTTACCACTGCTAAAAATGTAACTTCTTACATTTTAACACAATATGTTATCTCCTCATTTCTTTGTACAGCGTGGGTATGTCTTCCGTCAAAACCCTATTGTTAAAATCTTTGATGATCCAGCTGAAAACTCTGAAAACTTTGGTCTCCAATTAGCTATCAATACTAATCAATTTGGACGTACTTTCCAAGATAGGTAAGGGAAAATGACTATCTAAAATGGCTGAATATATTTGTGCCGGTACATTGTAATAAAGTAACTTTACTCTAATGATTTAACAGTTGAGATAACTTGTTAGACTAACCAGAGACTAAGTCATTTTTACTCACTTCACTTTGTTTGGTCAAATTATTTCAAGTGTAAAGTTCATTTTGTCCTTTAGTCATTATTTTCTTGTAATTTTTACCTTTTAAGGTCATTTTCATAGCTTTATTACGTAATGTTTCATAGTTATATTTATAGGCTGTGGGTTGCTGTAGGAATGAAATCATTTACATAGCACAATATTCATGAGTGTGAAGTTGAGAGGTCTTCTAGTAGGTGGCACTAAATATGGTCTGTTGACCCATATATGTGCTGCGTAGGGTGATGCATCAACTTGTCATGAGCTGACATGTTATATAATGTTATGTAACAAGAAATTTGAATAAGTTCAAATGTCACTATTGGATGTTACAAATAGTTTCTTAGAACTTATGAAATTATTACAGAAATGAATAGAATTTTTTATTGTATTTCAGATCTCACACTTTTGCTATTCGATCTAAGCCTGATGACTTAGACTGTACTGATATCTATAATCTTAATGTCCGAGGTAAAAGAGGCAATATTGTCCAAGTGTATCCAGGTGTTGAATATGACTTTGTACCTAACAATCTTTATGCATCTGTGGGATCTTGTATTCACATTCAGTGAGTTCATCCATTTATCTATTCATTCATCCATTTATCTATTCATCCATCCATTTATCTATTCATCCATCCATTCATTATTCTCTTAGATGGACTGGTTCCAATACTAATCCTAACAACAATGATGGTCAAGGAAAAGCTGGCACTGATCGTTCTAACATGGTTCTCTTACGATCACCAAACTACAATGAAGGAACACCAGGAGTGGCCGTTCCTCTGGGAGAAAAACGAGGCCATTTGGGAAACAGTTATCCTCAGAACTTAACTCACAGTGAGACATTCCTTGATTTGGATCAGGAGTCACGTGACAACTTAGCCATGTTGAGTCCATGTAAGTACTTGCTCTAGTCTTCATTACTCAATACTATACTATCCTACATAGCACAATATGGTGGTGAGATGTCAGAACTAGATGATGCTGGAACCTACTATGATCTGGGACCTAAGAAAGTGACGCAACGAGGAACCTACTACTACATGTGTAGCAGAAACAACAACTTTACAAATCGAAGTCAGAAAGGAAAAATTATCACTGTTACAAACTCAATGTCATCCAAACGTATTGGTTGGAATGGAGGCTCTGTAGAAGTTGGAAGGTAAACTCACAATTATAATCCATTACATTTTTTTATTTACAATATTTTTGTAGTGCAAAAATGACCTTTAAAAGAGGTGACTTGACATCTGCTAGAGTATTTCAAATGCATATGTTTACTAACGAATCTGAAGCTCAAAGAATGACCGACAACAATAAATCGCCCGGAAGAACTGTCAGTGACTACTATTTTATTGATAACTTTGAAACAAGCGCGGGCACATCTGCCGAAGTTGAAATATCTATTGATGACTCAACAGCTACAAATGTTAAGATATATCGTGCTAACGCTAATTCTAACAATGTTTTCCAAGAGCTTTCTACTAGAACAGTTAACGGAAGAGCTGTTGCTAGTACAGATGAAGGTGGAGTTTTTGTGGCTAGCACACCAGTAGTAGCAGTATACATCATTGTTGCTACTATTGTCTTCTTACTTGTTGTCATCATCATTGCCGTGGCAGCTGTTGTTATCTATTTCCGTGTTCGTCCTGAGAAATGGAAAGCTACAAAGTCTAAAGTCTCAGGAGGTGTGACTAGTATCAAACGTAGCTTTGCCAAGAAAGTTTAAGACTTTTTTTACTTGCAAAATTTTCATTTTTTTCTCTGTAATACATGTTTAAGCTATCAATGTGTCATGTCGTAGTGTGGAAGTTAGATAAATTGATACAATTTTTTTTTGTTTTCTTTTCTTTGTCCTTCTGCTGGGCAGATACTGTTTGTTTAAATAGATTTGTGGGAAGTAATAATTTGTTAATTTAGCTATTAATTTAAGAATAAACCAATAAATAATTTATCACATTTAATCAATAGAAAAAATTGAGTTTAAAAAATAGTCAATGTTAAATTCTTAAAGAATTATAGTTGGTTCTCAGTTGGGGGAAATTGAGTTGTTAAAAATGTAGTAGATCCTATATCAATCTAAGATATATACACATATATAATTTTGGTGATCAAGTTTGTCCATTAATAGTTAACTCTCCATCCATCCATCCATTTGTCCATCAATTTACATACATTAGCATCTTCCATTTCTTTTTTTATTCTGCTAATCTCCTCATGAAAATAATCAAACGGAGAACCAGGTTGATTTATAACAACTTGACGTAACAAACCCTATCAACAGTAATTGTTAGCTCTAGGACTCAACTTACCTTGAAAAGTTCTCGTAATTTTATTCTCTCTAAATAATCATCTATTGCTTTTTGTTGCTTTGTTCTTTGAAGATTAGCCATCCCAGAGGACTTACAAGTTAAGATGTTATTGTCTCCTAGCAACAATTCTATACTCTATTTAAAGCTCATTTGATGATCAAAGATCACTCAAATCAATGATCACAATCAAAATCAATGATCATAATCAAAATCAATGATCTGATCTGAATCAGCTAGTCTTAATTTTCAATTTATTATTGGAGGAGTGACCCGCGAGTAATGATATATTTTCAGCAGCAACAAGTCCCTTTGCATAATACGAGCTGAGAGTGAAATACAGATCAATCGACAGATAAATTCCTTTAAACAATATGAAAAGAAATTTTCTTTTATCGTGGCTGCTTTTGCTACTGCTGTTAGTAGTTCTGGAGTCCCAACCATCGTCATCTAGTCGTAAGTTGCACCAAGTTCCAGGAGATTTTATCCCCTCCAAATATAAATATGTATATATATATAATTATATATGTATATATGAATGTATATATGTACATATGAAAGTATATATTAATAGTATAATATTGCTTAAAATATTATTGTATATTTTAGCTGAATGGAAAAAGTGAAATATTACAAAGAGTTTTCCACTTATTTACATTGGAAGTGTCAAATATATATTCAGAATATTTGTTTATATGTATTTGTTTTTAGCACATACATACACAGACAAAACATTCTACGCTTATTAGCGGCATTTAACCCAGGAAACTGATATTGTATGAACGTATCACTTGAATTATTTAATATCTTGAGTTTTCTGCTTGCTGTATTTAAAGCAGGTGCATAGAACACGCCAAGAGTTACAATAGTTTATAACTGGGTGTTAGCATAATTGCTGATAATGCCATCTGTGTTTGTATACTATACCTCAGAAATTAGCATTCTTATAACCAATATCCTTTGAAGTACTAGTTATAAAATGCAATTGTTATGTATTCAAAGTGCTGTGTTTAAAATTGCCACTCTCTCTCTCTCTCTCTCTCTCTCTCTCTCTCTCTCATTTCAGAAGTACCTTTACAATTTAATGACACTACTTACAAAGTCACTTTAACAGAAAAAGACACATCTCAAAATGGTGTGTATGTATTAACAGTTGGATTCAATCGAAACTTAACCAGTGATCAAGAAGTAAACAACATTATTTTATTCGGTCACAATTCAGGAGATTTCTCCATTAATGTTGCTACTCGTGTCATTACAACTTCTACAATTTTATCTGCAGGAAAATATCAGTTCTTTATTGTAGTTTTATATGACAGTGTTAAAAGTATTGATATACTTGTTATGGTAGATGTCATTGCAGCTGGTAAGTAACTTCCATTTTGTAAAGTAGTATCTCTCATTTTTATATGTAATTAGATTCTGCATGTGAAACACAAGCATTTGGAAAATGTAGCCAGTTATGCCACCTCTCAAATTCCAGTCAAACTGGTTATACTTGTTCTTGTTTGAGCAGTTACACACTACAGTCTGATGGACTGACTTGTCTTGCAGAAGGTAAGTTAATCATATCTATATCCACTTTGAAAGTCATATAATTATATAAATATTGAAATTCTTAAGTGGGCTTTACATTGAAAGGAAATGGTTTGTTTACATGAAGACGTATAAAGCATTGTAATGTGTACATTATATATAGTATTTTAAGTGCTTAGGTTAGTTTAAGTTCTATTACAAAAATGTGACCTTAATTGGTGTTAGTTAATCTTCATATTGTTGGAAGCATCCATCCTTTGGTCCATCTATCCATCCATCCCTTATTCCCTCCATCCATCCATTTTTATAGCTCCTTCTCCTCTCATCCTGTTTTCATACGGAAATATAATTAGTAAACTTGACTTAAGCAAACGAGAGAGCACCCTTTTTTATCAGCTATCAGAAAATGACAGTTCAATTGATTTATTTGACTACAGTTATACTAACCAAGTAAGACATTAACTGCAACCTGTCAGTGAGTAAGATGTCCTTATGTAGCTTGAGTAAAATAAACATTAAGTACCTAAAATGTTACAAACTGAATGTTTCACATGACCTACACTAATAATATGCTGAAATATCATGTTACATAGTTAGTGTACACAGCATAGATAGCAGCTGCCAGTGTATAAACCGTTTCCCTCCAATATGGTAGTGCAAAAGGATGTTGATATGGTCAATCATTACTAACTTTAGTGATGAAATGTAATACTTTATCTTCTATGGGGAGTCTGATTAGATAGTAAAGCATGGTTAGAGTTGAGATATCTAGAATGTAGTAACAAGATATCATGGCATTGCTGAGTAATACTACAGAATATTGAAGAAGCTTTACAGACGTGTACCACACGTTGGTAAGGTTTGATACACATTAATTAGATTAGTAAGATTGTTTTCTGGTTCGTTGGAGTGTATCTTGTTCTAATGGATTGTTTTCACTCATTAGCATTTTGTTATGCTGTTGTAGTTGAATAATTCAGATACTTTCTAAAGATAGACAATGCTAAGTGTTTAACCAAATTAAGATATTAACTACAAGATACAACTCTTGAGAAATATGTTGTTCCCAACTATGTACTTCCACTATATATAGCTACTATTTATATTAATATTTGTTGTGTGACATCACTGTCTAGCCATTTATGAACTAATTTTTATAAATCATGCCAATATTATTGATATCACTTACTTCTCTCTCTCTTTCTCAAGTTGCTGTTCTATGTAGACCAGACGCGTTCATTAATTGCAGAAACTACATTAGGAGCTACTGGCACCGAAACAGTTCTTATCTCTGATGGACTTGGGCGTGTTGAAGGACTTGCTTTTGATTGGGTCTCTGGAAACCTTTACTTTAGCGATGTCTTATTGGGTACTATCCAACAATACCACACCTCAACTGGTCATGTGACTCCAGTTCTCTCTAACTTGAATAACCCTCGATCAATAGCAGTACTACCTGAAGAACAATACAGGTAACCAGCTGATCTGATATAATACTTGTCTCTGTTGTTCAGTTTTGCATGTAATAATGTGCTATTATATAATTATGTACAGTACGGCTGACCAACTGATGTTACCAGCTGCATAAGGCAATTAAACCTGTTTATTGTATTGTCTCACCCTTTGTCTCTCCATCCTTCTATCCTTTTATCTCGTTCATTATTGTAGCCTAATTTTATTTCTACCCACATAGTGCCATTCTTGTGCTAAATACATTAGGAGAGCAGGCATATTGCCACACTGACATATTATTCCTTAACAAGATGGCAGACATTTAGTGCGTGTTAGGTAGCTGCTTGGTTATGATTATGTCTTTATTCCATTAGACTATCTCCTTTAACACTAATACAATTAGCATCTTTGTCCTTAATAGTCCACTTCTCTTTCCCTCTCTCATATGTCTGCACATGATGACTTACAATTGGTTTGGTCTTTTTATAGAGAAGGAATTCACCAATAGAAGCCTTAATAAAAATAAAAATCCCATAATGGATTATTTGTGTGTATTTAGTGGGTGGTAGTGGAATGATGTGTCATCATGAGTTTGTTTAATTATGCAACAACTTGATGACTGATTCATCATTGATCTCAATGATGATCAGTTGATCCATATTGATTGTTTGATTGATTAGTTGATTCATCATTGATTTCAATGATTAATCAATTAATTCATCATTGATCATTTGATTGATCAGTTGATTCATTCATCATTGATTCATTGATTGATCAGTTGATTCATCATTGATTTCAACGATTTATCGTTTAATTATAGGTATCTGTTTTGGGTTGAAGGAACAACCATTTCTAATGCAACAATTAAAAGAGCATACATGAATGGATCCAATGTGGTTACCATAGCAACTAATGTCATCAATCCTGTTGCTATGGCAATAGATGTGGTAACTGATAAGATATTTTGGATTAGCAATGTTGGACAAGTGAACTGTGCCTCATTAGATGGCACTAACTTGGAGGTGGTCTTCACTGATGATGCTGTAATTTTCTCTGGTATAGCTGTGTTTGAGGACTGGATTTATTTGACTGAGTCCCTTAATAGAACAATAGTACGTGTCAATAAGTTCAACAGACCAGGTATTGTTATGATTTTAAATCATTATAATATCATTAAGTTCATTGTAGGATCACTCATAGTGAAATATGATATTAATGATGAATTAGAGACATTGAAGTCAATACATGTGATACATCCTTTACAACAAACATTTAGTGCATCAGGTAATCAAAGATTTCTGATAATATTACATGATCTATCTTATAGATGTTGATGAATGCCTTATTAATAATGGTGGATGCAATCAGGGTTGTGTTAATACACTGGGGTCATTCTATTGTGTGTGTATACATGGGTACGAGTTAAAAATGGACAAGAGAACATGTGTTAATTCAGGTATAAGGGATGGATGGATGGATGGATGGATGAATGAATGGATGGATGGATTAATGGACAAACAGGATGGAAGATGCCATTATATTGACTCTATTACTCATTTCAGAGATATGTCACCCGGCTGACCTAAACTGTCAACAAGGATGTGGTTTAGACAACACAGGGAATGTGACATGTACGTGTAACCCTGGTTACAGTTTAGCGAATGATGGTACATCATGTCAAAGTCAGTATAACTACCTATTATTATAATATATTGATTGTTAAATTATTGTTAGATGTGGATGAATGTGCTGTGAAGAATTTTTGTAGTCATGGATGTCATGATAAGATTGGCGGATTTCAGTGCAGCTGTCCTACTGGTTTGTTTCTTAGTTCTGATCAGCGGAATTGTATTGGTATGTTGATACAACTAACTAGTGCATTGATCTCTCTCTCTAACTCTCTCTCTCTCTCTCTCTCTCTCTCTCTCTTTCTCTCTCTTGCAGGATGTTCTATTAACAATGGGGGCTGTAGTCAACTTTGTATCACTAACTCTGATCATTACCAATGTCAATGTAGGAATGGCTACACCATAGGAAGTGATGGCTCAACTTGTTTTCCTGATCTACGTACGTATAATTATATTATGCTTCAATATCTCATATGCTCATCTCTCCAGCCTCTAAAATTCTCTTCTCCATTACAAGACAAGCTGCTAATGATCATATTGGTTCTATTATTGAAAGCACACTTAATGGACATCGCCAGAAAACTGTATTGTTTCCTTCATTTCAATCACAAACAGAGACAATACAAACTGGACTTGTCTTTGCAATGGATCTTGACGTCTCTGATAATATTTTGTACTACAGTGATAGGAATACATCCACATTATGGAAAGTTCAACTTGACAATGTGATAGCAGGTAATGATAAACGAGAAAAATTAGCAGATGGTGTGAAAGCTTGGGGCATGGTCTATGACTGGATTAATAAGTATCTTTACTGGACAGATGACAAGTAAGTTTGATACAAGCCTTCATTTTTATCATTTATTTTGTCCTAGATATGGCATGATAAAACGTGCAGCAACCAATGAGTCAACATTCATTGTTCAAACTGTCCTCACTGATCTTAATTCTCCAAGAGGAATCACTGTAGAACCTTTCTCCAAGTAAGAAACAAATCATTCGTATTCTGACTTTATGTTAACTCCTTTAGTTATCTCTACTGGACAGAAGGAGAGATGAACACATCACGTGTTGCTCGATCCTCTCTCTCTGACATTTCCTCAACTGTGAACACTTTTATCTCTCTTCCTTCAACTTCTTATCCAACTGGAATCACAATAGATTACTTAAATAACAAGTTAATATGGGCAGACCAGTCTAACAGGACAATCCAGTTTTCCACATTCAATGGCAATAACCATATGACATTTCTGACCACTTCTGAGGAGAGTAGACCCTTTCAATTAGCAATTACTGGTAGTACTTTATATTGGACAACAGAGGGAAGTAGTATGTTCAGTAAGACTACACTATATGATAGTACTGGTATTACATCACTGGATGTCTTTGGTCTCAGCAACAATCCACGATTATATGGAGTAACTACATTTGATGATAACAAGAGACCAGATAGTGGTAAGTTCTTAAAAGAGATGTCATCTTATCCTCTTCTCGTTAACAGGTTTCCATGTCTGTCTGGTTAACAGTCTCGGCTGTTCTCACTACTGTACTGTAAATAGCGAAGGAGAATCAGTTTGCTCCTGTCCAGCTGGATATAGCCTCTTGACTGACAAAAAAACTTGTGCAAGTAAGTAACTCTTTTGAATAATCATATCTTTTATTATCTTTGTAGATATTAAATTTTGTCCTGACCCTGCTGTATGTGAAGGAAACTTTGCAAATATCTGTAAGATCAATTACCTGTTTCTTTCTGTCTATTTACCTTGCTGTTTCTGTAGCTGGTACTCCATTTTTTCTGCAACCAAATCACAATGGTGGAACATTGAATTCACTAGAGAATCCATTGCAACAATCAGGACAAAGTAAGACTTATTATCCACTATTTGAACTTATTAATAATACAATCACGTTTCATTTGCAGGTGTTTCAAATTGTCAAGTTGTGTCAATACAATATTTAGACTTTAGCTGTCAATACACACAAATAAATGCAACTTTATTTGGAGTAATGGGAACACAGTATGTCCTTAGTTCTATCCATTCGTCACTCCTCCATCCATCCATTCATCCATCCATCCATCCATTCATCACTCCTCCATCCATCCATCATTCATCCATCCATCCATTCATCTATCCATTCATCACTCCTCCATCCATCCATTCATCAATATAGATTAATTGGACTAGATATTGATAATCCATCGTGGGGTCTTCTTAATGGGAGGACAGTCACGGTTAAGTTAGAATGTTCTAATATTCAGTTCTGTGTTAACTTTGAAATATCTACAGCAAGCAGAGGTTTGATAATCTTTTAACATCAGTGAATATATTACTCTATATGTCCTATCAATAGCGATCAGCTGTGGATTTAGTAACGGAGGTTGTTCTCATTTTTGTACAGTTGATTTTAGTCCCATTCCTGTATGTTCATGTCCTCATGGAATGGTTCTTGGACAAGACGGCTACTCTTGTATCAGTAAGCCATTCAGATATCCTTCATCCTCATTCATCTTGTGTACTTCTCTGTTCAGATCCCTGTGACCCAAATCCTTGTCAAAATGGAGGGATGTGCAAGCTGACACTAGGTGGTTCTACATCATGTGAATGCAGTAATTACTACACTGGTCCATTTTGCTCTATTCCTCCTCAACCAAACTGTCCTGGAGATCTTTGTCGTGCAATTTATCAACCTTCAATTTCTGTCCAACGTTTTGATAGCGGTGATCGTGTGAATGTCCCAAGATTATCTGAAGGATATTGCTCTACTATCGGAGGATATTGTGTAGGGGAAGAAGAAAGAGCTGGAACAGATTGTCCAGCTTGTCAGTGTGGTCCTAATCTTATTTACCAATATGAGACAAAGAAATGTGACAATTTAAATGGAGGTAAAAAGTTCAATTGCTTTTTATTTCAATTCTCATTACTTCATCGCTGTATAGGTTGCACTTATATGTTTTCCCAGTCAACTACAGCTGCACCAACTCTCTATATCTCTTCTACTAACCAGTTGTTGTCCGTAGCAACTAAAAATCAATTACCCATTGTTCACACTTCAACAGGAAATCCACCTAATGATAATTGTACTGTAGGGACAATGGAAGTTAATACTGGTAATGGATGGATTGGTATTACATCTAATGGTGTAATATTAACAAGGACTGAAGGAAATACTTATCTTCAGGTATGTTTGTGTGTATTAGTAAATTGATCAGAGTTGATTCTCATTTGATCATTTGTAGCATCAGTTATACAATTGACATTGATCGGATTTGATTTCATGTTCTTGTATCTTGATTTCTCTACACTAGATGGGTTCTCAAGTACCAGTCAACCATTTATCTGGTCAGTTAATAAGAGTCAACTTAGTCTGCCCTAGTGGAAACAGTGGATGTCTCCTATTTCGTTTCCATGGTAACAGCACTGATATTGCTCAATCAAGTAAGTCTTGGTGATGAATACAGAAAAGACATTGATTGTTATTTATTAATTTCATTATCAGACACAGCTGGATCTTGTAATGATTGTGAGGCATATTTTGAAGGATATAAAGATCTAGGTACATGTTGAGTGCAATATAAATATAAAAGATTAATATGTCATCTAGGTATTCCATCATTTTTGAGACCTACATCAAATGATCAACCCCTTACTGATAGGACTCTAATGTTTAATGGACAAGGTATTATGCATATGGATGGACAGATGTATGGATAGATCAACATTTGTATGGACAGATAGATAAACAAATGGACAGATGAACATAATACATTCATATTTCATGTTACAGAATTACAAGGTTGTAATGAAGTCCAAGTTAGTTACTATGACAACGACAGTTGTGGTCTTATACCAGTAGAAGGAAATATAATATATGTTACACAGAGCAGGTATAAATTAATATTGTAATGTTTATATATTTCTTCTCTCTACGTTTAGTGTAAAAGGAAGAAACATTGACAACAGGTCCAATATTTGGAACAACATTATCGGAAAAATTATCAACATAACTATCAATTGTTCCAATAACAAAATACATTGTCTCCTTCTACAAATTGTTGAACCTATTACACAAGGTAAACCAATTCATTCTTTGTCCATTCATCTATTTTAACTGTCTTATCCTAGATCCATGCTCTTCTTCCTGTGCAAATGGGGGTAACTGTACCTCTCTTGGAGAAGCAGGTTACCACTGTACCTGTCCAACTGGTTTTACCGGTCCAAATTGTTCCAACATTGATTATTGCTTATCTCACAATTGTCTCAACAATGGAACCTGTATTAATGGGCCTGGGTATGCTTCATGTTTATGCCCCCCTAATACCATACCACCATATTGCATTGGACCCGATGACAGAAATTTAGGTCCCTGTATTCTAGACCCTTGTGATAATGGAGGAACCTGTATCGAAGAAGGGTCTAAAGCTTACTACTGTCAGTGTCCCATTGGATTTACAGGACTCCATTGTAACACACCAGACCCATGTTCAAGTAGTCCTTGTCCGGAAAATGCCACTTGTGTTCCAATGGGATCTCAATATAAGTGTTACTGTCCTCAGGGTCAAAGTTCACCTGGTTGTGTCAACATAATTACTCAATGTGAGCCTAACCCTTGTCTTAATGGAGGTAATTGTACAGCATCAGGAGAGAACTATACTTGTGAGTGTGCACAAGGTTTTACTGGTATTAATTGTACAATCATTGATGTTGGAACACCTGATCCTTGTAGCACAAGTCCATGCCAGAATGGAGGAACTTGTCAGCTTTATAACATGGAAACGTATACATGTATCTGTCCACCAGGCTTCACTGGAACCAACTGTACTATTGACATCAATGAATGCGATCCTAATCCTTGTAACAATGGGACTTGTAATCAAGGATCTCCAGGAACATATACATGTATCTGTCAACCAGGCTTCACTGGAACCAACTGTACTATTGACATCAATGAATGCGATCCTAATCCTTGTAACAATGGGACTTGTAATCAAGGATCTCCAGGAACATATACATGTATCTGTCAACCAGGCTTCACTGGAACCAACTGTACTATTGACATCAATGAATGTGATCCTAATCCTTGTAACAATGGGACTTGTAATCAAGGATCTCCAGGAACATATACATGTATCTGTCCACAAGGCTTCACTGGAACCAACTGTACTATTGACATCAATGAATGCGATCCTAATCCTTGTAACAATGGGACTTGTAATCAAGGATCTCCAGGAACATATACATGTATCTGTCCACAAGGCTTCACTGGAACCAACTGTACTATTGACATCAATGAATGCGATCCTAATCCTTGTAACAATGGGACTTGTAATCAAGGATCTCCAGGAACGTATACATGTATCTGTCCACCAGGCTTTACTGGAACCAACTGTACTATTGACATCAATGAATGCGATCCTAATCCTTGTAACAATGGGACTTGTAATCAAGGATCTCCAGGAACATATACATGTATCTGTCCACCAGGCTTCACTGGAACCAACTGTACTATTGACATCAATGAATGCGATCCTAATCCTTGTAATGATGGGACTTGTAATCAAGGATCTCCAGGAACATATACATGTGTCTGTCCACCAGGCTTCACTGGAACCAACTGTACTATTGACATCAATGAATGCGATCCTAATCCTTGTAACAATGGGACTTGTAATCAAGGATCTCCAGGAACATATACATGTATCTGTCCACCAGGCTTCACTGGAACCAACTGTACTGTTGACATCAATGAATGCGATCCTAATCCTTGTAACAATGGGACTTGTAATCAAGGATCTCCAGGAACATATACATGTATCTGTCCACCAGGCTTTACTGGAACCAACTGTACTATTGACATCAATGAATGCGATCCTAATCCTTGTAACAATGGGACTTGTAATCAAGGATCTCCAGGAACATATACATGTATCTGTCCACCAGGCTTCACTGGAACCAACTGTACTGTTGACATCAATGAATGCGATCCTAATCCTTGTAACAATGGGACTTGTAATCAAGGATCTCCAGGAACATATACATGTATCTGTCCACCAGGCTTCACTGGAACCAACTGTACTATTGACATCAATGAATGCGATCCTAATCCTTGTAATGATGGGACTTGTAATCAAGGATCTCCAGGAACATATACATGTATCTGTCCACCAGGCTTCACTGGAACCAACTGTACTGTTGACATCGATGAATGTGATCCCAATCCTTGCCAAAATGGAGGCAGTTGTATTAATCAGCAGTCTGGTTTTCGTTGCAATTGTGGACCTGGTTTTATTGGGTCTACATGTTCTGAGAGTAAGTAAAGGAAATCAATCAATTATAAACTCTTGTTAATTTGGGATCCATTTTTAGCATGTCCTTCTGGAAAATTTGGTCAAAATTGTGCAGATCAGTGTAACTGTGAAAATGGAGCAGACTGTGATCCTATTGGTGGGAGATGTATTTGTAAGACAGGCTATACTGGAGAGAGATGTGAAAATCGTAAGTGTTAGAAGTTTTATAACAAATTGTATATCTACTTTTATTCTTACAGCCATTTGTAATCCTTCGTGTCTAAATGGAGGGCAATGTACTAGTCCTAACTCTTGTCTTTGTCGCGATACTTACACTGGTGCTATATGTGACTCAAGTTAGTTACCATAGCAACAACTAATAGTATTACCTTATTCTTTATTTAGGGATTTGTACTAGTAGTTTCTGCAATGGACGTGGTGTATGTGATTTGGATCTCAACGATCGACCCTTCTGTGTGTAAGTATCAAATCATGTGACTATATCATGTGATTGTCATGTGATTATATTATGGTGTCTGTCCAGATGCTTTGATGGTTTTACTGGTGATCAATGTGATCGACGAGAACCATTGACTGCTGCTGAAAAAGGAGGCGTGTCAGCCAGTGTTATAGTGGCTGTACTGATTCTTATCATAATTGTAACTGCTGTTCTTTTCTTCTCATGGAAGTAGGCGGAGACATTCAAATTTTCAATCATTAATTTCTTATTTTTTCTTTAGGGTTGTATATCCTTATTATCGTAGGAAAAAGTCTCGGTCTACTATGTGGTATTTGGACTCAACATTAGTACATGAAAATCCAGCTGCTGCCGAAGTCTTATTGCAGAAAACTTCAGAATCTATTAACTACTCAGAGGTAAGTTGACTATTATGTGACCAACACAATAGTCACATGACCAACCTTATGATCATGTGATATATTCCTTGTAGAGAGGACTTAAAAAGCCATTGGACAATCCCTTATATGGTACTGTTCCAACACGAGAGAATATAGAAGAAGATTCTATTAGTATCAGTTCTAATGAGGATTTCCAGACCTCCTTTTATGAATTTCCAACTGATAATGAGCCTCGATATAATGCTAATGTCATACCCAATGCCGTTATAGTTAATAGATATGTTGATACTGGGAGTCCAGATAGTACGGGAGAAACCTCTCCTATCCCAAACCCTCGGCAGGGAGAGGAGTCAAATAGTCCATCACAAACTCAATGTAAGATTTACATATCAGGAAGTAACAATGACAAAGATGGAACCATTCTATAAACACTTTATAAGTGAATAATGTAATAAATGAAGAGTGTATTTTATTATCAATCAAAATTAATTATTATATCAACATTGTATTATATATCTTTCAAATGGCCTAGCCAAAATTGTCTGAATTTTTTTGTGTGTGTACACGTATTGTCATGTGTGCCGAAATTTTTCTACCTATCAATGAATTTAATAATATCACTTGAATTATTTATTGTATTTTATTGTCTAATTGATATTGATATTCTTTACATGTTTACATGTTTTTTTAGCAAGAAAGTTTTTGATTTTGAAGAAACATGCAACTTCTAAGCAATTCAATAGTTAATTAACTGTATATGACAATTAATTAACTGTACATAAGTTAATTAACTATTAAATGCTTCATTGAGAATACTGACATCTTCCACATCGTGAGCAAGTGTAACTGAAAGTAAAGGATTAGAAGACATTGCATCACATATGACACCATGAGCATATGGATGACCAGACCAAGCTCTGCGAGATATCTAAGAAAAATGGATGGATAGTTAGTGAATGGATAGATACACGAATGGATAAAGACTAGTGAATGGATGGATGGAAGTACACAATATATGAATGGATGGATGGATAGAAGTACACAATATATAAATGGATGGATGGATGGAAGTACACAATATATGAATGGATGGATGAAGTACACAATATATGAGTGGATGGATGGATGGAAGTACACAATATATGAATGGATGGATGAAGTACACAATATATGAATGGATGGATGAAGTACACAATATATGAATGGATGGAAGTACACAATATATGAATGGATGGATGTAAGTACACAATATATGAATGGATGGATTGAAGTACACAATATATGATGTAATTGTCTTACTCCATTCATAACATCCCAATACAACATTTTTTTAGCTCTATCAGCAGCGTCCTATATAAATTTAACACAGTACTCTAATAATAATACTGATATTGTACCTCAGTACCATCTAAGACAAGACCAAATCCTCCATTAATAACCTCTCCCCTAACATATATCAAAAGATTGTTTGAATAATTGTACCAACCTCCTTACCAGCCTACTCCTCCTCCATTGTGAATAGCTACCCACGTAGCACCACGAAATGAACCTCCAATTACATTTTGAATTGCCATATCTACACGTTATAAAGATCAGGTAAGCTAATGATAACCAGCTGACCTGCACAGAACATTGAACCATCCTCAATATTAGATGTCTCCCGAAAAGGACTAGAGGAGTTAAAATTTAGTTCATTCTCTCTCTCTCTCTCTCTCTCTCTCTCTCTCTCTCTCTCTCTCTCTCTCTCTCTCTCTCTCTCTCTCTTTACCTATCTGTACCACTGACATCATGGTGATCACGACTAAGTACAACAGGCCCCTAATAGTTAATTAATTAATTATTACCAGGTGTCTATAAATACCTTTAGTTTTCCATCAGCAATAGCTTGATTAAAAGCTAAGGCTATTTCAATTCTCCCTTCCGCATTAGAGTAAAGAATACGAGCTTGAGATCCTACAACCTGAAAATAAAACCCACATAACCAGTTTACTAAACCAGATTAGCCCGTACAAGTTTATGTTTTGAGGCCTCTCTAATCCACCTGCAATTATCTTCATATTGTTGTTGAAATAATTCTGAGACTATAGGAACAGGAATGAGACTGAGTCACATGACTATCGTGTAACACATACCTCCTTTAGCAATAATACCCTCTAGAACTTGTAATGCTATATTGTCAGTGATTTCAAGATCCGAGGGTAAACCAGAGGTACACACCCACCTAAATGAGATAACAACTCTCTACTATTGTGAAGCTATCTTTGTACCTGAAGGGCCCAAATCCCAAAGAGAAAATATCGCTAGAAGAGAAGACAATAGAAATAATGATAGTCAAATACAATGACACTATACCCCATTATATGTTGCACATAAGAGGGATAAAGAAAGTCTTGTGGACCTCCTCCTGGTTTTAAAATAGCTGCACCTAATTTAGTATAATAAACAGTTGTTTATTTATGTACTGTATGTCTGTACCTGCTCGACTAGCTTCTAAGAGGAAGGCATTACCATAATCCCAGAAATACATACCAGCTGAAGACAGAGTATTAATAGCTGTAACTTGTCTTCTCAAACTAAAGAGATAGAGAGAAGATTGTCTCAATTATATCTTGTTATTAGTACCTTTCTTGAACGAGATCTTTGAAACGGGCAGGATCAGTTTTCAGAACAGCCTGAGCCTCTTCAAAATCCAATTGAACTGGGTAATATCCACCACCAAACGGGTTATGTAAACTGGTTTGATCTGAACCTAAATCAACTAATAATTCGCCTGACTGGTTGTACTCATGTACTAATCGTTCCCTGTTAAAAAATAATTAAAACTAAAGACAAATAAAAATTGCAGACTAACCATAAATCCACAATGTTGCCATGGTAACCGAGACTAAGTGGCTTCATCTCTTGACGAGCTTGTCTAATTGTATAATTAGAAATGTTCATAAACTAATTAGTTAAAATACTTACCTAATACGACTTACACAATTATCCAAGTTGTCAGTCCATTCCATTAGCCAACTGAGAGAGAGAGAGGAGAGAGAGAGAGAGAGAGAGAGAGAGAGAGAGAGAGAGAGAGAGAGAGAGAGAGAGGAAGGAAATTCTATTTAGTCTAGTCTTTCTCTTACCCCTGCTCATATCTTTTTGTTAGTGCTGCTTTATTGACTTCTGCTATTACTCCAACACATCCAGAAATGACAGCTGCTTTAGTTTGAGCCCCACTCATACCTCCGAGACCAGATGTAATAAAAACCTACAATAATAAACAACATCACAATAAAAGAACTCGTACCTTTCCAGCCAAGTTTCCAGTCCCTAGATACTTTCTACCAGCATTTAGAACAGTCAACTATAAACTCAAAATTTATTTCTATTAATTATATTCACTAACTAACTGTTGTTCCATGAACAATGCCCTGTGGACCGATATAGCAGTAACTACCAGCTGTCATCTGACCATACAATGTCACACCCAGAGCAAACAACTTATCATACTCCTCACGAGATGAGTAGTTAGGTATTACCTTAAAAATATAGACACTGATAGCATTGGTACAATGGAGGAGGTGCATTGGATATGGCATTGGTACAATGGAGGAGGTGCATTGGATATGGCATTGGTACAATGGAGGAGGTGCATTGGATATAACATTGGTACAATGGAGGAGGTGCAATGGATATAACATTGGTACAACAAAGTCATATGCTCAATAAACCTACACTATTAGTACCACGCCTACCATTCCATTAGTAATAACACAACGAGGTGCCATAGGGTGACTAGGAAATAAACCCATAGGATGTCCAGAGTACATCACTAATGTTTGCTCTTCAGTTAACTGAGAGAGATAATGCATAAGATACCAGAACTGAGCCCAATTAGATAGAACTTGACCATTACCTCCATAGGTCACCAACTCTTGAGGAAACTAGAAAAATGTATCGTATATGTTTATATGTACATATACCTGTGCAACATCTGGATCCAGATTGTTCATTATCATATGCATTATTGCAGCTGCTTGCTTACATTTTGTGGGGTATTCATCAATAGGATATGCTCTGTAACAAGACATGTCACAAGTGGGTGAAATTATAATAATGACCACACCCACTTCATTCTAATCTGCGGTAGGAAACGGTACATGTATATGTGTCCATATTGTTCCAGTTCTTGTGCAAATTCTGACGCAAGCGTGGAGTGTAAATGAGAAGGGATGTAGCGTAAAGCATTCTTCAATGCTAACTAAACAAAGAGAACAATTTATGTCTTTATATTTTGTCTTCATTTTTTGTTGCTTACTCTCTTTTCATCAGCAGTTAGATTAGGATTCCTCACAGGAGCATGATTTCCTGGTTCTCTAGGTCTCTTTGGAGGAAGAGGATCTACAGGCAGACCACAACAGAGTTCCTTAAGAGTAGCCATCTAAACTTGTGATGGTCTGATTCCGGCGGTTCCGCCCACACGTGTCAGGCGGCTCAGGCCCACACACCTACCGACACACCCTCTTTATTTTCTCCTTCTATCACACAATAAATCATGTCTAGTTCTTTTAGAGTCTTTGTAAAACCAATTACAGAGTTTGATGATAAAAAGGAAACTGTTGCTTTACCGGTCACGAATGATCGCCAAACAATCGAAGAGTTAACGACGGATTTAGTCAAAAGACTAAATCTTAAAGGGAAACCTGAGTCTAACTACGAGCTTAGACTATCAAAAAGTGACGTACTGTTGGATCAGACTAGTGTGGCTCGTGAAATACTTCAAAACGAAGATTCATTGGTGTTATGTAAGATTTATAGTAACAAGCTGCTCTAATGTAAACTATGAATTTGAATAGCTTCTCTCTCTCTCCTCAGGTCCTGTAGGATTTCATCGTCACAGTAAGAGAGATGAATCTGAATTAAAGAAGTCCATTTACCACATGTATGTGATCCAGTTGTATTATAATAAGTAGTATATTACATTCATATGTTAAAGTACTATATTCACAGAGTAAAAGGAGTTGTGGTTTTATAAATCTTTAATCTTTTCACAGAAATTGTCAACAGCAACAATTAAGATTCCATCTTCCCATCAAAGTAACAACTGATAACTGATAACTACTAGTTTACACTTTTGTCTTCTCTTCTTGTTGTACTTCCTCTCTCTCTCCCTTCCTCCTTTTAGTATCTTGAACTAGATGGTTACTCACTGACTATTGAAGATCTTATAGACATTGGACTTGGTCGTTGTTATGTCAAGTTGTCTGATAAAGCTATAGAGGGAGTCAAACAATCAAGAAAGATTATTGACAATATTGTAGAGAGCGAGAAAGGTACTTGATTTGGAAATGATCGCTAATGATACATGATCTAATTTAGTTCTATTATGATTTGATTACTGTTGATTTCACTTTGATTCTAGCGGTTTATGGACTTAACACTGGATTTGGACGTTTTGCCTCTGTACCCATAGCCAAAGAGAAAGGAATGTAAGTAGATGATATATTTAGTGATCTAGTTTGTCTTCTCTATTAGTGAACTTCAAGAGAACCTAATCCGATCTCACGCTGCTTGTATTGGTAATCCACTTTCTCTTTTGAGGACTCGAACTCTGGTAACCCTTAGGATCAATGTACTGGCCAGGGGCTGCAGGTATGATAGTAACCAAAAAAATTGTAACAATATTTCTATCAAAATTGTTTTCACAGTGGAATCAGATTAGAAACTCTCCTACAACTTATAGATGGATTAAATGGTAAGTATATCACAGCTGTTAATATTCTTACTATTTTATCTTCCTCTCTCTTCTCAGCATCTTGTCTTCCTTTGATTCCAGAGAAAGGTACGGTTGGAGCTAGCGGTGATCTGGGTCCTCTTGCCCACTTAGCTCTTGGATTCATGGGAGAAGGTGAAATGTGGGGACCCAAAACTGGTTGGGGCAATGCTCAAGAGGTACGTAACTGGTATCAGCATTGTATTTATCTGGTATTTATAACTTGACTGACAGGTTTTGCATTTACATGGCCTTAGACCTATAGCTTTACAAGCAAAGGAAGTAAGTATAATTTGTGCAGTGGATGTGGGTGTGGCACTAATCTTACTATCTTTTCATCTATTAGGGGTTGGCATTAATTAATGGGACACAATTTATTTGTGCACTTGGCTCTGAGGCACTCTATAGAGCAGAGATTATTGCTAAACAAGCTGATGTTGTGGCTGCTCTATCTATTGATGTGTTACAAGGTACACCAGGACCTTTTGACCGAGGTAAGGACAGAAGACAGATTAATGAAGAAAGTTCTACTGTAAAGAAAACTAGATATGATTTGAATTATATCACAACAAGAGACTTTTCATATTTTATAGATATTCATATTCATAGACCTCATTATGGTCAACAACTAGTTGCAGGAAGACTGCGATCTTTACTTGACTCTAATGTGTATCCATCAGAAATAAGAGGTAAGGTTTGAGATTATGTCACTTAATTTGTTATACTTGTATTTCTCTTTAGAGGGACATAGAAATTGTTCTCGTATTCAAGACCCTTACACAATGCGATGTGTTCCTCAAGTCCACGGTATTGTCCATGATACTTTGACATTTGTACGAGGGATCCTAACTACGGAGATCAACAGTGCCACAGATAACCCAGTAAGATAAACATACCTCTCATGTTCACTGTGCTGTTGTTTTAAAGATGGTACTGGCTAACAGAGGAGAGACTATTTCCGGAGGTAACTTTCACGGAGAGTATCCAGCTAAAGTAGGTGCATTACAAGTTTCAGCTGACTTTATTTTCTATAGGCATTAGATTATTTGGCTATTGGGATTCACGAAATAGCTAATATTAGTGAACGACGTCTCGAAAGAATGGTACATCCAGGTTAGAATTACATCACTTGACTATCATGTGATTGTATGCTTTTAGCCTACAGTGGATTACCAGCTTTTCTGGCTAAAGATGGTGGTTTAAATTCAGGTACATGTAATAATGTCTACAATTATTATGATCAGTCTGTATTATTATGTAGGGTTTATGTTAGCACAAGTCACAGCAGCTGCTTTGGGTAAAAAAATAATACTATTTGTTCATTGATACTTGTCTGTTAATGTTGTTTCAGTATCTGAGAACAAGGTCCTGACACATCCTTCATCTGTTGACTCTATTACTACATCAGCTGGGACGGAGGACCACGTCTCAATGGGAGGATTTGCTGCTAGAAAAGGGCTCAATGTTGTTGAGAATGTAGAAGGAGGTCAGTCAATGTAATCTGATCAAGTTGTTACTTCATCTAACTTAGTGGTTGCTATTGAGTTATTGGCTGCTTGTCAGGGGTTAGAATTTCATCGTCCAAAGAAGACCACTAAACCTTTAGAAGAAGTATATAAATTAGTCCGTTCTGTTGTTAAAAGTTGGGATAAGGACAGATTTATGGCACCAGATATAGCAGCTGTAACCAATTTACTTCAAGAAGGAAAAGTAAATACTTCAACATCACTTCTGTATATGTCTTATTACATTATTTTTAGGTATGGGAGGTTGTCTCTCCCTATATTACTGCCTATGAAGAGGCTGTTCCAACTAATATTTAAAGAAATAAACTCAAAGATACCAACTGAGTCATATCATTTCATTTTTCAGCATAGATAAGTTTTATTATTAATAATTTTTATTATAATAATTTATTGCAAGTCTTTCCAGTTGTGTCCTAATTTATTTGCCTCCTGCCTTTCTGATCTGATTAAATATTTGTGCGTATTGAACCATGCTATCTGCTGGTGCATACCGACCATCCAGTGACTTCTGGACATGATCCGGTATTGTAATATGTACTGGTGTGTGAAGTAATGATTTAGTAAGTTCTGTGAGTGGTTCCCACGCTGTTCTAATTATACAATCATCCTTGTCCTCAACCTAAATAACAATTAATAAACAAATTTATAAGATTAGTTTTATTAAGACAGTAATCAACTTTAATGTTATAAACCTGTTTCTAAAACTTGTAAGACGACTTAAATGATATTCAATAAGTCCAGCTGTATACTTACCTCTACAATGATAGCTTTGCTTGTGTTACTGAAAGTCACTGATGCAAATTTAACAATGTATTTCCCTTTGACTTCATGTCGGAAACCTTTAGCTTCCACTTTAAGAGGTTTACGAGGAGTATAGAAAGGCTTTAAGTGTGTAAAGATGGTATCTAAAGTGTTATCTGCTACGAGACAGAGGTAAGAGGGATCTACCACGGTAAATGTACTCCTTGGATATTCAGTACTGTGTATGAAGTAGACGTTCTTGCCTTGAGTACTAGAAACTAAAACAGAATGCAATTATAAAAATAATGCTGTATTTATTGAGCATGAACGCCTCTAATTATACATCCGGCAGAAACATTAAATTCTTTACTGAGAAAAATTGACACGTGTGGTAACAATGTTGATATAATTCAAACGTCATTTGGCAAGTGTGCTAGATTATTGCTACTGTAATCTAATTATTGCAATATAATGTGGTCTAGATTTACCAGTAGCTGCTGTAGATTGTAAAACCTCACAGTCAATGATCCAATTTCCCAGAGTCGTACTACCTAGTAGTTCAAGCCGTTTTTGAAGCATTTCTAATGCCTGACTGGTGTTAAGACTCTCAGGATAGGCCCACTGGACTATACTATATTTGTAATAGATACCACATTAGTAGTATTAAAGATAGTACTTACCAAGATACTCCCATTATAACAATTAAATTAGTAAATTAAATTTAACTCGTTCGCTACAGGTTAAATGTTAACCACACGTGTCATAAGTCGCGTACTTTATGAATTATAGGCGCATTGCGCCGTTCCCATTCTTCTATTAGTGTGGTTTAAATCTACTTTACAGGTTTCTGGGCTTAACCACTGAAGAGGAAAGTAGTGATAAACACTTATCACGTTTGAGCTCGAGCTGCCAATATGGAGAATGTTGCTGCAATTGTGTTTGTACTCTCTTCATGCCTTGTCTTTATTTGCACTGCTCATTATGGAGGTAATTTTTAATGCAATATTTTAACTCAAGAATTCTCTTCTATAATATCATAGGATTGAGATATATTCCTCATGTTGGAAATATAGCTATAGGTAGACCAATCAAGTCTTCCTCAACATGTGGACTAGAGAATCAGGAACAGTATTGTTTTCCAGAGCCCACAGAGACTTGTGGAATATGTGACAATAGTATAAATTGGTTGGCTCATCCTTCACATTTAATGACAGATGCTGGAGACTCAGTTCATTCTCCATACGATAGGACATGGTGGCAATCAGAGACCAATGTATCTTATGTGATCATAAACAATGATTTTGGAGCCACTTTTTTCTTCACTCACATTATTATCTCTTTCAAATCATGGCGTCCAGCTGCTATGATTATTGAAAAATCTTTAGACTATGGAACAACATATAAACCAATGCAATATTATTCCACTGACTGTGAAGGTGATTTTGGTCTCCCTGATGATTCCAATAGCACTATGTCTTCAAGTGTGTCATGCACATCAAAATATTCACAACCCTCTGCTGGTGAGGTAAGATTCAGAGTTTGTGTCAATTGGATTTTTGAGGTTGATCTCATTAACGCTAGTTGTGGTGTCTGTACTTCATTAGTTAATGAGTTTAGGATTATTTATTAACGTACAATAATTAAAACTGTCCCGTTACATACACACAGCTGCAACATCTCTCCTTATCTCCAGGTTGTGTATCAGACATCAACTAGCGCAACTCAGCCAAATTTGTCTGATTCCGGCTACTTAGATAATATTACACTCACTAATCTACGAATACGTCTGTTAAGATTTCATCGTCTCCCTGGCAACAATCCTTCTGATCCTCAGACAGCTGTGAGACAATTTTATGCAATATATAATATTGATGTTTTTGGGTGGTGTTTTTGCAATGGCCACGAGACTACATGTGATTTCTTTGAAGAAGAAGCAAATACATCTAATATGGTTAGTGATCATGTATTTAATGATTTCCATTTTTAAGACAATTTTTGTCTTAAAAATAAATTTATGTTAATTTATTATTTGTATCCACTCACATTATAATGTATCGAAGTTATGATAGATATGATCTTTCCATGGTGACCTGATCAGCGTAACGAGAGTTATGTAGATCGTAGAGTTAATTAACATATATGACTTTAATTAGATGCATACTGTTGCTATGCGTAACTAGGTTGTATCGGCTATTTAACATATCATTTGTCAGTAACGTAGATACTTATTTGACGTTGCCATGACAAGTACATTCCGTGAGATAAACGTATTGATGTGTTTTTGGACTGTGTTATAAATAGATTAGTCTGTGAGTAATTTGATTGTAATAAAATAATCTTAATAATGACAACAGTTTACATCTGATTACATAATCATCTTTTAAATGTTTTTAATTAGAGCTGTGACTTCAAAGGATATAAATGTTTTTTTTGATGATAATATATTATCTTGTTACCATAGTTATTGTTGCCTTAGATATTGTTACCATAGTTATTGTTACCATAATTATTGTTACCTTAGATATTGCTCACTGTTGTCATGGGAAGACTGACATCACATATTTTTAAGTACATAATAGCACCCATATATATGTTAATGTATTAACATATAGTACTAAAGAATTCATGACATGTAAATAAATGAATCATGTGATATGTGATATTAATTGATATTATTGCATATATGAGCAGGTGTTTGGTGTTGTTTAGTGTTATATCATGTTTTATAAGAACGGATTGCTCCTGACAAATCTAAGCCCAAAAATGTGTATTATATTTCACTTATTACGTGACATTGTTGCATTGTTGATCAAACAGACCAATTAATGATATGAGTAAACATGTAATGATATCACCATACAAGTATTTTTGCAGGTACCATCTTTGTGTAGGTGTACTAACAACACATCTGGAAAACAATGTGAAAATTGTTTACCTAACTTTAATAATGCTCCCTGGAGAAGTGGATTTGATCCTACGTTTACTGGTTGTCAAGGTAAGATCTTTTTATTAATAAATAAATCATTTCTTTATTTAGAATGTAATTGTTATAATCATTCCGATACTTGTCATTATGACTCAACTATTAAAGAAGGGATCTGTGAAGATTGTAAGCACAACACAGCTGGTGCTAACTGTGAGAAATGCTCTCCCGGACACACTCGTAATAGAAATGTAAGCATGTCTCATTCCAACACTTGTAAAGGTGAGTAATACATCAAACAATTAAACGTCTTTTAATCCGAGTTTGTTCGGTGTTCTTAGAGTGTCAGTGTAATCCAGCCGGTATCTTAACTAATACAACGTGTTCCAGTGAGAATGGGACTTGTCAGTGTCTACCTAATGTTGAAGGAGATCGATGTCAAACATGTAAATCAGGATTTTATAACTTGTCTGCTGCTAACCCACAAGGATGTCAAGGTATATCCATTACTTCATACATGTCCATTGATCCATTGATTATATTCCATCCATCTATCACTGTTTTTATCCGTCCATTTTGTAGATATATTCATATTTCATGTATCCATTTATTCTTTATCATAGCTTGCTCTTGTCCATCATGTGAATTGTATACTGGTCGGTGTCTTTGTCAACCTTCTAATAACACCTGTTGTCCATATGACCAATATCATAATGGTACCACATGTGTGTCATGTGATTGTCATGTTATGGGGTCCCATGGAGTGTGTCATGAAGATGGTAGATGTGTATGTAAACCAGGAGTGGGTGGAGTCAAATGTGATCAATGTCTTGATGGGTACCATTCTCTCTCAGACGAAGGATGTACCCCTTGTGGTTGTGACCCAGATGGAAGCAATGATCCTTCTACTTGTGATAGAGATACTGGAAAATGTGATTGTTTGCCAAAAGTTGAAGGCAATAAATGCAATCGTTGTCCAGCTGGTACATTGGGACCAATCAAAGATGCTGCCCTCCATTGTATTCCATGTTACTGTAATGGATACTCAAGTCAGTGCGAGTCTGAACCTGGATGGTACTGGGCTGAGTCTTTGACGGAGTTTGAGAACGAGTCAAGTATACAGGAGTGGCATGCCAATGCAGATATATCCTTCAAGTGAATAATTATATTGTCAATATAATTAATCAATTAATTAATTAATTAATTATATTATAATATAATATTGTCTTTTACTGGAAGAGTTCAATTAATGATATTATTTTTTATTATTTCCCTTTTTAGTAATGGATTAGTTGTTAAAGCTGTAGACTCCGCCCAGTCTTTACGTCTCTATTTTCCCACATCATACCTACAAGACAAGCGAACAGCTTACAGTCTTTATCTCTCCTTCACCATAATGCTTCCCTATCACCATAGCAATAGCATGTACCTCGAATTTATTGGTAAGCCAGGTCGTCTCCGCCGAAGACTTAGGAAAATACTTGATACGTCTGGTATTAATCACAAGGTATTAATTTATTGACGTACATTGTATAGGTACTTTGTGTATTGTATTAGGTTGCTATGACAGCAGAAGGATTTACTGAGGAGGTATTTTTTTCTAAGACTGCAACTGAAGATGATGTTAGAATGGCTTTGTCTAATTTGACATCAATAAGAATAGTTGTGACTTTCGGATCAGTAAGTAATGGTTACAATTAATCGATGAATGGATGGACTGATAGATAAATGAATGAATGAATGGATGAATGGATGGATGGATGGATGGATGGATGGATGGATGAATGGATGGATGGATCAAAAGATAGACAGATGGGTAGATGTTGACTCTATGACATGTGTTATTACCAGGATGTATCTATGGATAATCGATACTTCAATCTGACTTATATCAAACTTCCGTATGCGACCAAAAACCACACCCATTCTAATGTCATTAATCCTCTACAATCAGCACCAGTTGGTGAGAACTGTATCTGTCCAGTCGAACGCTCTGGGGAACGATGTCATTATTGTTCTGAGATGTATACACAAGACCCCTCATATGGGGGAGAATTTTCAGTATGTGTTCGATGTTATTGTTATGGTCTCACAAACATGTGTGACCCAGTTAGCAGCATATGTATAAACTGTGCTAATAATAGTGCTGGGACCCATTGTCAAAATTGTGCTGAGGGGTATTATCAGAATCGAACCACTTTCCAATGTTTACCCTGTCAATGTCCTGGAGGACCTGGTTCTCAAAACCAGTTTGCCAAGACATGTCACTTAGATAATAGTGGTGAACGTGTTATTTGTGATTGCCATAATGGATTCATTGGAAATCAATGTGAACAGTGTGACAGTGGTTTCCATGGCAACCCAACATACGAAAATGGTACATGTCGTATGTGTACATGTAATAACAATTCTGTTAGCGACATCAACACATGTGACATAATCACGGGACAATGTTTATGTGCCGACAGGTATGTGGGTGAGAACTGTGAATACTGTCAACTTGGTTACTATGGCAATGCTTTAGCACATGACTGTCAAAGTAAGGCTATATATGTATGTGACAGTGATGTCAGTTATTTGGTATTTGTAGGTTGCAGCTGCTATCTTAATGGAACAGTACCAAATACATATTGTCACTTAACTACAGGACAATGTGTTTGTAAGGACCATGTTGAAGGAAAACAATGCGATCAATGTAGTCATGGTTACTGGAATATTGATAGCGGAGAGGGATGTATGGACTGTGACTGTTCTAGTATTGGGTCTAACAGTAGTATATGCAATAAGGTAATAGTAGTGTTGCATAGCAACCGTTTTAATGATTTGTTTTTTTCACTATAGTTTACAGGACAGTGTAATTGTAGAGAAGGTTATGACGGGCGAAGGTGTGCACAATGTAAAGATGGCTACTGGAATAGAGGAGATGGAATGTGCATTGGTAAGGGTCTCAACACTATTACATTCAATACTAGAGGGTCTCAGCACCATATTTATTACTAAGGGATATATATATATAATCAAATATTAACCATTAATGTCTTCTTCTAGCTTGTGGCTGTCCTCTTGATTCATCCATGTCTCCCGTCTGTAATAAATCCACTGGTGTATGTAGCTGTAGAGAAGGAGTCATAGGAGATAAATGCAACCATTGCTTAGCAACTGGCACAACAGGGATCCTCCCCTTTTGTGAGCGATGTGATGAATGTTCAATACAATGGACAGAACCCATTTATCTTCTTGGGAAAAATGTATCCCATTATGTTGCCATGACAACATCACTTAATGTAACAAATGTGTCATACACTGAACATCCAAATGGCCGAGTACTTATCAAACCTATACTAAATCTTCTAATGGAAATTGAGACTCTGTTAAATGGAAGTAAAATAGAGCAGTTATTACGAGATGTACAGGATACTCACATTGATATAACTAACTTTATAGATGTCATTAGAAACGCTCTACTCCGTGCAAGTACAATTGAACAAGGGTTGCAAATTACCAACAGAACCGCCAACACACAATTAATGCAGCTGCATCAAATCATATCAGATTTCCAGACACTATTGATTCTGTTAAGAAATATAACACGTGATGCTGATATTATTGGACTAGTTGATTTTAGTGATTATGTCAATCGGATTAATGCAGCTGTTAATTCATCTGACGAATCTAAAGAGGCTGTTGATGTTATTGTAATACCTTCTTTAAGTGAATCAGAAGATAAGCTGGCAATTTTTGCTACTAAAGAAATGCAATTTTTAAATATCAGTGAAGACGTTGTACGATTATTGTCTACATTAAGAAATTATACACGATATTATCAGAATTTGGTGATTGAGGCCGATCAAAAGTTGTGCGGAAAAGTTATCCCTGCTATGAGTGATAGCTTATGTGGTTGCTATAGCAACAATGAACGTTGCAAAGGTGATTGCGGAGGGATTGGGTGTAAAATATGTGGAGGTGATGGTACTTGTAATGGAAGCGTTAGTGATGTTATGAGAGCAGCTAACTTGAGTTCTGAGGCTTTGGATTTGGCAAAAGACTTTCAGAAGGCACTTCAGAGTGAAATTGCCACACTACAAGAGGCTAATATGACATCTGTAATAGCTAAAATGAATGCAGGAGAAGCCCAGCTGTTATCTGAGAGAGTTAGAAAGAATATCAGTGAACTGGTACAATCAATTCACTCATTTACTGTTGATGTGTGGAGTGTGTTTAATAGTAGTTTACCAAATATTACAATTATTGAACAACTCATCGAAGAGACAGAGTCCTTTCAATTGAGTAGAACACCAGAAGAGGTATGAGGTTTAAAAACATATGTACAAATTTAGTGGTTTTTTCTTGGTAGGTTCTTGAATTATTGAGAGAGATGAATGAGACAATAATGAAGTTTCCAACTTTGAAAATTGATAGTGATTTGGAGGCTAGGGCACAAACAGCGCTGAATATCTCTATAGAAGCTACGTATGTACCTATTTGAACAGCACAAACATACTCTCTATCTCTCTCACACACACACACACACACACACAGTAAGACAGCTACCACTATTCTTAGTAATGCTAGAAGATTGGACTCAGAATTAAGAGCACTCCAGTTGAACATAACTACAGCCAATACACAACTGAATCAAACACAGCTGGATGCTGACAACACAGAACGTGTCATTACTAAAGTAAGTGCACAATATATCCACTTTTTATTGAGGACATATTGTAATTGCAGGCAAGAGGGTTACTAGATTCAGCTGAAGATATAATAAATAATCTATCTAAGAGAGTTCGTACATTGAATGATTCTTTATTTCAAACAAAGTCACTTTTTAAAAGGAATAGACAAAAATTGGAAGTTGTTAAAAACTTGACTAATCAAACATCAAAGGAAATTTTACAAATAGAACAGGTAAAATGGATGGATGGATAGATACATAAATGTCATTCGCTTATTGTATGTTAGAAATCAAATGAAAGTCAATTAAAATTACTTAATCTCACAAACACAACTGCCGAGAAACAAGTTGTCGCTAATGAAGGACTGAAAAATGCACAAAAATTGCAAGAGAGAATGGTAGAACTTAGAAAAAGAGCTCACCAACAACTGCTACATGCCAGGAGTAAGTAAAATATCCACCCATCCATCCATTTATCTATTCATTCATCCATTCATCTATTCATCCATCCATCCATCCATCCATCCATTTATCCATAGATCTTCAAAATAAGAGATCCTGTATTGTTACACAACAAGAATACATTAGAGATGACATCAAAAGAGTAGCAGCTGAACTAGAGTCACTACATAACAGAATTGAGGCAGAAGTATCTCGTAATACAATCTGTATGAAGACAACACAAACAAGCTAGTTATGAAGTATAAAGTTTAATTAATAAACTAGTTTAATAATTATAATGAGTACAATAGTTGTTGTTTTACTTAAAACACTAAAAAATCTTGTTTAATAGTTTTGAGATAAAATAATTAGTTAGTATCGTATTTCAAAAATACAACCAACTTTAAACGTTTAAAATCTTTAACACTAAATTATATATCAATTATATTATTAGACTATTAACATTAACAATAATAGGACAAAATGATATCATTACAATGACGTATATCATGAGATAATGGAGAAGTGGATTTTAATATATTTCACTAGTGTTAATAAATGTAAAATAATCAAGTAATTGCTCTGGTTTTGAATATTCTGTATGATTTGTTAACATAAACAGAAGTCAATCTATTTGTCTAAAATATAGATCATGTGACTTCAGTGATTATAGTAGACCCTTGTAATTAAAGTGGTGGAACTAATTAATTATTCATACAGCTATTAATTATTCAATTCATCATATTTAATGGAAACCATATGGTGAGCTTTTATTTTGGTTCTTGTGATTTTTTAAACACTACTGTTGATACTGTTTGCCCTACTTTGCCACCAAATTGAAATGAAGGGGAGGAGATAGTATCTATGGAAACGAATCCTAAAGAAAATTAATTAAATGAAGGTGTGGCTCTATATAACATACCATTATTGAACTGGACTTTCAGTTCATCCTCAGTCCAGTTACAAGATGCTAACAGTAGTAACCCTCCAGATTTTAACAGAGAGAGAACTGACTGTTGATAACATTTTCTCTTCATTTTGGCATTATCTGGATCCAAACTAATAGCATCATAAGTCCCTTTATCAAGACATACATCAACAGAATCTCTAAAGATTTGAAGAGTACTGTCATCCATTATATTACCTAACTATCAAATAATAAATACAAAAGATAAAAACATTTCATTTACCATAAAATTGATAATTACTTCTTCTTTAACTGCTATTTGTTTAGCTAGCTCTATTGCATTGAGTGAATAGTCAATCCCATTTAACTCTTTATAGCCTCTCTTGGCCTATATAATGCACTAATATATCTTGTTTGCATACTGGTTTGTTATACCAGTTCAACTAGTAATGCTCCATTGCCACATCCAATATCAATAATACGAGACTCATGTGTGACGTCACAGGACCTGTCAAGCCAGTTTGCTAATCTTGTTTGACATTGATGTCCAAACCTGTTCTTAAAACGAGTATTATAAGCAGGCAACACTACTGATCACTTACCAAACTTCTCCTATATCACCAAAGTCCTGGAAATTTTTGAGTTCTCTCGTATATTCAGCGTCCCAGCTGGAAACAAAAGTACTACAATTTAATAAGATTCATTATTACTTACTGCTCTTTCGTGCCTAAACGTGAGGGATTCAGCTCTTCAATGCCTGCCATAGTTCAGTTACACGTGGGTGTGAACAAAGGGTTAAAAGATAGGCGGGGTGCTAAGTAAGTGCTAAACAAATATAAGTGACATTCAAGTGAAGATGATGATCAGAGTGGTTTTGGGGAGAGGAGGAGGAGGAGATAGAGGTGGTAATAATGATAGTGATGAGGAAGAAGAATTGTTACGTCATCAAGATTACTCATCAAATGAGTCAGAAGAAGAAGGTACACACACACACACAGACATACATGTAGTATTACTTATACCATTATATTACTAGATGATGAAGAAGTAGAGGATAATACTCAAATGCAAACAAAAGGAAATGAGTATGATATATCACTGCCTGCACAACATTTGGTAAGTCTATTAGTTTGTATAAGGAGAGAACTTCTTTACTAATTGTTTTTTTGTTATAGTATTTGGGAGAGATGAATGAAGAGGGTGTGGCTAGTGTACAAGAAGAAGAGACCACACCTACTCTACCTCTATTCCATATACCAAAACATGTCCTGTTTCCAGGAGAAACCCTACCAATGCACATCTATAACCCTCATGTAATTAACTATTCGTTACCATAACAACATCCTTATTAATTAATTAATTAATTAGGCCATATCTATGTTACGAAGTGCCTTTACAGCTCACAAACCAATAGCTGTATGTACCGACTTACGAGAGTCTGATATATTGGACATACCTCGGAGACCTAAACAAGAAGATCTGTCACAGATTGGTACCACAGCTGATATTATTGCTTGTCGAGAAGACGAAGAGGGATCGTGGTTTCATGGACCGAGATTTATTGTGAAGTTTCTGGGAAGACAGCGATTCAAATTGCTAGAAGTATATAAGAAAGTAAATGGGTATGTGATATCCTAATAATATCCTAATAATATCCTAATAATATACTATGTTAGGATGATGGATGTTCGAGTTGAAATCCTTTCTGATGTTAATCTACTTCCTTATCCTCCTCTGCTCCTCTCACGTCCCCCGTCTCTTGTCAGTGGGTGTGAGGGATCACTTCATGTTGCTAGGTTACCAGAAGCTACTCTTCATTCACATCAACAAGCAACAAGATGTCGAGCACTACTTGAGGTAACCCTATAATTATCAATTAATTATAACAAACTGGTTATCTTTTAGTTACCTAGCTTATGTCAGTCATCGTGTCCAGTACCAGGATGGGTCTTACAGAAATATAACTATGTAAGTGAGTGAATGATATTACATACAATTTTTACTAAATTATCATAGTCTCAGACCTAGACTTACAAGACATGTAGGTTTGAGTCTGAGACTGACTGTTGGTTTTCTGTAATGTATTTATTATTTTTGTTCTAGGATTATTTAAGAGAACAAGTCCTCAAAGCTCATCAGTTGAATACACTTAATAATGATAGTGGGTCAGATAATTTGCCTACTGATGTTACTGGTTAGTTGTAACTCAAATATCTTTGATACTCTCTCTCTCTCCTAGAATTATCATACTGGTTGTCACGACGATTACCAGTGAATGATACCACAAAACTGGAACTACTTTCCATTCCTTGTCCCACGAGAAGACTAATGCAAGGATTGAAAATGTTAAATGTAAGGAAGAATGTAATAACTGATAACTTTCTCTCTCTCTCTCTCTCTCTCTCTCTCTCTCTCTCTCTCTCTCTCTCTCTCTCTCTCTAGGAGTTAACAGAGCTCTATTGTTCTGAGTGTAATACTCTCATTACACAGAAACAATATATTTTCAGTATGTCAGTAGATGGTCCATTAGCAGCATATGTTAATCCTGGAGGATATGTTCATGATACATTGACCGTAACTGAATCATTTAACTTAAAGAGATCAGGTAGAGCCTCAACAGAACACTCATGGTTTCCAGGGTAAGAGAATATGTCTATAATATAAGTGAAGAGTATTTTTCCTCTCTCTCTCTCTCTCTCTCTCTACACAGTTATCAATGGACAATTATGAACTGCAAACAATGCAGAGATCATAAAGGGTGGTGTTTTGAAGCAGTCAAAAAGAATCTTTCACCTACAAAGTTTTACGGACTAAGACGACCGGGGTTAATACTATCAGTGAAAAAATTCTGATGAGCAAATATCTTAAGACTTTTTTATAACCATTATGGCATTTTCACTAAAGAGTTGAAATAAAAGTTTTTGTTTTGTAGAGTTATTTGTATACACAATGTCTTGTTAAATGACCCAATTAATAAGTGTTATAATTGATACAATGTCTCTATATGTAAGGTGTTATAAAATGAGAATATAAAAAAACTAAAATTTTCTTGTACAAATTACAAAGAAGTATATAATCAAACCTTCAAATCAATCAAGAGCTTATTGCTGAAGGGTTCTCCTCTTCGGGTGGTTCTTGTGAAGGGTTCATTTCTAAATTTTCAGGATCAGTTCCCCAGGGTAATCCCAAAATCAATGCCTGGTCACAAAGAGCTTGATAAGCTTGATCACGATGAAGAATGGCACCAAATAATATTGGCTAAAATGATGATATGATTAAATAGAGAGAGAGAACTCGTTA
Source organism: Xestospongia muta (assembly GCA_963693285.1). Lineage (NCBI taxonomy): Eukaryota > Metazoa > Porifera > Demospongiae > Haplosclerida > Petrosiidae > Xestospongia > Xestospongia muta. The sequence goes on from OY848931.1 coordinate 3,824,946, forward strand.
CCTTTTCTCTCCCTTTAATTAAAACTTCAATTGACATTCCACTACCAGGAAGAACGGCAAAAGGTTTTGCCTATAGAAATGACATCACATGACATCATATGACATCTTACTTACTTTACAGGCATATTCAATATCTTTTAAAGGAAGAGAAAACCGATCAGTATTGTCACTGGGTCGAGGAGATCTCTCAAAACAAATGTGACTATATATACATGTAAAATGATCACATGACTATCACATGACATTACCTATGAGTCAAATACATACGCCCACTTTTAGAACCTACCAATGGTCTATCTCGATCAATTAACGAACACCGTTTTCCAGACTGCCAATCTAATAGAGATAGACTCCACCCCCTTATTAACAGGTCTATCCAACTTACTTTCTAGTGGTAATTCATCCAGGGGTAACTGGAACCGCTCACAAAATAAATTATCATTAAGTGAGAGACTAGTAACAGAGAGAGTGTCTTCATTACCAGCTGAACTGGACTACAGGAAGATAAAATTGACATTATTTTATAAGATAATTCATTTACCATTTCTTCTTCAGTAAGAGATTGACGCTGAAAGAGTTCAGCATTAGTTGGTAAAGAATCCCACATTTTAGCAACTCCATCATATTTCGCTTTCACTTTAGGATACTTGCGATAAATATTATCAACAATAAACAACTTAAAGCCAACAAATAAACCTAAACAATTTATAACAATTTATTTTAACCCTTTCCTAAACAATAACAATTAATTTATTTTAACCCTTTCCTTTACCTGTTATAGTCAGTATATATGAGTTCGGTAGAACTAATGATATCAAGAACATCACACATAATGTGGTGTATACTTGACGAGTTGCTTGTGGTTGATGCCATAGCAATAGACTGTATGATGTAAAAATGACATCATTGATGTGTAACTAAAAATAGGACTTCACTTTTGTGCCTTTTCCAAGTGATTTGATACACCTTCTGTTATATTTTGAACTGTCTGTCCAACTTCTCTTATCAATTGAAATTTATCTGATAGACCTAACGAGCTAAAACCATCATCCTGTAATAATGACATCTTATGCTATTTATAGATTATTGTTGCTATTATTAACCTCAGTATTTCTCTGCTGAGTCCCAAACCCAAACTGCTCAGTCAAACCACTAGAATGAGAACAGAAGCATTAAAACATAGGCTTGAGACTGAGATACTTACATGACATGAAAGTAATTCAATGTGAGGTATATAATAGCTATTAATAGGATCAGCTGAATTATCCAACCATGCCACACACAGTACATGTATATCTGAGAATAAAGGGAACAGTAATAAATTAATATTAATTAATATTATATTAATATTAATTGATATTATTTACTGTTAATTAATCATGTGATACACTATAGTTCTTGTGATATTATGTGTAGTTCCTATGATGTCATGTGATTGTTATGATAAAGACACAAGATGTATCACATGACTGACTGAATATGCTATACTAAAAGCATGTGATTATCACATGACTACGATTACATGTATCATACCAGGAATGCAACGAGGGAAAGAGAGGGGTTTTTCCATTGGAGTATACCCATTATTAACTGAGCAGCCTCTCGCCATGGTTTACTAGAAGAGCCTATTCACCAATTCAAGTGTAAAGAATTGTTTAATAATTGTTACCTATTCTTTGTAAATTGTCTTTCAATCTACAAAAGATAGCATATTATAACACATGATAATGATATTGAAGACATAATACTCACTTCTTCGCCTGTAGTGGAGGTGTGTCCTCTGTCTCTTCATCAGCACTTGTTCTTGACTCATCAGTAAAATCATAAAGTATTTCAAATATCTATTGATAAATCACATGATAATCATGTGACAATAATGTGATAATAAATAGACTTACAAAGTCTTTTATTTTAGTCCATAATCCTTGTTTTGTTGATTGTCTTGAAGCTACTAGAAATAAAACACATACACATCATAATGAAAGTAAAAATTAACATAATCATTGTCAACATTAAATACACCTCATATACTAATGTGTGTGCAGTTATATCATACCAGTAGGTTGTGATGATATACTCTCAAAACCCTCTGTAGTACTATCAGTGGATAATCTATTACCACGATATGAACCATATTCTGTTGATCTAAGGAGACAATATATTAGTATATAATGTATTGACACATACTTGATAGCTTTACTACGTGATGTTGAGTTTGAATTAATGGAACCACTTTTATATCTAGCTAGCTCATCTAGAAAATGAAAATTCTTTCTTAATTCATCTATCCATCCATCTGTCCATTTATACATCCATCTATCCATTTTTCTATCTATCTATCCATTGTATATGTACTTTTAAGTTCTTGGTTGTCCATTAGTGCATATGTTAGTTGACCATGAAGATGTTCTAGTTGTTGTTCATAAACTGCTTTATCTTCCTCAGTCCACACCTTACTATCTTTAGATGAGGGAGACTTTGGTTGAGGAGTATCTTCATCAGATCTAAGAGAGATATATATATATATATATAAGTAATGGTTCCTTTTTTGATAGATAATGTTCTCTCACTCTAAATTTTTCTCTAATCCTCTTTGATCATCTTCGTCCATATCCATCACCCAGTCTTCTCCTTCTCCCTCTCTTCCTCCAGACTGGATAGTAGAGAACAGTAGACCGTCTCTGATACGACCACGACGAGCTCCTAACTTTCTTCTGATCATTTTGTCATGTATTGAGCCACACCTCCAATATTTTGGACCCCACCCCCAATACCATATTTGGTAAGCCTTGAAACGTCTTAATAAAACAGCATTATGTCTAGTATCCAGCAACCGACAGCCATTAGCCGGAGAAAGTTATCCAAAATTTTAACCCCTTCTTTTTTGTTATTGAATTCTCTCACGTCAGCAGAAGTTCTATCTTTAATAGAGGGCTTCCTCTAACTATCTCTGATCTACATCCGCCAAATACTGTTGATGTTTCAGGAGGTTCCAGTTTGATGATGGAGCAGCAACCAGGGCAATTGGAATCATTAGCTGCTTTGTTTATTGGTTTGAGTACACAAGAGTTGCCACATGAAGAGACCACTCTTCAAAATCAGATGACTGTTGTAGAAGTAAAAGAACATAGTGAGATATGACTAGTTCAAAGTTTTCCTTAGTAAGTTCTGCTATTACTATGTGTTATCGGTATTCATCACCTTGGTTTTATCAATGAGTGTCCTTATAGTGGGTTTAGTAGTACTTGGTATGAGTACAAGATTAGAATATAGAACAAGCATCCTGAAATTATGGAAGCCGAGGACAGACATTCCAATTCCTATTTTTCTTATTTTATCAAATGGGATTATATGCAGTTGGAATGTATGTCCTCAACTTCCGTAAATAACACTCATAGAATATGCAACAAAAATCAGGAACCTAACCCAACTGGAAACATCTCACTGACACTTGATTCTAAGAGACAGTTCGTGGTGCTCGTGCTCTGTGTTTTATTAATAACAAGAAAAGCCTAGAAATGGCACACATGCAAAGAATGGAATAAGGAATAAGAAATTGAAAGTTATCAAGGTCGTTAATTGGAATTTTTAAAATACGCAAGATGCACAGAAGAAACAAGAAATAGGAATTGGAATGTCCATCCTTGGCTTTCATATGAAATAGAGTTTCCTCGAATCTTAATTCCATGGCATCCTTTCTTCTTTTCTATAGGCTTGATATATTGACTGGAACAAACAGTTCTTCAATTATACCTCTCCTCATAGTCAACAGTCTCCATTAATAGTCAGCAAAGCCCACAACTGTTTGGTTAGCTCTTAGTATAACAAGAATCTTAGCTGGTCCTTGGCTGGATGGACCCTTAGTCCAGATAGAAAGTAAGTACATGTATATGTAAGAAGTGGTATGGTCTAGTTAATGTATGGACTGGAGGGTAAAGGATATATATCTAAGAAAAATAAGGATTAAAAGTGTTTATAATGAAGACATGCTTTCAAGATGTGACCCTCTCTATAGTCTGTAGTGGACGCTTTGGGATATTAGCATGGATTGGATCAGGACACTGAGGAGAGTTCAATATACAGGATGTTCTTAGTTTAGAATATATTATTATGAGAATAAAATGTGATTACGCCATTAATAAGATATTGTTTTTAATAAATTAGAAGAGATTACTGGTATTAAAACTAGACCACCAAATTAACATTGTAAGATTCTCTTTTTTCAGAATATCTGTGGAATCTTTATCAAACCAGTCTACAGACCAAGACAAACCAGTTATCCTAGTTTAGCTTGTAATATCTGCACTTTTAAAATGAATCACATTTTCCACAAAATCTATTTTTTGCATACTATTGCATTATCTAAAACAAATTTGGATTAGGATGAGGGTATCCATGTTTTATTAAATTTATACTTAAAAATGTTCATCAAGTATCTGGATACAAAGCTAAGGCAATGAATTATAATTGTTCAATTGATTTTAGGTGTACATTTTAATTGTAGTTTGTTGATATCCTACTACCCACTATCATGTTTGTTATTCTTTTTAAAAAAGAATAATTTCGTTAGCTAATAACTACGTAATAGACACAGACAAGTATCAAACAAGTTGGACTCAAACCCATACTAATAGACTCATTCCGATACTGTATAGCAGAGTCCTTTACATCACTTGGTGAGCCATGGAACTCAGTTATATGCTCAATTTTTATAAGAAGTGTAATAAAATTTGTGTGTAGACGCTGAACCCTAAACTTCTTAAATAGTTTTAAAAAATTAAATGATAAATAAAAATTAATTGTTCTTTTAAATAAAGAATAATATGTTTGCTAATAGTTGTGTAGTAAACACAGACACTGAACAAGTTGGACTCAAACCCATACTAAAAACACAGACACTGAACAAGTTGGACTCAAACCCATACTAATAGACTCATTCCGATACTGCATATCAGAGCCTTTACATCACTTGGTGAACCATAGAACTCAGTTGTATGCTCAATTTTGTATTTAAGATTACATGATAATGATGGCACAAATTTAATGCTATAAATTTTTTATCTTATCTACAATTAAAAAAAGTGTAATAAAATTTGTGTGTAGACACTGAACCCTAAACTTCTTATATAGTTTTTAATAAAAAATTAAACGATAAATAAAGATTAATTTTGACTATTAAAAGAAATAAATATCTTTGAAGAACTTGATTAAAAACACTGAATAGAAATTAAACCACATTGATTGGGCGGGAAAAATATCATCAGCACGTGTACACAACTAGTAAAAGAACGCGTGACTATGATTATGGCGGGAAAATCTCAACTATTAGCACGCGACTAACAAGCAAAAATCTTTAATAGATTTTTAATTAATTTTGGTCAAAAATGATTCTTGATTAAATTAATGTAATGTAAAAAAAGGAGAAACTAAATTAATAATAATAAAGAAATGATTGACATAATAAATAAAATAAATAAGTATAGTAATACTATAATAGGTATAATAATACTATAGTTGTAAAAAGATTCAGTGATTATAGTATACAGCAGCAGTATACAATGATAAGTAAACTGATTGTCGTATTAGAGTTTCAAAAGAAATTGAATTCTAAACTAATTCATTTTTAATAAAAAAAATAAAAGTCTAAAAATAATTGTTAAATAAATATCTTCAAAGTTAAAATTGACAAATTTAGTGAAAATGTTATTTTAAGAAAATTTATACATATAATAACAAACTATAAAAAAACTATAAAAAAACAAGAAAAAAATGACAACAAAAAATGTAAAAAAAATAGTCTCTGTAGTTGAATAGTTCCCAAGAAGTCCAGTGAAGGTCCAGTGAAGGTCTCCAATCCAACAATTATAGGAAAGAGATGATGGAGAGTTCCCAAGAGTCCAGTCAGTCCACGAGTTGAGAACATAGAGGGAGAAAGAGAGAAGAATAACAACTGGATAACTAAAGAGTGGATGAGAAGTGAATGGATGGAGAGACAGCTCACCTTTTTCACCAGTGCTGCTCCTGCAGGGAAAGAAAGAGAGAGTAGTTATGAACTGATGGTGACAATGAGTAGATAGAGAGTGAAGAGAGACAGAGGAAGTGAAAAGGGACCACCAATACACACGCACCCTAGAAGATCAGAGCTTCCCCCCGCCACCTGGCGGCCTCGGATGTTTAAAAAAAATTTTTTTTTGAGGCCGCCAGGCGGCAGGGGGAAGATAATTAATAGGGTTTGTATGGGCTGGATAGCCCAAAAAAAATAAAAATAAAAATAAAAAGAAAAGGAAAGAAGGCTTGAAAGAAGAAGACAGAAGAGACCAGGCAGGAGAGCGACTCATCTTTTACATCCAGAGAACTGAGAACAGTCAAAACACCAGAGAACACCAGTCTAAAACATCAGAGAACAGTCAACAACATCAGAGAACATCAGACAACTCGTGGTAACTTCCAATTGAGTCCTGTAGAAACGAAGAGAAGAGTCAATTAGGGAACTAAACAAAAATAAAAAGATAAAAATTAAATAAAAAAAACAGAAAATAAATAAAATAATAATTAAATAAAAAAGAACAGAAAAGAAAATGAAAAGGATGATCCAGCGAAGAGGAGGGATCCAACGAAGTGACGAACAGAGAGACGAGTCGTTAAGAGGGTCGAAGTGGAGAACGAAGAGACGAGTCGTGAAGCGGGGCGAAGTGGAGAACGAAGAGATGAGTCGTAGCGACGAAGTCTGTGAACTAAAATGGCTTTCAAATGGAGTCTTTTTTATATTTTCAAGACATCTCTGTCATGCTTCATTACGATGGACACAAGGCACAAACTCGTGACAATTTGGCGGGAAATAACAGTAGGCTCCAACCACGCGTGACCAACATTAATTGATTTTTAATTGATTTTTAATTGATCTGATAACAATTAATTAAAAGTCTTCTAAATACATAAAAACATTACAGTACACTATCTATTCTAGTTCCAAAATTGTTTACAACAAGTATGACAGCTTCATCTTTGTAATGTAATGTCACAAATAATGTTGACTGAAACAAACGATTATAGTTAAACCAGATATTATATAACTTCAGTGACGGTTTTTGATCAGCATTAATACCAGTTACCAGCTGACGATACTATGTAGTCTTTTTAACCAATTGTATTGACCAGCTTTGTTGGTTAGCTTGTAATTCTATGACCCAGTCCACTGAACAACTAGAAAAAAAACAAAGAATATTAATTGACATCTTTCTCTCAATGACATCCAAGTTACATGAAATATCTGTATACATGAATGTTACTGTTATAGAGACTCTAGGTCCAGTTTTCCTGCCATACCAGGTATGTCTTGATCCATTTCCTCCTTTGTAACTGGCTTCTCAGTGCTATATCCAAATGGACACAAAAAGAGTGGCATTAGCTAAATATCATTTATTTATCATTTTTATCTTTACAATCATGTGCCTCCTCCACATTTACCTCCTTTTAATTTTTAGCAATATATTAAGGAAGCGTGTTCATGCAGGCTGAAACAGGTTATGGATTGGTTACTGTATTGGGTCTCCAGACATACCCTTTCTTTGTGCTTTAGCTATTATCAGGTCAATAATTCCTCTGTGTATTTTATTGTGATACATCTTCTTCACACAATCAAGTTATTTCCTAATATGGAAATAAGATTCTGTTAATATCAATGGAAAACTACCTCAACAGAACAAGCATTATTATGTGTGATTTTATTACATAATGTATTATTAATAAATTATTATTAATGAATGATTACATGACATTTGGTCTCTTTTCGATCATTGCTATGTATAATACCTTGAAGTGTGTCATCTTCTAAATCATATAACTGGTACATTTAGTATTTTAAAATATGGATTAAGACTTAGAGAGAAGTCTATATCTATAGTCTTACCCTAATACTAGCTTTCTTTGAGATGTCCCAGTCCCAGAGAGAGAGAGAGAGAGAGAGAGAGAGAGAGAGAGAGAGAGAGAGAGAGAGTCAGTCAGTCAGTCATCATTACTTTTGTTCAAGGAGACATCTTTTTAAATTCTTCAACTTTCTTAATAATTTTAACCTTCAACAACAGCAAAACAAATTAAACACTAGTTGTTCACAACTATTAAACTATTACTCACAGTTCCTGAAATAATATCTTGTATAAAACTTTTCAAACTAGCAGTACTAGACATTTGACAACATGTTAAATGATTCATCAAGTCTACAATAGTAAGTGGTGGAGGTAAGTCTTCACTGGTAGTTGGTGCATTAGCTGGTTGACTGGATTGAGACACTACAAATAAATGAATCAGATAATGAAGACATATATATAGCAGACATTAGGAATATAAAACAGGTTTAGTCCTTGTGTGTGATAGTATTAAATATGTCTTTAAGATTATTAATAACTGGTAATTTTAGGTTTACAGTTGAGAGCCAAATTTTATATATAAATAGCGCGTTTGTGAGCTGAATCAATTGGTGCAAGTTCTATGCAGATAGCATGTAAAACAGCAAAGTTATTTACTAGTCTGGGTGGCCCAACTCAACTCGGACATACAATAGCAAAAGCTGTGATGTAGCAATATGGAAAACTAAGAAATTTCAATGATCAGTAACACTTGTTGCCATAGTAACACTGTGATCCACCAAGATTGTTGTATGGATCAGTGGTAACAAATTGTATATGTATTCACATCATATATATATGAAAGTGACATATGATAATAAAATTAAAAAAATAACATGTAGACCACCTGGTATACTATGTCCCTGTTGTCAGGACAGATAATTAAACCCTGATGCAAAAGGTTCCATTTTATATCATGAAGATGATCAAACAATAACAAGGACTGTGTTGTGTACCTTTTTGTTTACTCTGTGATTACTATAGTTGAAGCAACAATGGATTGTGAGTCATAGTCTGAGTAGTCATAGGAGGAAGACAAGATGACAAACATAATACAACAACAGATCCTTCAACAGCAGATTTCAACTGAAGCAACTGGTTATCTTTTAGTTACCTAGCTTATGTCAGTCATCGTGTCCAGTACCAGGATGGGTCTTACAGAAATATAACTATGTAAGTGAGTGAATACAATTTTTACTAAATTATCATAGTCTCAGACCTAGACTTACAAGACATATAGGTTTGAGTCTGAAACTGAATGTTGGTTTTCTGTAATGTATTTATTATTTTTGTTCTAGGATTATTTAAGAGAACAAGTCCTCAAAGCTCATCAGTTGAATACACTTAATAATGAGAGTGGGTCAGATAATTTGCCTACTGATGTTACTGGTTAGTTGTAACTCAAATATCTTTGATACTCTCTCTCTCTCTCTCTCTTCCTCTTAGAATTGTCATACTGGTTGTTACGACGATTACCAGTGAATGATACCACAAAACTGGAACTACTTTCCATTCCTTGTCCCACGAGAAGACTAATGCAAGGATTGAAGATGTTAAATGCAAGGAAGAATGTAATAATTTGATAACTCTCTCTCTCTCTCTCTCTCTCTCAAACAATATATTTTCAGTATGTCAGTAGATGGTTCATTAACAGCATATGTTAACCCTGGAGGATATGTTCATGATACATTGACCGTAACTGAATCATTTAACTTAAAGAGATCAGGTAGAGCTTCAACAGAACACTCATGGTTTCCAGAGTTAACCTATCCATCCATCTGTCCATTCATACATCCATCTATCCATTTGTCTATCTATCTATCCATTGTATATGTACTTTTAAGTTCTTGGTTGTCCATTAGTGCATATGTTAGTTGATCATGAAGATGTTCTAGTTGTTGTTCATAAATTGCTTTATCTTCCTTAGTGCACACCTTACTACCTTTAGATGAGGGAGACTTTGGTTGAGGAGTATCTTCATCAGATCTAAGAGAGATAGAGAGAATGATACATATAAATGATACATAAATGGTTCCATTTTTGATTAATAATGTCCTCTCACTCTAAATTTTTCTCTAATCCTCTGTGATCATCTTCCTCCATATCCATGACCTAGTCTTCTCCTTCTCCCTCTCCTCCTCCAGACTGAATATTAGAGAACAGTAGACCGTCTCTGATACGACCACGACGAGCTCCTAACTTCTTTCTTCTGATCATCTGTGTTGTGTATGGAGCCACACCTCCAATATTTTGTACTCCACCCAGTACACCATATTTGGTAAGCCTTTTGCCAGCAACGAGCTCTTTTTAGCATAATGTCCCAGCTACCTACAATTAATCCTACTGATGATGCTGTTGTTTCATATCTAAGGCAATCAGGTAGGATGGTGATGCCATGCGTGTCTTTAGATCTACGATCACTTATTCGGATTCTGACTAAATTAGTAGATTGGTACACTTTTGGACTATTACTCAATGTGCCTTCTAATGAGTTGCGGAAAATTGAAGACAAACATCAAAACAAATTGGAGCGAAGAAAAGCAGACCTTTATGAAGACTGGCTGAATAATGAAGATAACCCATCTTGGTACAAGGTGTATGATGCTTTAATGAATATGCCACGTGAGGAAGAGGTACTCAAAGATGTTCATGATAATGTATTCCCACTTGTAACGTCAAAAGTTTCTGAGTACACCCACCCATTTCCTCCTACTCCTCCTAAACTAACTATTGCACATCAAGAAGATGTAGCTCACTCACTGAAAGAAATCCAAAAGAAGTTTGCTCGCTTGGTTTCAAAAATTCAAAAAGCTTTAGAAAAGTTCCCATTTTTAGATGTTAAGCTTTTTATAAGTGAATTCCTCCATGATACACTCAAGTCTGATCAAGAACCTCAGACATTATTTCAACTTTTTCATCAACTAAAGCCTCACTACTGTTTTATGAATTATGAGTTACTGAAGGAGGTAGTCGAAGAATTTGTCAAAGAGACTATGGAGGTTCATATCATGGAGTATGCCTCTCAATTAGAAGAGTGGCTACAGTCAACTACAGTAGTAAAGTTCAAGGCTGCAGTAGAAAACCAACTAGAACAAGTAACACAACTGGGAGATCCTCTCTGTCGACGTCCTGTTGTTCCTGTTATCCTGAGATTACAAGGTCCATGGATAAATGTGATGGTGAGTAATTTATGGAAGCTCCTTAAATACATCTTTCGCGATAAGAGTTCAATTTTAGCTCATATACATATTGAGCAAGGGTCTGTTATAGTAAGGCTTCTAGCTCCTCAATCTGAGCTATTACCTTTATTGTCTCTAGCTAGTAAAAGAAGTGATGATATGGTATACCTTGGGATAGAGAGTATCCAAATAGGAGTGTTAATAATAAAGTCACCACATATTTGCCAAATACCTTTTAACTTCAATGCTGCTTTTACAGGAGTTGACAATCATTTGTTAGTACAATTCTATATTGAGCTTGGTGTTAATCCAAACACTCAGGATGATGAAGGAGTCACTCCTTTAATAAACGCCTCTACAGATGGTAATATAAATGTTGCCATCGCTTTACTAGAGCACAATGTAGATATAAATATTAAGACAAAGACAAAACGTTCTCCACTTCATTTTGCTGCAAGATTTGGACGTGAAGAAGTTGCTCGACTTTTATTGAGGGCAGGTTTAAACATGGATGATCAAGATGATACAAGAGCTACACCAATGTTTACTGCTTGTGAGGCTGGTCATAAGGCAATAGTAGAATTACTGGTAAAAAAGAAAGCTGATCTTAATCTCACTGATGTTCATAATCAAAGTGCCTTAATGGCTGCATGTCAAAACAATTATCTAGCAATAGTACAGCTACTCCTACAAGCTGGAGCTAATCCCAATTTACAGCGAAATGATGGTACTACTGCACTTCATATAGCTTGTGGTAATGGTCGTCTAGAATCAGCTCAAACATTACTTCAGTTTAAAGCTAATCCCAACATTCAGAATAGAAATGGTGTTACTCCTCTTATGATGGCTATTTTATATAAATATCACAATATAGTTGAGCTCTTAGTTAAATCTGGTGCCAACGTTGACTTGAAGGATAACGGTGATGGTAATACAGCACTGATTGATGCTGTTCACTTTGGTAATCCTGTTGTAATAGCTACACTACTCAAAGCTAAAGCAAATGTCAACATACAGGATGATCATGGTTGGACAGCACTTTTCATAGCCAGCTTCAAAGGAGACGAGGAAACTGTCAAGCAACTCCTAATTTACAAAGCTGATCCCAATATCTGTGCTAAAAATGGAATATCGCCTCTATATGGAGCAAGTAACCGAGATATTGCTGAGCTTCTCTTGAAAGCTGGGGCTTCTCCAAATGTAGTAGGTGGTCCTAATGCTGTAACACCACTTCATGAAGCTTGTGCTACTGGAAGAGTTGACATTGTTCAATTGCTCTTACTTAACAATGCTAACCCTAACACTTTAAATTCTTCAGGTCTGACTCCATTATGTGTTGCTGCTGTTAATGGTCATGTAGAATTAGTTGACATTTTATTGAAAGCTGGTGCACAAGCTGACTTACAAAGAACAGATAAAGATTGGACACCTCTTTTCTTTGCAGCAGTAGGTGGCCATTTTAAAGTAGTAGAACTACTACTAAAATATGGAGCAAGTCTTAAAGAAAACAAACATGGAGTCACTCCTCAAGCTGCTGCATATGTAGCTGGTAAGCATGATGTAGCAGATCATCTTTCTGAAATAGCAGCATCTACTGGTCAACTTAGTTTACCATCTTCTCTGCCTCTTGTCCCAACAGCATCTACTTCAGTAGATACTGACCAGAGCAGTGTGGAGTCTCAAACCACATCATTAGATGAGTTCATATCACAAACACCTCTTGTTAATGAAGAAGAGAATACTCTAAATCGTCTACTAACACAACCAAGTAAAGAAACTGTTCTCTCATATTATAACAAAGTATGTTTGACCATTTCATCCGGTGTGGAATGGATACAAAACTTACCTGACAAGATGATTAAACGCTTTGAAAATTATCTTGAGACATCAACAAGGTTACAGACACACATTTAACTTATTACCTATATACAATAATACACATGACATATTTAGTTTAATTTAATGAAGTGTAGTTTGTTGAAATTATTTTAAAATTTAAGACATTAATTTTATACTTTTGACTTATTGATAAAATGTATTGTCTATAATAATTTTATAAAGAACTTGTTTACATAATATAATACTTGAACACCTTCCATTCAGCCACCATTGATTAACTCCACTATTTTATATATAATTAGGGTCAGCTCATGATCAGAATTAGTATGTAGGCTGTGAAGTGGCTTAAAATGAGAGTAATTAACAGTTTATAATAGCTTCATAGCTTTGCTTTGTTACTATCATTACTTCACTCAAAGCAGCTATAACAGGGGGTTGATCAAATGTTTAGAGTAGTGATTTAACTCATGCAATGGTTAAAGGAGTCAATTATCTAACAATGGGCAGGCAAAAAGAGAAAACCTTGTAGTAGATCTATAGTTGGATATGTATATATAGGTTTTTGTATGTCAAATATGATATAACAAAAGAGTCAGAGGAAACTATGGTGTGAGCAATTAAAGATGGCTTACTTTGAATAACAAAGACATTCACTCACATTGCTGTACTGATAGGTGTTCACTGTAGACTTCATTAAGTAGTTGCTATGTACTGACAAGTGCTCACTATTAGCTAGTTGCTATGTGCATGGGCAATTATTTTATGACTTCAAAAATTGCTCTTAAAAAATTAAATAATTAGAGTATAGCGCATGACAAACACACTGCTATGTTCTTTGCATATACTGTGTGTGCTATCATGTAGGTGTTGAAGTACAAACTATCAATATGTACTATATAGTATAGATTGCCACCCGGGCTGGCAACTGATCCTGAGCCACACCTCCAGCCATACCCAATCCTGAAAATGTCTAATTTTATAGATCTTACTGATCCCGTTATTTCATTTCTGGTACAGTCAGGTAGAACAATTAATGCACCGCTTTTGACTCTACTGTCACTTGTCGAGTTGCTGGCTAAGCTGGTCGACTGGTACAACTTTGGAATATTACTCAAAGTACCACCTCATGTGTTACGTAAAATCGAAGCTGATTATCCGGTCATTTCAGAAAGAAGAAAGACTGAACTTTATGATTACTGGCTAAAGAATGAAGATAACCCAACTTGGTATAAAGTATGCGGTGCTTTAATGAAAATGCCAAAACGCGAAGAAGAGGTACTCAAAGATGTCCTTGATAAGGTGTTCCCACTCGTCTCATCGTTATCATACAGGTACACCTTTCCATTTCCTCCTCCTCCTCCTAAACTAACTATTACACATCAAAGCAATGTTGCTCGATCACTGACTGAGATCCAGATTAATTTTGCTAAGTTAGTCTCTGATATTCAGATAGCTCTAGAGAAATTCCCATTTGTTGAGATAAAGCGATTTATAAGTGGTTTTCTCCACACGACACTCAAATTTAACCAAAAGCCACAGGATGTAGATGAACTGTTTGATCAGTTGAAACCTCACTACTGTTTTATGAATTATGGAGTCCTTGAGGTAGTAGTCCAACAATTTGTCAAAGAAAGTATGGAGGTTCATATCAAGGAATATACCTCTCAATTAGAAGAGTGGCTACAGTCAACTACAGTAATAGAGTTCAAGGCTGCAGTAGAAAACCAACTAGAGCAAGTAACACAATTAGGAGATCCTCTGTGTCCAGTTGTACCTGTTGTCCTGAAGTTAGAAGGTCCATGGATGGAAGTGACAGTGAATAACTTGTGGAAGCTTCTTAAATACATCTTTCGCGATAAGAGTTCAGTATTAACTCACATACGTATTGAGAGAGGGTCTGTTATAGTAAGGCTTCTAGCTCCTCAATCTGAGCTGTTACCTTTATTGTCTCTAGCTAGTAAGAAAAGGATGGAGATGATATTCCTTGGTATAGAGAGTGTCCATATAGGAACAATAATGTTGAAGCCACCATTGCATTTTTGTCATACGCCTTTCAACTTTAACAATGGTTTCCATGAAGCCTTTAAATATTCTGATCACCAGCTTTCAATAGTGCAGTTTTTACTTGAGCTTGGCATTAATCCAAACACTCAAGATGGATCAGGGTTTTCTCCTTTAATGCTGGCTTCTATGTATGGCAATATTGATGATGTTATTACTTTGCTGCAGCATAATACTGATGTAAATATAAAAGCAAAGGACAAAAAGTCAGCCCTTCATTATGCAGCATCTCATGGATATCCAGAAATTGCTCAACTTTTGCTAAAGGCAGGTGCAAATCCAAATGATCAAGACATCACAGATATTACACCAATAAGCGTTGCTAGTTACGTTGGTCATAAGGCAATAGTTGAGTTACTTATAAAGAATAAAGCTGATGTCAATCTTACTAATAATGAAGGTGTAAGTGCATTAATGGTTGCTTGTAAAAGCAAATCTATAACAATTGTACAGCTACTTCTAAAAGCTGGAGCTAATCCTAATTTACAGATATATGTTAATGGTCTTACAGCACTACATTTAGCTTGTGCCAGTGGTGTTGTAGAATCAGTTCAATCTTTGCTTCAGTTTAAAGCTGATCCTAACATTCAGGATAGAAAAATTGGCTTTACTCCTATTATGGTTGCTATTGGACTTCGTTATCACAAAATAGTTGAGCTCTTAGTTAAATCTGGTGCCAGCATTGACATAAAGGGCAATGAAGGTATTACAGCACTGATATTGGCTACAAATCATGATCCTGCTATAATAGCCACTTTACTCAATGGTAAGGTAAATGTCAACATACAAGATACTCAATCTCGTACAGCACTTTTTGTGGCCAGCCTCAATGGAGACAAGGAAACAGTCAAACAACTCCTTATGTATCAAGCAGATCCAAATCTCTGTGCTGAAGATGGAACATCACCTTTACATATAGCCCGTAGTCACGATGTGGCAGAACTTTTATTGAATGCTGGAGCTTATCCAAATGCCTTAGCTGGTTCTGATGCTGTGACACCACTTCATCCAGCTTGTCTTACTGGGGATGTTCGAATTATTCAAGTACTCTTATACAACGGGGCTGACCCCAATGTTTTGACTATTTCAGGTATGACACCACTGTGTGCTGCTGCTGTAAAAGGTTATATAGAAATAGCTGATGCTTTACTAAAAGCTGGTACTAAGGTTGATTTACAAAGAACAAAAAATGACTGGACACCTCTTTTCTTTGCTGCAGTCGGTGGCCATTTTAAAATAGTAAAGATACTACTAAAATATGGAGCAAGTCTTAAAGAAAACAAACATGGAATCACTCCTCAAGTTGCTGCATTTCTAGCTGGTCAATACGACATATCACGTCATCTTTTTGAAGTAGCAGCATCTACTGGTCAACTTAGTTTACCATCTCCTCCACCTTTTGTCTCAGCAGAATCTACTTCAATAGCTACTGGCCAGAGTAGTGTGGAGTCTCAAACCACATCATCAGATGGGTCCACATCACAGATACCTCTTGTTAATGAAGAAGAGAATACTTCAAATCATCCATCAACACAACCAAGTGAAGAAACTGTTTTCTCATATTTTAACAAAGTACATTCAATGTTGTCATCCAGTATGGTATGGATGCAAAACTCATATGACAATGTGACAAAACGCTTTGAAAATTATCTTGAGACTCTGGTAAAAGTACAGACACACATTTAATTTAGTAGAGCAAGCTATCTACATACATATGACATAGTCTAATTTAGTTTTTAATAACTATGTTTGTGTGGATATTTTTAACTACATTGTTATTATATGCAATGTCTATTTTGATTTTATAAATTTACATATTATACTAATACTTTAACACATTTAAAAATACACACACACAGTACAAGTAAATAAAAATATCTAAAAATTCATTAAATACAGGGATGATGGTAAAAACATTTCAAACAAGCCCCAAAATAGGAATGACAGTATGAACATCCCTACATAGCCACAATATCAAAGCCATAATGTTTTGTTGCAACAGTTGTATAAGGCAAACAGTCCCATAAGAAGTCTAAAGTAATTATAGTAATAAAGCAATTATTAATAATTTTGTGAAATCCGTTCAACCTTTATTAAAATTTAAAACCAATCCTGACATTCAGAACAAGCAAGGTTTTACTCCTTTAGTATTTACTACTGGATTTAGGTATAACAATATAGTTGAGTTATTAGTTAAATACAGTACCAGTATTGATTTTAAATGGAATAGTTTTTCAGTACTTATGATAGCTACATTTTGTGACAATCCTGATTTAACAGCCATACTACTCAAAGCTAAAGCAAATGTCAATATTCAAAATGAACGAGGTTGGACTGCACTTTTCATGGCAGTAGGTGGTGCTAATGCTGTAACACCACTTCATGAAGCTTGTGCTACTGGAAGAGTTGACATTGTTCAATTACTCTTACTTAGAAATGCTAACCCTAACACTTTAAATTCTTCAGGTCTGACTCCATTATGTGTTGCTGCTGTTAATGGTCATTTAGAAATAGTTGACATTTTATTGAAAGCTGGTGCACAAGCTGACTTACGTACAAAGAACAGATAATGATTGGACACCTCTTTTCTTTGCAGCAGCAGGTGGCCATAGAAAACAAACATGGAGATACTCCTCAAGCTGCTGCATATGTAGCTGGTAAGCATGATGTAGCAAATCATCTTTCTGAAATAGCAATATCTACTGGTCAACTTAGTTTGCCGTCTCCTCCACCTCTCATCCCAGCAGAATCTACTTCAGTAGGTACTGACCAAAGTAGTATGGAGTCTCAGACCACATCATTAGATGAGTCCACATCTCAAACACCTCTTGTCAATGAAGAGGAGAATACTTTAAATCATCCACTAATACAAACAAGTAAAGAAAATGTTCTCTCATATTATAACAAAGTACATTTGACCAGTGTGGAATTGATACAAAACTTGCGTGACAAGATGATTAAACGCTTCAAAAATTATCTTGAGACATCAACAAGACTACAGAAACACATTTAACTTATTAGCTATAGACAATAATACATACAACATATTTAGTTTAATTTTATGAAGCGTAGTTTGTTGAAATTACTATAATTATTTAAAACATTAACTTTTTATACTTTTGACTTATTAATAAAATGTATTATCTATTTAAAGAACTTGTTTACATAATATAATACTTGAACACATTAACAAATACATACACAATATAAAGAGTTAATACATACAACTACTGGACAATAATACTCAGCGTATAATACCATTGAGCATATTCCAATTGGCAGGAACTGGACGTGGTCCTCTAGGTTTACCAACACGTACACCATAACCTTTAATAACAGATGATCAGTCATATTATATTATATACAATCTGTGTCTATATGTCCATATAACTCATTATCCATCCATCCATTAGTCAATCTACAAAAGATAGTATATTATAACACATGATAATGATATTGAAGACTTAATACTCACTTCTTTGCCTGGAGTGGAGGTGTGTCCTCTGTGTCTTCATCAGCACTTGTTCTTGACTCATCAGTAAAATCATAAAGTATTTCAAATATCTGTTGATAAATCACATGATAATCATGTGACAATAATGTGATAATAAATGGACTTACGAAGTCTTTTATTTTAGTCCATAATCCTTGTTTTGTTGATTGTCTTGAAATACTAGAAATGAAATACATACACATCATAATGAAAGTAAAAAAATTAACATTATCATTGTCAACATTAAATACACCTCATATACTAATGTGTGTGCAGTTATATCATACTAGTAGGTTGTGATGATATACTCTCAAAACCCTCTGTAGTACTATCAGTGGATAATCTATTACCACGATATGAACCATATTCTGTTGATCTAAGGAGACAATATATTAATATATAATGCATTGACACATACTCGATAGCTTCACTACGTGATGTTGAGTTTGAATTAATGAAACCACTTTTATATCTAGCTAGCTCATCTAAAAAATGACAATTATTTCCTAATTCATCTATCCATTCATCTGTCCATTCATCCATCCATCTATCCATTTGTCTATCTATCTATCCATTGTATATGTACTTTTAAGTTCTTGGTTGTCCATTAGTGCATATGTTAGTTGATCATGAAGATGTTCTAGTTGTTGTTCATAAACTGCTTTATCTTCCTCAGTCCACACCTTACTATCTTTAGATGAGGGAGACTTTGATTGAGGAGTATCTTCATCAGATCTAAGAGAGAGAGATATATATATATATAAGTAATGGTTCCTTTTTTGATAGATAATGTTCTCTCACTCTAAATTTTTCTCTAATCCTCTTTGATCATCTTCGTCCATATCCATCACCCAGTCTTCTCCTTCTCCCTCTTCACCTCTAGAGAACAGTAGACCGTCTTTGATACAACCACGATGAGCTCCTAACTTCTTTCTTCTGATCATCTGTCATACTCTTCTCACTTTGTATTGCTCTTTTGTTATTCCTTATTTTTCCTATTACTCCACTGTTTGGGACCCACCTGTATCTTCCAGTAATGCTGAAATTCTCAAGAAAACCCAACAATTTGCTCTAAAAATGTGCTCTCATAAATGGGATAATGATTACTCATCTCTTCTCTCAACTTTAACCTTCCAACCTTCTCAACTTGTCGCTCTATTTCCAAATGATGTCTTCTTTATAAAATCACTAACAACCTCCTCTACTTTCCTTCTGATATTTTCATTCACAAACCTCTGCCAAGTTATGCTTCTCATCACTTTGATCCTCTCACCTTTACCATCCTTTTTTCTCACTCATCTGCTTCACAAAACTCATTTTTTCCTTCTGTTCTCTCTCTGCAGAATTCACTTCCTTATCATGTAAAATCTAGCTCATCTCTAATCACTTTTAAATCTAAAGTAAATATGATTCTTTAGTGACCATCAATTCACCATCACTTATCTCACTAAACTTATATACTATCAGTCAGTTACTTTATCTGTGTTATTAATGATACTATATACTGTACTTTAATACCTTAATTCTGTTTTATTTATTATTGTTCTATTCTGTTTGTGCCCTTCGGCTATTAGGCATTCATTTTGTCAATAAAAAAATGTTTTGAACCACACCTTCAATATTTTGTATTCCACCCAATACCATATTTGGTAAACTATTGCCATCAACGCCCTCTTTTTGGGTAAACCTTTGCTAGCAACGCCCTCTTTTTGACAGAATGTCGCTAACACCTATTGAGGATTTTGTGGTTTCACATCTAAAGCAGTCAGGTAGGACACCGAAACCATGTTTGTCTTTAGATCTACAATCACTTGTTCATATTCTGGGCAAATTAGTAGACTGGTACAACTTTGGAATATTACTGAAAATACCACCTCATGTGTTACGTAGAATTGAAGCTGAACATCTAGTCAATATGGCCAGAAGAAAAACAGAGCTTCTTGACTACTGGTTAAAGAATGAATATAATCCATCTTGGCATAAGGTGTATGGTGCTTTAATGAAAATGCCAAAACAAGAGGAAGAGGTACTGAAAGATGTCAATAATGTGTTCCCACTTATCCCATCACAAGTTTCTGAGTGCAGTCAGTGCACGCATCTATTTCCTACTCCTCCTGAACTAACTATTGCATATCAAGAGAAAGTAGCTCAGTCACTGACAGAAATCCAAAAGAAGTTTGCTCGCTTGGTTTCAAATATTCAAAAAGCTTTAGAAAAGTTCCCATTTTTAGATGTTAAACTTTTTATAAGTGAATTCCTCCATGATACGTTCAAGTCTGATCAAGAACCTCAGACATTATTTCAACTTTTTCATCAACTAAAGCCTCACTATTGTTTTATGAATTATGAGTTACTGAAGGAGGTAGTCAAAGAATTTGTCAAAGAGACTATGGAGGTTCATATCATGGAGTATACCTCTCAATTAGAAGAGTGGCTACAGTCAACTACAGTAGTAGAGTTCAAGGCTGCAGTAGAAAACCAATTAGACCAAGTAACACAACTGGGAGATCCTCTGTGTCCTGTTGTTCCTGTTGTTTTGAGATTACAAGGTCCATGGATGGAAGTGACAGTGAGTAACTTGCGGAAACTCCTTAAATACATCTTTCGTGATAAGAGTTCAGTATTAACTCACATACATATTGAGCAAGGGTCTGTTATAGTAAGGCTTCTAGCTCCTCAATCTGAGCTGTTACCTTTATTGTCTCTAGCAAGTAAAAGAAAGAATGATATGAGATACCTTGGGATAGAGAGTATCCAAATAGGAGTGTTAATAATAAAGCCACCACCACATTTTTACCAAATACCTTTTAACTTCAATGCTGGTTTATTTGAAGTTGTTTCTGCTCATAATCCTTTGTTAGTACAATTTTATATTGAGCTTGGTGTTAATCCAAACACTCAGAATTATGAAGAAGGAATGACTCCTTTAATGAATGCCTCTGAGCATGGTGATATAAATGCTGTCATTACTTTACTAGAGCACAATGCTGATATAAATATTAAAACAAAGTTTAAATGTTCTGCTCTTCATTTTGCTACAAGATTTGGCCATGAAAAAATTGCCCGACTTTTATTGAAAGCAGGTTTAAACATGGATGATCAAGATGATACAAGAGCTACACCAATGATTTATGCTTGTGAAGCTGGTCATAAGGCAATAGTAGAGTTACTAGTAAAAAAGAAGGCTGATCTTAATCTCACTGATGTCTATGGTCAAACTGCCTTAATGTGTGCATCTCTAAACCATTATCCAGCAATAGTACAGCTACTCCTACAAGCTGGAGCTAATCCCAATTTAAAACGACATGATGGTTCTACTGCACTACATATGACTTGTAGTAGTGGTAGTCTAGAATCAGCTCAAACATTGCTTTATTTTAAAGCTAATCCTAATATTCAGAATACAAATGGTATTACTCCTCTTATGATAGCTACTGCATGTAGATATTGCAATATAGTTGAGCTCTTAGTTAAATCTGGTGCCAACATTGACTTGAAAAATAACGTTGATGGTGGTAATACAGCACTGATGCTTGCTGCTCACCATGGTAATCCTGTTATAACAACTACACTACTTAAAGCTAAAGCAAATGTCAACATACAGAATTATTATGGTTGTACAGCAATTTTCTTGGCCAACATAAAAGGAGACATGGAAACTGTCAAACAACTCTTAATTTACAAAGCTGATCCCAATATCTGTGCCATCTATGGAATATCACCTCTGCATGCAGCAATTTATCGAGATGTACATTTTGCTGAGCTTCTCTTGGAAGCTGGAGCTTCTCCAAATGTAGTAGGTGGTCCCGATGCATTATCAGTACTTCATCATGCTTGTATGACTGGGGACATTGATAGTGTTCAATTACTCTTACGTAACAATGCTAACCCCAATGTCCTAAATAACTTAGGTCTGACTCCATTATGTGCTGCTGCCATTATTGGTCATGTAGAAATAGTTCACATTTTATTGAAAGCTGGTGCTGAGGTTGACTTACAAAGAACTTACAATGACTGGACACCTCTTTTCTTTGCAGTGGTAGGTGGACATTTTAAGGTAGTAGAGCTACTACTAAAATATGGAGCAAGTCTTAAAGAAAACAAACATGGAGTCACTCCTCAAGTTACTGCATTTCTAGCTGGTCAGTATGATGTAGCAAAACATCTTTTTGAAGTAGCAGCATCTACTGGTCAACTTAGTTTACTATCTCCTCCACCTCTTGTCCCAGCAGAACCTACTTCAGTAGATACTGACCAGACTAGTGTGGAGTCTCAAACCACATCATTAGATGAGTCCATATCTCAAACACCTCTTGTTAATGAAGATGAGAATATTTCAAATCGTTCATCAACACAACCAAGTGAAGAGAATGTTCTCTTGTATTTCAACAAAGTACGTTCAACCATTTCATCCAGTGTGGAATGGATACAAAACTCATATGACAGCATGATTAAACGCTTCGAAAATTATCTTGAGACATCAACAAGACTACAGAAACACATTTAACTTATTAGCTATAGACAATAATACATACAACATATTTAGTTTAATTTTATGAAGTGTAGTTTGTTGAAATTACTTTAATTATTTAAGACATTAATTTTTTATACTTTTTGACTTATTGATAAAATGTATTGTCTATTTAATAAAGAACTTGTTTACATAATATAATACTTGAACACATTAACAAATACATACACAATATAATGAGTTAATACATACAACTACTGGACAATAATACTCAGTGTATAATCCCATTGAGCATATTCCAATTGGCAGGAACTGGACGTGGTCCTCTAGGTTTACCAACACGTACACCATAACCTTTAATAACAGATGATCAGTCATATTATATTATATACAATCTGTCTCCATAAGTCCATATAACTCATTATCCATCCATCCATCAGTCAACCTATACACACCTATCATTCATCCATTAAACTATCCATCTATCCATTCACAGACACATATATTATACAGTTAATATAGTGTGTAATACATTTATTACTTAACTTACCAAGATCTCCAGGGAAAGTATATAAGGTGAATTCACTAAAGGCAAATTTGTTGTTACTCTATATAGTTAGATACAAGTCAAAATTATCACCAATCTATATTTGTTATAATGTTAGAAGTGTCTAGAAGTATGGCGGTAGGAAGTCCATACATAGCTGTGTATTTTTGGTTTAAGGTATGTGGATCCATAATACACACAAAGTTATTGACTATCTGCCAGATCACCACACACTCATGGTATAATGCTTAAAATACACAGACATTGTACAGGTGCTATGGTACTGCTAACAGCAGCTGTAGACTGTTACCTCTTCTCCTTGATGCTTCATCAAATCAGATGATATTAAAATGTTACTATTATAAATAGTTTTATTTTCCTAAAGGCTTACTATCCCACACTCCAAGAAAATAATGTAAAGAGACATGCAAACAGAATCCATACATTTATATATCTACATACTTCTTCATAAATTATAAGTTAATAACAGAATAGAAACTTCATAATAAGTAAATCTTGTGACATATTTGCTGTCGATCTCATTCTTTCCAAAGCAGTATCCATGCACAGCATGTAGCGCATAATCTTTTGGCTCGTTTTAGACTCACCCTCAGACGGGCAGTCTAGGGACGAGTTACTCCTCCTTCTCGTAGGACGAAATCACACCCCTCTGTACGTCCGCTGACGGTCGATCATGTCTTGTTCACTTAAGGATATTAATCCTTATGATCCTATAGCTCCATTTCTAAAACGGTCAGGTAGGATACTTTTACCATGTAAACCTTTGGATTTACCAACACTTACCGGTTGTCTAACTAAGTTGGTCGACTGGTATACCTTTGGAATATTACTCGAAGTTCCTACTTATGTGTTACACAAAATTGAAGCTGAACACTCAATCAATTTGCACCGAAGAAAGGCAGACTTGTATGACTACTGGTTGAAAAATGAACATCAGCCAACTTGGTATAAGGTGTGTGATGTTTTAATGAAGCTAGAGAAAGAGGAAGATGTACTCAAAGATGTCCTTGATAATGTGTTTCCACTTGCATCGTCACATATTACTGTGTTCTCTCATCCGTTTCCTCCTCCTCCTCCTCCTCCTGAACTAACTATTGTACATCAAGGAAATGTGGCTCGCTCACTGACAGAGATCCAAAAGAAATTCGCTCGCTTGGTCTCTGACATCCAAGAAGCTTTAGAAAATCTCCCATTTGTGAAAATAAAGCGATTTATAAGTGGTTTTCTTCACACCACACTAAAATTTGATAAAACACCTCATGACCTAGATGAACTTTTTGATCAGTTAAAGCCTCACTACTGTTTTATGAGCTATGAGCTACTAAAGGAGGTAGTTGAAGAGTTTGTCAAAGAGAGTATGGATGTTCGTATTACTGAGTATACCACTCAATTGGAAGAGTGGCTACAGTCAACTACAGTAGTAGAGTTCAAGACTGCAGTAGAAAACCAACTAGAACAAGTGACACAACTAGGAGATCCTCTATGTCCAGTTGTACCTGTTGTCCTGAAGTTAGAAGGTCCATGGATGGAAGTGATGGTGAGTAATTTGTGGAAGCTCCTTAAGTACATCTTTCATGATAAGAGTTCAGTATTAACTCACATACGTATCGAGAGAGGGTCTGTTATAGTAAGGCTTCTAGCTCCTCAATCTGAGCTGTTACCTTTACTGTCTTTAGCTAGTAATAAAAGACTTGAGTTGGCTTTACTAGGCATAGTAAGTGTCCAAATAGGGACTGTAAAAATTAAGTTGTTAGAGCATTCCCAAATTTTTAAAGTATCCTTTAGCTTTACTATGAGTTTTTACACGGCTGTTGGTGCATGTAATCTTTCATTAGTGCACTTTCTTCTTGAGCTTGGTATAAATCCGAATTTTCAGGATGAATCAGGAAACACTCCTTTAATAACTGCTAGTACATTTGGTTGTGTTGATATTGTCTTTACTTTACTTGAGCACAATGCTGATGTAACTCTTAAGACAAAGAAAAAACATTCAGCTCTACATGCTGCAGCACAATGTGGATCTCATGAAATTGCTAAACTTTTACTAAATGCTGGTTCAAATCCAAATGATCAAGACCTTTATGGAGATACACCGCTAATGTTTGCTATTAGTACTGGTCATGAAATGATAGTTAAGTTACTTATAAAGAAGAAAGCTGATGTTAACCTTACCTCTTATGATGGTCAAAGTGCATTGATGTTTGCATGTGAAAAACCCAATTCGCTAATATTAGTACAGATACTCCTACGAGCTGGAGCTAATCCTAATTTACAACGACAAGATGGCACTACAGCGCTACATTTGGCTTGTGCGGATGGTTTTTTGGAATATGTTCAAACTTTGCTTCAGTTTAAAGCTGATCCCAACACGCAGGAAAATGAAGGCCTTACTCCTCTTATGGATGCTACTCAATTCAATTATCATGAAATAGTCAAGCTCTTAGTTAAATCTGGTGCCAACATTGACTTGAAGGATATTTATGGTGCTACTGCACTAATGTTGGCTATAATAACTAATAATCCTGATTTAACAGCCACACTACTCAAAGCAAAGACAGATGTCAATATTCAAGATGATTATGGTGTGACAGCGCTATCCTTGGCCAGCTTCAAAGGAAATTTGAAAATAGTAGAACAACTCATAGCTTATAAAGCAGATCCTAACCTCTGTAGCAATGAGGGAATATCACCTTTACATGCAGCAAGTAATCGAGATATTGCTGAGGTTCTCTTGAAAGCTGGGGCTTCTCCAAATGTAGTAGGTGGTCCTAATGCTGTAACACCACTTCATGAAGCTTGTGCTACTGGAAGAGTTGACATTGTTCAATTACTCTTACGTAACAATGCTAACCCTAACACTTTAAATTCTTCAGGTCTGACTCCATTATGTGTTGCTGCTGTTAATGGTCATGTAGAAATAGTTGACAGTTTATTGAAAGCTGGTGCACAAGCTGACTTACAAAGAGCATACAATGACTGGACACCTCTTTTCTTTGCAGCAGTAGGTGGACATTTTAATGTAGTAGAACTATTACTAAAATATGGAGCAAGTCTTAAAGAAAACAAACATGGAGTCACTCCTCAAACTGCTGCATTTCTAGCTAGTCAATATGTTGCAGCAAAACATCTTTTTGAAGTAGCAGCATCTACTGGTCAACTTAGTTTACCATCTTCTCCGCCTCTTGTCCCAGCAGAACCTACTTCAGTAGATACTGACCAGACTAGTGTGGAGTCTCAAACCACATCATTAGATGAGTCCATATCACAAACACCTCTTGTTAATGAAGAAGAGAATATTTCAAATCGTTCATCAACACAACCAAGTGAAGAGAATGTTCTCTCATATTTCAACAAAGTACGTTCAACCATTTCATCCGGTGTGGAATGGATACAAAACTCATATGACAGCATGATTAAACGCTTTGAAAATTATCTTGAGACATCAACAAGACTACAGAAACACATTTAACTTATTAGCTATAGACAATAATACATATGACATATTTAGTTTAATTTTATGAAGTATAGTTTGTTGAAATTATTTTAATTATTTAAGACATTAACTTTTTATACTTTTTGACTTATTAATAAAATGTATTGTCTATTTAAAGAACTTGTTTACATAATATAATACTTGAACACATTAACAAATACATACACAATATAAAGAGTTAATACATACAACTACTGGACAATAATATTCAGTGTATAATACCATTGAGCATATTCCAATTGGCAGGAACTGGACGTGGTCCTCTAGGTTTACCAACACGTACACCATAACCTATAATAACAGAATGATCAGTCATATTATATTATATACAATCTGTGTCTATAAGTCCATATAACTCATTATCCATCCATCCATCAGTCAACCATACACACCTATCATTCATCCATTAAACTATCCATCTATCCATTCATATATATATATATATTATACAGTCAACATAGTGTGTAATACATTAATTACTTAACTTACCAAGATCTCCAGGGAAAGTATACTTGTCATTAGCTCTTTCTCCTACGGAAGGTTTCTTAGTAGGAGAACTGTTTATCCTAGCAACAGGAATATGACCACCACGTGCAGGAGAGATGTTTGTATCATCGTTAAATTTTGTTTTATCCTGAAACAAAGATATTAAGATCACATGACAGATCACATGATAATGTATGCTAACCTTAAGTTTAGGCTTTTGTCCTTTAGTTTTAAGTTCCTGTCCAGGTTTCATTGTAGCTATTGTCAATGCAGTAGATGATGAAGTCATCTCAGTAGGTGAAAGAGGACGTATCATAGTAGGTGGAGCTGACTGAGGCAATGGACGAGATGGTAACACTGGACCTAGAGTGAAAGAATGGGTGTGGTCAATAACTTGTCATATCAACTTATGTATATTGTTATAAACAGATGAGTCATATTCTCGTTTTACAAACCTGATTGGTTAGCTAGTTCATATATACCAACATCAGGTGATAACAGTTGAGTAGATGCTACCGTCTGTGTAGGAACAACAGGAGGTACCTCATCCTTAAGTTTAGTTCCCACTAATGCGTATGTATAGTCCTCAGAGAGTTGACCTGGGGTTGGACTGTGACCTGTGACCTCTTTGAAATCTTCAGGTGGTAAGACATCACCAACTTCATCAATAAGCTAACAAAAAGAAATAAAACTGAAAATACTGGAACAATAATAATGAATAATTAATTAGATATATTAAACAATTCTCTTACTGTTTCTAGTATACTTCGACTGGTAGAGTTATCAGATGCTGAACAAATTGATGTTGAGGAAATTGCTGATTTATTAGGAGTACTAGTATCTCTGGGAGCAGGTGTAGGTGTAGGAACAGAGTACAAACCCTCAATGGGAGGAGGAGGCAAAGGAGAATGCTTCCGAGGAGCTGGTACGGGAACTGGTACTTTTATAGGTTCTTCTACTTTGGTCTCTTTTGAAACCTTTCTAGGAGGAGCCTCTGGTCTTTTTAGTGCCTCTGGTCTAGGCTTGACTGGTTTAGGAGGAGGGAGAGGTCTTGAGTCTCCTCCTGAGGTACTTCTTGCCAATGGAATAGGACGAGGTGGATTATCTGGAGAGGGAGACTCACTTTTTTCACTCTACATGATTAAAATGAGAGAGAAGTTGACATTAGCAGATCACTCTATCTACGTTCATGGAATAACCATTTCTCTTATACTGATACAGAAAAGTAGGTACATAACACTTAACATAATTGTTAGTTCTATATAGCACAATAAACATTGTACATCTGCTGTATTGACAGTCTCTATGTGTACTTACCTCTTCTTGTCCTCCTCCTTCAGATTTGTGGATATTTTCATAAATAGCCTCAAGATTTCTAGTACTAGTGGGCGGACTCTCTTCATTTGTCTAAAAGAAATCACGCAACTATCACATGACAACAAAGCAACAATCACATGACAACATTCTAACCTCTTTTTCAAATTTCAATGCTTTTGGTGGAGGTTGAGGTACATTACTAAGAGTTCTTTGTACAAGTTCTACGATAGCCATATAAACAAAGAAATATTGATCTAAGGCCTGAACCATAGCCGGTCTTTGTTTTCTCATCTTTTGTACAATGGAATACACACTAAACTCATCAGGTATACTCTGAGAAGGAAAGAAACCATAAGACACGACATAGTTTTAATAATTAACACATTCCATAACCATCTTTAAGATAACAGATAAGTATTACATATTCCATGTATAGATATAGAAATGTAATGTATTAATACATGCATTATCTACAGAGTTATATGTGTATACAATGTATTGTTTATATGTGTATACAATGTATTGTTTATATATGTATGGAAATGTATATTGTTATTGAGAAAGTCAATACATCAGTATCGAGTTTTCATTTTAGTGGATCAGTTTAAACACAGGATAACTATAGAGCCCCTCTCACAGGCACAGACTTACAGAGCATAGTGTACTCACCTTTGATAGTAGCATAATTCTGGCATAATCTATAGCTATAATTGTCCCAGTTCGACCACACCCAGCGCTACAGTGAACAACAAAAGGAATATCGTGTCTTTTACGATGTTCTCTAAACATTTCAATCATTCTGATTATTGGAGTAGCTGATGTTGGACGACCATGATCAGGCCAAGCCATGTAATGAAATTGTCGAATAACTTGTTCCTCCTAGGAGAAGGTGAGAGGTGAAGGGTCAAGAGTATATGGGAGGGGCTTACTCCTTGACATTCTGCTCTTAATTGTCTAATTATAAAGTCATTGGAAAAGTTTTCTTCATGTTCCTTGGAGAGAGAGAGAGAGAGAGAGAGAGAGAGAGAGAGAGAGAGAGAGAGAGATAAAGTGATGACAGGCAATCAACATCTTACTGTTGTCACTTTAATAGCTCCAAAGAATGCAGACTCTCCCGAGGGAGGCCAGTAAGACTGACATTTTTGTTTTCCCATCTCTACTTCTTTACAGGCCATTATAACAATCTATAAAACACAAACAATAATGACACATACACTTGAAGACTAGAATCAACACAGTGCTTCTTTAGAATACACGTAAATATATTTAAAGATAAACTTTGCTTTAAAGGATCAATAACAAACAAAATAACTTGTAGTTGTATTAGATACTTAAGTGTACAGCTGGTAAGTCTAATAGCTAACCTCTATCTGATGATACCACAACATTCTCCAAAAATCATTAACAGTGTGTGGAAGAGGACCTTGTGCTGCTATATATGTAACATTACCATCAGCTCCCTAAAAAAATTGGGAGAGAGTTAATCAAGAAATAATGCCAACAGCTGCATCCCATATAGAAAGTCTGCCTTGCCTTATAAGGTAGAGATATAATACCTTAGCTAATGCCTTGTTTATCAAGATAACTAGTGATTTGTAGATTGTTTATTTTCAATCTCGTTATCTGCAACTTGCCAACATCACACAGTATTACATAGACTATGAGCTATGCTATCAAATACAAGGGTATAGTACTTGGTACAGTATAGTTTCAATTACTTGTTCACTATGGTATTTACTATCGTCATGGTTACAGATTTAATACCTGAATGTAGTTTGCGTTGATGTAGTCGGAACCTTCAACTCCTTCAATTTTGTGAAGTTGTACTCGTGTGTATTCGTCTATGATGTAATGATGATGTAATGTTGTTGTAATGATGACGTAATGAAAGCAATTAGGGAAAAAAGGAGAAAGTTTATATAACAATATTGCGAGATCAAATGACATTATTACCGTAGCAGTATAATTAATTCAATTAACTTCCTCTTAGGGAGAAAGAAAACAATATATTTACATTAATTGGTAAGATTTTAATTGTTTATTTATGTCTGCCTGAATACCAGTCCATCATCTATTTATCTACTCATCTGTCCATTTATCTATCAGTGTTACTATCCAAACAGATTCCATCAACAATAACACACGTATATAATATCATGTTGTGTGTGTATACTAACATGGCAGGATATCCTTAAAACGGTTCTTCTTTTTGTTAATGGGTAGTGTTCCAGCTTCAGCTGGAAACAAATTTTGTTCCTTATATTGTTGAGATTCTAGTTTCAAAGCCTTAGGAATACAACAAGATCATTGTACATATATAGCTGTAAGAATATAAACTAACAAGAAACTCCTTATTGAAGCTGTTTTCAGATTCGTCTCCTTCTTTCTGGTCAGCGAGGGCCAAAAAATGGTCCAGAAATCTAGTCAATTTCTCGTTGTAGTCAGTCATTATTGATACGGAGTAACTGAGCAAGAACAATCCAACTATAGTAATAATGAATGTTCCGCATACGACCACGCCCAACTAAATTTATAAGTTAATATTAAATAATTTTAATTCTAATTAACTATTATGAAAGTGATGATAATAAATGAATAAACATTACATATTGATGGATACTATTCCATTTAAATAACTGACAAAAACTAGTTTCACTTTTTTCTTTGTCTTTTTTTCAAACGTTTTCCTTTTTCTGGTGTGTTACGTAACATTCTCCACCCCCAGAGTGGTGAATACATTGTCAATAGCCCTGTCAATCCAATACTGACTACAGCTATCAACAATACCCATCCAACCATGTACATAAATGCTGGACGAGGAATAATAGCCATGCCAAATTTAACTGAGAAGAGTATCTCGGCAATTGTAATAGCTAGAAAGATCCAAACTTGAGTGCCCAGTCTATTACAAGTCGTATCAGTGACGTAAAGATAATACTGACGTATTGAAGGTAATGCTATCATAGCCATGAGTGCTAGCCGAGCAGATACAAGGTAATGTGCAGATGGTATGTAGAAAATGTGCTTAATTAAGAAACAATTTAATTCGGAGATTTGAAAGAATAGTATCAAAATAAAGACTGCTAAAGCACGTTGATATGTACTAGTTGGATCCAGCCATCGTTCACGTGTCAGACTCTCTGGAGTAAATTGAAGCACAGCTCGTTTTATTTTACCACTAGTTCCTTTGATATTCTTAATACTTTCCCAGTGAAAATTTCGCAGTTCTAACCATTGTATTAACTTCATACCAAGATAGATTCCCAAACCGTTACAAAATAACAAGTCTAAAATTAAAGTGTCCCACCAACATTCCTCAAAATTTGGAAGAATATGTGCAAAAAATACCTCTGTCAGTTCCCACATAATACTAATGGTCCACAACAGTCCATAATGGCGAACTATAACAGCTTTGAAAACCCAGCCAATAACATGTGCTGGAACAAAACAGTCGAAATGTTTCCAAATATTGCTTGCTGTCCAGTTGCATTCACGTGTATAGATCATTGTATGACTGTCTGCCTCTGATATTTTTAAAGATGGGTCGATATAATGTAATATGTTCATAATGTCCGAGTAACGTTGAAAAAGAAGAAAGCCAATCAGTAAGAGATAGAGAAAACTGACACCAAATACTAGCCGCCACACAAAGGGATGTGGACGAATAAATGGTCCATTTGGGAAGACAAGAAGACCAATGGCAAGAAATAAAAACGACACTCCTATAAAACCTGCAGTCATATTGCTTGCTATGGTTGTGCCGTCGTTACGCAAGAAAGCAATATAAATAAATGCTATTGTGAGAATACTCAGTAGGGTAAGTGTGCGTGGTTGATAAAAAAAGTCCAGAGTGATCTCGTTGACTCGTCTCTCATTTACAGCTGACCACGTGTCTTCCCAAGTTTCTGAACAAGTGGAGTAGCCATCACTGTCATATTCTGAAGTATTCGAATCAACTGATGAGACAGCTGAGTTAGTAGAGTGATGTGATTCACCTGATCCAGGTCGACGTTGTCTGTGAAAACCTGTCAAAGGTGATAAATGGTCTTCACAATGTCCATATTGTGTAACAGAAGTATTTCTAGTACTTTTGTCATCTTCTGGTATGTCATCCCTAAGAGAGCAATGAGATCCAGCTGATCCCGGTCGACGTTGTCTGCGTAAATCAATCAAAGGAGAAGGCTGGTGATAAGAGTGACCATTTAATGCAGTAACAGGATTGCTGAGATCATCTTGAACATTTATTTCTGGTAGAGTATCGTTTTTGATATTGTGAGATTTGACTGACATTACCTTGGAGTGAAGTGGTCTAAGGATAAACAACTTTTGCGGCAATTTATTCTGTGATCATTATACTATAATCATGAATTGCGTAGATGTTACGTAGTTTACACAACCTATTATTCTAGAAAGCAGCAAAAATCCAGCCACACCTCCTAGTTTTATTACAATAAATAAAATTATCAACTGGAATACCTAGCACGTGGTCTAGTCTAGCGACTAGCGTTGCCGCCCCTTCTCTTAAAGAGCTAGACCACGTGGTCGCACTAGGCACTAGACTACACTTAACGTGGTGGTCAGTATTATGTCTTCATGGGTAAGTACAGATCTATACCAAACATGGTGTTATTATCTTATATGGTGTTATGTATGAATCGTATTAATTGTACAGCTGGTACTTCTCACCTGGTACTGTTTTGATAATGTACTATTGCTAACACATTTTATTTAGTTCTTATTTCCCTTAGCAATTTGAGATGAGTTCTGAGTCTGAGGGGGAAGACGAGCTTGATTTGTGCACTACTCACAAAGAGGAGGTGAACGTGTTGGCTGAGTTGGTTCCACCCATTGAAGCTGTAAATGAACTACATCAATCTACTTGTGATCTAGTTAATAAGGCTACTTATAACGATATTCATAGTTTAGAGATGCCACATGAATGTCATGTGATTAAAACTGATATTGTATTTGATGAAGATGATGGATGGTTATCAGACCAAGATAGTAACGCTCATTATAATGGTAAAAAGTTACATATATTTTTGCATGGATTTATACATACATACAATAGGTCAGTTTGCCACTTTGGTTGTTGACAATGAGGCATTAGTTGAAGAAGTTAGGAGTGTTTGGTTACAACACTGTAAACAACGCTCACCGGAGTTAGTAGATTTACTTCAAAGGATTTTTGAGGAACATGAAGATGTCTATTCGTTAGTTGTTAGTTTTCTAAAGAAAACTGGTAAAACAGGATAATGAAACTGGTTTGGATAATATTGTCCATGTATAGGTAAAACACGCCCACAACCTAATACTATCCCAAGGATAATAACATCTGAATTTATTAAATGGAGGGAGAAACGAGATCATCCTCTTCACCCTTGTACCAGTGACCACCAGACGGCTGCATTGGAGATATTAGAACATTGTCATCATGTACTATTTGATGACCTTGTCATCATATTTGATCTCCGTTCTGCAGACAGGAAAGCATTGGTTACTATGGTAACAGTCTTACTTGAAGCATACCGTCACACAGATGTAAGTCAATGTTATCCTTCTTTATGAGATACGTTATTGTTTTTCCAGGCAATGTCTTACATAATTAAACTTGGTTTGCAAGAGGAGTTTGATATGAGAGAAGTAAGTTCAGTCTGTTAATAACAATGTATCTTTGTGTGTGTGTGTCTAGATGTTGGTTCCAATGATGGCAATGGACAAGATAAATGTACTTGAAAAGTGAGTGAGACTTTTAAACTGTTATATATTGTTCATGTTTCATCAATGTTTGTAATACCTGTAATTACATTAAAATAGATAATTTGTTTTAATCATATATTCTTTAGTTATTTAGAGCCTTGTCCAAAACTACAACATGATTTTCTATCTTGTTTGGATGAGCTATGTCTATCTCCAACAAGTCTTGATGAATTAAGGTGGTAAGTCATAGAGAGTTAGTGACAATCATGTATTAATGTATGTATGTGTGTGTGTGTGTGTGTAGTCAAGTAGTAAAGATGGGAGTTAAATTTTCTATTGGTGATAAATTAAGTCCTCATCAACTAAAGAAACTAGGAGAGAGACTGGTTAACAAATTTGGGTTGTCACTGGGTGAGCCACTGAGAAGAGAACATGTATTTTTGACTTATATTCATTTACTTTACATTAGGTGACTATCCTAATTTGTTTAGAAGGAGAGCTGTCTCTTCATTGAACTATCTTCTTTACAAAAAGTACATTGAGGTGAAAGACCTGTGCATTTGTTATGTTTCATTCAACTATTGAGTATCTGCCTGTCTTTATAACAATACATTTCTGTTTACAGGATGTTCTGTCTGACGATAGTTTACTTGAGGTAAAATCAACACTTAGTTTTGTCTGTAGCCTCAACTCATTAAAAAGTTCATTCTCTTTCAGGCAGCTGTTAAAGATCAACCCTATCTTCAGCACCAGCTTGTTAAGGAATTAGTCTGTTATAATGACCTCCATAGTGCTGCTCATTATGCAAAGTTATATAACATTCCCACGGACCAATTACCACCTTCATTAGAAAAATATATGACATTAGAGGGTAAATCTTTAGAACACAAAATTCATTATGGTCTAACTGCTTATGGAAGACATGATCTTAAGTAAGGATTTTATTGATGTCGTGGTGACTGCATTTAATTACAGGGAGAGTACTCAATATTATCATCTGAAGGTATCAAGTCGTCGTATTTTTTTTATTGATGACAAGGAGAGTTTATTGAAATGCAAGAAACATCTCCTCAAGGTGCTATTCACATCACAATTATGTAGTGTGATCTTTTTTGACTTTATTGTATTATATTTTGTCATCTTATAGCCTGGTAATGTTATTGGACTTGATGCAGAATGGAGATTACCAGTATGTAATAATGGAAGAGAAAGGTATTGAATTATTGATAGAACGTCTGCTCAAGTCAGACATATAGGCTTGCCTTATTCCAAATAGCCAGTCCAGAGGCCGTGTTCTTACTCGACACCATTCATCTTCCTCACAACGTACCAAAGGACATTCTTAAGAAATTTGTTGACATGATATTTGACAGTGATAATATATTAAAATTAGGTATTAGGTATACGTGTTACTGGTCAGTACTCCTGTTGCTAGGTTACCAGGTTCAAGGTGATCTTACAATGTTTGCTAAAACATGGCATTTTGCAGCTGATAGTTTGTTATCCCCAAAAAGAGTAGTTGATGTCAAGTATTTTAGTGAAATGGTACAGACCTATTATTACATCATTATGATGTAATATCAGGTCTTAGGTGCTTCTATATCTGATAGTGGACCTCAGGCTAGTGAAATTCAACCTGTTTCTTCTTTGAGACACCCTTCTATATTGGGTCCAGTTCAGACGTCAGCATCTCCTACAAGTATGTTGTCGATAGCTTGTCCTGGTGAACGAAGAGAAAGAGTAAGTAATTATGGAAGAGGTATGAGAGGAAGGAACATTATATGTGTAACTGAGTCTCTGTTAGGTTGGGGACAAGCTCTGCCAGTTCATACAAACAGCCCTACTTCTTTAGCCAGTCTTTCCTCGACTTCTTACCTTTACTCTCCCACACCAGTCCTTTCTACAGTCATATCTAATACTCAAACAACTGATACATCTAGTAAAATAAAGGGTCTAAGTCGCCTAGTTCAGACATGTCTAGGAAAACCTCTTGATAAATCACAGCAATTCTCAGATTGGGAGAGACGACCACTGTTACCTCAACAAATCTACTATGCAGGTAAGATCTATCTCTACAATCCTCTAATAATAATAATAATATAATACATCCATCCTCTGCTGTATAGATAGTACAGATTTTGTAGAGTATTATACTGTACATGATTGTTGTTGTATGTCGAGTACTTAATTTTTTACTTTAGCTTTGGATGCTTACTGTCTTCTTGAAGTGTATGCATATTTAAAATCCTTTGTATTGTCGCATCATCTGAAGTGTGAACTAGAACCGACTCTGGACTGGATGAAAGAACAATTAAAAAGAACCAAAAAAGTAAAGAAATTGACAAATGAAAAAGAGAGCAAAAACCAGAACCCTTAGCGAGTGATTGTCATAACTTATATTACTTTACTTATAGAACTTCCTAATCTCATTAACAATGTTATTATGAATCTTATTATTTCAATTTACATAATTTGCAGGTTTAAAGGATTACAATTATATTTATTTCATAATAACTACAGCTTTCATTTTAACTGACTTATACTCACAACAAAAATTAACTCGTAAACATTTCACTTCAAACATTAAATGATGTATTTTAAATGCCATAGAAAGTGCGGGCATTCTCTCTAGTAATAGTTATTATCTCATTTACAGAACAATGCCGAATTTTAGCTATTTCTTCAGCTACACATACAGCCATTGGTGGATGAGACCACCTCATGGTAGTAGATTTAAATGCAGCTGGTAGCATATAAGGCGCATCAGTTTCTAAGAGAAGGCGATTTAAAGACACTGTCTGAGCAAGTTTATGAGATTCCTTAAATTTAAAGTAAGTCAGATGGCCAGTAAGACCAAGATAGAGGTTAGGAAATGTACTGAGGAATTGATTAGCCATCTCCAATGTTCCTGTGTAACAATGTAAATGTATGAACCAGTCCCGAGGGAGAGCAGTAGAGATAATCTCAAACAGATCATCCTCGGCATCTCGACAATGAAGAACCACAGGTTTGTTAAAGGCCTGACAATATGGCAACAAACGATACAGCAATTCTTTTTGTGCAACCTTACTAGATTGCTTGAGGCTATGTTCAGAGTAATCTAGTCCAATCTCTCCCAATGCTACACACTTGGAATGTGTTAAACGATCAATTAATTTTTCCACCAAGATTGGGGTACAGTGTTGAGCGTGGTGAGGATGTAAACCGAAGCTAGCCCAAACTTTGTCTTCACTTAGTAACTCTTCATAGCAACTGAATGAAGAAAATGCAGCTGGATCACAGAATGATGTGATACAGCCGTCAAAATTACATGGATAACAAAACCACGACACTAAATTTGAGAATGTCCTCAGACGATGTTTCTCTAGTAAGTACTCCAAATGACAATGAGTATCAAGATAGGAAGGGTATGTTGCTACTCGTTTATATAAAATTAAATCTTTGTGCTTCTTTTTACCAGTTCCTCGATCAGAATGGTGTTGCCAAACAGGTTTTTTCTGTTTTTCATTTGGTTCTTCGTCAAAATAAGCATCAGCAAAATTCGGTAGATTGTGAGTGGAAGTATTATCACTTGAAATTTTGTCCTCTTGTGAGTCATTTTTTATAATACTAGCAGACAATACAACTGAACTAAATGACTTTTCTGGAGACAGTTCCTCTGTTGATCTACTATGTACATCATCATTAGAAGGTGACATATTAGGTACATCATTAGGGGGTGACATATTAGGTACGTCATTAGAAGGTGACATATTAGGTACGTCATTAGGGGGTGACATATTAGGTACATCATTAGGGGGTGACATATTAGGTACATCATTAGGGGGTGACATATTGGGTACATCATTAGAGGGTGACATATTAGGTACATCATTAGAGGGTGACATATTGGGTACATCATTAGAGGGTGATATATTAGGTACATCATTAGAGGGTGACATATTAGGTACATCATTAGAGGGTGACATATTGGGTACATCATTAGGGGGTGACATATTGGGTACATCATTAGAGGGTGACATATTGGGTACATCATTAGGTGTTGACAAACTAGGTACATCATTAGATGTTGACAAACTAGGTACATCATTAGGTGACGACAAACTAGGTACATAATTAGGTGTTGATATATCAGGTACATCATTATTAGGGGGCGACATACATGGTAAGAAACCATTTATCATTTTATGATCAGTGTGCTCCAAACATTTCTCTTTTACTGATGATTCAGGAGTAACTGATTTGGTAGTATCTGTGGCCAAACTTTGATTTTTGATTTCTTTAGGCTTTTCCTTTTGCTTCCAGTATTCAGCCCCACCCCTTGGTTTTATCCTTTTTATTAGTGTTGGGCAGTCCCTTTTGTAATGACCATATTTTTCACAGTTGAAGCATTTTATAGAGGCAAGATTAGCTCCTCTCCATCTTGAGAACTCGAGTCTAGCTTTATTCGGGCATCTCTTGGCTTGATGACCAGTTTTCCCACAATTCCAACAAGTACCACCAAATCCTGATGCCATATACGGTCATACACGGAACATATAACGGAAAATGCAAAACTAATACAACTCAGCACAAAGCAGACATAAGAGAGATCTAGAGACAGTAGAGAGATTAAGAAATTCTGTTCTCAAGAATCAAATAACTAGTTCCAAATTTCCAAAATGTGCTGACTTCTCATTAGTGGTAAGACAATAGTTAGATTTATAACTAATTCAAACAACATATTATACATTCTATCTTTTTAGCCTGTGAGTGGGTCACAGATAAGATATGTGGACCATGTAAAGGGGATGACTCAGAAGGTGGAAGGGCTATAGACCAGAAACACCAGGTCAAGAGGAGGTGTGGTCAACAAGCAAGAGATAGTGAGAAAGGGTACAAGAAATTGGAGTATTACCCATCACAAATCAATGATAAAGGAGGATGACATTAGCCAGGAGCCTATAGTCTAACAGAACTATGGGTTCCTGTGTTATGTCAGTCCTACAAAAACATTAGTGTTTTATTCTCATTTTTATCATCTGTGTAATAGTGCTTTGGTGCTTGCACAAGTTTAAATGTTATATAATGATCAAAATGTTATGATGGCTACTGTTTAAATCTGTTAACCTACAGATAGCAGAAGCTTGATTTTCTAATTCTGATCATATTATTTCTAAATTTTATGACTATATTTATATATATATATACATATATATCAATTTGTCTATTACATATATATTATAGTTATTGGGAATATGTTACCATGACAACAACTATATAGGTACGTGATTTATTTCATTCCCAACAATACCAACAGCTGCTAACAAATTTACCAAATATGGAAGTGAACAAAACAACTCTTGTACTAGCTTGCTATCAGTTACAAGATACACTAACACAAACCTTGTAGTAGATTGTCAACTTTATGATATCGAGTATGAAAGAAAACAACTACTATATACACATAAGGATGCCTGCTTAATAAATTGTAATAAAAAAATGAAACTAATATCAATTGGTCTCTCTTTCTTTCTCTCACTAAGTGAAGTTTGTAAATTAAAAACAGAACATCTTTGGTTATTGCAAAAAATTGAGTGCAGTTATAATCATAAAAAGAATCACATGACAAGTCACATGATCTAACATACAATTCACACACATAAACAAAAATCTGACATCACATGACTTATGAGGGGATGAGGAGTTGTGTACTACGATCTAACATCCCCGGATTAGATCCTATGGACTCATTACGAGATGCTTCACCATCAACCTCATCCTGCTCCCCTAGTGGCTCCACCCCTCGAGCAAATACCATCAACGAATGTCGATGTATTCTAGTATAAAATAAGATTTACACATACCTTTTATTTGACCACACCCACCTAACTTCGATATCAACTCTGTTCAAATCATCTCCATCAATATTCCAATGACTAGTTGGTTGATTGCTTTGATCTCTTGAAGTCTGACGACCTAATCTAGCTCCACCCCTTCTATTAGTAGCTTCATCATCATCAGTTTCCTAAAAGACAAGGAAGATAGATTTGATCACTTGTGAATAATTAAGAGCTGAAATACCTCTGTCACTAAATTGACTTCTTCCTCAGCTCTTTGTGGTGGGGTAAGTATTTCTTGAAATTTAAATTCCTTCACTCTGTGAATTTCTACATAAGGTAGCTCCAACTATATTAAAAATGAAACAACCATAACTCTCTCCTCCCTCTCTCCTTACCTGTGTTGTTCTTTTTTGTCTTAGAAACCATTTTATTAAATTAATTTTGGAACATTGTCTCACTAATATTAAATCTGTACAACCATTTGCTTGATGAGCCCACGGGGATATCCCCTGAGGTGCTTGCTGTGATCGACAAGTCAATGGACAGGCAATAACTGTAGAAAACCTTCCAGATACTTTTTTCCACTCCTGCTGTTCAGCTGGTCCTAATAACAATATTTTTTGACCACACCCACTTTTAATGACTTACTGTCAACATTGGAATAAGCCGCTAGTACTGATGCTCCTTTTTCATTAATGACACCAGGAGACTCCACAGCACCAGTATAATCACTACATTTTGGACACCTGATAGATAGATAGAGAGATTAAATGGATAGATAGAGAGATTAAATGGATAGATAGAGAGATTAAATGGATTGATAGAGAGATTAAATGGATTGATAGAGAGATTAAATGGATAGAGAAATTAAAT
The DNA here is from genome assembly GCA_963693285.1 of Xestospongia muta. Lineage (NCBI taxonomy): Eukaryota > Metazoa > Porifera > Demospongiae > Haplosclerida > Petrosiidae > Xestospongia > Xestospongia muta. The sequence goes on from OY848931.1 coordinate 3,866,152, forward strand.
GGATACATAGAGAGATTAAATGGATAGATAGAGAGATTAAATGGATAGATAGAGAGATTAAATGGATTGATAGAGAGATTAAATGGATTGATAGAGAGATTATTAAATGGATTGATAGAGAGATTAAATGGATAGATAGAGAGATTAAATGGATAGAGAGATTAAATTGTTAGATACAGTAGTGAAATAGGGCAGATGGATTGAAGTGACAATGATAAAACTTAGATTACCTGGAGTAACACTTGCTTTTACTGCTGACAACACTCTGATGTTCTTCAACTGGTATATATGATATCTCAGCCTCAAAATCTCTACAATAATAAATTTTAAAAACAAAACATCATATAAACTATTGTGTATTGCTCAACTAGCTATACAATAAGTAGAGAACTTCTATGTTATTAAATGTAATGCTAAGAAACAAACAACTCAATAACAAACAAACATTATATCATTACATTGAAATTGAAACTATCGCTACATAATTCTACAGGGACATTAATCCTGTCATGAAACTGATTCGTATTGACTAATACTAACTTATTATTGGACTAACATTATAATGTTGTTACACAGAGATAAGGGGTTAATTACTACATCACTTTCAAAACAGTAATAATATTATACAATAGATAAGCATACTAGAGATTCTGAGATGTTGTTATTCTCATGTCTAATTCAATAGACTGTGATCTGTTTATAATAATAGAAATTCTATTTATAGAATCAAGCAGACCTACCTGTTTGATAGAAGAGCTCTTATTTGGGCAATATCTATTCTACGATTTCCCAACCATGTAAAGTCCTGACTGAGCATTGCTATTTCTGCTTGAAGACCATAGCTGAGAGCTCCAGCAGAAAATAACAGAAGTTGTCCAGTATTAAAAAGACTACTAACATCAATAGGAGAGCTACAGCCTGTGTGTGTGAGAAAGAGAGAGAGAATGTCTTACATGGGTCTATCCTAACTAACCCAGTAATATCTGAGCAGCTGAAGCTCGTGGACATTTTGTTCCCAATATAGACCAAGCTATTGAATTAGAGAACCCAGCTGGTATGATGCCCAATCGAATGTTAGGTTGTACCAGGACAAACCGATTTCTTCGTAAATTAACACCAGCTGTCTGTTGTGTATGTAACATCAGACCATTGAGAATTTCATTAAAAGTTCCATCTCCACCCACAACAATAATTCTAATGGGAGGGGCAAAGCATTAAACCACACCCACACTAAGTAAACGAGAATAAACATACCCATCGTATTGATCAATATCTACTGATTGTATCACTTCACGAGCATGGAATCTTCTCTGACTTACTGAGAGGGAGAGAGAAGACAATGAGATGAAGTTAATATATTAACTCACTAAATAGTTCAGTATGGACATTAGAAATTTGAAATAAATGTTCTACTTTTGCCCACGTGGACAATCCAGCTCTATTACCAGCGGTAGGATTTATCATGATATAAAGTCTTCTAGGACGATGACCAAAGTCTAAAAATAAGACACATTTAATATTATTACAAACAGAAAAAGATCTCCATTCTCTGTCCATTTATCCATCCATCTGTCCATTTATCTATTTATTAATTCGTACTTTGTATTTGCTGGCTCAAAAACTCCACCCATGTTTGTGTCGTAGCTACAGGGTGTGGGTCTAATGGTTGACATATTATTTCTAACAATTCTCCACAAGAACCAGGTTGTGATTTTAAAGCATATATAGTGAATTTTGAAGATGGCTGATTTTGTCGTCCTCGAGTGTTAGTGGGTGTGACTGCAAAAATGTCCGCCAAAGAGAGTACTTGCAAATTGTTTTCTAGGTGAACCCAATCTGATAATTGCTAGTAATGAAAGGAGCTAACCTTTGTTTTCCCATGTCCATTGAAGTTGGTCATCCTCCAATCTGAGAGTACATCTCTTACCATTAATTTTAAATTGTCCTGATAGACCAAATTCTCCTTGAGATTCCCAGAATAATGGAGACTGTGAGATAGGATCAGTCACATCTAAAGTCAAGCCCTCTCGGTGTTCATTAATGTCTGCTATTTCTAACATTGGGATCTGCTTAGTTTTGCTTGTCTTGTTGGGAGAGACAAGATTTCCATTGGGAGGAGTTTCTATATGATCGTCCAAGTTTAAGGGTGGATCGTCGACTTCTAGATCTGCTCTGGGAGACTTCGACTTAACAATGACTTCTTCTTCGTCGCTTTCACTTGAAGAAGGCAGGTCATCTTCAGGAGGTTGAGATACTGTAGCTGCCATAACTTTTCCCAATTCCTATACTCCACAGATTCGTAAAATAATTATTATTCCAATTAAAGTTCTCATGACATCTCGTGACGTTGCAAAAGTAGGTGGGGCATATTGTCGCGTAGGAAGGAGACGCAGCATGCACATAATATAAATACCGGTATATTATAATATATCTAGTAAATTATTTTATTTGCTAATGTACGACAGGATTTAAAGGTTCTGCTCTGATATCTGCAAGATTTATTTCCGAGTCTAATTCTTCATCCACTTCCCCAATAATAGCTCTATAAAACATATAATACTGGGATAATCACTTAATTTACAATAATATTAATTTTGTAAAAATCAGTCAGAACTATTATTGCTGGCAAAGGTAGTAATCATAGCCTCCAACATTACAGGCTTAATTGATACAATTACATTACAAATCTCTAATAAACTTATAACCTACATGTTGTCCCCTCGTATGATATATAAGCCCAACTGTACTTGTTCGACACCACTTCCACTTGAAAATACACGCTCATGACTGCCTTCAAGGATCACATTGACAGTCTGATCAAATCCCCTTAATTTACCCTATTAATTAATAATAATTATATAAGTCAGTTGGTTTACTTACTATAATAACACGTCCATCAGCTGTAATTATTGAAACCATTCCTTAATTATAAAGAAATATTAAAGAAAACAAACTCATATACTATAATAATTATTTTATTATAAGGATACGATTTATGTAAGGTTCCACTGAACCAAGAGCCATTTCTGTCAACACGTGTGATGGGTGTGGTCAACATTATTGACCACACCCCTCACATTTGACATCTAAGCCATTGACGTGGCATTGTCTGTCGTGGATTATACAACGACTATAGTGCACCAGTCTGCAATACACTGCAGTAACTTATTAAAGTCCTCTTTAACGACGAGTAAGTGAATTGAGTTCACTTTTAATTTGTGAAACGTAGTCATTCTTGTGTAATTAGCAATCCTGAGTGAAGATCACTATAGAAATGGGTCTGACAATCTCAAGTTTGTTTAACAAGCTATTTGGAAATAAGACTATGAGAATATTAATGGGTATGTTGTCTAGTCATAAGTAGCAGGTATAGTGTATTTATGAAGGGGTGTGTCTTATGATGTAATGAAGTCTTGTTTTCTTTAAAGTTGGTTTAGATGCTGCTGGAAAGACAACGATATTGTACAAATTGAAATTGGGAGAAATTGTCACAACAATTCCCACGATAGGTCAGTAATGTTTAGTTAATTTTTGTGTATGGAATTTTATCGCTTCTCTGGTTAGGTTTTAATGTAGAAACTGTTGAATATAAAAACATCAACTTTACTGTCTGGGATGTTGGAGGTCAGGACAAAATCCGACCACTTTGGAGGCATTACTTTGTCAATACACAGGTACTAGAATAATCCTCCTTGTAGGTCACTAACTACACCCTCCCTCCCCCTCTCTCATCTAGGGTCTTATATTTGTTGTCGATAGTAATGATAGAGAAAGAGTAAAAGAAGCCAAAGATGAACTTGACAGAATGGTTAGTTATTGAATCATATCTTACAAGTATCTATAGTTACTCAATTAATGAACTAATTGTATGTTTTATTGTTTCTTTTTTTAGCTTTCTGAGGACGAGCTTCGTAATGCTGTGTTATTGGTTTTTGCTAACAAACAGGACTTACCAAATGCTATGTCAGTCTCTGAGATCACTGACGCTCTAGGGCTACACAAAATTAGAGATAGAACTGTAAGTATAATAGTGAGATCAATTCCCAAATAACTGCTTGTAATTTTTTATGATCAGAATGTTTTTTGTTTCCTATTTTCATAATAATTTGTTATCTTTTCTTCATATCTATTAGTGGTATATTCAGAGCACATGTGCCACTCATGGTACTGGTTTGTATGAGGGTCTCGACTGGTTATCGGAGAAGCTATCACAAATGAGTTAGTTATTTAATGCCATTCTCAAGAACGGTCTGTTTTTCATCTCTTCCGAACATTATTTAAATACCATGTTTTCTAAATGATTGATTTTGTAATTAAATTAATGTACATTATTGATATTGAAATTTGTTATATATATTTTGTTTGCTATTAATGTCAGTGTACCAGTCCAGATTCCATTGGTAAAGTGTACTAAAGGCATATCACATTACCTAGTCGTCTTCTTCTTCTGTGTTGAGGTCATCATCTTCCTCTTCAACATCAACATCAAATAATAAAATTCGTTTGCCTCCAGTTGAAACCTTATAGAGCAGGAATCAATTAGACATACCTGGATGAGTTATTAAAATACTTACCACTGCTGCCAAACGTCTTGGACCAGATACAGCTAATAGTTTACTTTGAAAACGACCCAAACTTGTTACTTCAGTTAACTCGGGACCAACATCATGTTTAGTTAACCTAATTAATGCAATTAATTAAAGGAACTTGTATATAATTGGGAACAACTCACGTAGTCAATGCAGTACTTATTAACTGATCAGAACTAACTACATGGGTTGCTAGTGAAGTGATTACTGTCATTGGTAATTGAGCTAGAATACTATAAGAATCAGCCTCTGTTGAATGTAAGCAAGAGAAAATGAGAGAGAGAGCTTCTGAATTGTAATATTGAAGACAAAGAGTATGACATCTATAAAGACAAGACTAAATATCCATACATATTGTATTGAGGAGACACCACTGAGCAATATCATATTACATTAATGCCATTGAGACCTTTTTTCAATATCGTCAGATAAATCCAGTCCAGATACATTAGATATGAACAATTGACCGGCTTCAAGTTCTCTAACAAGAGATATCAAAATGATTAATATTCTCTAATTCACTATATATATCTTACCCATTATTAGTACATTGTAATATAACAATGTCTTCTTCTGTAACAGGAAAATAAGTAAAATAATTCTCATCATGATGAAACAGGCCCCTTAAATAAAAAATGAGTATGCACAATATGCTGTTGCTATGGAAACACATATCCATGGTAACTTACATCAACTGTTGCCAAGACGATAAGGAGACAAAGCTATTTATTTTTATAAAAATTTGAAAATATTTGTTTGTTTAAATAACCTGTAGTTATCATGAAGTTGAACTGATGTTACTTCCTTAATTTGCTGCTCCAATACAGTCTAATAGAGAAAAAGGATAGCACACTATTAGAACATACCAAGGACTTTGACAAAGGAGACTTTAACTGATAAATACATTATATATTCTTCTTATAGAGAATTATATCAACTACTAACATGAGGAGTTAGAAATGAATTGTTTACAGTAGTTGATAAAGATTGATATAATTGTGTCAAACTTTTCTGAGGTTGCCTTTCCAGTAACCAAGGAGCAACTACATCATGAATAGGAGACAATGATGTCATAACGATGTAATCTTACTATCTCTTGTAATATTGCAATCAGCTAATATTTTCTCCCATAAAGTAGGAGGAGTTTCCTTGATAATTAATTATTTACGTTTGGTGGACACAGTAAACTTACTTCAATAATCTTGAGGTCTTCATTCATAAGGTACTGTATAATAGTTAATAAAGGACATGTGACTATCACATGACACAAACCTGTCCAACTCGTTCAAGACTAAATGTTTGACCACGTCCCGACTACATAATATATACACATAGATAATGATCAGTTATAACCACACCCACTTACATATTGTAATCGTTTCTTTAAAAAATCTATAATCATTTTCAATTCATCTGGAGTTGGTCCCTGTAATTAATATTGATAACAAACTATAACAAAGTACATTAATGTACCTGTTTAATGAACGAGGGTACAGGTTCTCCTGATAATTTTAAAATAACTACAGATCAAAGATAATGTAACAATATGCTATAAATAGTATCTATTATTAAAATGTTTACATAATTATGACATATATAGCAGGAGTATATCAACACAAAAGGGTTAAATATTGATGTACTCCTGGATTAGGTTACTTGTATATAGCCAAAGACAGAAGACTTTAAGGTTTTGTAATGACTCATCAATAACGCTAGAAATAATTACATTCATAATAACACCAAAATTTTATAATCGTGTGTAAGCTTACAAGAGTAATTCTTGAGCCTTAAGAGCAAAGTTACCAAGTGATAGAATGCAATCTGTGACAATAATGTTAGAAGGTTGGATGGACAAGATGAATATTTAAATACAAATTCATTTGTTTACCTTGAACAGCTGCTGGTAATAAACCTAATGAACCAAAAGAATCAGTCCATTTAGCCACACCTAGTATGTCATGTAAATGGAAATTGAGCATCTGTACTGCTCTAGAGAGAGAGAGAGAGAGAGAGAGAGAGAGAGAGAGAGAGAGAGAGAGAGAGAGAGAGAGAGAGAGAGAGAGAGAGAGAGAGAGAGAGAGAGAGAGAGAGAGAGAGAGAGAGAGAGAGAGAGAGTGCTGGCTAGAATTACATTATACTATAATACCTGTTGATGTGGTTAATGACATATCTTTGAAGTGATTGGTATGATATTTCCAGCGATAGTCCTATCTTTTTTATACCCTATTAAAATACGCATATATTATCCATAATTGTAGTTGTATCATCCACTTACATTGGCTGTTAGTTCATCTACTAGAAATGTCTTAAGTTCTGATCTGGGTGGATTTATTTAAAATACATTTTAAACTCCATTTGGTATATTACCTTGCTTTTCCACATGCTAAAAGAATTATAAACTCATCTACAATTGTCAGATAACTTGGTAGAGTCTAGTCAAAGACAAAATGAAAAAATGTTATAAAATTGAAAAAAATTAATCCGCACATGGTTGGGCTTGAACCAACAACCTTTCGGTTAACAGCCGAACGCGCTAACCGATTGCGCCACACGTGCCAGACCTGACAATCTATCCAGCTCAGTGAGAAGGAACAAAATGATTGGCAAAAATTGTCCTACAATCACTGTTCAAGTGATACCATTTTAAAGTAAAATAACCATAGTTTGGAAATTGATAGAAGCAAGGATAGAAACCAAAAGAAAGCTAAACACGATCAGTTATATCTATTGTTGAGGGAGTGAGTCTTGGCAATTAAAGTATGAGGTTTAATTTTATTGACAGCTGCATGCAAGAATAGAAAACGGACATATCTATATTATGTATTAATTATAATAAACCCATACATGTAATTACGTGCATTTTTGGGTCTATGTGCAATGTCCACTCCAAACATAATTGACTAGTTAGGAAAAAAAAGAGTATTCTCTCGAATGGCCAAATAAAAAAAGGTAAAAAAAATTAATCCGCACATGGTTGGGCTCGAACCAACAACCTTTCGGTTAACAGCCGAACGCGCTAACCGATTGCGCCACACGTGCAGGACCTGAATGGCACTTCAATCTGTTGATAAATATTTCTTACAAGTTATCTCTACCAACTAACTTTAGCATAATTTTCTAGTTGCCTGTCCACAATTAAAAGACTGTCTTCCCAACAATCCGTCATATATTTTAAAGTTTCGCTAATATACTCTACCACAGAAATTATCTGACTGTGCTTGAAAGCAAGATAGTGAAATTCGTTACTCTTCTCTGCAAAAATTGGCATGTTGAACTAGAAAAGTACTTCACAAACATAATGCATTGTAAGATAAATTAACCAGTTTCAAGTGGAGAGAATTGCTATCATTACTGACCAGTACAGCCAAATGCCTGAAGTCAGATGACACACACATGTCAATCACGTGACATTGTACCTAATAAGAGTAATAGAGTGTGATATCATTAGACCACTTACTTCATTATTAGAATTGAGAGATATAGATGTAACATGGAGAACACCAGACACACACACATGCACATTACCTAACTACAATATTTAGTAATAAACAAAACTACATGTAGAGAATACCTTATCACCAGCAAAGAGAATATTAAGAGCACTATAGCCAAACAGAAAGTGAAAACAATTAAAATTTATATTAAATATTATGACCAAATTAAAAGTGAAAATATAAATTACTGATCTCACTTAGATATGGTCTTTATATGTTTTGGATCTTCAGGATAATTGCTGTTGCTATGGAAACTAACATAACTCAGTAAACTATTAAAATTATGTTGTTTACATTTCAACACTTTTTCCCAAACTTTCTTCACTAGACAAATAGAGTACATTAATGCATTATTATAGTACAAGATTACTTGTTCTCAATTGATGGCAGTGAGTGTAAAAATTGCCCAGACTTATCCTTGTAAGGTCTGTCATTAGTAATACACAAAATGATAACAAAAAATAGTTGATTATAATTATGTGTCTACTATTACTTACCTCTCCCAGACATAATCTTGAGCTTCAATTGGTGGGATTTCCTCAATCCATAGCAATGATGAAATACTACAAGATCCTAACTTTAGTGTGTGACATGGTTGTCCATTCTCTATATAGTATTGGACTACATGACCATTAGCGTAACCTACAGCTAATACTATAGGAAGAAACAAGTACATTACCTTAAAAGGAATAGATAATACAACTTATATTACTCCAATAAATTATAGTAAGTTATAGTGTATTGTGGATTCGTCTAGTACCTTTTCCATCTGGTCGCCATGCCAAGGCTGTTACAGGTACTTCTGCAGGTTCTACAGACCATACACGTTGCCATGATAACCTGTTTAGGGCAACCTACATAAACAATGATAGAAATCATATCAATTATTTGAGAATGCTTACAGAATGGTCTGAAAATGCAAGCGCAATTACGTCCATTTTGGGTGACCATTGCATTAGTATTACATATCCACCAGTTGATTTTTCAGCCCTTTGCTTAAAAGATAACCTTGATTCACTTTCTTCTTCAGATTCCATATATATTTTCCACGTGGGTAGGACATCGGGTATATCCGTATACTCCAGTATATTTGAATCATTGTGTAGACTATTTATTCTTGAAGTCCTGCCAAGAAGTACAAAAAGTTTTTGCTCCACTCCACATCTAGTCCAGTGGACCGAATAAAAGTGTAAGAGGATACAGTTTCTGTTCGCCGTTAGGGGCGGTCAAACACTCGTGAGAGTGTCTATGTGACTGAATACTTCCACAGCATAACTGGTCGTGTGAATATTTCAATGGTGATACATGGACCATTGCTTCTTTGTCGTTGATCATGAAAATGGCTGCACTATTTGCTTGTTTCTTAGGAAATGAGAGAAGATGTGAGTTTTTTTTTCAATCCTCATAAGATTATCTTCCTCTTGTCTCTCTGTCTATTTGTTTGGACTATTCTCTCTCTCTCTCTCTCTCTCTCTCTCTCTCTCTCTCTCTCTTTCTTTCTCTCTCTCTCTCTCTCAGCATCAAGAGGTCGTTCTGATCAGTAAGTCTAATGATATTATAGTTGTTTACATACAGTTGTCCTATTTTTGTGATGGAATGTAAATAAAATGATAATTAATTGTCAATAACAACGACATTCTCTTGATCCATTGTAATTCCTATTATTATAATCATTATAGAACTAGAGACAATTTAACTAGCATTAAAGGTAAGAACATCATCCTGTTTGTTCATCTATCCATTCATCCATCCATCTATCCATTCATCCATCCATCTATCCATTCATCTATCAATCTATCCATTCATCCATCCATTAATCTATCCATCCATCCATCCATTAATCTATCCATCCATCCATTTATTAGTGTTATCTATCAATTCTTTTTAGACGGATCGGAGATAGTTTATGTTGAATTATTAAGACACAGTGGTCAGCCCTTGGGACTTGAATTAGAAGGTAAATTCACACAATATTTGTTTCTCAACTATTCAGACACTCCACTTATTAAATTACAACCAAGTGTAAAGTATAACTGATCTCATCTGTTATAACAACACAGTAATCCACACTACAGCCACACCTGTATAGAAGACTGTCATTATATAGTACACTATACCTCATAATTTGGTTTGTTGTTACCCTAATTCTGCTTTACTCAGGTGGCACTGACCACGATGTACCAGTACAAGTGGCCATCTTAAGACCTGGCTGTGTAGCTGATATGTAAGTCACATTGATTTCTTTGTCAATTCTTAATGTTTTGGAAGTCAATTTCAAAGGAAAAACAATTATTATTATGAATATCCCTATCATTAAAATAACATTAGTATAATCGTGATAGGAATCTAGTTGGTATTTTTATTATTTATAGTAATTGTGTGTACTGTCAGATAGGAAAAGAAGATAATTAATTTAATTTGTAATGTCGTCTTGACTTCAAACTTCAAAGTACAAGTGTATTTACCAGGAATTATAGGAATTGTCTGTGGTACAAAGGGTACATGTAGTAATGTCAAATACTATTACCACAATCTTTACATGAAAAATGAATATTTCTTTAAATACAATAATAGAAAATGGCATACATTTCTGGTATTACAATTTTTGTTATGTGTATGGTAGTATAGTGTCTTTATTGAAATGAATATTGTTATTGCTAATGAAATTTAGCCTTGAAAATAAAGATTATAAAGTCATTAAAAAGTGAAAAATATTGTGTATGATATTGCACAAGATAATTGACTGATCAAATAGTCATTAGTTTCTCTAAATCATAATAGTATATATTATTTGCTATAGTCTAAAATTGTTATTTAATACAATTACTAACCACATCAAAGAATACTATTGTCTCTCTCTATTGTAGTTAGTGGTAACTATTTGTATCTATGTATCTATATGTACACTGACTGTATCAACTGTAGAGTAAACATGTTATTATATGCATAATTGTACTCTACCCACATAATTTATTTTCACTCCCTCTTTTCTTGTCTTTCTTTGTGCATTCTTCCCACACTCCTTTCCATTCTTTCTTCATTATCGTCCTCCACTTTTACCACCCTCCCTCTAACTCTCCCCCTCTCATTTTTAAATATTCATCTCCTCCATTTTTGAGTTTATATAACAAATCCTCTCCGTCATTATTCCTCCATCTTTTCCTCTCCTTCTCCCTCCCTCATTCTCTATCATATCTCACTCTCTTTTTTCTCTATAGGAGTGGTGCATTACAAATAGGTGATCGTATATTAAGTATCAATGGCACAGTTACTGATAGACTTACTCACTCTGAGGCTGTGGCCCTTCTTGAGAATGCTGGTAATGTAGTGAATTTGGAGATAGCTTTTGATGCTTTGCCTGAAGGTAAATATTGGAGGTTAATTAAATGACCTGTAATTGAATACTTAAATTAATAATTAATTACTACACCTAATTAGGACTAATTAAGACTCAGGACAAAAATAACGTGACATAATTTAAATCTGTTACATTAATTTGTCCAAAATTTTTATAATAAATAAATTTAAGAACTGAAAGAAAACTCAATTATTTTGCGACATCATATAAAGCACAACATCTCCTCATATATCATTTAATTAGTATCAGTGCTAGTATCAACATGATATCAATATTTTACTATAGTAAAGTCTGTAAATATTGAGGACAACTAACATACTATAGGAGACATTCCAATGTCTGGTATAGATATCTATAACAAGCTAATAATTGATGGTGTCATTGTCTTATTAGTGAAGTATTAAACATCAGAAATGTAGAGAAATTTCCAAAATTGTTCACTATAATTATTGAGGTTTATTGATTAGTAACAAACATGATATTTGATACTGTTGTAATAATGTGATATCCTTATTGTATTGTTATAATATGCCTTCCACTAACCACGTCGTTCATTATATGTAGGTTCACAAAAACTCGACGATGGGATGGAGTTAAAGACAGCATTTATAACTGTACCTTGTGGAGAGAATACAATCTTTCCAGGATTTGTCATTAGTGGTAGGTGTGGTTCATTAATATTGCTTAGCAACAATCACATGAGCTAGATCTAATAACTAGTTATTATAAAGTTATCAAGTTTATTAACCTTGCACCCTTTGATGTGGTTACTATTATACATATATGAATATATGTTTTATCGCAGGTGGACGTCGAGAGAACAGACCTATTACAGTCTCCCACGTCAAACAGGGGTCATTTGCTTACAAGTGAGTCAGCTATTTTTATTAATCTTTGATTATGGGGGCTATTTTATTATTAGAAAAGGTATTCTACGTGCTGGTGATCGTATTTTACAAGTAAATGGTATTGATATGAGGAATGCCTCCAGAAATGACGCTGATCAACTGTTGGTACATTCAGAGGGTAACTGTACGTTACAAATTGAATATGATGTACCAGTTCATGGTAAGATGTAGCACTCCTATAATGAAATGATAATTTTGTTCTTGTTATTAGAGGGTCTTGATGAAACAAATGGTCCATTAATTGTTGAATTACAGAAACCTCATGGAGCCAGTTTGGGAATCACTCTTGGTGGTATGTGGTATGAGAATGAGTCTTAATGTGTCTGTGTGGTATGAGAATGAGTCTGACTTGTTATGTCTATGTGGTTTGAGAATGAGACTTAATGTGTCTGTGTGGTTTGGGAATGAGACTTAATGTGTCTGTGTGGTTTGGGAATGAGACTTAATGTGTCTGTGTGGTTTGGGAAATAGACGTTTCTATTTATTACTAGATGATCGTGTGTCTGGTGAGCCTATTGTGATTTCGAAAGTTAGAGAAGCTGGTATAGCTGACCGGTAAAATAAATGAAATGACTATAATGAAATTATCTCTCCCTCTCTCACTCACTCACAGGAGTGGAGCATTACATGTAGGAGATCGACTCCTTTCTATCAATGGCCAGCAACTAGATCAGAGACCAGTGCAAGAAGCTCGTCGTCTTTTAGCTCACTCTGACATTAGTGTAAAACTAGAGATAATGCCTGCACATAACTTCTCAGAACAACCGGGGATTTCTCCTGTTGACGATGCACAAAGTGATATCTCCTCACGAGCTTCACAAAGCACATCATTTGCTGGTAGTGAAAATCAACGTAGACCATCTCAATGTGAGGAACCCCCTAGTAATTTAATTTTGATCGCATAAATATGAATTTCAAATCCCTAATTACATAATATTGGAACAATTAAATCCCAATATAATTACATTATAACTCCCTGACTAATGAGTAAGCCCCTAGTAATCCCAATATAATTACATTATAACTCCCTGACTAATGAGTAAGCCCCTAGTGATTAGAATTTTTCCACATGTAATAACTTAATTTGTGTTCTTTTCAACAGTATCTCTGACTTCAATAACTCCCTCGAGTCAAATACTTAGTCATCCAGAAATTATGACCATTAAATTAAAAGCTGATGAGATAGGATTTGGTATGGGAATACAAGGTGGTGCCAGTGAATACGGGAATTATCCTATAGTGATATCGGAACTGATACCAGATGGACCTGCTGGACTGTTAGTATTGAAAAGGGGTGTGGTTGTAATAATTTAACCCTTTCTCTTTCTTTAGCCTTGGTCAGTTGCTAGTTGGTGATCGTATTCTCTCAATTAATGGTGTGGGTTTAGAGGGTGCTACCATTGACCAAGCTTATAAATTAATACAAGAATCTGATGACACGATGACGTTAAATGTGGAATTTGATGTTACAGGTATTTCTTAATGAATGGATAAATAAATGCTTGAATGGACAGACAATTGAATTGATAAATGGATTGTTAAACTGGTTTTTAGAGTACTATTATTTTTACTATTTGTTCTAATTAATTAATTAGTTAATTATTGTTTTGATTATTGACTAATTTAATTAGCTGATAAGATTATTATCACTACAAACTTGTGCATGTTATATGACATCATCAATGATGTAATGTGATGTAACATGTACTCCACATTTCAGTGATGTAATATGATGTAATAATTGATGTTATCTAGATGCTTCAGTCATACCGACATCAGGTACTTTTGAAGTTAATCTTGTTAAGACAGGTTACTTAAATCTTGGCCTATCTATTAGAAGTGAGTAGTTTTTCATTTTGTCTAAGAAATCATTTGTTCTTTTGTGGTCTCTAAAAGGTAGTGGCGATAAAATATGGATATCTGGTCTGAAAAAAGGTGGAATTGCATCTAGGTATTTTGTGATTATTTAATAATCTATTTATCCATTAAATTTGTGTCATTGTTAGAGCTGGCTCTATTCAGCCTGGTGATATTTTATTAGCTATTAATGGTCAAAGTTTATTTAATGCTAGTCCTTATGATGCTGCTTCACTTCTTACAAATAGCGAAGATATTATCTCACTTAATATTAAAAGAGAAAGTCCAAATAACTTCAGTGAGTTAATTGAAATAGAAAATTATCTCAAATCTCTCTCTCTCTCTCTCTCTCTCTCTCTCTCTCTCTCTCTCTCTCTCTCTCTCTCTCTCTCTCTCTCTCTCTCTCTCTCTCTCTCTCTCTCTCTCTCTCCCTAGTGCCTTCAAAAGCTAGTCAACATAAATCAAATCAGGTTATTTATTCAGTTGAGTTGTTTCGTAATGGACAAAACCTTGGTATCAGTCTTGATGGTATGATCAACAATAATCATATCATTTAATATCACTTGTCTTTCTGTACAGGTTCTGATGTACCTGGTCAACCCATTATCATCTCCGAAATTAAGGAAGGAGGTGTGGCACATAGGTAAATGAGTGAGACAACTACTACCATTATTTTGATTAATATTTGTTTTAGAACTGGTGCTATTAAAGTTGGTGATAGAATTATTGCTATAAATGGCGAGTCACTTTTGACAAAAAACATTGAAGATGCTTTTAGAATATTGAAATCAGCTGGAGACACGGTGACATTGAAAATCAGCAAGGGTGTGGTCAGTAGGAGGGGTTTAGGCCGTAAGTTACAATGTTAAGTGATTATAATAATGAGATGTGTTTATAAAACTATAGGTCCACGTACTAGAACATCTGCCAACTCCTCTAACAGAGTATGTTTTGAAATAGTTAAGTAATAATTTGATTCTTTCTCTCTCACACTCATAGTATTACAGACATAACAGATATGGTAATAGATTTAACAGATCTGGTATCCACAATTCGAGATTTCCTAGTGGAATTAGTCAAACAAGTGAATCAGAACGTAGCAACTCGGTAACCAGTTTTAACGACTCGTTGCCATATATACCATCACATCGTTACTCAAGACCGGAACCAATATTGCGAAACAATAGATACACTCCTATTGATTATACTAATAGCATGCTTCCAGGACGTCACAGTCCTAATCGGCCAAGACATAGTCCTTCTGGAAATGGAAGAGGACGGTCCAGTCCTTCTCGAGTTAGTCCATATCGAGATCGTTTAGGATCAGCTAAGGTACGAGGGATGCCTTCAGGTCTCCCAACTACTGATCTTACGGATATGAGAAGAGGAAGTCTAACAGAAACAACAGATGAGGAGACGGTCTATGACGAGGATCTCTCCCGACATCGGCGATATCCTCCGAGTATCCGAAACGGTCATCAGTCTAGTCTTTCATATTATGGAACAGAAACTCCATTATCAGATTCTGGTCATACGTTTATGGGTACTTACCCTCGTAAAAACCCTACCTCTCAGAACAGTATGAAAGAAAAGAAGAAATTTGAGACAATGGGAAAAAGAAGTCCTGATAATCAAGACACATTGAATACACAAACAACTAATAGTGTTCTTGAAGAATCAATTCTTGATACACTATTGAAAAGTGAAGATTTTGTACATAGACTTCGTAAGTTGGCTACACAGTCAGGATCATCTGCTGAAGACTCAGATCCGGAACCTTCCATGAAACTCCCACCTCATTTTCAGAAAAAGTTATTAGACCACGTACATTCTATAATGTCTCCTGTTCAAATGCATCTAGTTGAAGTGACTGTGGAACGCTCATCAGACAATGAAGGTTTTGGTTTCAGTCTCAGTGATGGTTTCGTAGAACCAGGTGTCTATGTGAATGAGATACGACCTAATGGACCAGCTGATGGTTCTGGACTGGAACCATATGACAGGATAATTAAGGTAATAAAATTAATTGAAAAACAATGAATAAATTATCATTTCTATCTTTTAGTTTAACGATATTATTGTGCAAGATTTTGACTGTTGTAAAATTTATCCTTTGTTCTCTGAAGCAGGGAACTCAATTTCTTTGACTATTGCTCGGAACCCCTTAGCAGTGAATAATGGAGCAGCCGCCAGATCATCTCCTCTACCAATACAATCAGGAGGAGAAGAGCCATCTTAAATTAAGATAATTATAATATCCTGCAATACTGCCATCAATCTCAACTTTATTTCTTTCAAATCTCTTCTCTTTGTCTCTTTCTTTCTCTCTTATTTTATGTCAACACCATTTATTTTACCGATATATTATAAACATTTCATTCATATTACCATATTGTTTTTTTTTCATTGTATTTCTGTATCATATCATTGTGTGTTCTTATTGTTGTCTTGTGTTGATTGTCTGACAAATTAATGTTATTAGAGGAATAAATATTATAATATTTACTGGTAATACTACTATATGGACACAAGTACCTAGAGGTAAGGTAGAGATGTATTGATACTGACAATTGTGTTCAAAATAACAGACCCAATAATTATGATGACAAGTCATAATCTGAGAGTTTATAGTTTGTTCTGTATCAACCACACCTCATTCCATTCTATTACTGCTGTTGAACATGTTATTAGATAAAATTGAACCATCTCTATTAAGTACATATGATTAAAATATATTTGGTTGCTAAGGCAACTATAATTGTATTTATTTATTTTTATTTATCTTTCAAATGTTCATACTCTATTACACTCTCTCTCTGACCAATTGTCATATCCTTTATCACTAATCTTTGTCCATCATTAAAATCAACTACCAACAATTTCAGTCCAGACACAGGATTTCCATCACCACGTCCTCTACCAGAACCTGACTTGGTTTCAAGACTAACTAACCCAGCTCCTTTCTCTCCTAGTACTTGAAACAACATTCGAACACTCCAAGGTTCATAAGTCACAGGAATAAGGGAGGTCCACTTTTTTTCTTTATCCATATATGGTAATCGCCATTGCATTCCACCTGTGTATGCACATGTTGAGAGCAAACCAGGTTTTAATGAGGTGCCAATATGTGCACGTACTTCAGTGTTTGCCCGTAACATAGGTAATACAGCTGATTGAATTTTATGAGTTTTAGGTAGACGCCATTTTTGATAAAATCTCACTGCTCGGAGACAAACAAGTCCTGTTATGAGACCATAGGAGAAAGTTTTAAGAAGTATCCAACGTGATGTTTTGACCTCTGATGTAGCTGGAACTGAAGTACTTCTATCAGACATATTGTACAGTATTGGCAGTAATGATGAATAGAGCTCCACCCACTTCATGCACATGTGTATGTGTGTTTCTTTCTTATTAAATGAAGTGGCGTGTTTATTGGAGGCGGTTGGGAGTATACAGAACTCTTCCTTTGTTTTTCTTTCTTGGTGCTGGTATAGAGTGGTTTATGATACATGTACAAGTTGGAAAAGAAACGTTTTGTAAGTCGATCAATGTCCATATGACCTCATCTAGTTCTTATCATGTTTACATGACATTTTTGATATTATAGATGATACAGTTGTACGTAAAGAAGCAGAGAGACGTTTAGAGAAAAGAAAACTTGAAGGAAATATTTCCGACTAATTACTTGATTTGTTTCAATAATGCCAGGGGCATTAAGTTGGTCACAATACCTGCTTTTTTCAGCAGCTGCTTTAACGTCAATGCTCCTGGGGGCATCAGTGGTACATAATATCTATAAACCAAGTCTAGTGAGTACTGGCACAATTAATATCCAAAGTATAGAGCTATAAATGTTCCTGCCTCAATATGATGTCAGTATATGTGTGTGGAATGTTGGCCAGGAGCACTGACATAAAACTTATTAATGTTTAGTAACTAAGGAAGTAGAGCTCATTACTGTTTAGTAACTAAGGAAATAGAGCTCATTACTGTTTAGTAACTAAGGAAATAGAGCTTATTAGTGTTCAGTAACTAAGGAAGTATCTAAACCAAATCTCATGATTTATTGCATAATATAATGTAATGTTTTTCACTAGGTGATTCCAGAAAATCCGAAACCTTTATGTCAGAAAGAAACTGAAAATAAAAAATCGATATCGATAAAGAGGCGATAATTTATTATTGATATAATCAGTTTTACTAACCACACTTTTTAATAGCTATTATTGTAATATTTGTTAATTTTATGTACTGTTATCAGTATCACTCTTTTTTGTTCCCTTTGTGCCATATTATATTGGACGAGGTAAGTCATAATGGTCATTGTCATCAGGATATTGTAAACCAACCACATTAGGGATTTCATAATGTTCCATAGACTGACTGTCTGTACACGATTGACTTGCCCTCTTTCTTTTTGGCTTTGTTGGTATCTCTGGTACAGTAGCAAAATCATAGGCAGCTGTTATAACCTCTGGGCTTTGTTCTCTACAATTTTTGTTGGTTGACTCAAGTGGTACTTCATAGTTCTGTGCCATTTCAATTTGACTAGTGTCACCTGCTGCATCATAAGAGGCAAGGGGTTTTTCCATAGGAAGATGATCTTGTACAGTGGGTTTACTATTATTGGCTTTCTGTGCAAACTTTTGGTTCAGTTGCTGAGTAAGTTCTATAGGAGGTTTAGAAACTATGTTTTGGCGTTTAGGAGCCATTGGAATTGATTGTGGCTGATGTTGTGGATAGGAAGAAGGGTTAGTGGAAGTTGATTTTGTTAGAGTGCCTGTCATGACCTTTGCCATGTTTTCTATTGAACTTTGTGGAGGTGGCAATATTGTGTGTGTATAACCTCCCAACTGTTCTGACGATTGTAGTTGAATTGCTGTTGGTTCATTGTCATTGTTTAATTGGGTAGCCTGTAGTTCTCCTCCTCTAACTCTATTAACTAAATGTCTAACATGTGTAACAGTCCAATTCCACATTGCCATAATGTAGTGTCCTAATACAACCTCTCTGCAATAATGAATAGATAGACAATTATCTTAGTCATAAACTCACAATTTAGTTCCCTTTAGTCGAGCAGCCAATACAACAATAATTCCTAACTGGACAACTGACACTAATGTGAAGAGAACACAAAAGACAACAGCAGGAACATATTCACCTTCAGAACGACCCATTATTCTATTATTGGTGGAGCTAGCTATAGAAGTACTACGTTTAGAGAATAGCTTTCTTTGTTATCGCACTGATAATTGATGTGTTTAGCGATACATCTAGTCACTTTTAGAATACATTGATTTCCTATTTATAAAATAACAATCCACCTACTGTACACTAACATACAGAACGATGCTTATATGTACTTTTCATCATGTGATACAGTTATGATAATTATTCCCCACACATAATTGATACAGTTAACTTCATATTATTTGTCATTGTTCTTCTGATAGACTGTCAAGGAGAAACAAGTGCAAAATATTGACATGGACAAAATTCAGATTCAACTGTTTTTCTTATCAATCTATTACTGAAAGTAGTGCTATAATGACACTGTTTACTTGCCAATATAAACTTTAAACATTGCTTACCACCAGTGCAGGACAGTATGGGTTCCTGTTACTATTTAATTGCGTTATTGTTGTTTTAATAACAGAATATTTAAGCAATCTAATACAAACTAATTAAACTAAAGTTATAACAACTGTGTATAATAAAGACAATGACACAAAATTATATATATAACTTATTTAGCTTTACTTGAAACATCATCGTCAACACTCTTTGCTCTGGTGGGCTTTCGAGGGACCCGTGGTTTAGGAAATGGTTTAGAGACATTTGGTATCTCATTATCTCTAAGAACACCCAATATATCACTGCTAGTAGCTGATCGTTTCCGAGTTAGCTTTGGAAAACTTGGCGAAGAAACAGGAACATCAATAGAGGAGTTTCTTTTACCTTGATGACTTGTCCCAACATTTCCATACAGACCTTTTGTTTCAATGTCAGTTCCACCTTTTTCTCCTATGTCTTTCTCTTCTTCACTTTCTGAAAAGCTTTCTTGCTGTGCATCAGCAATACTATAAAACTCTTCATAATCTGCAGGAGATAGAGGGTCCTCCTCCAAAGTTTCATCTTTGTTTCCATCTTCAATTCTAGCTATACTTGCTGATTGAGACATGGAATTATCTTCATTCAAACTGATACAAGAATAATGAGCTTCACTGAGAGCAGCCAAAGAATACACATCATCAATTTCTTCTCTTGTAGACAAATTATCATTTATGTTAGTTTCCACCTCAACTTCTTGAATCATTGACGGAAATGATGGATTATGTTGGTCGGGGGTTACGATTTTGGGTATTGGTATTGGTAGTGATCTTGGACATCCTTCTTCTCCATGTTGACAGTTGTGAAAGTGGTGGTATTCAAAATTTGGAGCGTGTTTGTCTTTCTCTGTTGATTGTGGCAAATCTTCTTTTAATTTGGCATATTCTTTGTTATTCGATACATAGTTTGGATTGACAAGACCAGGCTCATTGGTGTCTAGTCCCAATTGAGATAAATGTATTTCATCATAGCAACCAGCTAAATAATCAAAATAAAATAACAATAAGATCAGAATTGTATGTACATACATACACACACCACACTGGTATTGGTTGATATTCTAGAATCTCCAATTCCACTAGTTTGGAATTATGAATGTTTGAGATTGAGTATTATCTGATTGTTGTTTCTACTGCACTTCAAAACATTAATTGTATTACATATACCAATAGTTCATGTGTAAATATTATAGAGGTGATTTATAAATTGTACATCATATCACAGTATGCTTATATGGACAACTAAAACTAGAATCAATCAACATTGAAAGTGATAGTGGTTCATATCATTGTCCAATATATGACAACAAGTTGATTGTCTAAGTATAACTAAATTGAACTTCAACAGTGTTACCATTTGTAGATGCTCTTGGAGGTCTAGCTGACACTCTTAAATTGTTGCCATTATCAGATGTAGTTGAGAGTTTTATTGTAGAATATCTGAAAAATAATGCATACAATGTAATGACATATAGTAATAAATAATAATATTTCAATGAGGGCTTCTGTGTGTGAGTAAGTTTTGATTAGCTTTAATGATGGGTACATTGTACCTTATTTTCATCTTCTTTCTCTTCAAATAACATTTTCGACAAATCAGAGTAAATAAAGAAAAAATGAGAAGATACGAAAAGATTATCAGTACCAATAAAACAATATCAATTGTACTGATTGTCTCATCTATATTAGTTGAATTGGTGTTACTCCTATTGTTAGGATTAAAAAAAAAACTATCAATGTACAGTAACATTTATAAATCAATACTTTTATCATATCATCTTATAATTGCGCCAATTAAATTAGAATCTTTTAACTTACTCATCGTTTGATTTGACTGCACTTATCATTGTCAGTAACAGAAAATTGACCACTGTGAAGCCATCTCTGACACACATCTTGATGGTTATACGCGCTCAGCGCATGCGCAATTCTTTATTTTATTACGCGTAAGTACGAAAATGGCTGCCAATTACTTTGATGATTTCACGAGCAGACTGTACTCTTGCGTGGAAGACTTTTTAAAAGAGTTCCTGAAAAGAGAAGAAATAAAAGATGAGTTGTCAGTGGGTAAACAAGTGTTTTCAAAATCCTCAAAATGCCCAGGAGAAGTAATCATAATGAATCGAGATCTAACATTGGCACTAGCGGAAAAGTACAATAGATCACATGATGGTAAAAAGGTGGGCTATGGATATAGAGGACATATTCACATGTATTTCTTAATGATCTAGACTTTACTATATTCTCCATTTGTTATTAGACATGTACAGAATTCACGGATGAAGTACGAACTGCCCTCACACTCTCCCTAAACGAGACAATCCAGTTAAACTATCTCCATAAGTTCCTTCTCTCTCATACAATGATTACATCCAATGGTCTGTTTTATATCTCACTAAATAGACCAAATGTATATCAGGAGGTAATTAAGGAAGTATTATCAATGACAAACTATTATGGACATAATGGAAGTAGGGTGTGTTCCCTCTATCTTTATCCCTATATTGAGCAATTAGGTTTGTATATCATTCTGATAAAAATTATTGGTTCCTATAAGTATAGATACTATATCAGAATTCTCTGATGCCCCTTCTGAAAGTGACTATACCATTAGATCTAAGAGTGGGTATGTATCTAGATGTATCTCCATGGAAACGGGGAGACTCCTAATGGTGGCAAAGTTATTGTATCATTTATATTCTAACAGAGGATGTACTGTTTGTGTCAAACACAAGGTAAGGGGTCTGGTTAATACTTGAAAAAATCAGGACCATTACTTATTGTAGCTTGAAGAGTATGCTCCACAATTTGTGTCCTTTCTTCAATTAGAGGACCAAATAAAGGAGTCTCCCCTTGAAAATCCAGCTGATACCAGAAATGATGATGCTATGTCTGATTTCATTACCAATTTATCATTGTGGGCGGATACGAACAAGACAAGCTCTACCTCCTCGTTAACAGTTGACGCTGGATCATTTCTAAGACAAAATAATCTCCATGGTATGTATTATGTCTTTATATGTATATACATGTACATATACATGTACATGTATATATACTTGTTCTTGTAGGTCGATATAATTTCCCTAAGAATATCAACAGTATTGAAGGTACTGTATTCTAATTATGGGTAACCAATGAAATATTAATTGTTTCAGTTCTAAATAGAGGAGTGTTAAGTCGTGTTGGTCAACTGGCTTTTGACATCTATAAAACATCTAAAATAACAGAAGTCCGTTAATACAAGTACCAACTATCAGATATCATTGTACTGACCACTACATAGTACCAACATTGTATAGTACAGTAATAGTACAAGTTATAGTACCAGATATACTTTTCTAAAGAGCATCATTAATTGTTAATAATAATAGGAAGGTTTAACAGTTCTATAGGGTTTTCCCTTTCCAGGGTATCACACTTCTTCTAACGACACAGCAACTTATGTTCTTAACTCAACAAGCTCTAGTTTTGGCTTTAATAGCTTTCACCAATCAGTCAGAATGGAGAAGAGATAAACACAAACTATGCGTGAGTCTAATGATATGAATAGTGAAACAGATAAAATTAATGCTGAAAGTTGACATAGTTTTGTGAAATCATTACAACATGTTTGTAAATACATAATGATAGATTTAGAACATAGTTTAGTTTTCTTAAAAGATGTTTACTAGTTAACTAATTGCTATTTAAGTAACTTTTGTTATATAAACTATAAACAATGATTACTACAGTTTCTATATGACACAATGGTCAGTTATTAAATGGGAATAGTTTAATAGTCAATTATGTTCCTATAGGTACTAGAGATAGCCCCTGTTGTTTGTATTAACAATGACAGTATTGCTGTAATAGTGGATATTGAGGAGTATGTGGACAATAGAGTAAAGAGCATGAAAGAGGCGTGTCAAATTAAGTATGGTGATGTGAAACCAGGTAATGTTTTGTTATGAAAACATTATAATTGTGTAATGATTTATAATTTATCCATTCATCTATCAATTCATTTGTCTATCCATTTGTCAATTATTTGTCCATTCATCTATTAGGATCTCAGTTAGAAACAATAGCTCTCACAATGGCTGAGGCGGCAATCAAATTTGAGATGTTATCAACAGATCACCGTCACACAGTATATGTATAGTAATGTAATATATAACTAACATTTTATTCTAGTTAAAAGTAATGATGGCTGATCATACTGGAGACAGTAGCTATGATGGTAGCTTTGTTTTATACAACTATGCTAGACTGGCAACTCTAGAGAATAATTATTTGAAAGGTAAAGAAAAAGGTAATAAAAATCATTTAATATATCTACTCAATTTAATGTAATGATAGGTACTTATCCTACTCTTCCTCCAGTGTCTGAGGTGGATTTTTCACTATTGACTGAAGAGGTACCCACAATAGTCTCATACCCATACCATTTAGTATGGGACTGGAATATTTTCATTTAATAGGAGGAGTGGACACTTCTTTATAGTTATATATTACTCTATCCTTCAATAGTTGAAGAGACTGCTTTGTTAAGTGAACCTCCAAATATTGTGGTTACCTCAGGATTAAAGAAGGTATGAATAAAACAAATACTTTAACCATTTCTCTTTCTCTCTCTCTCTCTCTCAGCTTTGTCAGTTTCTGACCAAGTTATGTCATGTATTTAGTGGGTATTATAGTAGAGTGAAAATCTTAATGGTATAGTGCACCCTAGTCATGTTCCTATTCTTATCCTCATTCCTGATCTACAGTCTCCAGAACCAAACCTACTACCGCTAATACAAGCCAGAATTATGTTAGTATTGGCACTGAAACAAGTAAGTTATATACTTAATAACTTCATGTATAACTATTAATATTTAACTTGTGTGCTTTTCATAACTATTAATAACTACATGCATACCATGCATTTAATAACTATTAATATAACTATGTAATTATTTCAAAAACTATTAATAACTACTTTTGTTAATAGGTTCTTTTTAATGGATTGCAACTATTGGGAATTTCTCCATTAAATCAACTTTAATAATTTTAACAATTTTCCACAAATAAAAATCAAAATAAACGTTTTTATTATTTTTGATGATCACACCCCTTTCTCTTAAGAACGTAGATCTTATCTTCAAGGATTATATTAAGGGGTGGGACCTGACGAGGGGTAAGCGCCAAACGAGTAAACCCAACCTCTTTATGGATTAGATAATGACTGGATTTATAGTAGGTGTGGTCAGTAGCTGATATAAGTAAGAAATCAAATATTAAGAGTTCCGGAGAACCAGGTGCTAAATCTTCAACTTTAGAATAACTAAATGAGACAAAAGGATATCATTTATTGTGGACATATACACATGAATCTGGTGTTGCCGCTCCTTCATAACCTTAAAATAATACATATGTATGTTAGCTAATTAATTGAGAGATCACATTAAATTTGTATGTCTGGCCTGCTCATAGACACACTGTCTTACTGTAGTAACTCAGTAGGCAGAACACCCGATATGGAAATGT
Source organism: Xestospongia muta (assembly GCA_963693285.1). Taxonomy (NCBI): domain Eukaryota; kingdom Metazoa; phylum Porifera; class Demospongiae; order Haplosclerida; family Petrosiidae; genus Xestospongia; species Xestospongia muta. The sequence continues at coordinate 3,891,478 of OY848931.1, forward strand.
ACTATAATAAACTGTTAATGTCATGAATCATGTTTACTTGTACTGTTATACATAGTGTTTACATAATTACACATGTATGATGTACATGTAAACATGGTGTTTACATGTACTATTATACAGTGTTTACATGTATTAGATTAGTATAATGCATTATAGTGTCATAACACCTACTTCCATGAAGGATATATTTCTCCAAATCTTGACACACCCGTCATAGCAGCCTCCACACCGATATGTACATTAACGTGATCTATAGAAATGATATTGGGCTCAAACCTATACTATTATTTTATAAGTCTCAAACTCATACAGTACATGTTTTGACATGAGACTTTTGTCATACCTGAGCTCTTATCTTGTACAAGTTGATGGAGTTTGTAGAAAGCATGACCTCCAGGATAGTTGTAATAAGAGACGGTCAAAAAGAGGAGAGATAGACCAGAGGACAATACTAGGGAACAGATAGCACCAGTGGGAAATACCAGATACAATTTGTGTCTGTTTCTCCATCTATAATAATATTGTAGAAATAAAGAATAATTTATTTGAAGACCATGTTTAGAAATATTCTTTACTAAAATGTTCTTTTAAAATAAAATGATACGAAAAATAGTTAAATATCTATTGAATATTTTAATCTAGTTAGCAGTTACTATTAGTGCTTGTAATTTCAAGAAATGTCTTCTCTTTAATCCACAACTTTCAAGTAAACATTAATAAGCCTATGATAAAGTCGAATGTTGATGGTCACACTCTCCACTTTATTGATCATGAAGTGATAACTCTCTCCTTCCACTGGGTCTCCATTAATATCATATACCCAGAGTTTCGTCACATCATCAGTATACCCAACAGTAATACCTTTCCATACCTTATCACCGGGAGGACAATCCTTGTTATAAATTTTTTTCAAAAGAGATATCATTTCAAAATCGTCAACCTCCACAAGATATCGAATAGTTCCAAATTTATCATCTTCGCCATGATAAATTCCCTTGAATTTAATGCATTTAATATCCTCATAAAGACATAAAATATCTTCCTCAAGGTCGCTTGCCATTGTAGAAGAAAACAGAACCTATTTGATCTATTCTTGAAATGCCAGAACAAGGTTGAATTATCTGGAAGCAGATAACAATGAATCCGTTTAAACAATATACCCATAATAGTATATGACCATATATGGTATTATATTATGATGAATGGACAATACACTAGAAATCAAATTCATGATCAATCCCACAAAAGATTTCTTGAAATCCCACATTTTTAATATGAGCTACAATAAAGTGATTCCCTTCTATTTTACTCTCACCCACTAATTGAAGTACAGTTCATTATAGAATACAATGTACATCCATAGTGTTTCCCCATGAGTTTATATTAAATGAATACATATGCAAAGAATCTTCTCATAGTTTACACAAGTGATTGCCTGTCCTTTAGACATATTAGCACAGCAATAACCACATTAGGTTTATAAGGAAATTGCCACATATTTTTGGAAAAATGAGCTGTAAACACATTATTTTCATATTGTTATAAAAGTTACCTTATGTTAATATCAATATAATTATATGTTATCACAAAATAGTCCAAATTATCACAATCCTACTTTATATTTAGAAGACACTAAAACAATATTGATATAAATTTGTATTGTATATAATAATTTAGTTAATACAACAATATGAACTTTATCTGTTGTTCAATTCTTCTTGTCCTTCTTAACAACAGTTAAAGTGATATTGAAGACGGCATCATAATGTTTCCTTTGCCAATTCAGATCAGAAGAATAATCGATATGTGTTATCTTAAATGTTTGTTCTCCTTGTTTTACATTACCACTAATGCTTTTAGCCCAGAAGGTGTTTCCAGTAATTGCTTTCCACACACAATCCTTAGGATCACTGTCAACTATTTCCTTCATTTTCTTAGTAATCGTTGATGGACTGACTACAGCCACTAGTTCTCGAGTGGTGGAGTATCCATCTTCATACGGTATATTAACAGGGTTTTCATATTTTCCTTGAAATTCTACTCCTTTAATGCTCTCATAGAGAGATAACACTTTGCTGGTTGTCATTGTAGTTTGCAAAAGCAATAAAATAATTATCGACTAGTTTACTTAAGTATAGAGTACCGAAGAATCTTCTAGAAGCTTAATGTAGGCGAAGAATAGTTTGGAAGCTTAAAGAGGGCAAAGAATCTTCTGGAAAAATCAGAGTGGGTGGAGCATTTTCTGGAAGCTTAGAGTTGACCTCTCATTTAGTGCTATAGTCAGTAGTTCAATACTGCTGACTAACTTCCAGAAAACTACTGTATAACAATGTAGTCACATATACCAGACTCTAGTGGTCAATATACTGATTACAATTGTTGGGTTGATATTTCCTAGTAATTTATTAAACCAAAATACTAGAACACAGACACAGACACACACAGTACTATTGATAAAGTCATATAAACTTGTTATAAACAAACACACTAGACACAACATAACACAACACAACACAACACAACACAACACAACACAACACAACACAACACAATGATGTAAACAATGTAACTTTATTATAATAGTTTCCATATTATTATTGATAAAAATATCATAAAAATGATTTATTTTCACACATGACTTTCAATTCAACATTAATAATAGCGTCATATCGTCTTCCATTAAAATTATGTCCACTCATAGATTCCACTGTAGTGATCATAAAGTGCATCAGCTCTCCTTCCACTGGTACTCCCTCAATATTATGTGACCACAACATCACATCCTGCTCTCCAATAACAACTGCCTTCCAAACACTATCGTGAGGAGGACTGTCACAGCCAATAATTTGACTCATATAAGAAGTCATATGAGAACTTTTAATTTCTACAAGACATTGTTTAGTAGGTGTTCCATTAAAGTCAACATACTTAGTCCCGTGATAGATACCTTCAAACTTCACTCCTTTAGCTCTTTCATAAATATCTAATATACGATCTTTAGGGTTGTCTCCCATATTGTAGGTTACCAATAATAGCTTACCCACAAACTATTTCTCTCTGAATTATTTTTCAGTAAGTCTTCAACACTGATCACTCTGGAAGTTTAGAAGAGCTATCAGGAAGCTTATATAAAATAACTATATGCCTACACTAGCTATTGTTTATGTAGTCATGATGGCCAGCAAAGCAATATTAATTTGCTGACTAAGCAACAGACTAACTTGTAGTGTTCCTCATGACATACATAACATATTTGAGAAATGATAACAATATTTACGAGAGTTTACAGGTGTCACTTCTAGATAATTCTATGCACTTTCCTAGAAAGATAATAATATTCATAGTCATGCCTCTAATAAGAATGTTTTCATTGTGAGTCACACCCACAATGAATATAGACTTGTCTCACAGGAACCAGTGATTATCAGTAAAATTATGGGCTGTTACAAAAGAAGTAACTGTTCAAAGAATTATTAGTTATCTAGAAATGTCTGATGCACCAAATTCCATTTAATCCAAATATTTGAATATGTCAGTCGTTACTTGGTACCTCTTTCATTGATGTTTACCATGGCAACTGGCCATTCCTTCTACAAGGTCTATCAACCAATCATATAACTAAGAGCTATGATGTCACTGCCTTAAGGTTTGATCCACAAGATATATCACCTATCTTATATACCATTGTCAGCTACAAGTATCAATACAAAGTTTGGAAGCCATATCAGGTCCTGACGAGGATAATTCCCATAAAGACTATTGGCAATGGGAAAATGCATCAACATCAGGTGCGAAATCGGACCGGCACCAACCATATAAGGTAGTGGGCGTGTCTTGTTTTAATGATGACATAATAGCATGTAATTAATTTACAAAGGAGGTATATAATTACTGTGATAACTAATGGCCGTGTCCTAATTATTTTATAAGTAGTTTATTGATATATATTACATAATCACTTACATGTGGGCATAACCAGCAGCTGCCACTGTATTTAAAAGTGGAATAGTATAGATAATAAATCTCAGTTCCTTGTGTGGGAGTAGAGAATACAGGGCCACAAATCCCAGAGCTGGACAAAGGAGGGTCAGCATACGTCGGTCAGTATAGATACCCCAAGGTATGAAGAAAAGCGAGAGAAGGAGAGAACGAGGCAGTGCTGATGTAAAGTACCACCAAATGGGAGATGTCTGACTTGTGGAATTAAAGAGAAAATGCTTGCTTCATCTGTACTATGTGTCCATCTGCTTACCTATCTATCCATCCATTCATCCATCCTCTATCTATCCATCCATTTATCCATTAGGATACTCCCCAGTTTGAGCTCTTGTTTAATATTGTATTATACCAGAGAACTTCTCCCTCTGGCCATAACCATCTCTGCCAGTAATAGGAGTCCACTAACAATGATATAACTGAACATATATATGAGAAGAATATATCACATTATAACAATTGATAAATTATTTACTTAGAAATGTAATTCCAGCTGGTATGACATGGTACAGGAACTTGTCTAATTTTAGTCGTCCTGAGACCAGTTCCAGTATGAGTATGAGTCCAAATAAAATAGCTAATTCAAACCTAAAAATTAATACATTCAATATTGTACAAGACAGTGAGTGATACATACCTGAAAAGAATAATGGCTGCTCCAGACGTCCAAATAAATAATTCAGAGTTCTGCAAAAGCCAAAGTCTAAAAGCTAATAAAACTATAAGCAAAAAACGAAACAAAAGAAGATAAATAATAATAAATATATTATATAATACACTAGCTCAATAATACAATAGTGTATGTTTTCATGACTTACCTAGTGCTAAAGCAAATGTATTAGGAAGTGGACGTGATGAATAAAATAGAAAATGAAATTGTGATAATGTGATTAGATATAGGAACCGGCAGACAAGGGGTCCAAATTTAAACTGTATTGCTCGACTATAAGCTATGAAAGCACCACAAATTACCAGACCCAAAACAAGACGAGCTACAATAAAGAAGTATAATAGATGCTATGTCTATATGATGTCTTACTGATATATTGGGCTATGAATTTAGTTGTTTCCATTGTCACTTCAACTAGTTTTATAACAGGATATGAGAGAATAGAGATCGTTATTGGACCCAAAAATGTTCTAGGAACTACGCCAGGAAACTCTAAATGATCAAACTATGAGAGAAAGAATAAAACAAAGATATTGCAAAATCTGAAGGAGCGATGTATTTATATTCGTTAATTTAACGACAATGTCTGATCTTACATTCTCTATATTTCTTCCGTGATAAAGAAGGTCATGAAGAGCCTGCAAGTTAAAGCTCTCCTCTACTTTTGTGTAAGGACAGAGGAGAATCATGCCAGCGCTGACCACACAGAGAAGTAGTTCTAACACGCTATTCATTGCAGCCATCTTACACGTGGAGTGGGTGTGGCTTAATGTGATCAAATGAGGAGTGAGGTACTTATATTGTTATATTACATATTACGACATTACTATTGTAGGTACTTCAGGTATTTCGTCTTCTTCACAGAACTTGTTGTCGTGTATTTGAGAATGATCAACATGCATTAACTGGTAATAGAAACAGGTTTGACCTGTATTGGTTATAAACATTGTTCTATAGCTGCACGTTTGAAAATACGTTCTGAATTTTTAAAACACAAAGATGTCTCAGATCCTCAGGAAATAGCACAGGTTATTTGTAATATAGATACAAGAGTTATAGTTAATTAACTGAGTTTAATTAACTATTATATTTATAATGTAACAGTATATATTTATATGTGATCTTGTTTCCATTCAAAGCTGGTAGCTCAAGGTTTGGACGCTGCACAATTTATAAGAAGTCATGTTATCCAAGCTGTACAAACTAATGAGAATTCCTTTAGTAAGTTAATCAATATCTTTAATATGTATGTAAAATGTCTTTAGGAATGAGAATTAGAGATGAAACTAAGTTAGAAGACAGTCCTCCATTACCAACCTTATCTAAAGACTAACTTCTTAGTTACTTCAACCTCATTTCTACTAAGTATAAAGAAAAACCTGTTTATCACACTACAACAATCTAACTAGTGGCATGATGTTAGATTGAAACTAGTTAAGTTTTAGTAGGGGTTAAATTTTTTGATAGGGGTAGTGTGAACTTGTCATTAGAATTAATGTCACATGCTATCAACAAAACATATTGTTACTGTTTAAACTAGTTAAAGACTATAGTTTAATATAATATTAATAACGTCTTCTCTTTAGCAATAATTTAACACGTTTAGTAGCTGATACTGCTGGATGTAAACGTTCAAGCACCTTTCTCTTTCTAGCTTCTCTTTTGAGTAAATTTTTACGCCATTTTTGTTTGATACTTTTTTCAGGATTGGTTACAACCTAAAGGAAACACTTAAATAGAAAAGACGAGGGTACTACTTTACCTCTAATGCATGTTGTGCTTTACGCTTCATTCTTACACACTGAGCAATACTGTGTACAGTAGAATAGGCTTGAGAAAAAACAGCTTTCCCACAAATCTTCTTTATATGTTCAGTGACCTCTTCAGCAAGATTATGGAGGTCGCTACCTAAAAATAATATGACTCTAATAATTGCAGATTATGAGATGACATACCTGCTGTCATTTTAGTGTCGGCAAGTTCTTTGTAAAGTGGTGGCAACAAATCAACCAACCAATCAGATAAGTGCTCTTCTCCTATCACCATAGCAACAGCAGCTATCCATTTAAATACATACGTTCTTTTTAATGGTTCTTTCGGATAGTGACCCACTTCATAACGTGCTAATTTATCCATTTGATAAATTAGTCTTCGTAACTGTACTTCAGGTTGTAATATATCAACTCTCTCATTTATAACCTCCTCTTCAATAGTTTCTTCTTCCATAGCTTCCTTGATAGTTTCCTCTCCTTCATCAAATTTCCTCCTTTTTCTAGATTCAATTTTTTCCTCTAACTTTCTCTTGCCAGTTTTAATACCGACTGTGTCACTTCGTTTGATTGACATGAACAATAACTTGGCAATGAAGATAAGGTTCTTGATAGCCTGTAATATAACCTCAACAAACATGATTTGTAAACAGATCTAACCTGATTAGCAACATCGGAACTAAGGAGCGGTGCCTTGAGCTGTTTCATGAAAGTATCTCTTAAACTCTTAACCTATATGTATATAAATTGATACACTACAGTATGTAAAGATCCTCTTAACTGTTTGTAGTTTTCCTCCATTGAAGAATTGTATATAGACATTGTTCTTGTCACTGACGTCATTTTCTTCTAGTAATACTGGGACAAGAGTATCCACAGAACATGAGGCAAAGAGAAGGCCAAACAGTTTAGAGGAGGCGTGCCGTACCCAGGTATGAGGATGAAGAAGGTGATTTTGAACTGAGTCTAGAAAAGCAGTCACATTATTGATTGTGTTAAACACAGATGATCTTTGTGAGTACTGCTACTCTTCAAGTCATCACTTACCCCACATCTGACATTTAATAAAAGTATTTATTCCACAATGTATAAAGATCTTCTCTAAAGTGACTAGGACACTAAAAAGTAAGTGATCAGAGTTTGATACACATTCTGATGAAGTCACTCTTGTTCTCTGATCTTCTTCCATTTCAATGTCTTCTACTTCTTTGTTTTCATCTTGAAGTTGTTTGATGTTGTCATGTTCTGTGATAATGGAGTTGTCATCTTGTACTAGATAGGTAGCAATAAGAGGAAGAAAGGTAGGTAGTCTTTGTTCAAAGTCCTTCTCTTCAACCTCAACTAGTAATCCCAGAATTTGAACCGCCAATTGTTTATGAAGGAGCTGAGAGAGAGAGAGAGAGAGAGAGAGTAGCAAGTACTTGCACGATAACATACCTTATTGTGACCAAGCCAGTCAGATACCATGGTAACCATGTCATTCCTCTGTTCTTTCCCAACCTACAACAATTATATAAAATTATAAAAGAATAGTGTGTCATTATACCTTCTTCATTAATGTCTTTAATATTTCTGCAATCATTTTACGACAGAGAGGTGAGTCATCGTTGATAAGCTGAGATGCCAGAGGCACAAAGAAGTAATTTGACTGTTGTTTGAGGAGTTTCTGTTGGTAAATAAATGTACTATACAAAATACAGCAATAAGATAAGACTACCTCTGGAAATTTATTAAAGATAAGATTCAACATCTCTAAAACAGATTCACGTCCAGGTTGTTCCTCATAGCTACAATAGATCACATGATTGTCACATGATTATGAACTAGTCCATACCTGATATTAGCAACGAAAAAATCTAAAAACTTGTTTATCTTTTTACCCAATGTATAAGTCAGCATAAATTGTAACACAGCCTACATCATATGTAATAACATGTAAAAGGTACAATTAGGGGGTGGGGCTACTTACATGTCTGCTATTTGCTCGAACTTTACTAGCGTCACCATTGACAACAAGTTCTGATATCTTACTCATTACATCATGTAATTCTACAACCAGAAACTTTCTAGTGAGAATGGCCTATAAAAATACTCACTCAATACAATATAGTAACAATTAAGTGTAAGTTTACACAGCTTGTATCAGGAGTTCAAGAGGACATGTAGTGTTGCCCAATACATCCACTTATCAAAGTTGATGTACATAAAGTGTGAGCACTTAACAATAAGTGAGTGTTGATTGAAGGAAAACAGTTACACAGTACTTAAGTGTGTGTTGATTGCCTTATAAGAAAAACAGTTATAATAAGTCTCTTGCTCCTATAATTTGTACCTTCTATAATAAATGATTAGTAATTCAGATAGATACTAGAAGATTTACTTTGCTAACCTAGTCTATTTAGTTTAGGACACAAGTTTTGACTATGATATGCAATGTTTACATCTTGTATACTGTATACTACTAAAAATGAGACCCCTTGGGGGTATAGTTCATGAGCAAAAGAAAAAAATTTGGAACGCTTCACGAATTTGCGTGTCATCCTTGCGCAGGGGCCATGCTAATCTTCTCTGTATCGTTCCAATTTTAGTATATGTACCGCTTTGCGGTACAACCAGGGATGCTTTGGTTTTCTTTTATATTTACTGACGATTTTGAAATGAAGTCCTATGGGGTTGCAACAATAACAAACATAATGATATCAATGAATATCATTGACACTAATGACAACATCCCGCCGTTTGCCGGGAACATAGTGATAGTAATTAGTGGTTAGTTATCATTGTTATCAGATCAGGAATGTACACAAGCAGGAAGCGACTGTCATGAATATCATTAACAAACATCTCATAGTACAAACACTTCATGTACAGGCTTTGTAGTAGCTACTTTTAAACAAGATTAATACAAAATACTAACTGTTCTAGTAGTATCATAGGAGCAGGGGATCATTAAAACTGTCTTCCTTATAAGGCAATCACACATACTTGAATTAAGTATTGTTAAAGTGCTCACACCTTGTTTGTGTATGAGTGAAGTGAGTGATAAGTGATCTTGAATACCTTCAATAGCGGGAATGCTGTACTCTGTCTTTTGTAGTCATGTACATCTTGTTCAACATATGACAATAGCAGTCTTAGTTCATCCTCTGATATTTTATAATGTGTGTATTCTTGTAATATCATTGTCATAGACTACAGGAGAGAATATATTATAGTATATCAATACTAAAGGAGGCAGACTTTGAAAGCAGTTCCTACTAGTTCTTGGTTGTTGTCAGTAGAGACAGCTCCAATGTAGGAGTAATGTTTTAATACACCAAACAGATGAGATGTTATATCAGATACATGGACCTATAGATACAGACATAATAAATTACTATATATAATTTATATAGATTATACAATTAATACAACTTAATACATTAACAATATACCGTATACCGGGATTTATTGGCGACCGATAAAATTTGGCGAATTGGCGAATTTCAAAAAATCGCCAAATAAATAACCGTCAAAATATTTCACGTAGTTGCCACGCCCACAATTTTTATTTGTACACGTGAAACATTGTGGCTGGATGGCTAAAGTGGGTGTGGTAACAAGACATGTGCTAAATTCGTCAAATTTAATCTCGCCAATTATAAAATTTTACAATTCCGCTAAATTTTATCGTCGCTAATAAATCCCGGTATACGGTATAATGTATATGTATTATAAAAGTAATTGTATCGTCTATAATCACAAGATTTAATTACCTTTAATGATGGCAAAGGAAAGCTCAATATTCTCATGACACAATGAAGAGTTCTTGAGAGCATTTTAACATGACGAGATGTCAGTGCCTCTGAGAGCAAGGGCACAAAAGGATCAAGCATTTGGAGATGTTCTTCAGATGAGGACTTTAATTTTCCTCTCTTTAATGATATATCTAGGAGCTACGAGACAAGTCAATGTGAGTGTGTGATGATTCTCTCACTTGAAGACCAAAATGTGTTAATAAATGAGCTGATAGATTACTCTCTTGAGTTGGGCGTGGCTTGGAACGAGATGGATTAGGTGGGAGGAGTCGACAATCTAGTGGACGAAGACTGGAGTCATCTTGTGACACCTTAGATCTTGCAGGAAATAAAAGGCAATAAATATTATAAAATTTATTCCTACTTTGGTTTGGGCTTTAGCTGTGGTATACTCTGATTTAGAATGCCATGAATAAAGAGAAGAACAGTCTGTGGTGTGAATTCTTTGTTACTAAGGATACCATATACCACTTTCTTAAAGACATCCTCAACAACAGCAGCTACTTTTGATGTTGATTGTGTCTCCAATATCTATTGGGTTAGTCATATGACTGTCATGTGATCAATTAAGTCTTGCCTCTCGTACTGGTTGCAGGAATGTAGGTACGAGAGATGGAGAGATGTATCTAGTTACTAGTCCAAATGTATGGACACTTTTACATTTCTTTCCCTCGGGAGTTTTACTGATGAACTCATTGACTTCTCTCTCTTCAGCTGGACTTCCAAACAAGTCAGGAATTAGAATCTATATATTCAATATTTAGAGAATGCAAACTAGGTAGTATGGGTATAAGACCTTATTAAAGTGGTCCAGGCACGAGTCTAAGTCACCTGGTTTGAGAATAGAAGTGAGACCATGTAGTAAATGGTGAACAGTATAACTTAATACGTGTAACTATATTGAAAGAGAAATGTTAATACTTCTCTTTATAAGACTTACTTGATAGCCTCTTGTAAGTGCATCTCTAAGCTCTTTGAGAATAAACTGAAGAAATCGTGAGCCAAGGGCTTGAGACATTTTCAGAAGAGTAGTTCTAGCTACATCTCTCACGTCATGTGCTCTATTTCTCAAAGTTTGACACACTTTTAATAAAAGACTGGATGAGACAATGTTAAAAGTAATATCGAAATATATTCTACTCAGTACCCTGGCAAATGGATCTCTAATGACGATTCTGGTAATCGAAGTAGGAGCTTAGTCATTGCCATGGCAACAGGTACCCTTAGTTTTTCAGCATCACTGTTGTCCTCTTTGTGACTCAGCCGATGTTGAGGGAGTTCAGACTAGTGGGTGTGGTCATGATATTAGAAATTAGTTATTAAATATAGTTATTAACCTGGAGTGTGAGACAGGATTGAAGATTGGGTAGTATTTGTTTAACAATACAAGAATGAATTTTATCAGGTAAAGATATAGAATGATTATCTTCTTCCGTCTTTTGTTTTTTTGATGTATCAGAATCTGGTGATTTACTATTGCTTAATTCAGGTGGGTGTGTCTTTGATTCTGAAACCTCAAAATGGAAGTGATCCAGAATTGATACTACAGCTCTAAAAATGACACAAATAATTAAGAAATGGATCAATAGAAAACTAAATGGATGGACAGTTGGCTTTTACTATGGATGAATAATACCTGATAATATTTCTATGGATGTCCATTCGATGAGAGAGTTGTCGTAAGTAATGTTTCAATAAATAGAAGTAGTTGGTCCACTTCAATTTTGATGATATCACTCCAATCACGTTGACAGCCTCAAGAAGTAAGTTATGCTCTCGTGATGAGAGAGGTGAGAAAACAATGTGGCTGGCAAGTGGAAGTAAGTATGACATCATTGTGTTTTGGGAGACATGTCCATCTGAACAGACAACTGCTAGTTTTCGGAAGGCTTTAGTACGACGATGTAATTGAATATGACGGATATTGTGAAAAAAGTTAACTTCATCATCAGGATGACCGAGTTGTACAAGGTCACTGAATTGAGGATGTGTTGGATAGGCTATTACCAGCTGGGAGAGAATATCAATGAATTCGTTCATTGTGGTCTGAGAGAGGGAGAGAGGAGAGAGAGTCAACAATACTAATTACATTCTATTTACATCTCGTTTTGTTCTTAATCCTGCTTTAAGACTTGGTAAGAGAGTACCCAATATAAGTAAGTCAAATGTTTGCGTGTCTGAAATGAGATCATTATATCAACAATACGTAATAACACTCACTATTCATACTGATAGTTTGAATAATACTGGACACTAAACTACCAGCTGCATCTCGTATTGAAATATCATCAGACTAAATTATAAATAATTAATTATATTGACTATAGCTGGAATATAAACCTGATGAATGAAGTATATGGCATTATAGAGGATAGGTAAGATTAAAAGTGCTTCATTTTTGGTGTCCAACTTCATTGAGGTAAGGAGCTGTCTTCCGTCAGAAAAGCCCTCTTGTCTGAGGTCATAATGAGGTTCATCCATTAGATGTGGATCCCAAGAGTTTACCTTAAGAACAAGATAGAGTTAGACAATAAATTTATTATTTTACAATGTACTTTTAAGACTATTTCTGCTGTTGATAACAGTGCATTCTCCTTGATAGCCATTTCCTATAATTATGGTCTTGTTAAAAGAAATGCTGCACAATTTTTCTCACCTTGAATATATCACACAAAATCTCACGGCTTTTTCGCTTGTTCAGTATAGAAAATAACTTCGACAAAGAACTGAAAAACAATTTGTAAAAAAGAAAAATAGAAACAGGAAATTGAAAAAAATAATGTCAGGAGTGGGATTCGAACCCACGCCTACAAGAGTAGACTGCGACCTGAACGCAGCGCCTTAGACCGCTCGGCCATCCTGACTATCCACTGACAGCCAGTGGCTAATACTTTACTAATCTATACTAGTATGTTTACCTGTAAAACTTGAATACTGTTGAAACTGAGGAGATCAGTTTTAAAATGGTGGTCAAAATTTGGTCAGAATCTCTCTAAAAGTAAAAGGAAAATGTACTCTTTTGTAAAAGAGGAACATAGACAACTTTACTTTAGATTGACTTGAATTAGTTAAGAACGGCAACAACAATTCTATTAATAATTCAGCATCATATTCAGTAGTGATGTGGCTACTAATTCTGATATATCAGATACAAATACAGTGCCATTTCAAACCTTCAAATCCTACCTGGACAACACGTTAAATTCCAGCTGCAAATTCTCCTCTACTTTGGTCTGCTGTTTACTCTTGTTCTTTATAACAGAACTCAAATACTGCAATAAAATAGGAACAAAATGTTTCACTAATTTCAGACCCAGTGGAGGAGAGTCTTCTAAAGGAATGGAATCATCTACAGTATGATTCACAAATCCATCTTCATCATCGCTCTCAAACTCCTCCTCTTCCTCCTCCCCTTTAATGAGATTAAGAGTGAGCTCTAAGATAGTGTGCGACACTTTAGAAGAAATGTTCTCAGTAAAAAGACATTGATACACAAAATGGAGGATTGGAAAAAGACTAGTAGAAGATAGAGGATAAGTTGGAACAGTAGACGTAAAGAGATAATGAAGTCTAAAAATTGGAAAGAATTTAACATATCATGACATAATTTGGCAGCTAACTGTGCGTGTTGACTCCACACTAGCAAGAGTTTTAATAAAGGTGTAGGATGTTGGATGCATTCATGAGGAAGTTGAGCAACTTGAGGCCAAACTAGCGAAGAAAGGAGGCCATCTTGATAAGGAGTGAGATCAATATATGAAAAGATATCTAGGATCTAAAAACCAAGATATATCAACAACAAAAACAATAGCACTTACTTCACAGACTAACTGGAAGATTGACTGACGAATAGCTTTTAATAAGTTTATATATTTAGGAGCAACCTACAAAGTGTTACACTTTGACATACTGCTACAAGAGACATACCTGGTTTCTTTGTTCTGTGAGCAGTACTACACAAGTGGCTGCTAGTTGAAGTACAAGAGGTAAAATGGAGGGAAGATGTGGTTCAAGTTGATTGGCAGCAATTGTCACCAGCTGTTTCAGTTCACGAAGAAAACCTTGTTGTTTGCGTAATGGAATAACTGCCTTTGCAGAAACAGGTGATAAATCTAGAATGAGAAAGAAACATTCAAATATACACATTAATGTCTTCTTACTTTGAAGAGATTTAAACGGTGCTGTGATGAGTGTCACAAACTCAGCCATTTCTCTATCACCACAAGTTGCTAAGAAACGAAGTATGGATTGTTTCTTTAAAGAGTTACTGCTGCTCTTTGTATTACGTCGAATACGACCATATAGAATCCTTAAAATCATTTTAAAATCAAAAAGACTCAATCTTGTATCTTCCATACCTTATCAGAACAGGAACCAGTCCTTCAACATGTTCTGTTGCTACAAGAGATTCTTCACTAGAAGAACTGAAGGAATATAATGATACATTATTGTTGCTTCTGTAAATTGATTTACCTAAGTAATAACAGCTGCTCTCGAAATGTATTATCATTGAATAATTCCTCCAAATTCTCTCTAGAAAATATTATGACTATCTGTTTGTATGTCCATCCATCTGTTCATCCATCCATCCATCTATCTGTTCATCATCCATCCATCTGTTCATTCATTCATCCATCAATTTGTCCATCCTTACTTGTACGGGAGCAAATAGGGTGGTTTGTATGTTACCAGACAGGCCAATGCTAGACTTTGAATTTTAACATCTTGATTCATCAGAAGCTAGATGATAATGACAATATTAATTATGTATAAGTACTAGCCTCAAACCCAGGTGTTTGGTGAATGGAAGGAATGAAAACCTAGGTATGAGGCTAATGTGAATACATACTTTCATGTATAATTGTTGGAGATCCCCATGACGATAAAGGGCCCGAGGATTAGTAAATTTTGACAGTAGAGTCAACATTACAATTAAGGTTCTTAAAAACAAATGATAAATATAATTAATAGGGATATACTCTTACCTGTTCAATCTTCGATTCTTTTTTATAGAATGTTTTGTGCTTCCATCTTCAATAACATTGACCATTTCTCTCTCAGGGGCAGTTTCTTCCAAAGTTTCCTCTTCTAATGAATTATTTAGAATTTTATTATCACATATAGTTCTATCTTTTTCCTCCATATCTACATCAAATGGAATGCCTTCTTGTAATAGAGAACTCTCTTCCTGTCCTGTCCTGTCCTGTCCCGAAGTATCTCCATCAACCTCAGTTTCACTATCAATACAAGTCCCTTCAACTCCTGAAGTGACTACCTCTTTATCGGAGGTATCTATAGGAGGATCATCCTGTTCTTTTGAGGAGTTAATTGCTTCTCTATTGCCTTTACTAATGTCTTGAGTGTACACGAATGTATCATCAGTTAGACCATATTCATTTCTAAATAAAAGGTAAAAGAAACATCATAAACTGTTATTTGTGTGAAGTTGTTTGTTTTGTTAACTGACTCAATAAACTGATACAACAATGGAACTAAAAGACGAGAGCGACCCTCTGCCAGTCCCGAGAATTTCTCCATACATTGCCATAGCAACTGACGATAATTAACATGATCTGGACGACCTCTCCCTAGCTCTTGCATCTCAATAATATGACCTAGAAATATATTCTCAATATCATTTGTATTAGTAGCAGGGACAGCCTCAGGGAGAGAGAGGAAAGAGTCGTCAACAGAGCCTAAATTCAAGTTTGAAATAAAAAAAATTGTACAATGTTAACAGTACCAGCTGAAGTAGATGCTGTTTCCAAAGTGGCTCCAAACACAGACCAAAATAAATCTTTTAACCGCATGCAAGCATACGAACTAAAATAAATGCCACATGTTAAGTCATGCGTAAATCACATGACATGCTATACCTGATAAGATCAGAAACAGGTTCCCAGAGAAGGTTAAAATTCACATAAAGTACACCAAGTAAATATCTCAATGGAATCTAACAAGTAACAATGTAAATCATCTAGTATTTAATGGACACACCTCTTTGTAAAGTTCAGGTAACATATTAAAACGATGACAAACATAGTTTAACTTTGATAGCCATACTATCTTGTTACGATACTACAAGAAAGATCAAAGTAGCAGTATGTCTGTTTGTCCATCCATCTATCCATCCATCCATCCATCCATCCATCTGTTCGCTCACAGTAGTCAGAGTGACAGGAATCTCTTCTGCTTTTAAACAAACTTGAAATATATCACACAATCCATGCTCCTCCTAATGTGAAACAAAAGATCACGTGATCATCACATGACTCACACACCTCAGTACTATCTTCTTTTTCAATTACAAGTGGCAGTTGTGGAAAACAGCACAAAATATGAAGAGTAGTTGAACGAACCTGTAAGAAAAATATGTTAAACTTTAATTAGCACGACTGTACTCACAGAATCACTTGATAATGATAGATTAGTTTGTAATATAGGAACAAGAACTTCCAAATGATCTTGAGTTAATTCTGCAGTAGAATATCTTTCCTTTATTGTAGAACAATATTTCAAAACAGCTTTTAAAACACATAACTGACTGGGATATCGTCTATTAGCATTAAGTGACATTGGTAACTATATAGTCCACTTACTTTAATATAATAACTATTGTTTCCATGGATACCATATTTAGTAAATGTTCTTCTTCTAGTGTTACTACTAGTGTGTGCATACATTGAGAAAAAACAGTCAATAATTGGTTGCCATGGGTTACGGAAGGTGAAGAGAGATCGTTGAATTGCAGAGCACTCCAGAGAACTTTAAAAATTTGACAAATAAGTTTTTTTAAGTTATCAAAGACGGGGCTGTTGAAAAAAACAATAAAATATCATAAGTTTTTAGAGAAGCTTACTAAATATATTGTAAACTCTTTAGAAGACACCAAATAACTGATAAACTAGTGTTATTCTCAAAGATATCCAATTCTTTCTTCAAAATACTCTCAAACATTTTATTAAGAGAATTCTCCGAATGTAGAGAGTCTGTGAGGGCAAGAGATGTATCTTGATGAATACAAAGTTTTGTAAGGAAAACTACAAGAATGTTCCAATTTTTCTCATCAGCAGCCATGACTTCACAATATTGTAAACATTGAGGTAATAATACCTAACAATGGAGAGAGAGACATATACCTATATCCAAAATACCCGACCAACTAGTTACCTCATTAAATCTTGGATATTTACTGTTCATAAGTTCCCAAACAAAATCTGTCACATGATCAAGACAATTCCAACGTTGAAAAACAGTTTGAATAATCTCTTCAATTATCAGACCACACCCACTCAGAACTGAACCAAGGAGTAGAAGGGAAGTGACCAAGTGAAGTGTCACAGAAGGGAGATGAGTTGTTGATGGAAGAGAGGGGTTTTGGACGAGGGTAAGCACCATCTAAGGTAAGAGTTATTATACAGTACATTATGATAGATACTGACTACACAGAGACGATTAGTGATTGCAGATGGAATACGAGTTCCTTCTCTCCATGATGTCATAATCCCTACTAAATGAAGGAGGCGTGACAAATGAATAGCACTGGAATCTGATTGGTCAGTTGACCACATTTGTGTGGCTTGCTCCATTGAATCCTATTGCAACCAAAATAAAATAAAATAAAATAAAAGTGTCAAGTACTTACAAGTAGAGAATTCCAGATAGGAAGAGCAAAATCTTTATGAGTATGGTCAGCCATTAATTCCACCATTTTACATGTTGCTTGGAATACAGCATTGTCATGTGGAAATTGAGACAATTTTTGACAAATAGTAGGCAGAATCTATAGAAATTGGAATGATAATTTGTGTGTGTGTGTGAGTATGTGCGTGCTGTACGACCTTCTCTGTGCAAGAGTGAAATTGTTTTCGAACACCTTTACAAACTTCAAATAACAACTGTCCAACACCTTCTGTTAACTAGATCAATAGATAATAAAATTATTATGATACTAATAAAGAGTAAATTATACCTCAGGTTGATTATCAACAGCTGCTAATATCATATCACACAGTCCATCAGCATTACGTACCTAATGAAAGTGGTATAATTATAACATCATTTTTAAAATAGCTATATTTTACCTTTCTCAATAGAAAACCAAAACTTTCAACAGCAAATTTTCTAATATGATTCTTTTGTGTTGCTACTAGTAGCTTTGAGTACAGCCTATTAAATAATATGTTAACTTATTTAATAAAAGGTTCTGTCTTACCGGAAGACATTAGTAATGTCGCGTAACATATGTCGCCATAGAAACTTAAACAAATAGGCCAGACATGTGAAGACTTTCTAAAATCATGTAAAAATATTAAAACATTTATGCTCTTTTTCTTTCTTACCTCAATAATGGAGGCATCTTGTGTAATACAGAGAGAAACTAAAAGTGGAAAGAAATCCTTAAAAAAAGGATAGAAATCAATTTGGAGGTCTCTAGCCAGCTGGACCAATAGACTAGAGGATAACAGCACATTCATTATAACATATGTATGTAATAGTATATAATAAATCACACTATTGAAGTGTATTCAACAAGTATACCTCCCACAGCAAGAAAAGTAACTGCGAAGGAAGATGCATACCAACCATATTACCCTTTCCACTTACTATAATATAAAAGGTTCCACTAAGACCCTGTAGCCACTGTGGGGTTAAAGTTACACAGGCTACATTCCATTAATCCAAGCTTGAATTAAATATCTAGTATATTTAACATTGTTTCTGACAAATTTGGGATAGTTACAGCAAAAAATGATTTCCTGCAAAAATGTGTAGAAAATTGGTGCTTTGACTAAATTCTATACTTTTTGGTAGAAAATTGTTTTTTAACAAAACTTGCCAATAATGCATGGAAATTAAACAATGGTCAGTAATTAAATATCTGGTAGATTTTGACAAATTTGGAATAGTTATGGCAAAAAATGCTTTCCTTCATATTGTATAATGTACATTGTAATTCTTTCATTTAGCATTTGTGCAATCTGTCTCAGCTAACTGTAGTGATGATGGTCCTACACTTCAGTACTTTTATAACTATAATAATTAATACTAATGAATTACAACATACTCTAGCAGTGGTTCCAATTCCAGTGGATCTTTCCTTTGTAAGTGTTCCTTTAATTTTCCAATTATTAAGTCCTAATGAGAAATACACTGCATGCACAAATACTTAATGGTTATGTCTTACTTTATGGTGTACTAATTGAGCAAGACTCTGTACTTTGTCAATAACTTCAAAGAAAAAATCAACTAGAAAAGAACATACATTCATGTGTTGTACAAATAAAAGACACATACATTGGCAAGCACACACACACACACACACACACACACACACACACACACACACACACACACACACACACACACACACATATGCATGCATATATAAACAAATAAATAAAGTTATTAGTTCTGTCTGCTATTCAATAATAGGCTACATTCAATTTTACTTTAGATATACTTACCAAATTGTATTGTACAATTGAGCTCTCTCCATTTTAGTAGTGCCTCGTGAAAAAATGTCTGCTGATCCTAAAAAGACAATAGATGGTATAAATATTATATATATATATATGACAATCTAACTTACACTAGGTGTATCAGATATAGGACCTCCTACATGATGTATTACATCTATTTTAATACAAGCCACTTGTTCTGAGAAGGAACGAAACTAAGAAAGAAATCATCACATTATTGCTATAGGTTTTCTTACTCGAAACAAATTAGTTGTCTTCTCGTTTTTATGACCTTGCTTGATGGCACCTTTGCCAGCCATAGTCCACACAAAGTAACCACGTGGTTATGAATAAGACCACACCCCATATGTATTTTGGTTAAAAAGTTCTGATTCACACATTATATAGAAATTTAATTTAAAGGTTTTCGTTCTCATTTTTATTCAAGTGTACTGACGCTTCACCTAAAATATTACATAACTGCTTCAATCGTTGCTGCATTTCTGGAATCCCAGCAAGTTGAGCTTCAAGACGTTGTTTTTCTTCATTCAATGATAGTCGAGTAGCAATGTCTAACTCCTCTAATCTCCATCCTCCTTCTCCATCAAATTGAAGCAGATGAGTATGGAAACGCCTACAAGAACAGACCAGTATACACACTACTTGAATAGATGCATACTAGTTGTAAAATAAAACTACACTTCTTTCTCTTACCACAGTGAAGACCGATGTGTAATAGTCATTAATGTAATATTGTTGTCTTTAACAGTTTGAAATATCTTGCCCTCAACATCAATACTTACTGCACTAGTGCACTCATCTAAAAGAGCAAATTTGGGTCTGAAAAACAAATAAAATTATCAGACCACAGATTTTAAAATGAGCACCCACTTTTGATAGAAAATTCTCGCCATACCCATTCTCTGTTTCTCTCCTCCAGAGAGTATGTCCTTCCAATCTCCTTCAGCATCCCATCCTGTCCACAACCACAACATGTAAATTAGCAATAATATTATATGTACTCTATTATATGTAATATGTGGTGTAATTGAGGAGTGCTTCTATTTTGTGTAAGTTTTAGATGAGCTACAGTACTTTGTCGAATAGCCTCATAATTTTAATGTTAAAATCTTGTAACTAAACAACATGCACTAAATTTTAGCATTATGTGACATTTCTTTCTAGTCTACCTACCTCCTTCCCTCTTTACAATATATTGCAAATTAACAATATCCAAGATGGCTTCCAAGTTATTGTCAGTAAACCCTTTCCTAGACATATCTTCAGTAGTGTCTGGATATATTACTTGATCACGTAATGTACCAAGAGACATGTATGGTCTAATGATTAGAGGGATATAAATGAGGTCAGTAGGCTCCACCCACCTTTGTGGTATATAGAACATCGTAGAAGGATCTGGTTTGGTCAGTTTTCCTCCATAAACTGGCCATAATCCATTCAATATTCTGAACAGTGAGCTTTTACCACATCCATTGGGTCCAGTGATTAATAGATGCATACCGGGGGTCACCTATATTGAAATAGATAGATGAAAGGACAAGAGGATAAACGAATAGATAGATGGATGGACAAATGGATAGATGGATGGACAAATGGATTGGTGGATGGACAAATGGATTGGTGGATGGACAAAAGAATTGATAATAATGGACAGATAGATGATATTGATGGATGAATGGATATCTGAATGGATCAATGATTACTTTAAAAGACAAGCTGTCAACAACAATGTCTTTATTAGGAGTGATGATAGGGACCTTCTCTAAGATAATAGTGTCCTCACTCTCCATGATCAACCCCACACCAAGCTATAAAAAAACTTGTAACAACCATTTGTAGTGTTGCCATTATATTACCTCTCCTGCACGTGGATGAACAACTTTCTGATCCTCTTCAACTTTGTGCTCATCAACAGAACTATCTGACAACTTTTCTTCTTCAGGAGAAGGTGAGCCTTGTTTAATTGCTAAAAAGAAGATATCAATCACTAAAGGAGTGGACTATATCTATATACCTCTGGATTGATCAGCCACTGTGCCTGCCGTAACATATCGACCTTTCTTAGCTTCTTCAAAAACATGAAGCATTTCACTGACACGAGCAGTGTAACCAGCTAGTTCAGTAATCTTATTAGAGAAAAAATAAATTATTGATCAAATGAAGAACAGAGAAACAAACCTCTTTAAAAGAGCTCATAAGTCGTTCAAAAGCATCAGCTCCACTTACTAACAAGTTCTTTGACGTCGTGTATATTTCAGTTCTTTCGCTAATAGAGTTAACCTCTAAAGGAGCACCATCTTTTTCTGATGCCTATATATACAACAAAGATATCAATTGAACACTATCATAACTTAACAATTAGCAATAAAAATAACAATTTACACATCAAAGAAGACCGATTGTTATGATTTCACTTACTACCATTTTGTTGCCAGTGAGTATAGGCCATGCTATCATCACTAAACCACTTAAGCCCCAGACATACTTCATTAAAAATTGCTCCAACATTATATACCAAAGCTTCTGCTTAAAAAGTAGATCCATTTGAGCAGCCAGTGCAGCAAAACTCCTTCGTAAAAGACGATGTTCTATCTGGAAATGAGATTATTACAGAATTTATGATTCCAGCTATCCATCCATTGTCCATCTATCTCTCCTCTGATTTTCTTACCAAATGTCCTGCATAGAAAGCAATTTCTTCAGAGTTAGTAATAATACGAGAATGTAAATATCGCAAGAAACCATTTCTCCGTGCTTCTTCAGCCACCAACTTTCCAAAAGGAGGTGAAAGAACTTTTAAAATGGCTGCAGTAACAAAGAGAGTACCAAACCCAATAATTCCAGGGTAATGAGACAGGTCCCCTCGTTGCTTAGCAATACGAGTCAATGCAGCTGCCATTAAGACAATATCCAGAGTAGGTTTACTAATCTGGGAGTAAATATGAGCAACAGCTGATGAAAATGCTTGTAAGTCTTCAGTGAGTGAGTGATCAGGATTCATGAGGCGACCATCCAAATTACTGACTCGATAATATATTTGATCACTAAAGTACAAAGAGTAGGCGTGGTTAACTAAACGAGTACGAATTGCTAAGGCTAGTTTGCTTTCTAAAAAGCGTATAAGGCTATTGACAAAGGTAGCAGGCACAGCCAAAAGCAACCATTTCACGCTAAGTTCAATGAATTTAGGCACACTCCCCTCAACAATTGACTTGACTATCCGTCCATCAAGCTTTGCAACATATATTGAGAGAAAGGTACGTGATACAAGTGACATAGTATGTACAACTAGCAGACCGAACTCTTTGCTCCATGCACTGGGAAAGGATATACGCATTAACTTGAGCAGCTGCTTCATAAACTCTCTATTCATAGTCGGTATTTTCTTCGCTTTGGTTCCATCTTTTGGTGTATCAGTCTTTGATTTCAAAAGATAACGTCTCCTTGCATAGTATAAAACTAAACCAGACGCACAGGCAATCAATATCACTGATCTGGCTCCCTTTGAAGAAGACATGTGGTGACTTCAACTGATATAATATTGAAATTACTACTACTAATTCATAGGGACTTACTCTTGAACACGTGTTAGAAGTGGGATGGGTCAGTAGTCATTTCAGATTTTACATCCTATATCGTTATTTTTACTTCTTTTAAATGGCCGAAACATCTGAGTTGAGATCAGGAGAAGAAGGAAATTTATTCCTTCAGTTTCTGCTACCTCTGATGGTCAGTCTACATTATACAATCCATGCATTCAAGAACATTTAATATTCCAGGCTGGAGGTATAGCTGGAACTACAGTGGATGTTGTCCTGTTTCCATTAGACACCATTAAAACACGACTTCAAAGCAAAAATGGCTTTTGGAGAGCTGGTGGGTTTCATAGAATCTATGCAGGTATTTTACCCGCTGCTGCTGGATCTGCACCGTCAGGTGACATATCATGTGATCAGCATATGATTTATTTACTTTACAGCTGCCACATTTTTTTGTACATATGAATTTGTTAAATTCACATTGGGACATTATTTTGGAGCCCAAAATTCAGCTTTTACAAATATGATTGCTGCTTCATTGGGAGAAGTGGTATGTACGTTAAAGAGATCGTATAGCTTATCTTGAAAGTTACATGGTTTAGACTTCTTGTATTGTACGTGTTCCTTTTGAAGTTGTAAAGCAAAGAGCACAAGCACACAAAGAACTTAAACCATATCAAATCTTAAGGCAAACCATTTTCTCTGAGGTAACACCTCTTCAAGCAGCTGCTTCATTAAGTCTATATCTTTAGGGACCATTTGGTTTATATCGAGGCTATTTCTCAACAGTATCAAGAGAAATCCCATTCTCATTCATTCAATATCCAACATGGGAATTTCTGAAGGTTTTATAATGTTCAGTTCCCTGGCTTGTCTTTATCAAATTCCTCTATCATAGAAAAGATGGTCTGACTATCAAGAAAAGACTATCGAACCATGGCAAGGAGCTGTTTGTGGAGCAGTAGCTGGAGGTTTGGCAGCTGCCATTACAACACCTCTTGATGTAGTTAAAACACGCATTATGTTAGCTCAAGTAAGAGAGATATCAAATGACAAGGTACTAACATCTTTGGTCTTTTATGTACAGACTGGCAGTGAGGAAATACAAATTTCTATATACAGATTACTGCTACATATAGGAAAGGTGGAAGGGATAAAAGGGTATGAAATAGAGTGAGATTTATTTACTTTTTTCTTTTCTTTAAATAGATTATTTGCTGGAGGATTTTTGCCTCGTGTGTCATGGATAAGTCTAGGAGGATTTGTATTTCTTGGTGCTTATGAAGAGAGCAAACATTTATTTTCTCGGTGGTACAATGGTTAAGTTCTCATCAGCAAATAGAAACACGTCAACATTACATGATCAACCAGAAATTTGCAGTTTTAAAATTAATATTTTATTAATAATTAATAATATTAAACTTTCTTTTATATTTTTATAATGGCAGTTAAGAAAAGAATTTGTGAGGAATTTAAAGTCAGTGAAACCTTAAAAATCTTACCAGCTGTACATTTTTGCCAGTATTAATAAACATATTACGTAATTATATATTATGTAATATTGTGTGCAATAACTACAACTCCATATCATGAGCTTCGTCTTCTGACAAATCACTCATTTCTCCGTCGGTAGAGCTTTCCTGTTGATCTTGATCTCTTAATACTTCCTCTGTTGCGTATTTGTTAATATATTCTACAACAATAAACAACATCAATCAGTCTACCTTGTTTTTTTAAATGCCAATCACAACAGTGCTTAAATATTTATTTTAGGAGCTAGTGGTGACAAAGTGTCATAAACATTGCTTTTTTTGTCAGATAATCAATTTACATCTACGACTGTCTAACTATGCACATTTTAAGAGATTATATACCATAAATTTTCTTTTTATAATCTTCAGGTTTATGAAGATACAGAGCAGCAGCATCACCATTAAGTGGATCAACAGGGTTTGGATAGGAAAGGAGTTGAGGTAAGAATGAGTCAAAGATGTTAGTTAAATCTGGGGAGAGAGAGAGAGAGAGAGAGAGAGAGAGAGAGAGAGAGAGAGAGAGAGAGAGAGAGAGAGAGAGAGAGAGAGAGAGAGAGAGAGAGAGAGAGAGAGAGAGAGAGAGAGAGAGAGAGAGAGAGAGATTCACCAATAGAAACATTATGGTACATGGGAGTTAGGAGTTAGCAAAGAACAACATGGAGTGAACATATGGATATCATAAAAGCTAACCATATAATGCTGTCCAAGCTTGGTTGATAACATCCAAGCATACAGTCCCTGACCTATTTATGAAAGAGTCATTACAACTCAATGTTGTTGTTTTAGGAAACTTACGCTTCATCAATATTTGGATGAAAGATACGATTCATGAATCCTACAGGAATACCAATTAGTGCTAAAGGACATGTCCCTGATAATTTACTGACCTATTGAGGGTGATTTGAATGGGTACTTGTCAGGTAAATCTACTCTGACTTTCCAGACCCCGCCCTCATATGGTGCTATACAATAAAATCAAAATAAGATATTCATTGTTTAGAATAATATAATCATAGTGTTTGAGTGTGTATGTGTGTGGGCATAAAATGGTATATTAGATACCACTCACTTCCAGAAGGACCATAGAACTTAACCACAAACTCATTGAGACCTCCTAATATTGTTACCTCGTGTTTGCTTTCTATCCTATAATAATAGAAGAGTGAGGAATGAGCACTCCTTATCATTGAGGCCTTATTAGAGTTACTGAAGTACTAAATATTAGCGCTTAATTCTATTGATCACAGTGAGCTAGGATATCTCAAGTTATAGTCTGAACTTACACAGACTTATTATTATGACAACAAAATTAATATCAGTTGTCTCTAGAACAGAAAGTAAATAAATGGAATTAATTATATCTAGTATATCAAGTCTTTGTAAGCTGTGAAAATAAACCATTTGACTGTGCTATCTCACAAATCTATTGACACCACCTAATAACAACAGTATTATGAAAGGGTATGGTCAATGTTTGCATTGTCATCATGACTGACTGTCTAATAGCTATACATAATTATAAGTATTATGTGACAAATTGTATATAGTTACTTCACACTATATCAAGACTAAAGGTTAATACTCAACATTATATCAATAACACTATATCATTGTGATGACAATGGTTTTGTTTGTAACTTGTGAAAAGCATGTATAATTTCCACATCTACAAAATGACACATTACCAAATGTGCTTAGAACTTGTCCCTGGTCTAGACTTGTGAATAGATTTTTTTAGTTATTTTACGTGTCGATAAAGACTTACAACTTAACAACATCAGTGTCCATCCGTCTCTTTCCAGCTGAGGGAGACGACATTATGACTTTCCTCTTTGTGTCACAACTAGTTCCCTTGAAAAAAAGAGTCAAGATGATAGTTAATATACATACCTCACATATACGTGTAAATAGAGCGTTTTACCACTTCTTCAAGTCGACTTTGATGTGTAACAAAGAGAATTGAATAGATATGAGATAGATACACAGTAGTCTGGTACTTAAAGGCGGAATATTCTGATTTTAACCGATTAACAGACGACTAGATGTAGTTTATGTTATCCTTCCTTTCTAAATAGAGCTTACTATCTTATTTCGGTAACTTCTTTCCTCAGCTATCTAGATTGTTCATTCTGATTGCGTCTTCGAAGTAAACAATCTGACGTAATAAAGCCTCAGCTGTTTACCGCAAACATGCTAATTAATCGTAACATGTAGAACCAAAAATTATTTCAAGGTGTTTTGAACTGTACTGACCACAATGTCAAGTGCAGGACAGAAACGAAAAAGCAAGGCTGATAGTCTCAGTCAGAAAGAACCACTATCCTTAGGTGATGAAGATTCTGAAAGCAGTCAAGATGGAGCACCCAAGAAGAAGAAGCAACCAAAGAAACCATTGGATTCGAGATTTGGTGGAAAGACGGAAGAAGAAATAATGCAACTTCTATTACCAGATCATCTGAAACCAGGCCTAGATATTGTTTTTGTATGTACTTGTTCTGAGTAATGACGTCATACAGGTTTTCTTTCCACAGATTGGTATAAATCCTGGACTACTCTCAGCTTACCTAGGACACCACTATTGCAATGCCAATAACCATTTCTGTTAGTAATTAATACTTAATTATATCAACTTAATTGTCTTATCATTAAGGGCCATGCATGTTTGAGTCTGGTTTGATACCTCATCGAATGACATATAAGGAAGACGCAGAGTGTCTGGACTATGGGATAGGATTTACAAATATTGTCCCTCGTACTACAAGAAGTAGCAATGACCTGTCAAGGTTAGTATGATGGACATGTATCTAGCAAATAAATTGGTAATGCTCCATGTACATGTAAATATAAATGCAACAATTGAGTGATAGATTTATTATAGGTATATTATATTTGCTTTAGGAAGGAGATCAAAGAATGGTCTCAAGTTATGATTGAGAGAATGAAAGAACTTAAACCTCTTGTTGCTTGCTTTAATGGAAAAGGTATTTATGAAATATTCTCTGGCGTTAAGAAATGTGAAGTGGGTACCCAAACAGAACCATTACCTGGTACTGACACAGTAAGTTATCATCATTACTTTCTATTTTTGAGTACATTTATTGAAGGTTGTGTACGTCATGCCCTCTACTTCAGGAAGAGCAGCTTCACATCCTCGTCGAGTTGACAAACTTAAATTTTTCTATGAACTAAAGGAACTAAGAGATCAAATAAAAGTCAAAAAAGGACTTACTGCTTCTCCTCTAAAAGATGACCTTAATCAAACGACACTTCCTAAACTGTCTTCTACTGACACCAATTCTTTGAGCTGTTCAGCATCTTCTCCATCATCAAAATCAGGTAAAGGACATTTATTTTGAAGTGCTATTAGAACTAAACTATAACAACTCTTAAAGCAATATTAAATATTTAGTAATCTTGATACACTGGTCATATCAACGTTTATTTTCTACCAGTCCCAGTTCAAGCCTCAAATCTCTCTACAGTCACAGCACACCCCACATCACTACCTAGTGATAATGTTCCAAGTATACCACCACACCATACTGTGATACAACCAGGTACTAGTAATAATATTGACACTACTGGAGTAACGATATCACCTTATTTTTTGGGAAGTTCCAGTAAAAGATAGTGGTATATTAATCCACTATAACAACATTTCTCTCTCATTGTTAATTCATAATAACTAATCCATTGATTTATAGAATTTAACAAAAATCATTTTAAAAGTCAATCTTGTTACCAATTGTTGTTGTCCTGTGTGTGTCCTCTTGAGGTCTACTTACTGTTTCTGATAATTCTGGAGGTAAATGGAGTTTCTATCAAAATATAAAGATAATGAAAAGTTGAGAATTTAAGAAAAACCTCAATTGTAAATTTCTTTCTTTTCAATTTGAATGCAAGATCCAGTGTTTGAGGATAATGAGATACTAGAGAATTCAGTCTGGGCAATTTAACAAGATGAAATAGACCTGTAACAATACAATACATTGATTTCATCTGACTATTAGAAACATACCATGGTACTCTTTATAAAGAGGATTGTGTTCTTTCTCTGAACCAGCAAAAACTTCTAGTCTAATAGCACAGTCACTAAGTCTTTCTAACCTCCGAACATATGCAGGATTCTAAACGTTAATAAACGAGCTGTTGTTATCTTTGTTAACCAACTTGAAACAAATGTGTTGGCATTGTAATAGTGGCCACTGCTTTTGCTGATCGTAAAAGGCTTCGTAGAGCATGAAAGAAACGGGTTAAGTCAGTAGAATCAGTATTGGCATCTTCTTGCCATAATGGTGATCCCAATGAATGAATTGCAACACGCAAAATTGTACCTAGCTAAAATACAAAAAAATAATATTAGAAAATAAATTGTAACAGTACTTGTGTGGTGCTGTTGGTTAATTCTACATTTTTAATAGCTTGTTCTATTGTTTCTAAAAGATTCTGGTACATCCCTTTTGATGTGCTGCATGAAAAAGAGCAAAAATAAAAATAAGGAAAAAAAAGAAAAGCGCAGTGGGTAGGATTCGAACCTACGCGGGGAGACCCCAATTGATTTCTAGTCAATCGCCTTAACCACTCGGCCACCACTGCCTTGCTGCATAGCCTAAGATTTCAAAGAATTACCTAACGTCTGTGTCCACTAAATTCAATATTCTCTTATCTACAGCATCAATTCTTTCTCTTTCCATGTTCACTGTCAAATCAAAATAGTGTCCAAATTGATTACTAAAAGAAGACTATTATAGAATATAGTATCAATCTAGCAGATTGCTTTCCTCGTACCTGAACTTTGGGTAAACTCTGATACCGCCAAGCTATTTTCATTTCTGATTCCCCATCTCCTAACTCAGACGGATCTTCAGCTACTGTTGGCATACTACTACCAACCTGACCTTCATGTACTGCTCCAGGTAAATCCTACAGTTTTAATAACACCTGATAATGTGACGATATATTAATTAACTTGTATTAAGTTATTTGGTTCTTCATTAGCACTACATAACATAAGAACATGTCCACACATGACACCTTCAGCTATGAAATATTTCAGTAGAAGACGTGAATAACACTCGTGCAAGTCTTCCTCTATAATATAAAATCAGATGGATTTACATGTCAATGTTCTGGTAGACAGCCCCTCCCACTATAGAATGAAAGTGGGAGGGGCTAATTAAGTAAGATTATGTTCTATAATTATTTACACTTCAGTTCTATGACAATATCATTCCATGTATTGGGCTTATTACATTAATGGTTTTGCAGTACCAATAAATGTCTAATACAGAAAAAATTACATTCAGTACATGACTAACAAGACATCTTATAAATTGGTAAGACCCTGCAATTAATACAGATTATTAGCTCACCAATAAGTAAGGTAGTACCAACTGTCAATCCACCACCTGCATTGGAAGTTCGCAATACAAACACACGTTATGATGTAAATTTATAATGGCAAAGTATTTCACTGACCTAATAAAGCATCTAGTGATGGCACACCAGTAGATACAAGTAGTTGTGCATTATGCAGAGATGGTCTTGTGCCTCTGGGATGTTGAGGCTTAGAACTGGTTTTCTTTTTGAAGCTGGTAACAGCCATGCAGACGAACCTGTCTTTTCCGGATATTTCCGTTTCTTAGTGTTGTGTCATACTTGGATTGGGAGACTGTATACTAAGCAATGGCAGGACTTCCAAGAAGAATAACGAAGGTTTGGAATATCAAAGACAAAATTAAACTGCTCTGTTATTATCTAAGAGTCGACACAAACTACTTAGACTAATATTCAGGTTCAGTATCTGCATCTTTATTGTATAGGAAACTCAACGTCTAATGTCAGAGCCAGTACAAGGTATTCAAGCAGTACCAGATGAAAACAATGCTAGATACTTTCATGTTGTAGTAGCTGGACCAAAAGATGTAAGATCACAAACTAAATAATAATAATTTTTAGATATCCTATTGAGAAGGGGCATCCCATCAATTAAGCCAACCCTTAATACAATTATATTTCACAATCTTAATAATTATTAGATATTTCATCAATTTAGTCTCCTTACGAGAAAGGCACATTTAAATTAGAGTTATTTCTGCCTGAAGACTATCCCATGGCTCCACCCATTGTCCGATTTATGACTAAAATTTATCACCCTAATATTGACAAAATAGGTAGAATTTGTTTAGACATCCTAAAAGGTGAGTCTAAAAGAATATGAAACGTCTATCATCTCTAGTACTTTTTGACCAGATAAATGGAGTCCAGCTCTTCAAATTAGAACTGTTTTGTTATCAATTCAAGCTTTATTAAGTGCTCCTAATCCTGACGATCCTTTAGCAAATGATGTAGCTGATGCATGGAAAACCAATGAACATTTAGCCATTCAAACAGGTACATCATGTCACTAGGCTAGAAATATTGTCACTTAAATGTTGTATAATTTTCTTTCTATTCTGTAGCCAAAGAATGGACTCAACGATATGCTATGAAATAGATAATAAATAATATTCTTATGAGTAATTACAATGACTTTTTCATTGTTGCACTTCTTAAATAACAACTACATGTAATTAATTTATTACTGTAATTATGTGCAAAAATAATTGTTATTACTATTAATAAAAGTTTTTAATAATCGGAAAGTATACGATTTGGGTATTTCCGTATTTTATCCTCTAGTCAAGATATGGCTCTTCCAAGAAGAATATTAAAGGTATATATTGTAATCAATATTTATCACTGTAACATTAATAATGAAAAGATTTATTACTTGTAGGAGACTGAACGCCTTGTGTCAGATCCTGTGGAAGGCATTAAAGCACTGCCTGATGAACAAAATGCTAGATATTTTCATGTTGTTCTGAATGGACCAAAAGATGTATGACAAAAACATTCAGCCATAAAACACAGCATTCTATATCCTCTCCATTCTCTAGTCCCCTTATGAGAAGGGTAATTTCAAATTGGAATTATTTCTACCTGATGGCTATCCTATATCACCACCTAAAGTACGATTTATGACCAAAATTTATCATCCTAATATTGACAGCTTAGGAAGAATTTGTCTAGATATCCTGAAGAGTAAGACACAATACTTGTTTCTTTGAAATCTCCATATATCAATTTTGTAATATGATGATGGAGAATACACACACACGTGCTCGGAGAGATCAATTTGCCACCATGTATAAGATTACATTATTGATAATATGTAGTTTTAATGATTGGCTATTCCACTTGTTAATTGTGTACTTAATCTATCTTTTATTTTAACAGATAACTGGAGTCCAGCTTTACAGATTCGTTCTGTTCTCCTTTCAATACAGGCGCTCTTAGGTGCACCTAATGTGGATGACCCTTTAGCACATGATGTCGCAGAGGTTTGGAAGACTAACGAACGTCTAGCCATTCAAACAGGTAGGAAAAATGAAACTTACTAACTAAGATTATTCCTCAGAGAATTGTAACTTACTTACTATTACATTTGGTGTTACTTTACTCTGTTTTTTTACCTTGACAATACATTTTTCTTTTTGTTTTAAAATTGCTAGCAAAAGAATGGACTAAACTCTATGCAAAGAGTTAAAAATTGGAACATTAGAATTCTCAACAAGATCATTTATATTTTATGTTTATCAACTGAGTTGTTTTAGTAAGAACATAATACATGAACTTAGTTTGTTTTAGACCAGATGTTATAGATATCAATGATTGTCTGTCCATCTTCCATCATTTTATTCTATTGTTGTATGTTACTATTTTAAATTTAACGTAACAAATTAAAAATAAATTAAATTAGATATACACAATAATTAAAATGACATCACTAAAGAAAACTAAAGCAATAAATATTATTGATCTTTAATAATATGAATAATTAATTATAATAAATTAAAGTAATCACTTCAGCTTTCTTACTGAGATCTACATAGCCAGTTAAAATTTGTGATATCAACAGATTTTTTTGTTAATTTTAATAATATTAGTTTAGTATGTAGTAATAATTTATTATGACCAATCAATAATAACAATAAGGATATTCTTATCTAATTTCAATTATTTTTGCTTTCTTGGTGATAATAATAATAATAATAATAATAATAATAGTTATTATTATTATTATTCATAGTTTGAAAACGGAAGTTTTAATAGTACACAGTAGTGGACGATTACTGGGCGTATACGATAGTGGGCGATTGTTTTGAGCATGCATTCAAGTCCCATCATATTATATCAATAGTAGTTTGTAAAAACTGGTAACCTGAACCTTCCAAAGAGGCACGAAAAAACTTCCAAGTATGTTGTAGCGTCACTATAGTATATTTCACTTGTATTAATAACGTGTGTTGTTGTTGCATACTTTGCTAGCAATGTTTACTTTATTGCGTATTACAAATTGAGTTTTCCCAGCGTGCCTAGACTAGTCTAAACGACAGTGATTTAGGCCCTCTTCAGTTCAGTTAATACTAGTACTTCTGTTCTCTATTCCCTTGGTGATAGGCCAGACTTGTAATATTGTATCTATCAGTTGTGTTTAGTTAGTCTATGTGGACAGAGAGATCTATAGATTTGATGTGTTCAAACCAGCTCAGCTGACTAGTGTAGCTGAACTAATTTGTTTATGAGTTAGCAGTTGTTTGTACCTGGTGATTTGGTTGTTCTCAAGTGGTAACAGCTGCCCAAGAAAGAAGCCAATACTAGTTTAATTATATTGATGATGGAGAACAAACCCACACAGCGTTTGTCTGACATTAAAAAGCAGTTAGGTCTTCAGAGAGAAGAGGTTTATGGAGGTTGGACATAATTTTATATTATCTATGATATTGGACCAAGTTACCTGCTAGCCTTAAACCACACCCCTTGTTACAATAGCTATAAGTAAAGCTTTCCTATGTTAACGAATTTTAAATTTATATTAATTTTCCTATTAGTGTCATTTGGTTATCTTTTTAGCTATGATAACAATGAAAGTTCAGCACTTTTCAACTGTCTGATAAAATGCGTGTGTGTATATGTTTGCTCACACGAGCGTTAATATGTATATATTGAGTTACAATATCTATACAACCATTATATATATTGAGTAATAATATCTATACAACCATTATATGTATTGAGTTATAATATCTATACAACCATTACATATATCGAGTAATAATATCTATACAACCATTATATATATATATATTGAGTTATAATATACAACCTTAGTCAGCATTATGTTATTGTACAATTGGTGCAGTTATTATCAGCTCTATTGTTACCATCAATTCCTGTTAAACCACAATAGTTACCATAGAAATGAAGAAGTGAGGTTGACTTATGAGGAAATAAATCAAATAGAAATATTTGCATGTGTTCTTTGTTTACTGATCCCATTCACTGAAAGTGTTCCTTTATTGTCAATTAGTCAACAAACACACCGTACGACCATATTACCATGTTGTTAGATAGGAATGACCCCGTGTGTTATCATTGCAAGTTATAGACATCTTGGTATAATGAGTGGCCTCTTGTGACTTAAATAATTGACTTTACTCTCAAATTAGGTTAGAGTAGTCCCAAAACTAATGCATTCCATTCACTCTAGTACTCCTTAAAAGATATATATATCTATTATACATACATATATATATATATATATATATAGTTTATATATATAGTTTGTCTTGTGAACATTGATAATGAATATTTGTTTTGTCCTGGTCTTATTACATGTATAACAGACTATATTGTTTATATACAGAACAAATACCAGTAAAGTATATACTTGTACATCTTTTCTAATTCATCACTTGGTCATGTGATGTAATAGTGTGGTGTTATTGAAGTTGTATTATATTGTGTTATATTATAATATATCATTGTTTTTCTATGGACACACACATATACCTATTTTAGGTAACTAGAACGATTTGTTGTTCACAAGTAGATTTACACAATTGTTATAGTAGATATGTGTAGTTGGTATACGTACATATATAAATTGCATTAATTGGTACATTTAGTCTACAAGAGACCTTTTAGTAGTACTAGAATAGTAGTAAACTCTTAGACTACACCCTCATGAGAAAATGATATATATATATATGGCATTTGTGTATATATAATATCTGCATGTTCACAGTCCATTCAGCCTATATATTAGATCCAGTATTGGATTCTAGTTACTATGTGTTATTTTAGCACTGAGAGAAGTAATATAGAGATTATTTGTAATGTATATTGAAGTGATCTTTTGGGAGAGAATTACTATCAGTCAATGGGAGTATTAGTTTACTTATCATTAGAATATTGATGGTCTACTATACATTCTCTATCAAAGAAAGTCCACTTTCTTAGTAACTAGTAATTAGTAGAATATTACTAGGAGCTATGAGGTTATTGATGATGGTAGAATACCAGGAAAGTTTTGATTTTGTTCTCTTAGATGATTGGTAAACATAGAGATAGTTTATAAATCAAGTCAATTGACTCTGTAATGTCAATACATTAACTATTAGCGTGTGTTTATCATGCGTTTGTTGCCTGTTTGTTTAGTAGTACTGGTAATCGAGTGTTAGAAACATGTATATTTTATACTTGTGTGATAAAGAGTTTAATATGTTCTTTATAACAGTTTAATTTTTGCACACTAATCTAACTATCAATCAATAACAATAACTTGATAAAGTGATAAAGTGTACTTGTTGTTAAATAGACTGTCTGACTGCTCTAGTATATCTGGCTTAATAATGGCTAAATCTCTCTCTCTCTCTCTCTCTCTCTCTCTCTCTCTCTCTCTCTCTCTCTCTCTCTCTCTCTCTCTCTCTCTCTCTCTCTCTCTCTCTCTCTCTCTCTCTCTCTGTATCAGTTTTCAAGTACAATACTAAGACATTAGCAGGTATGTAATTGTATGTAATTATTTTTGATTATTTATTTTTACTTGTCTAACTGGTACACAGGACCTGTTGTTACAAGGTAAGTTTTGTAGTTGCCTATTACCAGGTCTAATTTATCTCTCTCTCTCTCTCTCTTTTAGCACATCTTCCTCATCATTTAAACCTCGCAAACCAGCAAAACGTTGTCGATCACTTGTTGTAGTATCTGCCGAGAAAAAAGTCACCTCTCCTTCAACTGAAGTATCTCCACCCATGGCTACTAAACCCTCTCCTAAACAGCGTCGACCTCCTCCCCCCAAACCACGCCCCTATAAACCAATTCAGGAGAATAGTCCAACCAATCCATTGTCCTCATCATCCTCACACAACAATGGCTCAAATAATGAAGTAACATCTGGCTCAATGATGACAATTAAAATTGGCACTAACCCACGTCCATTGAGCCCTAATACTCTCAGTAAAATAGAGGCTCGTCCTCGACTTGATACTCCTGTTTTTGAAAAAACAGAGACTGGAGATGTTGGTAATTGTCCCAAGATAGACACACCTCCTTTACCACGTAGTATTAAGACTCCATCTCCTGATACTGAGACAATAGACATCGATAGTCGTTCCAAAATGGACACACCTCCTGTACCATGTATTGTTAAGACTCCACCTCCTGATATGAAGACAGAAGATATTGATAGTCGTCCTAAAATAGATACACCTCCCTTGTTGTGCTTTGTTGAGACTCCACCCCCTAGTTCTCCTGTTCAGTCCACAGGGTCACCTCTTGGTGATGTCACATACTCAATGACATATGATCTTGCTACTGTTGTTGCTCAAAATGAGCAAGTCGGACAAGGTTATTCTGAGGTCTCCATAAAGGGTCTTGCAAAGCCTTCAATATTAGTAGACCCTCTGATGCCAACAGCTACTGATGTTTCTACTGAATACAATGTCACTTCTCATCTTCAAAAGTCTCCACCCCATGTAGTTCCTTTACAAGAATACTCTGTACTCAATCAATCTGGTGTTACCCCTGTTCGACATGAATATGATGAAATTGATGTCAGTGCTCACCATGTAGATCTTAAATCATCTTCCAATGATCCAGGTGCAGCTATAAAACCTGTTCAGAAATCTAGTTTTACCCCTCAAAGAGACTCTAAAGATGCAAAACCATCACCCTCTACTCGCCGGAAGCCTCCAACTCCTGGTAAACCTGCAATTGCGCCAAAACCTCCTCATCTTGATCGTAACAGTTTGGGATCAGATCGTTCTAGTCCTGTCCCACCAGTAACAACTAAAGAAAATCCTACAGATTCTCCAGCAAAAAGAGCTCCCTCTCCTAATCATCGCTGTGTGGTTGACATTGATGCTATTATATCACGCACCAAAACTGAAGATTTTAAAGCACAATCTGATCACTCTACACCTCAATCACCACGTCTTAATAATGACACAGGACATGAGAGATCATCCTCTTCACCACAGATAATCCCTGTCAGTGAAAGATCCCATGCGTTGCCTGTTAGGCATCCTCATGTTTACGATGATATAGATCTCTCTTCCACCAATTCACAACCTTTTTCTTCTTCTGTGGATGAACATGATAAAGAACAAACGAAAAAACTAAAGGTTCCTCCAAGAAGGAAACCTCCTCCGCCACCAATTCCAAAATGGTCACCACCTGTTGAACGGAGAACAGGACCTCCTCCAGATGCAAAGTCCCTCACACTGGGACGGTCTCCAAGAAATATTTCGAAAATTGACCACGAAGAACAAATTTCTCCCAATATTCAAAAGAAAATGTCTGCTAGTGCTTCTCCTGGTTTAAAAACCAAGTTGAAGACTCTATTTCGTGGTTCTCGAGATGATACATTTACAAGACAAGGGTCCCTTAAAAAGAAGAAAAACAAGAGTCCTATGGTAATAACTAGTCCAATTGAAGGAGCAGCGACAGCTACTTCAAATTCTTTGACCTTACCTAATCGTCCTCGTGGTAAATCATTAGATCCTTATATGGCAAATGATGTCACTGGGATTTATTCGTTAATAGGTGACACAGAGGTAGGTTAGTTAGTTGATATAGCTTGTCATCCACTTAGCTATATTTAATGTATTATACATATACATGTGTTCAAGGAGTTACCCCAATCTATATAGCTATAGTTGTTTATTTCCTGAGATAAGTTTTTTCACCTGTCCATTTGTTCATTCACTATGAATAAGGCATTTTTATAATTATGTGTATCTATCTATCCTTTCTTCTTTAGGGACAAGATGAACAGGAAGTGATACCACAAGCATTTCCTTATTGTGTTATTGATACAGAAACTATTATACAAAGAGAGGAAAAAGGAAAAAAAGGTTTGGGATTACGAGCATCACGATCTGTTGAGCACTTGTACGACTTTGCTGAACGATCTTATCGTTCTCCCTCACCTATAGTAAAATCTCCATCAATTCCAGACTTGAGTGATGAACTTCATGTCTATGCTACTATCAATAAACCTAAACGTAAGTCTGTCGAGGAACAAGTCATCAATCCAGAGAATGAAGAGACAGAAGAAGAGAAAGAACCAGAAAGAGAAGAAGTAGTTGATGAAGAAAAAGTAGAAGAAGTACCACCTCCAATACCTGTTTATCATGTCACTGCCGAGGGTGGACAGGTGTATGCTGTTGTCAGCAAGGTGCTCAATATGTCAGTGGATGAACCTCTTGATAATCCTGTAATTTCAGAAAAACAATTGCACAATCAGATTGATACATCATCTCCACCACGAACGGATCAAACCTCTTCACCAACGCCAAAAAGAAAACCACCTCCTAAACCTGCTCCTTATATTCCATCTAATAATGTCCCTTCATCTCCGGCAGTTGCAGCCACGCCTACGAAAGCTAGTTCCAAGTTTAGTCATTTATTGACCTCATCTCCGCCTACCCACAGTCCGCCGTCTCCTCCTGAGGACACACCCCCTATTACCTCTCAACTTCAAAAACCCTCCGTACAAAAGACTCGTTCTTTCGACATTGCTACAATTCAAAAAAATCGAATTCATGACTACGAACAAGTTGATTTTGATAACCCAATGTCATCTATTCCTTTATCTAATCCAACTTCTACTGTTGTAGCACCTATTCAAATGGGGAAACTTCGTGAATTGAAGCCCAAAGAACGACCAGCTCCTCCCCCTCCATTTGTTAAGAAGCTAAAATTATTAGGTGATAGTAATGTGAGCTCTTCACCTGATCATAGTGGCGGCAGTCCAGCATGTTCCACTCCATCAGAGGTATCCATCCATTAAATATACTGCTTGTTGTATGTTAGTTTCACTTTCATTTATTGTATACTAATAATACTGCATATAAACTAAGGCATTGTCTCTGTAATCTTCAGTAATTTTTAGTATATTGATTCTGTATCAACTCTATGGTATAATTTTTTTTTTTTAATCTCTACAGTCTCCTAGTCGACGAGGAGGCAAATCACGAGGTTTGGAATTACTATCTCCTCAGTTCTTGTTTCCTGATGGAAGAACAGTTAGTTTTATTGAAGTAAGTTGCAAGAACATGTTTGTTTAGTGTTAAATAATAACTGTGTAATAGACTGTTTAGGGAAAGTTATGGAAAGTTGGGAAAGTTATTATCAATTTACTAAATTATTAAATAATTTATTTGTAAATAATAATGCTTAGAAGTGTATGGTTGTTTTGTCTAGAGAATATATTGATTTATGTAAAGGGTATTATTAAATGCACTAGTGTCTGGAGGAGAGCCATATTGATGGGTGTGGTTAATGGTTCAGTCATTTCTGACATGTGTTGCTATAAACACAAGTTGTGTACATATATATCAAAGACAACCAATATGACAACTTCACTGATATGATATTGTAATACTATCCCAATTGTATAGACTATACGTATAATATATTATACATGTACATGTATAATAGTACTACATGTAGATATATAATAGTATTACATGTACCTGTATAATAGTACTACATGTACATGTATAATAGTACAACATGTACATTCCATTTCCTATATAATAAGACTATACTGACCTCGTAACAGTTTTGTCATGGCACATGCAGGTGTTCAATTGGTTAGTATTTGAAACAATTCTTTGTAGTCTAGCCCTCATATTTCTACTACTACTGCTATAGCAGCTGTTTACAAACTCTCTCTCTCTCTACTAGGCTGGTGATAGTCAGGGTCCAGTAAGTCCCAGTGCTAGTTCTAGTACATTAAGTAGTGCTATGGAAGTTAATGATGATAGTGATGTTAGTACAGACTGGGATCAATCCTCTGCTGATGAAGAAGAGGAAGAGAAGGTAAGTTGTCTAGTTATGATAGAAGAGTTGGTGAAAGGGTTGGAGATAAACTGACTTCAGTATACCTTGTACTACAACCTGACTAGATTACAAGTGTATTTTGTCAGAAGTATTACTGGTAGATTTTGTTGCTGTTTGTTTGTGTGTGTGTGTGTGTCCCTAACTATGCTACAATGTACAGTATCATTGATTTATTTTACTTACTGTAGGTTCCCAAATCTAAAATTTTCTATATTGCTCAGGAAATACTCACAACGGAAAGAACGTGAGTGTATATTATTTACAAGACCCTTCCTATTTATGTATTAAATTTTATCAACAGGTTTGTAAAGGGTCTGGGATTGCTTCATAATGATTTTCGTAAGCATATGTTATCTGCTAATAATGCGCACGAAAAACAAGTTATATCTGAAGAGATCCTCACTCAAATACTGTCTAATGTCGGTAGTTTGTATTTGTTGAATTCAGAACTGTTAAAAGAGTTAGAGACTCGTATGAGCACATGGTATGTAAACAATGCTTAATTATTGGATTTAAAATATAGTATTTTACTTTAAACAGATGTTCTGCTTGTGTTATTTACTATATGTATACTTTGACACATCGTCTCTTATAATATTACTGTTTTTTACTAATAGGGATTCTGAGCCAAGAATAGGAGATATATTTGTACGCCGAGCTCCTTACTTGAAGGTGAGGAAGTGAGATAACCATCTGTCGATTTGTAAACCCATTCATCCATTTATTTATCTATCCATCAATCGGTTGTTATGGATACGCACATACTTTTATCATTACTTTTATCTCTAACAGATGTATTCACAATATATCAGTAATTTTGACAATGCTCTCAAGACATTGGAGGAACAACAAAAGAAGAATCCACTCTTCAGTCAGGTCTTGAGAGAATTTGAGTTAGAACCTAAATGCTCTAATTTGACTGTGGCATCTTATCTGTTGGAGACTGTCCAGAGAATACCAAGATATAAACTCTTATTGGCAGGTATGGTTAGTGGCAGGAAACACTAGAACCCCAGCTGTCCTCATAGCATTGTTTTTAGTAGACATGGAGGCTGGCAGGATTTATATCCTTACCAGCTGGTCATCAAGTCTTCCTGTAATATCAATTATGGAACTATATAGCTATATAGTCTAGATTTCACCAGCTGTGTGTACAAGTTAGGTAATAGTATATATCTCCTAATCTCTAAATAAGGCATGAGTAATTAAGATTAATGCCAAATATTCATCTTTCCTAATGTAGAAACATTAGCCTTTTAATTATGTGCATTCCTTTTATAGACTACATCAAACATTTGCCAGAAGATTCCATTGACAAAACTGATAGTGAGAGTAAGTCTGATCATTATCTACCATCACTGACAACATTATCTGTCTTGTTTCTTTGTCAGAGGCTTTAAGTATTATTTCATCCGTTGCTACCCACGTCAACGAGACCATCAGACAAATGGATAACTTTAGAAAGACAGTTGAAGTCAGCAAGAAACTTATTGGAGATGTTGGAGATTCTCTTATATCTCCACACAGGGTAAGTCTTTAACACTTCATACTCTGTACTGTGTACCTGTGTCTGTAATAGAAATTATTAAAAGAAGGTGAACTTATTAAAAGTTCAAGGAAAGAGAAACAACCTCGAATGTTCTTCTTGGTAAGCAATCTAGTTGATCAGCTGGTCATTATAGATTGTCTTGTTGTATTAGTTCACTGATCTACTTATATATGCGTCTGCTATCCCACCAGCCAATACAACATTTAGGGTGATAAAAAGAATACCTTTGGATGGCATGAAGGTACACACACATATACAACAAGCAACAAATTAATATTATATTATTATTATTATTATAATATTATATTATATTATCTTAATAATAGCATTATTATTGTACTTCATTAATACTGTTTCCACACACACACACACACACACACACACACAGGTTGAAGTACTTGATGACCCAGAATTAAAACATGGTTTTCAAATTATCTCTACTTGTAAATCTTTTCGACTCGATACCAGTACAATGGAGGAGAGACACCAGTGGTTACAGGTGAGACATAACCTTCAATTCATTCATGGCAGCCACTCTTGTTTTTAAACCACTAGGCTTTTGACACAGCTATTAGAGATCACATACAAAGAATTAAAAGCAGACAAGTCAGAAAAAGAAACACAATTACAGTGAGTAGAGAAAAAGTCCTCCTCAGGGCAATGTGAACAAAGAAGGATGGAAAAGAGAAAAAGAAATATTATTTATCAAAGGATGTGTGCTCTTCTCTTTAGGAATTGACAGACGGTGAGGCTGAAGGTAGTGAAACAACTGATCTAGGATCTCTGGCTCCTCCTTGGTTACCGGACAGTTCAGTGAGTATGTGTCAGTTGTGTAGTATTCGGTTTACTGTCACAAGAAGAAGGCATCACTGCAGAGCATGTGGTCAGGTGAGGAAGAAAAGCTAGAACAGCACTGTCTAGTTAGAATGTGTTATTCTCTGTTATAGATTTTTTGTGGTGAGTGTTCAGGCTATATGACTCCCTTGAAATACAACAATAATAAATTAAGCCGAGTCTGTCAAACCTGTTATTCCACACTCAACGAGGGTGGAGATGAAACAGTCCATCAAAGACCATCAAAAAAGAAACCACTACGTACATCACAGAAAAAAATTAGCATGCCATCTGTGTTAACTGAGGTGGGTGTGGTCAGCCTAATATGTTTGTTATTGTTGGTTATGATTTTGGTCCAGGTCCGAGCAAGAGATCAGAGTGCTCAGGTCAGTGGATATCTTTTGTATCGAGAGGAAAAGTCCCGACAATGGAAGAAGAACTGGTTTGTTATTTATGATTTAGTGATGTATGAATTCAAACGACATGAAGTAAGAACAAAAAATTCTAGAATTATAAATTTAATTTCTCCAAGGATGTGTCAGCACAAAAAAGTATTCCTCTACCAAGTTATCAAGTTACTAATCCAGTGGCTGTAAGTGCTGCCATCTCCTGCACTGGTCATATTTTTATAACTTTTTCAGGGACTGAATGATCCTCTTGTCTTCTCCCTTCAACATCCTGGAACTAAGAAAGTCTTGCTCTTTAAAACTGAAGATGAGTCACAACTAGAAAGGTATAGAGTGGACTTGTACTGTATTGAACAGTGTATATTCTCTCTCTCTCTCTCTCTCTCTCTCTCTCTCTCTCTCTCTCTCTCTCTCTCTCTCTCTCTCTCACACAGTTGGTTAGAAGTTCTTCATAAAGCTGTTCGAGGAGAAGTTGATTTGTAATAAACATTTGGCACTTTTT
The DNA here is from genome assembly GCA_963693285.1 of Xestospongia muta. Taxonomy (NCBI): domain Eukaryota; kingdom Metazoa; phylum Porifera; class Demospongiae; order Haplosclerida; family Petrosiidae; genus Xestospongia; species Xestospongia muta. The sequence continues at coordinate 3,934,786 of OY848931.1, forward strand.
ATTCAAAATTTTAGTTGTTGTTGTTTGTAATTTGCTCTTGTTGTTGTTTACATGTAGTGTTTTGTTTGTTTCTTATTAACTCATTTACGTTATCAGTATTGTAATTATAATAATTAAATTAAGTATTAACTAGGGGTGTGGTTGTGGGCGAGTTACTCTACTTAAATTGATTATAGAAATATGGCCACCTCTAAGAAAAGAGGAAATACTATTTTATCTATCTTAGAAGAATTAGATAGACCTCTCTATGAAGGAAAATGGCAAGATGTTCAATATATTCTCAGAAAAAAGGCAAAGAAAAAGCCCAACCCACCAGTCTTTACACCTTTCATAGAAGCTCTGCAATATCTTGAAGACTATACCATGGAGAAACTAACTCGCCCTCTCCATGAAATAGAAGAGCTCTTGAAAACAGCTTTAGACTCTTGTCTCACAGAAGATCATGCACTCATACGAGTAATGATCAAAATTAAACAAGGTCAATTTGCCTGGATCAATAACGAAATTGGTAGAGCCCTCAGTAAACTCCCTCAGATCTCTGCAGCTAGAGTAGACAATGCTCCCATCCACACTAGTAAAGTTTTTATGGAGGGAAGTTTGTACACAGGACTGTGTACGGAGATTAAACATACTGATCAAACAGATAAATTATTAATTGCTGTGGGTGCCTATGAAGAATGCTTACGTTTAGCATTGGACATAACAATACTAGCAAAGAGCTCTGGACTTGTTGTCCATCCAGCTGTGTTTCGATCTATCCGTACGTCACTTGAAAGAGGTCCCATATTGTGTATAAAATTAGGAGAACCTTCACGTGCTGTGGGTTTCTTTCGACGTGTCCTCATGGCTAAAGAAGAATACATCCTACCACAGATTCGTCAAATTTGTGCAACTGGCCTCGCCTCATCTCTTCTTTTTTTCATTTCTCCTGGATCATATCGTCCATTCACCTTCTCACAAAGCACATACTCACCATCACAGTTGACAGAGGAAGCCATTCTTGCCACAAGCTTGATGAAAACCTTTCTTGGTACTTTACAAGACACAAAAATACAAGATGCTGTGATTGTTTTTGATATGCTTACGCTAGCTTTCACTGATGCCAGATTGCCAGGAATTCTAGTACAGACTCTCGAAGATAGTATGCCATTTACATCTTCTGGTCCACATTTGTGGTTGCATTTTGCTTTAGCTTTGATTAACAATAATCTTCACTACCAAGCTGAGGCTGTTTTTCATGAGTGTGTACGCATTTATCCATCTGATCCGCATATCATATTGATGGGTTCAAACTTCACTCTAGAGTCGCTGAACAAACCAGAACTGAGTATCCAGTGGATACAACCAGTCCTTGAGTCAGCTGTCGGTCATTTTTTAGAACCCAAACTATATTTTGTACTTGGTAAAGCTCAAGGTTTGCTAGCAGAAAAAGAACTAACCTTTGAGAAACGTCAAACTCTCTTGAAGAAGAGTCTAGACTCCCTTAAACATGCTACAGAACTTGATCCACATGATATTGATTTTATTTTTTATTATGCCATCCAATTGGCAATAGTACGAGAAATAGCAGCTGCTCGTGAACAAATACAGCAGGCGCTGGCATTGTGTCATGATCACACAGGCTGTCTCCATCTTTTAGCTCTTCTCCTGTCAGCAGACAAGCAATATACAGAAGCTCTAAAAATTTGTGAATTAGCTTTGCATGAAGATCCTAACAATTTAAATCTCACTAAAACTAAGATTCTTCTACAAGTGGTTGTATCTGGTGTTCAGCCTGCACTGCAGACGTGTAAAAATGCTCTAAAAATCTGGCAAAGGTTATATTCTGAAGAGAGCACTGGACTTATTGGTGCTATTACTCAGGATCAGCGCTCCTTATCTGATCTACAGCTGAAAACAATAGACCGCGATGAGCAGCTACCGTCTTATACGATCAGCCCTGAAGTTGCATCTGATGCTGGGTCCTCTCACTTTAGTATCTCAAATGCACCTTCTCTTAACACTCCCATCTTAGTACAGGCACAATTGTGGTGTACAATAGCAAATGTGTTTATTAAAAACAAGAAGTTTTCTGATGCAGCTCTCTGTGTTCAAGAAGCTCAATTTTTAGCACCATATTTACCCGTTGTTTCTATCACCAATGGAAAAGTTCTGGAAAGTGAGAAGCAGCTGGAAGTAGCACTAGACCAGTATAACAATGCATTAGTTTTAAAACCATTCAATACTATAGCTCTTACTAGCATCGGACGTTTATTACATCTAAGTGGCAAGAATGAACCAGCAGAGAAACATCTAAGAGAAGCCCTAGCTATTGATAAATTGAACCACGAGGCTTGGTTTTGGTTAGGAAAGGTGTTTGCGGATCAGAATGACCAAGAACATGCTTCGAATTGTTTTAAAACTGCACTTCAATTTGAATCAAGTGCGCCCATTCAAAAATTTGAGGCCGTATTACATAGAAATAATGCATTGCTATAAATATTTATTAATTTTATGTAGATTTTTATTATTAATATTTTAATGATCTGATTTGTAATTAAGAAACCACTTCTGGCAAAACATTTGTGACCTGATTTGTGGAAAGGGACCACTATTAGAACACCTTGAAAAACAGTTTCGTACACATTGTATATACACAAGCTATTCATGGTAACTGTGTGTATATATAAGGTGTTTTAATAGTGGTCCCTTTTCAAAAATCTGGTTACGAATGTTTTGACAGAAGTGGTTCCTTATTGGGAATTAGGTCACAAATTTTAAATAAATATTGTTGGTTTTTACAAGGACATAAACCATACAGGAAGAGAATAAATGTACTAATTACTCGGCCATTATTTCCTTAGTAGAGTGCAGTGTCAAGATGGCTGAAGCTATATACAGACGCTGAGACAGCCATTAGCCGGAGAAAGTTATCCACATTTTTAACCCCTTTTTGCTCACATCACACATCCGTACAATCACGTGAACAAAAACGGAGTGCGATATACAGGGAGAAAGTGATCCAAAATTTTAACTCCTTCTTTTCAAGTTTTTATTCCATTCTCTAACGTCAGTAGAAGTTGCTATGTCTGGAGGAGTTAAAGGAGCTGTTATAAAGTTAGATAGAAGGAACAAAAGATAATGAAGAAGAATCTTTAGGTAAGGATTTTTTAAATTTTTTGCAACATAAAAAAGCGACATAATGATATTTTACATTAGTAATATTAAATGAACACAATAAAACAAATATTTTGACACAACCAGACAATTTAGTGTCATGCTCAGTATTACAGAATTGACAAATGTACTTATCAGGTATTGCGTTTAGTTTTGGAACAGTACATATAAGGTAAATTCATAATAGATAGTAATCACACTCACTGTATCCATTCAACAGTTTCAGAACTATCATTATCATCTTTAAAACACTCTCCAAAACTTTTGCATCTTTTTTGTAAATGTTACCTTTAAAATATTAATAAAATATTTAATATATTAAATATAAATATTGATTTGCGATCAAGTTGGTTTTGATATAGTTGCTGTAGTTGTTGTTTTCTTCTTTGTTTCTTCTTACTAAAAGGAGAAATTAGAAGAGCCAGCATTGTTAAAAAGGCATTTAATGATAGGATTGTCAATTATCTCATCTAGTTTTATCTCTTCTAAGATTGCTTCAGTTGAAATCTGCTGTTGAAGGATCTGTTGTTGTATCATGTTTGTCATCTTGTCTTCCTCCTATGACTACTCAGACTATGACTCACAATCCATTGTTGCTTCGACTATAGTAATCACAGAGTAAACAAAAAGGTACACAACACAGTCTTTGTTGTTGTTTGATCATCTTCATGATATAAAATGGAACCTTTTACATCAGGGCTTAATTATTTGTCCCGACAACAGGGACATAGTATACCAGGTGGTCTACATGTTATCATATGCCACTTTCATATATATATGATATGAATACATATACAATTTGTTACCACTGATGCATACAACAATCTTGGTGCATCACAGTGTTTCTATGGCACAAGTGTTACTGATCATTGAAATTTCATATTGCTATATCACAGCTTTTGCTAATTCCTCAACTGTAGACCTAAGATTACCAGTTATTAATAATCTTAAAGACATATTTAATACTATCACACACAAGGACTAAACTTGTTTTATACTCCTAATGTCTGCTATATGTCTTCATTATCTGTTTCATTTATTTGTAGTGTCTCAATCCAGTCAACCAGCTGATGCACCAACTACCAGTGAAGACTTACATCCACCACTTACTATTGTAGACTTGATGAATCATTTAACATGTTGTCAAATGTCTAGTACTGCTAGTTTGAAAGGTTTTATACAAGATATTATTTCAGGAACTGTGAGTAATAGTTTAATAGTTATGAACAACTAGTGTTTAATTTGTTTTGCTGTTGTTGAAGGTTAAAATTATTAAGAAAGTGGAAGAATTTAAAAAGTCGTCTCCTCAAACAAAAGTAATGATGACTGACTGACTGACTCTCTCTCTCTCTCTCTCTCTCGGGACTAGGACATCTCAAAGAAAGCTAGTATTAGGATAAGACTATAGATATAGACTTCTCTCTAAGTCTTAATCCATATTTTCAAATACTAAATGTACCAGTTATATGATTTAGAAGATGACACACTTCAAGGTATTATATATAGCAATGATGGAAAAGAGACCAAATGTCACATAATCATTCATTAATAATAATTTATTAATAATACATTATGTAATAAAATCACACATAATAATGCTTGTTCTGTTGAGGTAGGTTTCCATTGATATTAACAGAATCTTATTTCCATATTAGGAAATAACTTGATTGTGTGAAGATGTATCACAATAAAATACACAGAGCAATTATTGACCTGATAATAGCTAAAGCACAAAGAGAAGGTATGTCTGGAAATCCAATACAGTAACCAATCCATAACCTGTTTCAGCCTGCATGAACACGCTTCCTTAATATATTGCTAAAAATTAAAAGGAGGTAAATGTGGAGGAGGCACATGATTGTATAGATAAAAATGATAAATAAATGATATTTAGCTAATGCCACTCTTTTTGTGTCCATTTGGACATAGCACTGAGAAGCCAGTTACAAAGGAGGAAATGGATCAAGACATACATAGTATGGTGGGAAAACTGGACCTAGAGTCTCTATAACAGTAACATTCATGTATACAGATATTTCATGTAACTTGGATGTCATTGAGAGAAAGATGTCAATTAATATTCTTTGTTTTTTTTTCTAGTTGTTTAGTGGACTGGGTCATAGAATTACAAGCTAACCAACAAAGCTGGTCAATACAATTGGTTAAAAAGACTACATAGTATCGTCAGCTGGTGACTGGTGTTAATGCTGATCAAAAACCGTCACTGAAGTTATATAATATCTGGTTTAACTATAATCGTTTGTTTCAGTCAACATTATTTGTGACATTACATTACAAAGATGAAGCTGTCATACTTGTTGTAAACAATTTTGGAACTAGAATAGATAGTGTACTGTAATGTTTTTATGTATTTAGAAGACTTTTAATTAATTGTTAATCAGATCAATTAAAAATCAATTAAAAATCAATTAATGTTGGTCACGCGTGGTTGGAGCCTACTGTTATTTCCCGCCAAATTGTCACGAGTTTGTGCCTTGTGTTCATCGTAATGAAGCATGACAGAGATGTCTTGAAAATATTAAAAAGATTCCATTTGAAAGCCATTTTAGTTCACAGACTCCCGTGGGTCTTCGTCGCTACGACTCATCTCTTCGTTCTCCACTTCGCCCCTCTTCACGACTCGTCTCTTCGTTCTCCACTTCGACCCTCTTAACGACTCGTCTCTCTGTTCGTCACTTCGTTGGATCCCTCCTCTTCGCTGGATCATCCTTTTCATTTTCTTTTCTGTTCTTTTTTATTTAATTATTATTTTATTTATTTTCTGTTTTTTTTTATTTAATTTTTATCTTTTTATTTTTGTTTAGTTCCCTAATTGTCTCTTCTCTTCGTTTCTACAGGACTCAATTGGAAGTTACCACTAGTTGTCTGATGTTCTCTGATGTTGTTGACTGTTCTCTGATGTTTTAGACTGGTGTTCTCTGGTGTTTTGACTGTTCTCAGTTCTCTGGATGTAAAAGATGAGTCGCTCTCCTGCCTGGTCTCTTCTGTCTTCTTCTTTCAAGCCTTCTTTCCTTTTCTTTTTATTTTTATTTATTTTTTTTTTGGGCTATCCAGCCCATACAAACCCTATTAATTATCTTCCCCCTGCCGCCTGGCGGCCTCAAAAAAAAATTTTTTTTTAAACATCCGAGGCCGCCAGGTGGCGGGGGGAAGCTCTGATCTTCTAGGGTGCGTGTGTGTTGGTGGTCCCTTTTCACTTCCTCTGTCTCTCTTCACTCTCTATCTACTCATTGTCACCATCAGTTCATAACTACTCTCTCTTTCTTTCCCTGCAGGAGCAGCACTGGTGAAAAAGGTGAGCTGTCTCTCCATCCATTCACTTCTCATCCACTCTTTAGTTATCCAGTTGTTATTCTTCTCTCTTTCTCCCTCTATGTTCTCAACTCGTGGACTGAATGGACTCTTGGGAACTCTCCATCATCTCTTTCCTATAATTGTTGGATTGGAGACTTTCACTGGACCTTCACTGGACTTCTTGGGAACTCTTCAACTACAGAGACTATTTTTTTTTACATTTTTTGTTGTCATTTTTTTTCTTACATTTTTTGTTGTCATTTTTTTTCTTGTTTTTTTATATATGTATTAATTTTCTTAAAATAACATTTTTCACTAAATTTGTCAATTTTAACTTTGAAGATATTTATTTAACAATTATTTTTATACTTTTAATTTTTTTATTAAAAATGAATTAGTTTAGAATTCATTAACTTTGAAGAGATTTATTTAACAATTATTTTTATGCTTTTAAATTTTTTTATTAAAAATGAATTAGTTTAGAATTCAATTTCTTTTGAAACTCTAATATGACAATCAGTTTACTCACTGAATCTCTTATCATTGTATACTGCTGCTGTATACTATAATCACTGAATCTTTTTACAACTATAGTATTATTATACCTATTTATTTTATTTATTATGTCAATCACTTCTTTTTTACAACTATAGTATTACTATACCTATTTATTTTATTTATTATGTCAATCACTTCTTTATTATTATTAATTTAGTTTGTATCTCCTTTTTTACATTAATTTTAATCAAGAATCATTTTTGACCAAAATTAATTAAAAATCTATTAAAGATTTTTGCTTGTTAGTCGCGTGCTAATAATTGAGATTTTCCCGCCATAATCATAGTCACGCGTTCTTTTACTAGTTGTGTACACGTGCTGATGATATTTTTCCCGCCCAATCAATGTGGTTTAATTTCTATTTCAGTGTTTTTAATCAAGTTCTTCAAAGATATTTATTTCTTTTAATAGTCAAAATTAATCTTTATTTATCGTTTAATTTTTTAAAAACTATATAAGAAGTTTAGGGTTCAGTGTCTACACACAAATTTTATTACACTTTTTTTAATTGTAGATAAGATAAAAAATTTATAGCATTAAATTTGTGCCATCATTATCACGTAATCTTTAATACAAAATTGGGCATACAACTGAGTTCCATGGCTCACCAAGTGATGTAAAGGCTCTGATATGCAGTATCGGAATAAGTCTATTAGTATGGGTTTGAGTCCAACTTGTTTCAGCATTTGTGTTTACTACACAACTATTAGCAAACATATTATTCTTTATTTAAAAGAACAATTAATTTTTATTTATCATTTAATTTTTTTTGACTATTTAAGAAGTTTAGGGTTCAGCGTCTACACACAAATTTTATTACACTTCTTATAAATATTGAGCATACAACTGAGTTCCATGGCTCACCAAGTGATGTAAAGGACTCTGCTATACAGTATCGGAATGAGTATGGGTTTGAGTCCAACTTGTTTGATACTTGTTTAATACTTGTCTGTGTCTATTACATAACTATTAGCAAACGAAATTATTCTTTTTTAAAAAGAATAACAAACATGATAGTGGGTAGTAGGATATCAACAAACTACAATTAAAATGTACACCTGAAATCAATTGAACAATTATAATTCATTGCCTTAGCTTTGTATCCAGATACTTGATGAACATTTTTAAGTATAAATTTAATAAAACATGGAATACCCTCATCCTAATCCAAATTTGTTTTAGATAATGCAATAGTATGCAAAAAATAGATTATGTGGAAAATGTGATTCATTTTAAAAGTGCAGATATTATAGGCTAAACTAGGATAACTGGTTTGTCTTGGTCTGTAGACTGGTTTGATAAAGATTCCACAGATATTCTGAAAAAAGAGAATCTTACAATGTTAATTTGGTGGTCTAGTTTTAATACCAGTAATCTCTTCTAATTTATTAAAAACAATATCTTATTAATGGCGTAATCACATTTTATTCTCATAATAATATATTCTAAACTAAGAACATCCTGTATATTGAACTCTCCTCAGTGTCCTGATCCAGTCCATGCTAATATCCCAAAGCGTCCACTACAGACTATAGAGAGGGTCACATCTTGAAAGCATGTCTTCATTATAAACACTTTTAATCCTTATTTTTCTTAGATATATATCCTTTACCCTCCAGTCCATACATGAACTAGACCATACCACTTCTTACATATACATGTACTTACTTTCTATCTGGACTAAGGGTCCATCCACCCAAGGACCAGCTAAGATTCTTGTTATACTAAGAGCTAACCAAACAGTTGTGGGCTTTGCTGACTATTAATGAAGACTGTTGACTATGAGGAGAGGTATAATTGAAGAACTGTTTGTTCCAGTCAATACATCAAGCCTATAGAAAAGAAGAAAGGATCCCATGGAATTAAGATTCAAGGAAACTCTATTTCATATGAAAGCCGAGGATGGACATTCCAATTCCTATTTCTTGTTTCTTCTGCACATCTTGCGTATTTTAAAAATTCCAATTAACGACCTTGATAACTTTCAATTTCTTATTCCTTATTCCATTCTTTGTATGTGTGCCATTTCTAGGCTTTTCTTGTTATTAATAAAACACAGAGCACGAGCACCACGAACTGTCTCTTAGAATCAAGTGTCAGTGAGATGTTTCCAGTTGGGTTAGGTTCCTGATTTTGGTTGTATATTCTATGAGTGTTATTTACGGAAGTCGAGGACATACATTCCAACTCCATATAATCCCATTTGATAAAATAAGAAACAGGAATTGGAATGTCTGTCCTCGGCTTCCATAATTTCAGGATGCTTGTTCTATATTCTAATCTTGTACTCATACCAAGTACTACTAAACCCACTATAAGGACACTCATTGATAAAACCAAGGTGATGAATACCGACAGATGATAAAAGTTATAGTTGATAGACGAATTGATGGATAGAGATGGATAGATATTATAGATAGCTATGTGGGACATTAGATAGATGTATGAATAGATAATACTTACCTGCCAGTAGTCCATGTCCAATTATTGCAGTAGTTCTAATAAACATATGAACAGTCTATACCAATATAGAGTAAGTAACACATAGTAATAGCAGAACTTACTAAGGCAAACTTTGAACTACTCATATCTCACGCTGAACTGAAAGCTGGACTCTTCAGCAGTAATGGTGAAGGTCTTCCGTTACGTTCTCTGACAGTGGAAGGAGACGTCAGAGGTTATGTTGTAGGCCTTCAAGCTAAATATCTAAGTGGCAAGAATGAACCAACAGAGAAACATCTAAGAGAAGCCCTAGCTATTGATAAATTGAACCACGAGGCTTGGTTTTGGTTAGGAAAAGTGTTTGCAGATCAGAATGACCAAGAACATGCTTCGAATTGTTTAAAACTGCACTTCAATTTGAATCAAGTGCTCCCATTCAAAAATTTGAGGCCGTATTACATAGAAATAATGCATTGCTATGAATATTTATTAATTTTATGTAGATTTTTATTATTAACATTTTAATGATCTGATTTGTAATTAAGGAACTACTTCTGGAAAAACATTTGTGACCTGATTTGTGGAAAGGGACCACTGTTAGAACACCTTGAAAAACAGTTTCGTACACATTGTATATACACAAGCTATTCATGGTAACCGTATGTATATATAAGGTGATTTAATAGTGGTCCCTTTTCAAAAATCTGGTCACAAATGTTTTGACAGAAGTGGTTCCTTATTGGGAATCAGGGTTACAAATTTTAAATAAATATTGTTGGTTTTTACAAGGACATAAACCATACAGGAAGAGAATAAATGTACTAATTACTCGGCCATCATTTCCTTAGTAGAGTGCAGTCTCAAGATGGCTGAAGCTACAGAAGCTGAACCGAAAGCTGGACTCTTCAGCAGTAATGGTGAAGGTCTTCCGTTACGTTCTCTGACAGTGGAAGGAGATGTCAAAGGTTATGTTGTAGGCCTTCAAGCTAAACTGATTTATGAGAACAATAAAAATGATCCAGTTGAGGTTCTATTTCGTATGCCCATAGAGGCATCTCAAGCTGTGGTTGGTCTGTCAGCTGTAGTAGATGGCAGGAGAATACGTGCTGAAGTGAAGGAAAAAGAGGAAGCAAAAGCAGTTTATGACGATGCTATTGCTAGTGGATTTACATCAGTTATGGGTGTAGAAAGAAGCAAGGACGTGTTCTCAATTTCTTTAGGTAATCTTCCAGGTGGAAATCAAGCTGAAGTTGAGCTACTGTTAGTCAGCCATTTGCCCCTAGATGCTGAAGGCAAGCTTCGTTTTTCTCTTCCTACTGCTCTCAAAAGTCGATACACACCTCAGCAGAGCAATACTCTGTCACCAACTGCTCCAAATGTAGGGACAGCATCTGGAACAATTCATGGAATACATCAGTTCCTTCTCAGAATACATGAGCCAGACAATATTGCCTCTGTAACATCAGATACTCACTCAATTAAGGTTGAAAATATCAAGGGAGTAATGGTTGTCACTCTCTCAGAAGGAGAGACTTTACGTGGTGACTTAGTTATACAAATAGTCTCCAACTCTCCTCATTTGCCTACAGTTATTGTTGAATGTGGTCAGCCTTCAAAGGAAGACACAAACAAGACTACAACCTTTATGACTAACCACATTGCTATGGTTAACTTCTTTCCAAAGGACCTTCACACTGCTGAACCTTCATTTTGCGAGTTCATATTTCTGGTTGACCGAAGTGGGAGCATGTCTGGTAGCTTCATAAAGAGTGCCTCAGAAACACTGGTGCTGTTTCTCAAAAGTCTACCTGAGGGTAGCTATTTCAATATTTACGGCTTTGGATCTCATCATGAGCATTTGTTTTCATCAAGTGTGCCTTACAATCAGAAGAATCTAGAAAAAGCAACAGATCACGCACAAAATCTAAAAGCTGATTTAGGAGGCACCGAAATTCTCCCTCCTTTACAAGAAATATTTCAACAACCTCTCATCAAAGGCCTGACTCGTCAGATATTTATCCTGACTGATGGAGCTGTTAGTAATACCAGTCAATGTATCAATGAAATTCAACGGAATGCTTACAAAGCCAGGTTTGTGAGAGAGATAGAATAAATTTGTTTGTTTTGTTATAATAACATGTTCTTTACTTTCAATATTAGTTTGAACATGAATACTAAAGCAATGATTTAAACAATATTTATGTTCATCCATAGATGTTTTACATTTGGTATTGGATCTGGTGCCTCATCAGCTTTGGTAGAGGGAATGGCAAAAGCAGGCAAAGGTACAGCTGAATTCATTAAAGGTGGAGAGAGGCTTCAACCAAAGGTTAACAATTTCTCTCAGTTTATTTTTTATTGTTATTTTAGGTTGTGAGAAGTCTAAAGCATGCTATGCAGCCAGCAATCACTGGTGTTTCTCTAACGTATGATTTACCAGCTGGAATGTCTGTGAAACAAATACCAAATTCTCTCCCTCCTATATTTGATGGTGATAAATTAGTAACTTATGGTGTTTTCTACAACGTACAGGATCAACCAATGAAAACAGTAGAAGGCATGGCAAAACTACAAGGTTTTGTAGGAGATCGAGAAATATCTCATTTAGTATCTTTTAAATTTGAAAGCAGTTCATCATCTCAAACTGATCTACTTCCAGTCCACCATCTTGCTGCTAAATCTCTAATTGCAGAGATGGAAGACGAGAAGAAACCTAAAGAAGATATTGTAAAATTGAGCATTGAAACTAGTGTTATTTCCAATGAAACTGCCTTCATAGCTGTGGATGAAGACTCTTGCACTCCAGTTAAAGCCTCTTTGGCAACATATGATATTGTGTCTGAAAATATCCAGGATATAAAAGCTTTAATGTCTGCAAATATTGATTCAGTACTGACTCGATGTGACAAATTAGAATTGCAATCAGAACAACTTGAAGGACAGAGTGCTATGTTTTACAAGGCCAGTAAAAAATCAAGTGGTGGTTTTTTATCAAACTTGGGTTCCGCTGTATCATCTTTGATAGGCAGTTTTTCTTCTCGAAGCTCAAGAGTTGAAGAACCAGAACAAGAATTCGGATTTACATCCAGAGACCGACGGTCACGCTCACCTTCACCAGAGTCTACCACCAGTGCTAAAGAAAGAACCTCTTCCCCAGGGGGGAGTCATAAATTAGTTAATGTTGTACCTGTCAATAACAAAGATCCTTCCTCCCTAATTATTCTCCAGCAAGCCAATGGATCCTGGATACTAAATGATGCTCTAGCTATAATATTAGACAAGAGCTTAGTTTTTATTCAAGATTCTTGCCCTCCAGAATGTGATGTAAGTATTTGGGCAACCGTATTAGCTGTGATTGCATTGCGAATTTGGTTCCCATCACAGCAAGAGGAATGGGAATTGGTTGTAAAGAAAGCTGAGGGTTGGCTAAAAAGCCAAAAACTACCTGATAAGTTATCTAGCAATGATCTCTACCAAATAGCAGAACAGTTTCTGTCTTGAATATTGAAACAAGTGCAATTTTATTCCAATGAAAATATTAACATTATAGTGAGTGCTCTAGCGATTTTTATTGTTTTACTTTTTTAAAAATAACGTTATACGTATTTCTCAAATTGACACACCCATTAAATACAGTACAGATACATCAATGTATTCTAACTCATTGTTGGCAGAATATGATCATAAAAACGCTCATTTGTAACAACAAAACAATATAGACAAGAAAAATATAAATGTAAAAAATTTACTTTTTGATCTAGTCATGGTGATGATATTAATAGCACAAACTATTTTAATTTTCAACTCACTACATCATCAGAATTGATACTACTATATGAATTCTCAACAGAACTAGGAGTACTTTTATCAATCAATCTTGATGACTCTTCACAATAAGTGTGTTGTTTATAAATTGGCACAACAACAGATTGTGTTGGTCTAAGAGACCAACGCCTCCAATAACTGCGAGAGGGTACTCCCTCCCCTTCAGCGACATTGACATTTGAATTATCGCCAGGGGAAGACTTAGTCATCCTGTAAAAATTTGATAATAAAATTTAAGCTTCAGAGGGGCTAGTTGGGTGCTATCAGAACCCCATAGCTAGGGGTTCCTAGTAATATTATAAGCACAGGAGTTTTGTCGAAGTATCTTAGCAATGTGATATACTCACCTAAAATAATTACTTAAGAATATCCAGTAAACAACAGGAGCAAACGAGACCAAATAAATGCTACTAGTTAACATTGTAAAACTAGAAAAATAAAATCAAAAAATAAAAGTATATTTTTAAAGTCAAGTGGCTTTGTTCTATTAACTCAATTTATAACATACCATATCCCAATATGACCCATCTGCTGGTGTCTAGTACCATAAAACCACAACATACTACCAATAGCTTGAAATGTGTTTACAATAGAGAGAAATAGAGCATACCGATAGAAAGATTTTTTAGCTAATAAATATAAAATAAAATGAGATATGACATACTATGAAACAATCCACTTACATGGAAGGTTCCAACGTTTATACAATTCAAACACATAAAGACAAAATATACTCATGTATGCCTGAGAAAAAAATCAAACAGTTCAACTTATTTTATTCCTATCACACTCACTATTGCAAAGATAGTTGAACTTGTAAAAACAAATATCATTCCTCCATGTGTAAAGAGATCATGACTCTTACACACCAATGGTTCATAGACGTTTAAAATATCCATTAATAACTGGAAGGCAAGTAATAATATGGAAACATTGCTTATCAAGTTACCTGTGTCACTGTAAAAATGACTGAAATAGTAACGATTATTAACATTGTAGCTATTAATTTACGTCGAGAGTTCAGGTATTGCTCTGTGTGGTGTGCAAATGTGTGGAAAAGAAAAGGAAGCATTTTAAATTAAGCTTAATTAATTATTATTATTATTAACTACAACATGGGCGTGGTGACTAGTTATTATGCAAAATTGGTTGAATTGCTGTTATGACTCAACAGAAAGGAGAGACCGTTTATACTCTCAAGTTAGAGTGTACATCAGATAAGGAGGCCTGTAGCTCTCCTCTCAAAACAATATCCTTTCCATCTCCTCCTTGTACAATAGGAGAAATCCAGACAAGAATTGAGAAAGACCTCCAGATACCAGCCGTATTGCAAATAGTCCAAGTTGGAGCAGCTACACTTGACGCAAGCACTGAACTAAACAAATTGAGACTACGTAATCATGATACTATTACAGTGAAGTATTTTGCCATGGCAGAATGCTCTGATGTTGATAACTGTATAGGATGGTTTAAAATATTAGTTGACACACTCAACAAGTATGGCATGCCACAAAAAACGTCAGGATTGTCTTCATTGGAAGTGCAGCAGTTGCTGGACATAATTACTCAAGATGAACAGTTTATACTTGATCTTGGTTTCCATTTGTTTTTACCTTGGATGAAACCGGAGAAATATGCCAACAAGTTGTACTTTATCAACAAAAATGGTCTTGATGTAATGATGGAGCTATATTCACTTCTCCTTTCTGTACCGTGGTATCAACTCCCAATGAAGTTACAAATAGTTCAATGTGAGATGTTGTGTGCTCTATGGAACTTGGCAGAAACCTTTCCTTTACGACGTGAGATTTTAAAACATGGAGGTCTAGAAAAATGTGTCAGATCTTTAGTACAAGTACGTGTGAAGCCAGAGATGTTTACTGAAATAAATGAACATTGTTCTGTAGAACAACAACAACATTTAGTTTTGTATGAGACTATTGGAGCTGCTTTGGGTACTTTATCAAAGTAAGAAGTTAACTAGTTTCTTTTCATCTAATTTATTATCACTTATGGCAATAGTGTGAACAATACAGATAATAGCATTAGATTAACATAGAATAGTGGTAACATACCATTTAATGAACTGGTAAAAATGTGTTAATACAACAGTGATGACACACCATTTAATGAACTGATAAAAATGTATCATTCAATTAATTCAACTTCCATTAATACTATATATCACTATCTATTCCTAAAATACTTACATAATTTTTTCTATCTTAGTTTATGTGAGTTACCAGAGACACATCTTCAATTGGCTAGTAACAAAGAAGCTATTGATCAAATGATGAATGTCATTCAGTCCAAAATGTTTGATTTTAGAACAGTTCAAATGATTGCTATACTATTATTAGTACTTAGCTACACATCAGCCACACACTCTCATTTAATACAGTGCAATACAACAGAGAGACTTGTGTCGGTAAAGTTCACTAATAATGATGGACAACCTAATGTTGAAAGGTCTTGGCTATTGATGTCGTAAGTCACGTATTGTCTACTGAATATTATCAATAAATTAAATAATTTATTTACAAATTAACAATCTCTCCTCCCCCTCCCTCCCTCCCCCCTCTATCTCACACACAAACACACATACATGCACACACACAGTTACCACAGAGCTACTTTCTTTTCTATGTTGGTTCTTGAATCTCCTAATTGTTTTTCACAGCAACAATTACAAGCAGTAGGAGCATGTATCTCTGAATTTATGATCACTGCTAATGCTGATGAGTTAAGAGAGGCAGAGAAGGAAGAATGGTATATCTGGGCAACATTTTTACCCTACATTAAATTATTTTATTTACCTGACGTCCCCTCACTACTCCCTGACAAAGAACAACAAAAAATTCAAGAGGACAGCCAATTGACTATTTTTGTGGCCTTAGAGAACATGTTAGGATGTGAGCATCATCGTGAAGTCCTTAAACACGAAAATTTATTGGATTATATCACTTGTCTACCCTGGCATACAGCAGGGGTGTTGCATGAAAGAGCTAAGGGACTAGTAAAGATGATACAACAAGTTCCTGATGTCCAACTTCAACCACCTTCATTACTTAACATGACAAAGGCTGTCGTAGCAAGATGTTATTGTGGACTGGAGAAAGTGTTGCAACTCGGTGTGCCAGAATTACTGGCAGAATTGTGCTGTGACAATTTAATATAAACACTTTTTATCTTATTTGTGTAATGAAAATACATTGTTTTATTATATTTTTATTTATTAGAACTATAGTTTGTGCTACTCTAACATGTAATGAGAGTGAAGAGATGAACAATGAAGACAATGAAGCAATGGGAGACAGATCCAATAACACTAATATTGAAATATTAAAATATTAATTGCATGGGTGTGGTCAACACAATTTGCCATGTCAGCATAATGGGTAACAAGCAACTTCGTAAAAAAGAAGACAGTACTCAAGTAAAGAAAGATGAGGTTGTAAGTAAAGAAAGACAGAAAGACAATGAATCATCACTTGAGAGTGAAGAGATGAACAATGAAGACAATGAAGACAATGAAGCAATGGAAGAAGAGACAGATCCAATAACACTTACTATCAAACTACAACCTTCAGTTGTTACAGAGACAAAACCAAAAGAGATAACAGTCACATTACCACAATATCCTAAAACAGGACTTGATGCTAAGTTATTTATACAACAAGAATTCCAAATTCCAGTTTGTCTTCAGACACTAAGTTTGCAATCCTTAGAAATCAGTGACAAACAGTCTTTTAATCAGCTTCACTTAAGAGATGGTGATATATTAACAGTCAATTTTACTACCCAAGGAAACTTACATGAAATACAAGCCACCTTAGATTCAATGAAAGCTATGATCAAAGTATTAGAAACATCTTCAGAGGAGATTAAAGGAACACTTACTCCTTCAACTGAAAACAAACTTAAGAATTGTCTAAAGCCAGAAAAAGTTGAAGAACTACTTTACTATTTTAATCCTTTAACAGACCAGATTTCAAAAATGAATCAGTTTTATTTTGTACACAACAAAGGCATTGAATTAATGTTATACCTCCATCATCTTCTAACAGATATACCATTAGAAAAACATGTCATTGAAATGAAATTTCTGGAAATATCTGTGCTAAGAGTATTCTGTGATGTCTCTGCAAAGATAGGTATCCGTTGTCTTCTTCTACAACATCCCACAATCGTAACACAAATTAGCAAATCCATACTTCGAGCAACCATACTTCCACAAGAAGAAATGGAACCTCTAACTTCTCAACATCATATCATTCCAATTGAACTTTTCACCATGTTCAGAGGAATAGCAGTGATAGCTAAGTAAGTGATTGAAACAACACTTAACACTGCTTTCCACTCATTACTAACCCATTTCTTTCTGTTTCTCTTAGTCTGGCTGAATTAAAAGACTATCAACTAGAAATAGTCAATACTCCATTATTGATTAAGCAGATGACATCAGCTATGCTGTCTCCATTTTGCAATATAAACAGTGCTCGTACTGTTATTGCAACATTTCTCTCTTTGAGTTATTCGCCTCTAACTCACTCACAGCTAAGCAAAGCATCCATTATTCAAGGAATTTTAACAGCATGTAAGAGGTTTTTACAGGATTATACTGTTGACCCAGTAGAAAAAACAATTTTAAAGTAAGTTTATAATTCACTACTTGCATAACTTAAAATTGACTAGATAATAATAATATTTATCATTTATTAGACATTTTGCAACACTTTTCTTTGCTTTGGTAAGTACAAGTTCTTTAGGTAAGGATGAGTTCCAACAATTTATACCCGACATTGTCTCCTTCATGCACACATTTCTTCATAACACAACATTTATTGACGTACATATTGCAGAAGAGCAAGCTGGTTATTGGTGGTCTACAATGAAGCCATTCGTTCATCTAGTTTATTTTCATCATGACAAAAACACCAACAATTTTCTAGCCAATCAAAACCAATTGTTAAAAGATTTGTATCTAACCAGTATACAAGCTGGAATATTTAGTCTAAAAACTATGTCTTTATCAGATATTTACAAAGATCAATTAGAAAAAGAAGAGCTAACAGACTACCTCACCTGTCTTCCGTGGTATGTACCAGAAGTGTTAAGAGAGGATGCAGAGTTATTAGTACAGTTAGATAATATAAAAATCAAACCTCAACCACCTCAACTAGTAAACATTGTTAAGGGATATCTAACTAGTTATTGTTGTTTTACACTTGAAGAGGTTATGTCACCACTGTTTATTGATACATTATATCAACGTTTGTCCCAATGACTCACTTGTAATGGTACCTTTCTTTATATTCACCAAATATTAGATAAATTAAACCTTAACATTAAGATTTGATTTTATACAAATGAGCTCTGTATGATCGTTATTTTTGTTGTTTATATAACAATGTTGATTTAACAATAATGGGTGTGGTCAAGTAGTCATGCCACATCAATGAAATGGGTAATCAGCAACTTAGTAAATATGATGAGAATGTAGAAGACAGTAGTCAAGAGTACAAAGTGGAGGATCAAAAAGACAAGGAATCATCACTTGAGAGTGAGGAGAGGAAGAGTGAAGACAAGGAAGCAATGGAAGAAGAGACAGATCCAATAACACTTACCATCAAACTACAACCTTCAGTAGTTACAGAGACAAAACCAAAAGAGATAACAGTCACATTACCACAATATCCTAAAACAGGACTTGATGCTAAGTTATTTATACAACAAGAATTCCAAATTCCAGTTTGTCTTCAGACACTAAGTTTTCAATCCTTAGAAATCGGTGACAAACAGTCTTTTAATCAGCTTCACTTAAGAGATGGTGATATATTAACAGTCAATTTTACTACCCAAGGAAACTTACATGAAATACAAGCCATCTTAGATTCAATGGAAGCTATGATCAAAGTATTAGAAACATCTTCAGAGGAGATTAAAGGAACACTTACTCCCTCAACTAAAAACCAGCTTACAAATTGTCTAGATGCTTCTCTGATGGAACGTTTAATTCATTATTTTACTCCAAAAACATCTGAGATTACCAATGTAAATCAGCTTTACTTTGTACAGAATAAAGGCATAGAGTTAACATTATACCTTCACCAACTTCTAACAGAAATACCATGGGAAAAACAAATCATTGAAATGCAAGTACTAGAATGTTCTATACTGGGAGTAATCTGGGTTCTCTCTTCAATTACTGGCACCCGTTGTCTTCTGTTCCAACATCCCACGGCCATAAAACAACTGAGCAAATCCTTACTGCGAGCACGCATACTTCCATACAAGAGAATCGAAGCTCCACCCAATCAACACGCAATACTTTATCCTACTAATAATAATCAAACTCTGATTCTCGGTGAAATTATATTTAAAGCAATGGGAGTAATTACAAAGTAAGCAATCAAGCATACCAAATTATCTATTAACAAACAATATTCTATTATTTAGCTTTAGTTTATCTCTATTCCCAATAGTTTTGCCGAGTTAAGTGATCGTCAACTAGAAATAGTCAGCACTCCATTATTGATTGAACAAATGACATCAGCCATGTTGTCTCCATCTTATACCATTCTCTGTGCTCAAATTGTTATTGGCTGTTTTCTCTGTTTAACCTTTTCATCTGGTACTCATTTACAATTAACCAGACCTCCTATCATTCACGGGATTTTAGCTTCATGTAAGAAATTTTCACAGGAATATATGCCTTCTCTAAGTCGGCAAAGAATACAAGCAGCCAATATAATTATTTTAAAGTAAGTTGTATGATCTGGTCATACAGTATTAATATTATAATGTTATTTTACCCGATAGGCATTTTACAATGTTGTTCTTTGCTTTGATAAGTACAAGCCCTTCAAATTGTGTTGCTAAAGAGGAATTTCAACAATTTCTACCAGAGATTATCTCCTTTATGAATAAATTTATCCATAGAACAACATACCAACAAGTACACGAGGCAGAAGAACAAGCTGATTATCACTGGTGCTGGTGTACAATGAAACCATTTGTACGCCTAATTTACTTTCATTGGAACAAGCATGTCAATAGTTTGGCAGTTCAACAAACTCAGTTACTAAAAGATTTGTATCTAACTAGTATTCGAGCTGGAATATTAAGCCTTCAAAGTATGTGCTTATCTGATGATTGTAAAGATGTATTGGAAAATGAAGAGCTAACAGACTACCTCACCTGTCTTCCGTGGTATGTACCAGAAGTGTTAAGAGAGGATGCAGAGTTATTAGTACAGTTAGTTAATATAAAAATCAAACCTCAACCACCTCAACTAGTAAACATCGTTAAGGGATATCTAGCTAGTTATTGTTGTTTCACACTTGAAGAGGTTATGTCACCACTGTTTATTGATACATTATATCAACGTTTATCCCAATGACTTAGCCACTAAAAGGGATAAACCATATTTTGTCTCCATGTTTTTTTGTTTTTGACCTTAGCTTTGTTATAGCTCTTTAAAAACATACTTAAATAAAGTATATATATTTTTAGTATAAATATCTAAGCCATGGGCGTGGTCACCACAATTTGCCATATCAGCATAATGGGTAATAAGCAACTTGGTAAAGATAGTGACAATGACTTACAGGAAAAAGAAGACAGTACTCAAGTAAAGAAAGATGAGGTTGTAAGTAAAGAAAGACAGAAAGACAATGATTTATCACTTGAGAGTGAGGAGAGGAAGATTGAAGACAAGGAAGCAATGGAAGAAGAGACAGATCCAATAACACTTACCATCAAACTACAACCTTCAGTTGTTACAGAGACAAAACCAAGAGAGATAACAGTCACATTACCACAATATCCTAAAACAGGACTTGATGCTAAGTTATTTATACAACAAGAATTCCAAATTCCAGTTTGTCTTCAGACACTAAGTTTGCAATCCTTAGAAATCAGTGACAAACAGTCTTTTAATCAGCTTCACTTAAGAGATGGTGATATATTAACAGTCAATTTTACTACCCAAGGAAACTTACATGAAATACAAGCCATCTTAGATTCAATGGAAGCTATGATCAAAGTATTAGAAACATCTTCAGAGGAGATCAAAGGCACACTTACTCCCTCAACTGAAAACCGACTTATAAGTTGTCTAAATCCTGCACTAATAGAAAATTTAAAAATGAAATATTTCACTCCAGTAAGATCTCAGGTTGCAAAAGTGAATCGGGTTTACTTTGTGCACAACAAAGGCATAGATATAACAATACACCTACATCATCTTCTAACGGAAATACCGTGGGAAAAACATATCATTGAAATGCAATTTATGGAAGAAATGATATTAAAAACACTCAATGATCTCATTGCTAATATAGGCATTGACATCCTCCTATTCCAACATCCCACAATCTTAAAACAACTGAGCAAGTCCATACTTCGAGCACCTATATTACCACACAAGAGAATTGAAGCTCCACCCAATCAACGTTCAGCAAATCATGCCAATCAAGATACTCAAAATTTCATACTAGGATCAACTATGTCTAATGGAATGGGAGTAATATCAAAGTAAGTGAAACAAGAATAATATTATAAAATTTTAAAATCGTTCCCAAGATAATTTGATAGTACCTTTGTTGTAATAAGGAACTGTATTTTTAATATTTTTTAAGATTAGAGAGTTAACAAAAGTTATATGGCTGGAACTGCTCAAAAATGTTTTCTGAAATTACAAAACTCAGATTCCTTGATCAATCATGTCTATTTGGAAATGCTAACAGTAATAATTTATGTTTACTATATACATTCAATGGTTACTTACTACTTAATTAATAATTCCATTCATTTGTTGCCCTCAAAGGTCACATGCAACTAGTAATAATTTGAATGAACAAATATACTGTAAACATAACATGTGCAAAAACAAACTTAGGACCACCTGGCATGCTATGTGTGCCAGGTGAAAAAACAGTATTTGGTTTATTTAATATTTAAAGATTCCTATACATTTCCCTCTCCTTTTAGTTTAGCTGAATTAAATAAACATCAGTTAGAAATAGTCAATACTCCTTATATAATTGAACAAATGGTGTCAGCCATGTTGTGTCCATCTTTCAACATTTATGGTGTTCAAATCATTATTGGTACATTCCTCGCTTTGAGCTATTCATGTGACACTCACATGCAGTTAACCAGAACCCCAATTATTTGTGGAGTTTTAGCAGCATGTAAGAACTTTTTACAAGATTGTAACATACAAATATCAGAAAAAAGAATTTTAATGTAAGTTAACTGTTTACTCATGTTGTGATATAGTATTTGGTTTAATGATTACTTAACAAGACCTCTTCAATTTATTAGGCATTTCACAACGCTTTTCTTTGCTTTGGTAAGTACAAGTTCTTTGGATTATGTAACAAATGAGGAATTTCAACAATTTCTACCTGAGATTGTATTCTTTATGAAAACATTTCTTTGCAGCACAACATATGATGAGGTACATAATGCAGAAAAAGAGGCCATGTACTTTTGGTCTACAATGAAACCATTTGTAAATCTAGTTTACTTTCATTATAACAAGCACATCAACAGTTTAGCAGTTCAACAAAACCAAGTGTTAAAAGATTTGTATCTAACTAGTGTACAAGCTGGAATATTTAGTCTTAAAAATATGTCTTTGTCAGACGACTTTAAAAATATAATAGAAACAGAAGAGCTAACAGACTACCTCACCTGCCTTCCGTGGTATGTACCAGAAGTGTTAAGAGAGGATGCAGAGTTATTAGTACAGTTAGTTAATATAAAAATCAAACCTCAACCACCTCAACTAGTAAACATTGTTAAGGGATATCTAGCTAGTTATTGTTGTTTCACACTTGAAGAGGTTATGTCACCACTGTTTATTGATACATTATATCAACGTTTGTCCCAATGATATCACATATATATATATATATAATTATTGACTATATATTTTGTAACAACAGTAATTGGAATGTCATTTTTTAAAATCATGTATTAAATTTTATATTTTTAACTCTTGTTATTCTAGTACAGTTTATTTATTTAATATTAATTGCATGGGCGTGGTCACCACAATTTGCCATATCAGCATAATGGGTAATAAGCAACTTGGTAAAGATAGTGACAATGACTTACAGGAAAAAGAAGACAGTACTCAAGTAAAGAAAGATGAGGTTGTAAGTGAAGAAAGACAGAAAGACAATGAATCATCACTTGAGAGTGAGGAGAGGAAGATTGAAGACAATGAAGACAATGAAGCAATGGAAGAAGAGACAGATCCAATAACACTTACCATCAAACTACAACCTTCTGTTGTTACAGAGACAAAACCAAAAGAGATAACAGTCACATTACTACAATATCCTAAAACAGGACTTGATGCTAAGTTATTTATACAACAAGAATTCCAAATTCCAGTTTGTCTTCAGACACTAAGTTTGCAATCCTTAGAAATCAGTGACAAACAGTCTTTTAATCAGCTTCACTTAAGAGATGGTGATATATTAACAGTCAATTTTACTACCCAAGGAAACTTACATGAAATACAAGCCATCTTAGATTCAATGGAAGCTATGATCAAAGTATTAGAAACATCTTCAGAGGAGATTAAAGGCACACTCACTCCTTCAACTGAAAACCAACTTACAAGATGCCTAAATCCTGCACTGATAGAAAATTTAATAATGAAATATTTTACTCCAGTAACATCTCAGGTTGCGAAAGTGAATCGGCTTTACTTTGTGCACAACAAAGGCATAGATATAACGATACACCTACATCACCTCTTAACGGAAATCCCCTGGGAAAAACATATCATTGAAATGCAATTACTAGAGCATTCTGTATTGAGAGTGATCTGGGATCTCTCTTCAACTATCGGCATCCGTTGTCTCTTATTCCAATATTCTATGCTCATAAATCAACTGAGCAAGTCTTTACTTCGAGCATCTGCTTATCCATACCTAAAAATACAAGCTCCGCCCAATCAACGTGTAGCAAATCAAGTTACTCCTGACAACCAAAATCTTATACTTGGTGAAACTATGTTTAAAGGAATGGGAGTAATAACAAAGTAAGAAAGATGGCTTAATTAATGAGTTTGGTTTGTTTTTAACTTATGTATCACTCTGTTTTCCCTAGCCTTGCTGAGTTAAGTGAATGTCGACTACAAATTGTCAATACACCTTTTATAATTGATCAAATGACATCAGCCATGTTGTCTCCGTCATATTCGGTATTCTGTGCTCAAATTGTTATCTCTACTTTTCTCTGTCTGAGCTACTCACCTGACACTCATTTGCAATTAACCAGGCCTCCCATTGTTCATGGAATTTTGGCTGCATGTAAGAAATTTTCACAGGAATATATGCCCTCTTTAAGTCAGCAGAGAGTACAAGCCACAGATATAACCATTTTAAAGTAAGTTATATTATAATATTATACCAAATATTATACTTCCTTTACATAACTTCCTGTATAAAACAATGTACATTTAATTACTAGGTATTTCACTACACTTTTCTTTGCTTTGGTAAGTACTGGCTCATCTAATTGTGTTTCAAAGGAAGAATTCCAACAATTTATACCTGATATTGTCTCATTCATGCACAAATTTCTTCATACCACAACATATGAACAGGTACACGAGGCAGAGAAAAAGGCCACATATTTTTGGTCAACTATCAAACCATTTGTCCGTCTGGTTTATTTTTGTTATGAGAAGTATTGTAGCAGTTTACTAGCCTATCAAAACCAATTGTTGAAAGATTTGTATCTAACCAGTATACAAGCTGGAATATTTAGTCTTCAAAATATGTCTTTATCAGAGGATTACAAAGATATAATAGAGAAAGAAGAGCTAACAGACTACCTCACCTGTCTTCCGTGGTATGTACCAGAAGTGTTAAGAGAGGATGCAGAGTTATTAGTACAGTTAGTTAATATAAAAATCAAACCTCAACCACCTCAACTAGTAAACATTGTTAAGGGATATCTAACTAGTTATTGTTGTTTTACACTTGAAGAGGTTATGTCACCACTGTTTATTGACACATTATATCAACGTTTGTCCCAATAGCTTTATACGAACTAACTAACATTATCTTTTATTAAATTTGTGATTAAAATTAGTGTTTTTTTAATATACTGTTTTAACATTAGATTATTATGAAAATAATGTTGCTTTATGAAAAGATATTACCTCTAAATACACGCGGCTTGCCAATTACAGCATTATTAATAACAGCATTTGTAATGTGCACGTGAGATTAGTGGGTGTGGCTAATAGTATGCATACACTATGTACATATAACATGTATGACTCACTGATAGCTAATCCAAAGACAACAACTGATATCTCTGTGGTAAGTATAGTCCCTCTTAAGATATAGTGCATAATCTAGTGAAGAACGAATGAATTACTTTCTGCTCTGATAAAGCAATGAAAAGTTACACTGTGTACCTTAGCAGAAAGATGCTGATGTCCTAGAGACATTGCAAGTACTGATCGAATACAACAGAAAACTGGTATAAGAACAGTCTGAATAGAGAGATATATAATAGAATAGAGAGATATATAAAAAACATAGTATCATCAAATGAATATCACAGATAACAGAAACTGGACTTTTAAACACGTTTTAATAACCGGTTAACAAAATTTCCATTAATAGTATGTTAACACAGAGAATAGGGATAAAAGGATTACATTATACAATGATGTAATAGTTACTGCTCAGAACTGTTTATACAAAGCTCTCTTATAACAATTACATACTCACATGTACCACCAGTACATGCAATAGAGTATGCTTGTGATACTATGTGAGTGTACTATGTCACGATAATAGAGTATATATTGTAAATCAGAGCATTCAAAAACTAGTCCCCTTAAAAAAACAGCTTTTAGAATTCTGAGAAAGGTACTCGTGATACACATTACATCAAATCAACATTGTCTTTCTTTATTGAATGGGGCTAACATCTTAATAAGTGAATGACATAATTTAATTATTAGATATTATTATTAATGATTCTTTACTTACCAAACAGTAAAGAATGATGAATAAAGGCCAAGTCAACCTAAGTTTCTTCCAAGTAGGCACTACTTTCAACAGCAGGAACAAGAGGAACAGGACACTTGGAAGAATGATAAATAGGTCATAGACGCGAACCCTGTAGGAGAAAATGTATTATAGTATATTAAATTAATTTACTTACTTTGATCGCTTAATAACGTATGTCTGAATTAATACACAGAATATTTTCCCTGTATTAGCAGAGAGATCTGTACACCAAGTTATAGTTTTGTTATGGTGATCATTATAACTCTCTAAGTCCATCCTGGTTTAGTGATCAGTAGGCAGCTGCATAAAGGAAGTAGGAATGCTTGGATCTAGCACCAGCAAGTTCATATATAAAACTGAGTTTTTTGCACTTTTAAGAAGCTCCAAGACAGCCTACAAGAGAGTGTAAAAATTCAAACAATTGCAACACCAGCAAGCTTGTATGATTGACCCCGCCTTCCAAATTATGTGGGAATCACGTGCTATTAGCGGGAAAGTCGCGGGAAAGGAAAAGCACACCCTGAAAGTGTTATCCAATGGCAGTAAGTAACTTTAATTTATTGCTATATTTTTATTATCCTTTATGATAGGATGTGTCTTCAGACAATGAGGGACCTCTCTCCAGTAGCTTTGGAGAACCTAGTAGTCCTCCTCGTAGTCCCAATTCAAGAACAGGTGCTCTATGTAAACCTGTTACACAAACTTGTTTTACATCTTGTTTTTGACTAGATGCTGATGATGTGGACAATATATTAAGTCCTTATCAGGATGAAAGAGATATTCTTTTGGGAAATGAAGTGCAAGAGGAAGAAATTGAAGGGGAAGAACTGTTTGGAGACAACTTAGAAAAGTGAGTTCATCCCTGTAATAATACTGTAATATTTTTAGGGGACTTAACATAGTTACCATAGTAACAATGCATTATTTACATAGTGATTATCGACCGATACCTCATCTTGATGTTTATGATGAAAATGTTGTCGACAATGAGGACTACGATCTTATATCTGCTGACGCTCGAGCAGCTGCTGAAAGAGAAATGCGCAAGAGAGATAGGCAGGAGGCATTGACACAAGGCAGAATGAGACCAGGTTTACTATATGGTAAGTTTTAACATTGATTTCTCTAAAATGATACTTTTTGCATACTAGATGAAAGTGAGGAAGATGACCCTAGGCCAACAAGGAAACGGAGATTAGGGGAAGATACTGGGGACGAGACCCCAATGGAAGAGGTCTGA
The DNA here is from genome assembly GCA_963693285.1 of Xestospongia muta. Classification (NCBI taxonomy): domain Eukaryota; kingdom Metazoa; phylum Porifera; class Demospongiae; order Haplosclerida; family Petrosiidae; genus Xestospongia; species Xestospongia muta. The sequence goes on from OY848931.1 coordinate 3,962,380, forward strand.
AAACAACACGAGATATTTTTGTTAGCTTCTTTATAGGGTCCTGAGATGATAGAAAATTTAGATGATTTGAGGGGTCACTCGGTTCGAGAGTGGGTAAGTATGGCCGCTCCAAGAGCAGAGATAAAAACTCGTTTCAAGAGGTTTTTAGCCACTTATGTCAACGAAAATGGTGCCAATGTTTACCGTGAGAAAATCAAACACATGTGTGAAGGTATGTTACCTTGGTAACGCATATAATGTTGTTGTCATGTGATAGCTAACAAGGAAAGTCTTATTGTTGACTACAATGCATTGGCTAATGCTGAACAGGGTGTGGCCTTTTTTCTTCCTGAAGCACCTATAGAAATACTGCAGATATTTGATGAAGTAAGTTTATTGAAGAATCTGTTCATAAATTCGTATCTCCTCTCTGTACAATTAGGCCGCTAAGGAGGTAGTGTTGTCCATGTTTCCAAATTATGATCGTATTGTGACAGATATTCATGTCAGAATTGCTGAATTGCCACTTATGGAAGAGTTAAGATCACTCAGGTTATATCCCATATTCAATGCTAAGGTATTTAAAAACGTTTACAGGCAGCTGCATCTAAACCAGTTGATCCGCACTATGGGTGTGGTCACCAGTAGTACAGGTATTCTCCCGCAATTAAAGATGATTAAATATGACTGTCAGAAATGTGGCTTCATCTTGGGGCCCTTTTATCAGAAACAAGATCAAGAAGTGAAACCAGGTACATGTCCAGAGTGTCAATCCAGTGGCCCCTTTGAGATTAATATGGAACAAGTATTTATAACTAGTTATGAAGTAGTTATTAACTTTGTCATTTTTATAGACACTTTATCAAAATTATCAAAAGATAACTATTCAAGAGAGTCCGGGTAAAGTAGCAGCTGGTCGTCTCCCTCGTTCAAAGGACGCCATACTTTTAGCTGATTTAGTTGATTGTTGTAAACCAGGAGACGAAATTGTAAGACATATTGTCTTGTTGATTTCTCTATCACTTTCATTGTCATTATAGGAACTAACTGGGATTTATACTAATAACTACGATGGCTCTCTAAATACAGCCAATGGTTTCCCAGTCTTTGCCACTATTATTCAAGCTAACTATATTCTCAAAAAAGACGACAAAATGGCTGTAGCTAGCCTCACAGATGAGGACATTAAAATGATTCAAAGTCTAGTTCGAGATGAGAAAATAGGAGAAAGAGTAAGACCTCTGTAATAGCTACTCGTCTATGCTATATTTCTTAGGTCTTTGCCAGTATAGCTCCTTCAATATATGGTCATGAGGATGTCAAAAGAGCTATAGCTTTAAGTCTCTTTGGAGGGGAAGCTAAAGATCCAGGTCAGTGGATGGATGAACAGGAACATGGTTGATTCTTATATGTAGGAGGCAAGCATAAAGTAAGAGGTGACATAAATGTTCTTTTGTGTGGAGATCCAGGAACAGCCAAATCCCAGTTCTTAAAATATGTTGAGAAGATAGCTCCCAGACCTGTATTCACTACTGGTCAAGGTGCATCTGCTGTTGGTCTTACTGCATATGTCCAACGAAGTCCTTTGACCCGAGAGTGGACATTAGAAGCTGGTGCATTGGTTCTGGCTGATAAAGGGGTGTGCCTTATTGATGAGTTTGATAAAGTGAGTTAGGGAAAGGCTTTATCATTACAATAATAACATGCATCTGTTGTTTATCAGATGAATGATCAAGATCGGACTAGTATTCATGAAGCTATGGAACAACAGAGTATTTCTATTTCTAAAGCAGGCATTGTCACATCTCTACAAGTAAGTGATATGGTCATTTACTATTTGGACAAATCATTACAAAGTGCCTGTATAATCGTAGTCTCTGCAATTGAAACTATCTTTTTGTCTAGGCTCGGTGCTCTATTTTAGCAGCTGCTAATCCCATAGGTGGGAGGTATGATCCCTCTTTGACTTTTGCTGAAAATGTAAGTTAGTTATTACGTTTACAATTAATTGAATGGGCGTGTCTTTGTATTTGTTTATTACTAGGTTGATCTGACAGAACCTATCTTATCACGATTTGATGTCCTCTGTGTCGTAAGAGATATTGTTGATCCTGTTGAGGTAAGGGCGTATTATAATATTGTTATATAGTGGAAGACAACGTTTGTCATATGTACTCTTTATTATTAGGATGAGTTGTTAGCACAGTTTGTTGTGAACAGTCATATCCATCATCATCCTACTAACACTAATACTGAAGAGGATGCATTCTCCATAAAACTACCTAATAGATCCAATGTTGAGCCTTTATCACAGGTATATATAATGCTAGTTTGTTGTGAGGTATTATTGTGTGTGTAGGAAGTATTGAGGAAGTATATTATATATGCGAAAGAGAGAGTCCACCCTAATTTGCACAATATGGATCAAGATAAAGTATCTAAACTGTATGCTGAACTTCGTAAAGAATCTATGGTCGGTTTTGTCACTATTGTTTCTTAATATATTGTACTTCTCTCTCTCTCTCTCTCTCTCTCTCTCACACACACACACACACACACACACACACACACACACTCAGAGAACTGGTAGTATTCCTATTACAGTTCGTCATATTGAATCTCTTATACGTATTGCCGAAGCACATGCTAAAATTCATCTCAGAGACTATGTTGTAGATGAAGATGTCAATATGGCTATCAGAGTGATGTTAGAAAGCTTTATTGATACTCAGAAATATGCAGTAATGAAAACAATGCGAAAGGTATCACACCAAATACTCCCTATATACAAACTCACATAAAAAACATGTACAATACATGTTATATACATGTACTGAGTGTATTGTGATGCCATTTTTATTATTCGGTAGGCATTTGCCCGGTACTTAGCCTATAAACGAGACAACAATGAATTATTGTTATTCATTCTGAAGCAATTGGCTAATGATCAAATGACATTTAATCGTAATCGTTATGGCGCTGAAGATCAGGACATGATTGAAGTGGCTGAAGAAGAGTTTGTTGATAAAGTATTACTAATTGTCTTATAACTTGTATCTACTAAATTATCTTATTAGGCCCGTCAGATTAACATTCATACATTAACATCATTTTATGAGAGTGATCTCTTCAAGAGCAATAAATTCCAATACGACAAGAAACGAAAAGTCATTGTACAAGTCATATAAAAGGTTGTACTCATATTGACCACACCCACTGGTTTTACCTCTAACTTATACTTCAAACACACACACACACACATATAAATATGGTGTACATTACCAATAACAGACTGACAAAAATATTTGAAAACAATATATTAAAGAGAGTCATTGTGTTACTTTTGCTCAAAATTTTGTAGATATCTTTATAAAAATTACAAAGATATAAAATACACAACTACTGTCCGTAGTACCATCTTGCTAGTGTGTTAGGATGAACACCACATTTGTATGCTGCAATAATAAAAGTGTTTATACCTGTGATCTAAAGAGAGAGAGAGAGAGGTTTATTTTACTTGTTGTGTTTTCATTTACTTTCATGTAGCCATGTTTTTGCCAACGTCTAGTTGAAGTAAGAAGTGGTGGTCCAGTTACATGACCTATACGGCCTTCTTTTTTGAGTTTGGTTATCTAGCAAAATTTTATAAATAGCAATAGCTTCAAGTTACACAAATAAACCTCACCATTTCATAATCTTCCATTAATCTAAAAGGAGGGTAACCTCCAACCTTATCGAAGGTAGTTCTCCATAAAAACAATCCCTGATCACCATAGGGTAGTTCTAGATAAATAATACATCTGCTAGCTTCGTTGTTGAAATACTAACCCATTTTTAATGAACGTTTGCGAGTACCCCACTCCAATAGTCTCATTTGTTGCAGAAACCACCACGATATTTTTTTTCTGTTGAGAGAGAGAGAGAGAGATCTACTCTGTAGATGTTATGTTGTATTCAACCTTTTCTCTTCCACGTGTACAACATCCAAACCAAACTGGAAAGCACCAGCTGCTACACCTGGTTTTACAAGAGTATGCCATGCCATTGTGTCATAATGAGATGGTAGTTGACTATCAGCGTGAAGAAACATCATCAATTTGTGTCTACTGGCTGCAGCTCCTTCATTGAGTTGATCTCCTCTTCCTAGGGTAACCAGTATGAAACTCACTATATAGTTACAAATTAATTTACCTCTTTTAGTACATGTAATTATTTTTATGTCAACTCCTGTTGATTTGAACTCTTTCTGTAAACTGTGTACCACCTCTTCAGGTTTGTCGTTGGATTGACCATCTGCTATTATAATTTCCAGTCTTTCTGGGGAATCAGCATTCTATAGCATAAAATAAATTATATTATTGTATTCATTAATGAGCTATTGTACAATCACTCCAACTACCGGTATATTTCCTCTGTTTGTTGATGGCCTACCTCAATCAATGTTTTGATCATTTTATCAAGATTACGAGCTTCATTTAGAATTGGTATAATTATTGACCAATGAGGTTTGAGTATGTCATTTTTAGTAATACCAAGGTATTTCTCAACAACAGGAAGATCGTCTTCGATATCCTAAGATAAAGAATGGACAAATGAATGAAAAGATGGATGGATGAACAATCTTACTACATCATTTAATTGGGTTGATAATAATTTTAATTTTATTCCTAGTTTTTTTCCAGTTTCAATTTGTTGCTGCAACACCTTATCTGTTCCCCAGTCAATTCCTTCAAAAAACTGACCTACAAAAACATCACCAAATGACAATACATTATACACATTATGACACACATACTGATGTTATCTTTAGTTTTATACGAGGCTCCAACTGTATAATATCCTCCGTCAACAGCTGGTCCAAGAATTACATCTGTTTTTTGCTCTTCCAGTAGTTGAAATGCCTCCTCTATGATCTCAACTGAAATGCCAGGTATATCAGAACCCACCTAATAATAAAAATAAAACAATTGTACCTATTAATGATAATTATTGCGTGTAACTTACAATTATCACAGTTTTAGCTCCTTCATTTAATGCTTCAGTAATTGCATTAGCCATTCGTGATCCTAAGTCACTACCCACTTGAGGTCTGCACACTAACACTCTTTGTCCAAGCCAATGTTCCATTTGAGGAGCTGTGCTACCGTGATATCGTACCTCAATACAAAGTTGGCTTAGCTTCTTGTGAGAGTTTTTAAGGACATCTAGAAGATGGTTAGTCTTTGGGATGAAACAAAAAGTCACTATATCTTGTATATGAAATGATTTACCATTAGTAACTGCAGGGCAGCTGCTCCAAATGAACCTAATGAGGACATCAGTCGGGTCTTTGTTTTACCTGGAGCAGGGTATCTGGTGAAAAGTACAACACGCCTTCTTGATTGAAGCATTTTGTGTATTTTCCATTTCTGATAAAGGCCTGGAATTACTTTAGTAAAAATCAAGTAATAGGCTACTGCAATATAAATTGGCAACATCTTTGGTGAGATACCAGCCACACCCCTTGATCTCAGGGATAAGGTGTGGCTGGAAATCTTGTTGCCATGGTAATTAGAAACATGGTTATGATCGTGTAATTTTTGCTTTGTTTTTTTAAAGAGACAGCCTAAAAGAAGCAGTCTTATAAAGAATACTAATTTATATAGGTGAGCACTTTAAGTAATTTATTGTGCCTCAGGCTCAAAGCCACAGGCAATCATCTCTTACCAGAGGCATTTTATATGTGTATCATTGCAGATCAAGACTATGTTCAATAGTCATAGTACCTCACACCCAGTCGGGGTGGACAAGAGAGATTTACAGGCTCGACTTTATGGTCAACCTGAAGTTCTTTCTCCTAACAAACCTATGGCTATGAAAGTAATGCGTCGTAAACCCCCTCGACAAGAACATAGCACAAGTCTTCCACAACACAGATTGGAGCCACTACCAGCTCTTTCAGCTTACCAGAAAAGAAAAAATGAAGAAATGTTAAAATTTAAGGAGGATGAAGAACTTCCTACGAAACAAGTTAAAGAAGGACATTTTGAACGAATATCTAAAACTCCTTCCTTGCCAGAATTGCCTGGTCAACTATCTTTGAATCAGCATACTTTGCCATCTCTTCAAATGAGCTCTCAAGCACATCCTTTTGTGCGCTCTCATCCAACAGAGTCTTTTTATCATCTTCAGAAGAGACGAGCATCCTCTCGTAGACTAAATCAAAGTGCTCTCTTTGTTAACACAGATCCAAGTATGGTTGTCACCAAGTATTTTCCACCTTTGGAATCAATCACAGACCCTTTGATCATTGTGGAACGCTTAAAGAAAGAGCCACAATTAGGTTTTGTTTATTTGACTCCAGTCAACGATTCTTTCCATTACAATCCATACAATTTAAGGTAAGACCTTCATTAAACATCTGTCCATTATCTGTTTATCCATCCATCTTATTTATCATTATGCATCCATTTCATACAGAGTGGTTGTCCATTCTAAAGTGGATAAAAATGACTATAGCACTCTTAGTTTAAGAGGAATTACTCGACTAAGAAATGGAAAAGAAGCTGAGTTTACTGAACTCAACCAGTGGATTCAAGACTACAACCATTTCAATCAGCTCCTTAAAATAAAAACATTTGCAATGTTTCGCATGTGGAAAGCATTTGCCACATGGAGAAAGAATGTTCGTACCAGAAAAATGAATCGTTGTCAAAAATCTCTGAAGGAAAATCTCTTTCTTCTTCATACCAGCCTTGGCCCAGCTCTTTTAGAAGTGAAGAAATTGGCTGAAGCAATCTGTGAGAAGGAATTGATGGTAGCCATTGATTCAGGGACTACTTACACGTTACAAGAGTTTAAAGATTGTCAATTAGCCAAGATGGGATTGGTAAGTGGACATTCACATGTCCAGTACTGTGTCATATTATCAATAGGTGTCAATGAATCTTGCTCAATTCCATAACAATGTGAAAGAGATAGTTCGCGTAGCATGTGAAAATGCACTAAAGAAGGAAGGATTTGTGCCAGATCCATTAGAAGAAAATGTAGAAAAAGGTATATGAGCATTAGTGGCTAGAGTTAATAGTGTTGAATAGCTTTTCCAGTGACTGTTAGCAGATATTCATAATACAATAATGTATCTTTACTTCTTATTCAGCTGACCAAGAAGTACAGCATTCACAAGGAACTCATCCTCAATTGGATTCTGAAGACATGAGATCATACACAATGCAAGCAGTCAAACGCAATCATTGCTATCGACTCTCATGTTATATTCGCCTCTGTGATTATTTGGTTGTGACAATGCTTCATAATTTGATCATCTTCTCTATGGAGGATCTCCTACACAATTTCCAGAAGTTAGTAGATAAACCAGTAGAGATTGAAGACATAGCTGAGCCAATACCAGAAGATGAAATGGAAGATGAAAAAGTCCCTCTTCTTCCACTGAGAACACCAGTATCATCAAATCAGAACACTCCTTCTGTAAGATTGTGTGATTGAATGTTTGTATTTATGTTCTCTCTCTCTCTCTCTCTCTCTCTCTCTCTCTCTCTCTCTCTCTCTCTCTCTCTCTCTCTCTCTCTCTCTTTTACAGCATGTCAGTCGTCGTAGCACTCTTACACTAGAAGAAACTCAACAACTTGGTCATAAATGTCTATTTATTACTCACTTGCAATTAGAAACAGAGACCCTTCATTACAAGCCTGATGTAGATCAGTTCCAACAAGTTCTTGCAGATACTGTGGAACGATTCCAGGACTGCACCCTAGCACTTCCAAATCTTGTTCCTGATTCATTCTTTCATGCCTTCACAAGGTACTGTAGTGAACAGTGTCTTTTAAAGGTTTTAATCATTCTCGTTTAGACCTACAATAAATCAAAAGCAAGAAGAGAAAACCTGTGGAGAAGGACCTAGTCTAGCTGGAATATTTGAAGATGATAATGAATTAATGAATTTATATCAGAACATTCAAGTTAGATCAGCACTACATTATAAGACTGTTCTTTATGTTTTTATTATCAGGAATGTATGACAAAGGCATTCTCTATTGCTGATGAATATGCCAACAAGTTTGAATTATTTCGAAAATTCTTTGAAGAAAATGAAGATCTTGACATGAATATGTTGCAAGAGGATCATGGTACATTAGACTTCAAACTTTCTCTCCATTTTTATTTTATTTTGATTTCTAGATGTCACATTTTATCGTCAAAGACTGTATCGTTATCGACGTCAACATGCTCAAGCCTTATCTTGTCCAACAGAGAAAAATTTGGGATTGCTAATGGTTGACACAAAAGAACTGAAAGCCAGATTGATACCATCACCAGTTAGATGTTTAGAGGTAAGATCCACTCATTTGTTTCCAATTTTTTTCAGGTGTCCATTCATCCATCCGTCCTTCCATTAACTCATTCATTGTCTATTTATCCAATCCATCCATCCATTTATCTTCTTTCATCCAATCCATCCATCCATTTATCTTCTTTCATCCAATCCATCCATCCATTTATCTTCTTTCATCCAATCTATCCATCCATTCATCTTCTTTCATCCAATCTATCCATCCATTTATCTTCTTTCATCCAATCTATCCATCCATTTATCCCATAGGCTATTCATGAAGTAATGCCAACCAAAGCTAAAGACATGATGGATCGACTTATTCATCTCTCTCAAGATGCAGTCTTTAGATTGGAAACTGAACCAACCACAACAATAGAATATGTCAAATTATTAACCTTCCTTGAAGAAATCCAAACTCAGGTTTTATTCTTCATCTATTTATCTTATATAATCTACTGTTTAACACTGTAGGTTGAAAGTGTTGAAAATGAATCAGAAACTACTAAAGACTTATATGATCTGATTGACAAGTATCAAGTTCCAGTACCACCAGAAGATCAAGCTATTTTCTCCACCCTCAAACCAGCTGTGCAAGGTCTGCGAAGTTCAGTGGATAGAGTGGTCAGCCAACGAGAGCAATACATTAGTAAATTCTGTCGCCATCTTGATCGTGATATTACAGAACTGGGCAAAGAAGTGAAAGATATAAAGAATGAAGCTCAAGTAACATAGAGTATTAATAGTACCATTATTATGCATACAATGTTCTTAGAATCCATTAATACTGGATAGTGAAGCAGAAGAGGAAAAAGTCAGACCAATCTTGGCAGAATTGCTTGGTAAATTAGAATCACTGCATGAAAAAGCAACAACTTACAAGAATTATCAAAAGAACTTTAAAGTAAATATCATTTAAGTATTACTACATGTACAATAGCCAGTATTGGTGCAGTAATGATGTAGTGGACTGCAGTACAAGTGTAGTATTGTAATATTTCTGGTACTTAGGTGGAAGTGACTCGATTTGAGGAGCTGGAGGAAACCCACACTGAAGTCAAGTTGAAACAACTTCTCTGGGACTCACAGAAAGAATGGGATGTCTCATATGAAGAGTGGATGATGGTGAGCACTCAACATTACCCTATATGCTATTACTGTGTTCTATAGATTCCTTTTGAAGAACTAGTGCCTGATACAGTGAATGGTCAAGTACTTAAGTTTGCCAAGAGTGTCTACCAGTTAGAGAAGGGTCTTCCACCGAACACAATTGTCCCACAACTTAAAGCTAAAGTTGAAAACATGAGAGAGAAAATGCCAATAATACAAGACTTATGTAATCCATCTCTGAAAGCTAGACATTGGGAATTGATTGAAAAGATACTCGATTATAAATTTAACCCCGATGAGGGGAAATCTTTAAAGCTGCTTGATGAACTTAAAGCATTTGAACATGGAGAGGAGATACAAGAAGTGTCTGGACAGGCATCTTCTGAAGCCTCTTTGGAAGGAATATTAAAGAAGGTCATCTCACTATACATTTTTGTTTAGCCATTTTTCCAACTGTTTGTCCATACATCTATCCCTTTATTGTCCATCCATTCATTTAGATATTCATTCATATGTTTATATGTCCATCCATTCATTTAGACATTCATCCATATGTTTATATGTCCATCCATTCATTTAGACATTCATTCATATGTTTATATGTCCATCCATTCATTTAGACATTCATTCATATGTTTATATGTCCATCCATTCATTTAGACATTCATCCATATGTTTATATGTCCATCCATTCATTTAGACATTCATCCATATGTTTATATGTCCATCCATTCATTTAGACATTCATCCATATGTTTATATGTCCATCCATTCATTTAGACATTCATTCATATGTTTATATGTCTATCCATTCATTTAGACATTTATCCATATGTTTATATGTCCATCCATTCATTTAGACAGTCATCCATATGTTTATATGTCCATCCATTCATTTAGACATTCATCCATATGTTTATATGTCCATCCATTCATTTATTTATACATCTATTCACCAATAGGTAGAAGATGGTTGGAAGACAATGGAATTTATTGTCCTCTCTCATCGTGACTCTAAAGATGTTTTTATACTCGGTGGTACTGATGACATACAAGTCCAATTAGATGATAGTATTGTAAGTTATTAATAAATGCCCCTCTTATATAAAGAACTAATGACATCCTATATACTATATCTAGGTCAACATCAGTACAATAGCTGGCTCACGTCATGTTGGACCTATTAAACCAAGAGTGGATGACTGGGAGAAACAGCTAGCTCTTTTCTCAGAAACACTGGTCAGTACTATATATTCCATGGACTCCATCATAGCATCTATGTTGTATGTTTTTGATTAACGTACTCTATTATATTAGGAGGAATGGCTGACTTGTCAACGTAACTGGCTTTATCTGGAGAGCATCTTTGGTGCACCAGACATTCAAAGACAACTGCCTGATGAAGCAAAGATGTTTAGTCAAGTTGATAAATCGTGGAAGGAGATCATGAGACGCGTTCATAAAAATCCACTGGCCATCAGAGCAGGCACCACACCAGGTCATTACAATTGATACATTACACACTTTGTTTTCAGAACACAATATTGATTTTATATAACCTTTATTGCTGTAGGTTTACTGGAAGAGTTTAAGAAAAACAATTCTCTTTTGGAGCAGATTCAAAAATGTCTAGAGGATTATTTGGAGAGCAAACGCCTTCTCTTTCCTCGATTCTTCTTTCTCTCCAATGATGAATTATTGGAGATTCTCTCTCAAACTCGAAATCCACAAGCTGTACAACCACATCTTCGCAAATGTTTTGATGCTATTGCCAAGTATGTTATAACTATGTACACAATTCTTAGACATTACAAGGATATCGTTGTCAATAATAAGACCTCAAATTATTGGATTTACTGCCAAGAAAGCATCAGTGGTGTAATGGTTAGCACTGTTGTCTTCCAAGCAATAGATCTAAGTTTGACTCATCTTAACTTTTTGAACACTGCCAACTCATTTGCATACTTTCTTAGCATTTATAAGAATACATGCCATCCATTTTATAGAGTCCAATATAATGTATACATTCTCTTTGATATATCTAGACTAGAGTTTGGTAAGGGACCTCCAACTGAACCAAATGGACCACCCACTACAACTAACGATATTCTAGCTATGCTGTCACCAGAACAAGAGCGAGTACCACTTCAGAAAGTATGTCGTATAAACTCATCATCATATTTTCCATGCATACATTTCCGTTTCTTCCATGATAGGGTCTTAAAGCTCGAGGCAATGTTGAGAATTGGTTGACCAATGTAGAAGAATCCATGGTAGTATCATTAAGAAAATTGACAAAAGCTTCCATAGCTGATTTTGAAACTCGACCAAGGCATGAATGGGCCACACTACATGCTAGTCAAGTAGGAAATGTGGTACTAGTAGTATTGTTGTATTGTTTTCTGCATACACCTATAGGTGGTTTTAACTGTGTCCCAGATAATGTGGTGTAAAGATTTGACAGAATGTCTAACTGCTAGTGAAGTCAAAGAGGCAGTTAAAGAAGCTGAGCAGAGATGTTTTGCAGTAAGAAATATTATGAAAGTTGTCTATATTAATAATTGGTTTGATTGTATTTTAGAATTTAAACAAGTTGGCAGAACTAGTCCGTGGAACATTACCAAAGTTGATTCGTAACATTATTGGAGCTCTTATTACTATTGACGTACATGCACGAGATATTGTTACTCAAATGGTAGAGAATCAGGTTAGCTCCTTGAATAGACTTATCTGTCTCTCTTTTAACAAACTATTTTAAATCTATAGGTCTCTGGTCTAGGAGACTTTGAGTGGGTGAAAAACCTTCGCTATTACTGGGACCCAGATATTGATGACTGTGTTGTTCGTATGTCTAATTCACATTACATTTATGGTTATGAGTACTTGGGTGCTTCTCCACGTCTTGTGATTACACCTCTTACAGTATGTTTGAGAAGTCAAGACAATTGTGGTATCTTCTTTCTTAGGATCGTTGTTATCTCTGTCTCATGGGAGCTCTTCAACTTGATCTTGGTGGAGCTCCAGCTGGTCCTGCCGGTACTGGCAAGACTGAGACAACTAAAGATTTAGCCAAAGGATTAGCTAAACAATGTGTTGTGTTCAACTGCTCAGAAGGACTTGATTTCAAGGTACATGTACATATATGTCATCATGGCTACAGTAATACTGGTGATTGTTAGGTATTATCGTAATAGTTGCTATGGTAAGAGATGTACATAGTTGCTATGGTAACTGTTACTATGGTGATTTGATAATGTTGTTATGGTGATTGTCAACATGGTAACAGTAGCTATGGTAACATGCGTATTTTGCTATAATAATTGTTGCTATGGTGACATACATATAATTGCATTCTTATTGCCTTTATATAATGAAATTCAACTCTCTCTCTCTCTCTCTCTCTCTCTCTTAGATGATGGGTCGTTTCTTTTCAGGTCTTGCTCAATCAGGAGCATGGTGTTGTTTTGACGAATTCAATCGTATTGACATTGAAGTTCTCTCTGTTATTGCTCAGCAACTGTTGACCATCAGAAATGCAAAGGCTGCAAGAGTAAGAAGGTCACAATTCAAAGAATACCTAATATTATAATTCTTTAGGCTAAAACATTTATGTTTGAAGGAAGAGAGATTAAACTAGTTAGAACATGTGCAGCATTTGTTACTATGAATCCTGGATATGCTGGTCGTACTGAGCTACCTGACAACTTGAAAGCACTTTTCAGACCCTTTGCCATGATGGTACCAGATTATGGTAAGGGTTTTAAATCCATAATACTCAATAAAGAAGATACATTTGTGTAAGTCTTTACCAATATATATTCTATTTCTTTCCTATAGCACTCATTGCTGAGGTTATTCTTTATTCTGAAGGATTTGAATCTAGTAAGAATTTGGCCAGAAAGATGGTTCAGATGTACAAACTGTGCAGTGAACAACTCTCACAACAAGATCACTATGACTTTGGTATGAGAGCTGTCAAATCTGTAAGTACTTCATGATGTAGCTGTAGTACTATTAACATTATAACCTTATTAGGTATTAGTTATGGCAGGTCAATTAAAACGTGAAAATCCTCATTTAAGGGAAGATGTGGTGCTCATTCGTGCTTTAAGAGATAGCAACTTGCCCAAATTTTTGGCAGATGATGCTCTTCTATTTAAGGTACATTTATTATGATATTAAATCTATAACATGATATGGTCCAGAACAACACAAACTCGAGTCTAATCCGTCTCATTATCTTAGGGTATCTTACAAGATTTGTTTCCTGGTATCGAGTTACCTGAACACAATTATGGTATATTACAGTCATCAATAGAAGATGCTGCAAGAAACAGAAATCTTCAAGTTGTTCCATCTCAAATAAAGAAAGTAATCCAATTATATGAGACAATGTTAGTGCGTCATGGACTTATGTTGGTTGGACCAACTGGAGGTGGAAAAACAACCTGTTATGAGGTCAGTCTAGTCTTCATTGTACCAACTGATATACCCACTGCTATTTTAGATATTGAAGGATGCACTGACTGCTTTGCATGCTGGAGGTCACAAACATCCAGACTATCAACCAGTTCATACATATGTCCTCAATCCAAAGGTCAGCATCATTAATGTCTGTAGTAAACTAGTAATGTGTATATTGTGTATTCATGTAGTCTGTTAGTATGGGTGAACTATATGGAGAAGTTAACAAGTTGACTTTGGAATGGAATGATGGTTTGATGGCTATTACAGTGAGACACTGTGTCAAGGTGAGTTAAGAACATGGCTTTCATTTCATTGATCTTTTTGTTTGCTAGGATACAACTGATGATCATAAATGGGTGATTTGTGATGGGCCAGTAGATGCCCTCTGGATTGAGAACATGAACACTGTGTTGGATGACAATAAAATGTTATGTCTGGCTAATTCAGAGAGAATTAAACTTACTAACAGTATACATATGGTGTTTGAAGTGCAAGATCTTGCAGTGGCCTCTCCAGCCACAGTCAGCAGGTAAGATATATAGCTTATCCTAAATCTAAGATTCACTCATAAGTGAAAAATGGCTAAAATTTTAAATACAATATTTTACAGAGTCAAAATATTTCTTTTGCTTTCTAGGTGTGGTATGGTTTATGTTGATCCTGGTGAGTTAAGATGGAAGCCTTATGTACAGACCTGGTTAGATCACAAGTTTCCTGCTAAACTCACAGATGCAACCAAGGTACATATACATACACATGGAGATGTATGTATTGTTTTGCTGGTTCATTCTCTAGAAATATATAGCTGATCTTTTTGACAATTTTATTGATCCTGGATTGAAATTTATTAAGAAACAATGCATTCAAGCTATTGACCAAGTAGACATTACAATTTAATGTACACATATATAATAAAATATTTATGATTTTTTCATTCTCAGGTCGATATCAATCGTGTTGTCACATTATGTCAACTATTTGAATCTCTACTCTGTGGAGAGAACACCAAAATGGATTGGAAAGCAGAGCCATCCAAACTCCATCCACTTCTTTGCACGACATTTCTCTTCTGTTACGTTTGGGCTATGGGCGGTAACTTGGTGGAGAAGTCTATGGAAACTTTTGAAACTTTTACAAGAGAGCTCTTTGGTGAAGTACAGGATGTCAAGGTATAAATATACATGTTCATTACTTGTACATGTTCATTGCACGTACATGAACATCAAGGAAGCAAAGAGTTAATATTTTCTTGTGTTAGATTCCTGGAGGAGGTGATCTGTATAGTTATTTTGTGGACTTTGAAACTCGTCGTTTGGAATCTTGGGAGAAAATTATTCCTAAATTTTCCTATGATCCTGAAGTACCTTATTTTGATTTACTAGTACCAACTATTGATACTGTACGGTATGGATTTTTAATGGAGAAACTACTTGATATAAGATATTCTGTGTTATTTACTGGTACAACTGGAGTGGGAAAAGTAAGTATCTCTTTTCTCTGTCTATTTGTCTGTCTGTATGACTTTTATCCTTTCTTCTTCAGTCTGTGATTGCTAAAGGTTTATTGAACAGTTTACAAGAGAAAGGGACTTATGTTCCCATTTTTATCAACTTTTCTGCTCAAACAAGTAGTATAAGAACACAAGAAATCATTGAATCAAAACTAGAGAAAAAGAGGAAAACTGTCCTAGGTACTATCAGTTATTTTATTATTGTCTTGATCATTTTTGATTTGTCAGGTGCTCCTGTTGGTAAACATGTTGCCCTTTTTGTTGATGATCTTAACATGCCTAAACTTGATCGATACGGTTCACAACCTCCTATTGAGCTCCTTAGACAATACCAAGACTTTAGAGGATTCTATGATAGAGAGAAACTCTTTTGGAAACAAATAAAAGTAATAAACTTTAGTTGATAAAAATAGACATTAATTTTCTCTTTGAAGGATGTCACCATTTGTGCCGGTTGTGCTCCACCTGGTGGAGGTCGTAACCCTGTCACACCACGATTCATACGTCACTTTGCAATGTTTTGTCTTCCATCTCCTTCAGAAGTGTCACTGAAGGCCATATTTAAAGTAAGAGACAACTATACTGACAATAATATGATAAAGACTTCCTCTGTTCATTAATAGGCCATAACAACAGGATTCTTTGCTGAGTTTCCTCCTCCTGTGAAGGAAGCTGCTGAAGCCATTGTCAATGCCAGGTCTATAATATTTATATGCATTATTTTAAACTATAACTTATTATTATATAGTGTTGAGATATATGGAAGATTGAGTACTGATCTTTTACCTACACCAGCCAAATCTCATTACATCTTTAATCTTAGGGATTTGTCCAAGTGCATACAAGGTACTGGATGCAACATGTGCATACAATGTTACATGCCTTTTTGTCTTGGACGCTTAGGAGTGCTTCAAGCTGATCCTGGAGTAATAAGAGAGCAAGAACACATTTTTCGTCTGTTCTGTCACGAGTGTCAACGTGTGTTTCATGATAGATTAGTCGATAAAACAGACAAGAAATATTTTTATGGTATTCTCTCGGAAATGTCTGCAAAATACTTTTCAAAGGTGAGAAGAAGCTCAAATAGAAATTGCATATACTCAAAATTTTGTTTTTATTTAAGGATATCAGTGCTGATAAATTTGAAGAGTCTCCAATTATATTTGGAGATTTTATCAAAATTGGAGCTGCTCCTGCAGACAGAATCTATGAAGAATTGGACAATATGAAGAAAATTACAAATGTCTTAAGTGAAGTAAGCCCACACTATATCTGATAGAATAATGTAACTGTATTTGTCTGTATAGTATCTTGATGACTTTAACCTCAACTCATCAAAAGAAATGAAACTAGTATTCTTTTTAGATGCTATACAACATGTCTCAAGGTACTTACTGAGAGAGTAAAGTGATGCTACTATATATTGTATTGTAGGATTGCTCGTATGGTACGTCAACCACGTGGTAACGCTCTCCTAGTGGGTGTAGGAGGGACAGGAAAACAGAGTTTGACTCGACTAGCCTCTCATATGTGTGGCTATCGTTGTTTCCAGGTAAATAATTTTGTGTCTTGAATAAATTTATTACTATGTCTTCAGATTGAGTTAACACGAGGCTACAATTACGAGTCATTTCATGAAGACTTAAAGAAGCTGTACGATATGGCTGGTGTTAAAGGAGAGGACACTGTTTTCTTGTTCACAGATACACAGGTCAGTTAATGTATCCACACTTCCATATCATTCTCTTTCGTTAGATTGTTGTTGAAGAGTTTCTAGAAGACATCAACAATATGCTGAACTCGGGTGAAGTACCTAATCTCTTTCCTGCTGATGAGTATGAGCAAATTATACAAACTACAAGACCTAAAGCCAAAGAGGCTGGTATATCAGAACAAGATAGGTAATTATGATATCTAGCATCTTCTACTGAACTTAAAATACTGCTGTATTATTTCTGTAGGGATGGTATCTTTGCTTACTTCATCAATCTTGTACAGAACAAACTACACATTGTTTTGTGTATGAGTCCAGTAGGAGACTCCTTCCGTGCTCGTTGTCGTATGTTCCCATCACTTGTTAATTGTTGTACAATTGACTGGTTTACTGAGTGGCCTAAAGAGGCTCTGCTCTCAGTAGCTGAAACCTTCTTTGAACATGTTGACTTAGGAGATGACTCCATGAAGGTCTATATGCTATTTGTTTCACCGTCTCATATTCTCTTACTGTAGGGTAAAATTGCTCAAATGTGTGTTGAGATACATACTAGTGTCAGTACAATGGCTGAAGTATTTTATGCTGAATTGAGAAGACGTTACTACACCACACCAACTTCATACTTAGAACTGATTAATCTCTACCTCTCCATGCTCCAGACAAAGAAAAAGTAAGTGCTTACTAAACAATTACATAAAGCGTCTCCTTGTAATAGACAACTGACTGTAGCTAGAGATCGTATAGCTACCGGTTTGAAGAAGATTTTAGAGACTAATGAACTGGTTGTTAACATGGAGGTAAGTGGTGTATTGATGTGTTTACTGATCATTGCTACTTAGGCTGAGCTGAAAGAATTAGAGCCAGAACTGCAAAAGAAATCAGTTGAGACTGAGGAATTGATGGGCAGACTTGAAGTGGATCAAAAGAAAGCTAACAAGGTCTGTAATCTCTCCTTCTCTCTCTCTCTCTCTCTCTCTCTCTCTCTCTCTCTCTCTCTCTCTCTTTCTAATACCTTTCTGTAACTAATATTATTAACAGGTTAGAGTTGTAGTAAAAGAAGAAGAAGGAATAGCCAAGATAAAAGCAGAAGAGACAGAAGCAATTGCTAATGATGCTCAAAAGGACTTAGACCAAGCTCTACCTGCCTTGCAATCTGCAAATAAAGTATTACAATCACAAATACAATATCACATTACCCTCTATTTTTTAAAGGCATTGGATGCTCTAGATAAGAATGATATCTCGGAAGTACGTGTGTTTACAAAACCTCCTGAACTAGTTAACACTGTTATGGAAAGCATTTGTATTCTATTCAATGTACCTCCTAATTGGCCGAGTGCTAAGCAACTGCTTGGAGACTCTACTCTCATGAAAAAGATGATAGAATATGACAAGGTATAAATGAGTTGTTAGTAAGAGCAACACACACATATTGTATACAGGACAACATCTCAGACTCAACTCTTAAGAGGCTAAAGAAATATATAGATAATCCAAAGTTTTTGCCAGAAATCGTAGAGAAAACTTCCAAAGTAGATTGTTATTATATTAGAAGATATTTGACAGTCTTCTCAATAATAGGCTTGTAAATCAATGTGTATGTGGGTGAGAGCCATGGATTTATATTCTAAAGTATATCGCACAGTTGAACCTAAGAGAGAAAGGTAAGTCTCTTGACTACTTAGTCGTTATATGATCTCTTTTACTTTACTCTTTCTCTCTCTCTCTCCCTAGATTGAAAGGTGCACAAGAAGAACTTGCAAAAATGATGTCACAACTTAAAGAAAAACAAGATGCATTAGCAGAAGTGGAGGCTAAAGTCGGAGATCTCTGTGCATAAGACAGTTAACAATGATGTTTGTTCTTTTTATAGATTGCTCATTTGCAGGCTTCATATGAGAAGAGTGTATCAGAGAAAGAAGAACTAACTCGCAGTATATCTCAGACTCAATCCAGACTGAACAGAGCTGGCAAACTAACCACTGGTCTTGCAGATGAACAAGTTCGATGGGCAGAATCAGTCAAAGTAATAACTGCTTACATTGCATACAACATTATATGACTCTCTCTTTGCTTTATAGAGATTTGAAGAGGAGATAAATAATGTTGTTGGAAATGTCTTTGTAGCAGCAGCATGTGTGGCATACTATGGTGCATTTACATCACTATATAGAGAAAGAGTGAGTATTCTCCTCCATGTTATTATCTGTATCATCTCTCTCTCTCTCTCTCTCTCACACACACACACACACATACACAGTTAATGAACCAATGGATCACACGTTGCAAAGAACTTGATATTCCAGTCTCTGATGATATCAGTCTCATTTCAGTATTAGCAGATCCCTATGAGATCAGACAATGGAATGCCAATGGTCTTCCTCGAGACAATGTATCTACGGAGAATGCTATACTTGTCACTAGAGGACGAAGATGGCCACTGATGATTGATCCACAAGAGCAGGTCACACAAACTTATTACTTTTTAATGAAGTGTTCAGACTACGATAGGAAATAGAATGATAATGTGAAATGTTATGTTTGCATACGAATTTAGTCTCAAAGTTAAAACAGAACTGGTCTTAGTCTCACATAATTTTGATAGTTTTATACATTATGTACTTACTGTAGGCTAATCGTTGGATTCGTAACACAGAAGGAAAAAATGGCCTCAAAATCATAAAACTAACTGATCCTAACTATTTGAGAACATTGGAGAATGCCATTAGAATTGGTACACCAGTCCTAATTGAAGAGGTCAAGAATGACACACACAAACAGTTTCCCAGTTTACTCTCTCTCTCTCTCTCTCATAATAGGTAGAAGAACATCTTGACCCATCACTAGAACCAGTATTATTGAAACAAACTTTCATACAAGGAGGACGACTATTGATACGTCTCGGAGACAGTGACATTGACTATGACAAGAACTTCAGGTGAAAACCTTTGCAATATTAACCACAAAAGATTTCTGAGATCACAGAAGATCTTTTGGTATACAATCTTTATAATTATAATATAGGTTCTACATGACAACCAAGATGGCAAATCCACACTATCTACCAGAAATCTGCATCAAAGTTACTATCATTAACTTCACTGTAACAAAGTCAGGACTAGAGGATCAGTTATTGAGGTAACAATGATATGACATGAGTAGACTCTCCCTCTCTCTCTCTCTTCAGTGATGTTGTGCGGTTAGAGAGACCAGACTTGGAAAAACAGAGAAATGAACTTATTGTTAATATCAATTCTGCAAAAAATGAATTAAAAGTACAACATTGTACACTAACATCACTTTACTACATCACATCCTTGTAGTCTATTGAAGACACGATTCTAAAATTATTGTTTGAATCTCAAGGTAACATTCTGGATGATGAGAAACTCATTGAAACTCTCGATGCTTCAAAAGTATGCCATAAAGAAATATAATATTAACTTACTACTGTATGACAGAGAACATCAATGCAAATATCAAAACGGTTAGCAGAAGCAGAACAAACTGAACTACAAATTTCATCAGCTCGAGAGAAGTATCGTACAGTAGCTACTAGAGGTATTATTGTACAATGAATATATACTGACTTGTCTGTTCCTATTAGGTTCAGTAATGTACTTTGTTGTGGCTACATTAGCTGATGTTGATCCTATGTACCAGTTCTCACTGAAATACTTTAACCAGGTCTATAAAATAAAGCTATTTGAATAATACATATTATACAATTTGTATTGTAGCTATTCAATTTATGTATTGAGAACAGTGAACCTTCGTCTGATTTACAAGTCAGACTACAAACGCTACTCAAAAACATCACTAGCTCTGTCTATACTAATGTGGCAAGGTAATTAATGCATTTATTATTATACAATGGTAGACCCTCCCTTATTGAGATATACTAGTAATTGTCTTAATTAAAGGGGCATCCTCTGGACAAAAATGCACTTTTAATACTTAGATACTAGTAATTGTTTTAATTAATGGAGAAAAACATAATTTTGTGCAACTCATACACACAATACTGGACAATCCGAGGATCTTTAAATCTCTTGTAGGGGTCTATTTGAACAGCACAAGATTGTCTTTTCCTTTACATTATGCGTTGATATTATGCGCCAGGCAGGTCAAATTACAGATGGTGAATGGAACTACTTCCTTAGAGGAGCTGCAGGAGTAGAAAGAGTAAGTAAGATTCCATATCATATGCAGTTTTTGTCATTGTTATACAGGAATATCCTGAAAAGCCTGATGTATCTTGGTTGTCATTAGCTCAATGGAAAATATGTTGCCAACTAGAAGAACTTATTCCAGCATTCAAAGGTATTTGTAAAGACATTATTTCCACACCTGTTCACTGTAAAATGGGACGCTTGGAGGTGAGCAGTGTTAGAGAAACATAGAACAAACTGTTATTGTGTTTGGGTCTATATAGATTCATGCTAATCCTCAAGATTGGGAAGGCTATACTGAGTTAAATCCACCACTACCTCCTGCTAAAGACTCTACAACTGAAGAAAATGACAAGGCAGAAATGCCAAATATTACTGGTCACTGGGACGAACGACTGACTTCGTTTCAGAAACTCATATTAATAAAATGTTTTAAAGAAGAAAAAGTAAGAGATATTAATAATCAATATTATTATATATTGCTGTCATTTTCAGGTTGTATTTGCAGTTGGTGATTTTGTGTCAGAGAACCTCGGCAAAACTTTTGTTGAAAGTCCTTCAATTGATTTATCAATTCTCTTCAATGATATGTCATCAACAACTCCACTCGTCTTTATTCTCTCTCAGGGCTCAGATCCAATGAGTAATTTTCAACGATTTGCCAAAGAGAAGGGTTACATAGAACGCATTCATGCTATATCTCTTGGTCAAGGACAGGGACCAGTAGCTGAGAAAATGATCAATAATGCCACACAGAATGGAGACTGGGTATTTTTACAGGTCAGTAGCTACTGACAACAATGCAAATATAAAAGTTAATGTTTATATATATATATAGAACTGCCATCTTGCTGCCTCTTGGATGTTGTCAATGGAAAATATTGTTAAAAACTTTACATCACCTGATGCTCATATTCACAATGATTTCCGACTCTTTCTCTCCTCAATGCCAACCAGTAGCTTCCCAGTCTCTGTGCTACAAAATGCAGTCAAAGTCACCAATGAGCCACCTAAAGGCTAGTTAATAACTGCTTAGTAATAATATTATAATACAATTGTTGTGATTATAGGATTACGTGCTAATATGAAGAGAGCCTTTACTGAATTGCAGCCTTCATTTTTTGAAGAGCATGGTATAACAAAAATACTGCAGCAACTATTGTACTAACTCTATAATTTCAGATCTTGGTCTTACTTGGCGTAAATTAATCTTTGGCATCTGTTTCTTTCATGCTATTATACTCGAAAGAAAGAAGTTTGGTCCTCTTGGGTGGAACATCAAGGTAGTAATTATTGTAATAATAATGAACAATTACTCCTGATTCTGCAGTATGAATTTAATGACAGCGATCGTGAGTGTGCTCTGGACAACCTTAAGATGTTCCTTGAAGAGAACGAGATACCTTGGGATGCATTGACATTTATTACAGGAGAGGTAAGTTCTTTATTCCTCCAATAAACACAGGATACATGATCTCTCACACATACAGATTACATATGGTGGACGTGTTACTGATGCATGGGACCAACGTTGTCTCAGAACTGTCCTCAAACGATTCTTCTCTCCAGAGACTTTAGCCCAACACTATAAATACTCACCTTCAGGTTAGTTCATACAATAATTGACAGTGGAATATAACCACTCTCTCTCTCTCTCTCTCTCTCTCTCTCTCTCTCTCTCTCTCTCTCTCTCTCTCTCTCTCTCTCTCTCTCTCTCTCTCTCTCTCTCTCTCTCTCTCTCTCTCCATATAGCTATCTATTATTCCCCTGAAGCAGACTCCATTAAAACTTACAGAGAATATATTGAGAATTTACCTTACAATGATGAACCTGAGGTATTTGGTATGCACGATAATGCCAATCTTGCCTTTCAGGTACATTATGTGCTTCATACATTAAGACAAATTGTGATATAACTTACTCATTTAGACACAAGAGACTGTTACTCTTATCACTACTATACTTGATGTACAACCTCGCTTGGCTAGCAGCGGAGGTGGCAAAACAAATGATGAGATAGTTTTTGACTTAGCAAACAACATTCTAAATCGTCTTCCAGATGTCTTGGATTTAGACAAAGCAGAAGCATCGCTCTTTGAGGTAAGCCATTAACATGTCTTCATGATAATATCATTTGTACTTACAGCCTGGTCCTAATGGTCAAATTAATTCATTATCTACTGTATTAAGTCAAGAAGTTGATCGATTCAATAATCTCCTTAGAGTCATCAAGGTATGTACTGCTAATACAAGTGTAGACATTTATATTATAATTGTACAGAGTTCATTAAAGAGTATTCAGAAGGCCATCAAAGGTTTGGTAGTGATGTCTGAAGAGCTGGAGAGAGTTTATACCAGTTTTCTTAACAACCAGGTACAAGACTACAATCATAGCTACAATTTATGTCACATGACTTTACCATTGTGTTTAGGTGCCAGAGCTGTGGGCCAGTGCTGCATATCCATCATTAAAGCCACTGTCATCTTGGGTAAAAGATTTAGTCTTACGGTTGGACTTTATTGAGGTAAGTAACACCAATACACTACTGTACAAAACACTCCATTCTTACTAGCGTTGGATTACACTTGGACCACCCAAATCTTATTGGATGTCTGGCTTTTTCTTCCCACAAGGTAATACCAAGTGTACCAGCCTCATTTTACTTAAATCCATTCTAGGTTTTCTGACAGGTACATTACAGAATCATGCTAGGAAGTACAATCTACCAATCGATGAACTGAGCTTCCAGTTCACAGTCTTACCTCAGTATCTCCATCAAGAAATGTATTATAATGCCTGTCAGAAGGGAGAGGAAGAAAGCTTAGTAATGAATGTAAGATAACATGAACTATATCAATGTTACTTCATCAATACTGATTGCTTGTAGTTGGAAAAACCTGAAGATGGTGTTCTGATACATGGACTGTTTATGGATGCTATGAAATGGGATGATGACACTATGAAAGTTATCGATCCTTTACCTGGAGAAATGAACCCAGTAAGTCCACCACAAAATGCATATATCTTCATTTCATATCATCTTGATCTCTCATAGCCACTTCCAGTAACTCATATGGAACCAAAACAGAACTTCACACCTGATCCAAATAATTATAATGCCCCACTCTATAAGACTGGAGCTCGTGCTGGAGTCCTCTCAACTACTGGTAATATATTCATCAATATTTCTATTGCTAGAGCTGATACACCAGATAAACTAACCAGTCACTGTTAATTTATAGCATTCTTTCTCTTAAGTTGTTTAGATCTGCTCCAATCAATCTACTCACTAATAATACTGTATAAGTAGTTGTTTGCTTGTTCCTTTCTCTCTACAGGTCATTCCACAAATTTTGTAGTGGCAGTCCAAATTCCTTCAAACAAGTCTCAAGATTATTGGATATCAATGGGAGGAGCATTGTTGTGTCAGCTCAGTGAATAACGTTTATTAATAACTAATAACGCAGAGGTTATTAACTGGTAATATAATAGACTTATAGTTTATAAGTGAGTATTTTTAACCCTTCAATTAAAATAACACAGTACTTTAAACAAGTATATATTAATAATAAATTGTTCTAAGATTATTTTTAAGGTACTGCTGCTGTTGATGATTGGAGTCTTGGCAGAAGTTATTTAACCGGAACTTTCTCAATTAAATAATACATTCGATGATACATTATTAACAGTGCATATTTCTAGAAAGGAAGGCCCACAGGTGAGTCAGTAGGATCATATGGGCAACACAACTGCATCTTTTTTAAATCTAATAAAATATTTGAGCTGACAAGTTTAGGAGCGATTAATAATGAAGTATCTTAATATCCTTCAAATATGCACCAAAAAATTGATGATGCCTGGTTCCACATAGGAGGTCAATCATAAAAATAAACAAAGACTAGTTCCCCTACATGAAATTCCCTGCTGTTTATATTGCTGGGGTTTCACAAATTTAAAGTAACTAGACCTATTCAAAACATTACATAATATTATCAGACATAATATATAAGCTATAAAAATATTGACAAATGTTGAGTTCTTCCAGAAACGCTCAATATCATGTGATCTTCTGCAGCCTTTATAAGTAAAGCTGTATCAATGTGAACTCCACTAGCAGCTGCTACAACTTCAGCTGCAGAACAAATCACCCTGGCTATCTCCCCGCCAGTAAGAGTAAATCTATAGTTACAAGGATGAATTAATTGCCTACTATATCAACTCCCAAAATGGACATTATAGGAATGGACATACGAGAATGGACATTATAGGGATGAATGTATTGGAATGGGCATTAGAGAAATGATATATGGGACTGGACATTATGGGAATAAACATATGGGAATGGGCATTATAGGGATGAACATATGGGAATGGGTATTATAGGGATGAACATATGGGAATGGGCATTATAGGGATGAACATATGGGAATGGGTATTATAGGGATGAACATATGGGAATGGGCATTATAGTGATGAACATATGGGAATGGGTATTATAGGGATGAACATATGGGAATGGGTATTATAAGAGTTGACATTATGGACTGAACCCACAGTGTGCTATAATGTTATGTACCTTTCTGCTAATTGTGCAAAGTCAATATTTATAGCTACAGGTGTTTTTTTAGGCAACAATTTCCTCCATATTTTCTCTCTCAAAGTTATTCCAGGTGGCCTCAAAGGTACAACAAATCTACAAAAGACCACAATGTACAATTGTTATACACCTCTCTTTACCTTAGTCCTGGTAATCTTGCTAAATCTAACAGCCCTGCCTCTTGTCGAGATGTTAAAATAACCATACCAGGATAATGCTCTATCTGATAAGCCAACGAGTAGCTCTCACATCCTATAAGACCACTCATAAGAGAACCTAAGTCATTTAACGATAAGCATTACATTGGACACTCAATATAACATCATTACTAGATACAGATCCAAGAATGAACTCAGCTCCATCCAACACAATGATAGCATTAGCACGTTGAGCATCACGGAAGAAGATAGAAATACTTCTACCACTTCTTGGATTAGTAGACACAGTGTGAGAGAGAAGCTCAGTGCAGTTAGCTTCCTAAAAAACATGTGTGAAAAAGGAGAGTCAGAACATCTGTTTACTTTTATTGGTTGTCCCAATTCATATGCAATAGAGTGAGCTACAGTAGTCTTTCCAACACCAGCTGGTCCACACAACAAGCAAACAATGCCACTAGCCAATGCTACATTTTCACCAGCTGCTCCATTGAAGCCCCATTGGGTACTAATAAACTTGTGCGTTTTACCTAGAAAGTCAGATCTATATACTAATAATGATTCTCATATTTACCAGCATTTATTACAACTTCAAGTTGTTTATGCGTCGAAGTCTCTAACACAACTTCATCCAGTCCATAGGTAGGTATGATCCTTCGTTCAAAATCAACCATTTCCAGAAGTCCTCTGCATGTTGAGACAAACTTTGTCTATAGCTATTTACATCAAAAAAATCCTCCTACCTTAGTTGTAGTTTAGCACCTTTGTGCAGGTCCTCAGATGAGAGGTTAATACCAGTAGTGCTGTCTTTATTTGTACTGCTTTTCTTAGTAGCTAATGATATAGCACTGAGGACTGCATTCCTGATTAATCCGCCAGTTAATTCATAGTTTTGTGCTAAACTTGTCCAATCAATGGTCTCTTTATCAGCTAATTGAGCTAAAGACAAAAATAGTTATTATTTTCGTGTTCTCTCTCGCTTTCATACCAGGGATATGAGATTTCCATATCTCCATTCTCAAGGTGTAATCAGGAACAGAGAAAGGTAATGCTAATTGAATTCGTCTGTGCATTGCTTCATCCAAATCTTGATGTCTGTTTGTAGCTAAAAAAATAATGCCATCATACTGTTCTATCTAATGATGACAAAGGTAATTGATATTCTCTTGAGACTACACACGACTTACTTCAGTGAGGAGGAGAGCTAGAGATGTGTTTGATCGATTATCCCGAGTTTCAAAGAGAGGCTCACACTCATCAAAGAAAATGACAGCATTGTGAATCTTAGCTTCTCTAAACAAGAAACGTAACAAATCCTATAAAAAATAATTATTCATCCATTTTATTAAACTAATCGTAAGTAGTTAGAGTTATAAAGGTCTGCATTGTGTGGTAAAGCTAATTTGGAATACTTAATACCTTGGTAATCTGTGACTCTGTTAATAGTGAGACTGTTACAAGGAGGAGCTTCTTCCCGAGGTAATTTGCTACAGCATTAGCTGTCATTGTTTTACCTGTGAACTTAGTCACAGAGTTCTTTAAATGGTCTAGAATATAATACCTGTTCCTGATGGACCATAAAACAGTAAACAAAGTCCTTTGCTATAGCCGTGAGTGCTCAATTTGAGTTCCTTACATGTCTAAAGAGATATTGGATTTAAAAGAACAAGCTCATGTCATACCTTCTGAAACTTTTCAAATGAGTCAAAAGTGTTGAGTAGAAGTTGACGCTGATCAGTAGGAAGTGCAACATCAGACAGACTTGTGTCAGGTGTGTAAAGATCCTAAGAGAGAACAAAGACTATTGGGTTATTTTTGTTAATCCATTTATTCTTCTTACACTTCCATCAACTAGCTCATTAATTTCAGTGTCCAGTCCAACAATGTAGTCTAAAAGACGTCTATCCAGCTCAACCCCACAATCCAAGAAGTTTCCTCGACTCAATAGAGGAGGATCAGACACATGAACTAGACCTTCACTACAGACAGGATATAAACAATGTTTCGAGTTGATTTCTCTTTTACCTCACAAGATGAGAATTCCGATAGAAATAAACTCGAGCTTTGATCTGCTCTTCAAGACCCTCACAGAATAGACCAATCAACAAACCGATATTGATATTATGACGAAAGACCGAATCATTGTGACCTAAAGAAAGATGAGATCAGAATACAAAGTGTACAGAAAAGTGTGCTGTTAGGACCTGAATCTCTTAAATTGCGTGATACCATGCATCCAGTGAGTGTAAGGAGAGCATTCTTCTCAAATTTGTCAAGTCTACGTAATTCAGCTAATCGTTCCAAACGAGGTAGCCAAGCTATATAAAGATATTAATTTCCTCTAATAATATTACTGGTAATGTGTTCTTACCACCTGATCTTCGTGTCGCATCCATTCTTCCTTCAATTTTTGCTGTAATACTTCTAGCTTTAGCTTTCATTTCTCTTAGAACTGCTTCTGGACGTCGCTGATCTGGTCGAAGTAGAAGCATATCATCACTTGTTTCTGTCTTCCTTGCTTTGACTAACGTCTCTATCAACTAGAGAGAGAGAGAGAGAGAGAGAGAGAGAGAGAGAGAGAGAGAGGGAGAGAGAGAGAGAGAGAGAGAGAGAGAGAGAGAGAGAGAGAGAGAGAGAGAGAGAGAGAGAGAGAGAGAGAGAGAGAGGAGAGAGAGAGAGAGAGAGAGAGAGAGAGAGAGAGAGAGAGAGAGAGAGAGAGAGAGAGAGAGAGAGAGAGAGAGAGAGAGAGAGAGAGAGAGAGAGAGAGAGAGAGAGAGAGAGAGAGAGAGAGAGAGAGAGAGAGAGAGAGAGAGAGAAACATGTAATTAATTGCCATTACAGCTAAGTAGAAGTGACAGAAATTAGTTAAAGAGATATGACCTCAAAGTTGTCCTCCAGGTATTCTAAATCAGTTGTATAAGGGTGTGACTCTCCTTTGGTTTCTACAAAACATATAAACAATTAATAAAGCTAGGCACATTATAATACAATTATAACACGACAGGATGTTGCAATTACAGAGACTTAATTAACCATTACAATTACTGCTGTGGAATAATTACAAATACAATTATATTTCAATTATTTCATCAATATTTTGTAATAGCTATTAGGATAAAAACCTTGAAAAAATAACAAATTGACAGTTTGATACCAACTTGAGGTTTGTCATACATGGTCTAATGTACACATGGTGTCAATATGCTGATAATATATGTCATAGCTTAATAAAACCATTATTGCAAGGGACAATATGATTTAATGTTCATATATATAACCTTTGAACTTCACATTGTAATTGATTACCAATTACAGTAAATAAATTTTACATCTACTTTTAAAATGTTGTATTTGATTATAATTAGAACGACAACGATCATGTAATGCAATGTTGTACCTCCTTCCTCCGGCTTCATACTTCCTTTAACTTTCTCCTGAACTTCATCACAAGCTCTCAAAATAGCCTCCAGTTCTATCATCTCATCTTCGTCATTCTCACCTCCATTCAAATCTGTCTCTTTCTCTTCAACCTCTTTTGTTGTCAATTCTTTTCTCTCTTCATCTTCTTCCTTCTCTGCACTAAGGATGTCAGCCATAACTGTTTTATCAACCTTGTATAGCTCTTCTGCTGTAAGAGTACAACCACAGCTAAGGAGAGAGGGAAAGATTTATATATAAAGAATTATTGACACATATATTTACCAAGCTTTTACGACTGTTGGAGGCATTTTTAAGAACGTAGAATTCAGAAGAGAAGAGAATTCATCTTCAGCTGCAAACAGCTCTTGTTTTAGGTGAGTCCGGCTTTCACTGAAAAACTCATCTAGTAATATAATATAGAATTAATAGTTATGACCGAAAAACATAGCTTATTTATACAACATATACATTAAAGTTGGCATAGTTGTATGTCCCAAGATAAACATTAGTCCATATGTTTAGCTTCTTTACAACTTACACATTTCATATCCATTCATTTCAGCAAACAAAGCAGCTGCCATTGCCATGCTGTTACTATGGCTACCGGTAATGCCACCTGTGTCTTTGCAGTCGAAAGAATAAGAGTTATGGAGCTACAAAGAGACATAAATTAACACTAACTAAAGTTCAGTGTCCTAATATGTTATGTACTTTAGAGAAAATGATGCCTGCATTTCGCATGAATATGTAATGCATTGCTTCTTGTTCCTGTATAAAGAGAATAATGACACACTTACATATGTTTGTACCTTTTTGGTCAATTTTAAGCTATCACAAAGCTGTAGATAACGTGGTTTGGAGTTCTCTGAGTA
This sequence comes from Xestospongia muta, assembly GCA_963693285.1. Lineage (NCBI taxonomy): Eukaryota > Metazoa > Porifera > Demospongiae > Haplosclerida > Petrosiidae > Xestospongia > Xestospongia muta. The sequence goes on from OY848931.1 coordinate 3,992,706, forward strand.
GCAGTCGTGCATAATAGACTTACAACTGGGAAGTAGATCATCAGCTATTGTTGATATCAACAAATGTTGATGAGCTTCAACGAAACCTAATGGAATGGTAACTAACATGTTTATACTCAAACTTGATCACAATTTCACCTCTGAAATGTTCAGGAAGAGCTTTACTAACAATGATTCTCCAGTAATATTTCATTTCATGGAGTCGTGATTTGATTAAACAATAAAACTCCAGTCCTTCTACAAACAAAGCATTCTTTCCATTCATTTGCTCCTCCTCTGGTTCTTGTCCCTTCATTTGTCCTTCTTTACAAGTAGCTTCATACTTGCTCAAGAATGCATCCAGTGGTGACAGGAAATCACTTAGGAAACACAGTAAGGGTGCTGTTTCAACATAATGGAAGACCTTCAATCAGAGAACAAATTAACCAATCATATAAATGTCACCATAACCCATATATATACAATATATACCTTCTTCAAATGGTCACTGTTTATCTTTTCAATGAATTTTTGTTGAACTTGGCACCAGTAAAGTACACCGTAGCTTGTCAAATCTTTATGCTCAGGTTGTCTGGTAAAACTTAAAATATCTGCCTCAAAGAATGAGTATGGTTGAGTATGAAAATGTTCTTGAAGAATGGTTCTGTTCTACATATAAATTGAAGGATAAGAGGCATTCAATGATTGGCTTTTTTGGTCTTGAAATATAGACTTAACTTACACCTTAACAACACCCTCTCTCTTACTGTCTTATATCCGTGAATAGGCGGTGAGTCCAGCCATTTCTTTAACTTCTCTGTACAACACACAATCTCCATGTTATTCAAGCCCACCCTAGCCACACCTTCATTCAGCGCTTGAAATCAAAACCAAACTCCTCTGCAATTTTATAATCCGTTTATTGTGCTAGAAAAACCACTGGATTATGTATCGTAGTACTGTGACTCAGAGCAACGAAGTAGTGAAAGTTGGTTATTTGACGAAAAGTCCGCCCGGCGATGCTCCACCGATGTCACAATGGCGACGACGATGGTTCGTATTGCGTGACTCTCTACGTTCATATCCTTTAGCTGAACGATTTGTACGACTAGAGTACTACCAGAATGAAAGCGAGGCCAGAAAATTAGCTGATCCTAAAGGTCCGTACAAAATTCTGTCATTTTACTTATGCATTGATTTAACACTAACTCTGTAAGTCGTGACTAGTGATAAACATCATGTCTCCAAACCTCAAGCAGATCATTGCAATCTTAAAAGTGTATCTATAGCACTAAAGAATTATAATATGTTGTCCATGGTTCGTTTGTCATACTGAAAGTATATTTTATAAAACAGTTTCACTATTGTGTGTTATGGTATGGCATGTGTGTGTGTATGTATGTACATGTGAGCACAGATATGGTTGAGCCAATTGTCATCATCCTGACATGACCAATAACAATTCAAATGGAACTTCGAATATAGATATATATTTTAATTAGCTTGTTCGTTTACTAATAATAATATTCTGTAGATGACACATTATTGGAATGGATACTTCCTCAAGTTTTATGTTGTGTTTTTAATTCTATTCAGGCGTTATTGATTTGACTAATTGCACTAGAGTATCAGGTAGTGCTCCTATTAAAGGACACAAACATGTGCTGGATGTGTGTACAAAAGATAGAAGGTACCATCTTGCAGCTGATACTCCAACAGAAAAACATGACTGGATGGAAATCTTGAACGAACTACTCTTTAGTTGCAACCAAAATGCTAAAATTCCTGAGGTACTAATCAATTCACATTATCTTTATTTGATAACCGAAAATTTAAAATTGATATATAGATTCAAACTCAAGACCTGGAAGGTGCTGAATTTGAAAGAAGAAAGTAAGCTACCGCCTAGATCTCAACAACAGATGATCTTATTGTAGACTGTAGGTATTATGTAGTAAATTTAGTAGTAGTACTATAATAGTTTACTATCAATATATCCAGAGTTATTATTTGGTTTTATTTCTATCAAAGGTCTCAATCCAGACCAGCTGTCAGACAAACATCTTTGGTAAGTTATTCCAGCTGTTTCGATGTTTGTATCACTACTTCTAATTGACTTGGCTAAACTTGGTTAAAAGTTGTTGTACTTACTAGTAGCCAGTCTACAATAACATGGCATCGTCATTGGTTATCTTTCATAGTAAAAAGAGTGTTAGTCTCGTCTTATCTTACGAAAAAATGTACAATAGTTTATGTTATGCTTACTGTTTGTTGTGTTATGCTAATAATATAGTTGTGCATTGCAATAAATTTATGTACACAGTTAGCTGTATTTTCAATTAGAACAAGTAAATATTTGTGTTGATGAAGAAATCTAAACTACATTGCTACATGCCAAGTCACTTCTTTTATGTGTTCATACTCTATGTTTTCACCATAAAATATATAATCTGTGTCTGTTTTGTACTAGGATACGTTGAAGTCAGTACAAAGGTGAGGCACCTTGTTCTTAATGACCATTTCTCGGTCTTGCCTACCATGTGGTAGCGTGGCCGAGTGGTCTAAGGCGCTGGTTTTAGGCACCAGTCATGTAAATGGCGTGGGTTCGAATCCCACCGCTGCCAATTTTTTATGAGATTTAAATATATTTTTTTCTTCACAGACCTAATAGTTATTATGAAGGACTAAAAGTACAAGGTAGAATAGTATCAAAAAATATCTTCTATGTAATTAATTTTTTAGAGAGTTTTGTCTTGGAGCAAAGATCAGAGAGAAGTGATTTCCAGTTTGAAGGTATCACGTAGCTACATACATTTATCGCATTCTAAAACATGCATATTGCTTCATATAAAGGACCCAAACCATTCCCAAGGAAATTGCTCACAAGTGATCATAAAAAACGCCCCTTACCTCCAACCCCCAATCAAGAAAGTAAGTTACATATCAACTACTATAATAGATACAGTAGATAACTGTTTGATTGTTGTGGAGTCTTTGTTTCATTTATTTTATTCTGAAAATAATAATAGTTTTCTTTACCTCTAATGCAACATCAGTTTGTCTCTAAGTGCCCTTCTTTGTTTCAACAGAACCACATCTTGGATCCCCTCCGATACCAAAGCCTCGACTCAAACTAGACACTCATATATCATCACAAAACGGAACCTCTATATCACCTACTAAAACTTGCACTTTTAATGTAGAATCAAATTACCAATTTGCAACAAATACAACCAGTACTCAACAAAACATTCCCCATCAACCTTCTGACTACGAAGTCCCCATTAGTGCTCTATCAAAAAACCCTAGCCCACCAATCACTCAAGGTAGAAATGCAACATCAGCTCCAATTTTAACAAGACCAGGCAATTATGAAATAATACCGCCAATACCGATACCAAGAACCAAAAGGGTAGTTAGAAGAGGTAAATAAAAATAGTTAAATCATGTTTGTGAGGGGTTAAGAACTGTAATAATTATAATTTTAATAATCATTTATAGAGCCTTCACTGAAAAAATCCGAAAGTCTATGTGGATCATTGCCAGATATCAGTAAGTGGATACTGAATACTTATAATAATTACTTTGGTTATAATATTAGACACAGATTATGCTATCCTCGAACCAGTTATGGATTTATCACAAAATGAAGATGAAGACGACACATATGGTCAACTCTTGAAAAGTAAGATATTTTATCAATTCAATTATTTATATTATCTTTGTGTAGTTGGTCCAATAAGAGAGAGACGTTTTAGTGACCCAGAAATTATTCTTTTAAGTCCACACTCTCCTTCTCCTTCTTCTCTTTCAAATGTTATCTTCTTTGATAGTTCTCCCACTGGTAGTGCTAATGAAAGAGAATCCCCCAAATCAAGATGTGAGTTGACATTTCTAACAGTTTATTAGAAATAGTATATTAAGTATAATAATTGTTAAGTTCATATTGTAACCATAGTAACAATAGAGTTGCTGGTCACACCTACAACAGTCAATAATGAAGGCAGCAATTAATTCTTTTAAAAGTTTTTATGTGTTTCTATTAAATGACATGTTTTACAAATAATACATTGTAATTTTAATGTTTTTTCCACACAGACTATGAAAATACGACTATTGTACCATCAATGCCTCGTAAAGAAGAACCATACTGTCGCTTATCATATTATAATTAGTATCTATTATTGTTATTTATAGATGGGTAGCATTCTTTTTCTAATCATTTTTATTTTGAGGTAATAACAGTAATTATAATATCATCTTACCTTTTTTTATTTTTTTCTCACAGTATAACAGTTATGGATATCATATTACATCATGTAGATGTTCTGTATTTGTAGAGGTCTCAAATCCATGTTTTTATTTAACACAATATCTTTCACATCTGATCTGCTTCATTGTCCATACCACTATAATGAAAATTAATAAAATGAAAATTGTGGTGTTGTTCATAGAGTTATGTCCATGGCAACGGGATTAACTATTGTCATGGTTGCATAGCAACCAACCGATATCTATGTTCATTGAATAACAGAAACAAGACACGTGAGCTATCTTCCTTTCATTTCTAGCTCCTTGAGGGTCTAGCTTTTCTAGTAAAGATTCCCTCTGGCTAGTGTTAAAACTATTATAAGGTGTTGATTGATAAGTCATCTGTTACGTACAGTGTCCTGAGATAGAGGAGAGAAAATACGACTGAGTCTTAGTTCGCCATTGTGACAAGTATTCTGTCATGCTAGCTACATCGCAAATATTTCCCGTATCACTACCCAGTCTTCAGCCAAACTCTCTCCCTGACTTTTCTACAGGAGAAGCTGAAGTTACTGTCCACCATCATCGACCAGATGATGAGCTAACGAGTCTGAACTGGCTACAAAATCCTGGTGTTTTAAACACCATGTGTAACGCTCTCACCGGATCTCCTCACCGAGTTAGCGCCATGGGAACTCGATCCATCAGAAGACCAAGATCAGAGTCAGGTAAAGCTTCAGATAAGACTGTTACTGGTGAACAGCTCAGACCACGTAAAGGCTCAGCTAACTCAGCTGAAAAAATGCTTAACGTGGTCTTAAGTGTGAGGAACAAACGCTACAATGGCGAGGATTCTCAAAAGCCACCACTGTCATTTGCCTGTATGATTTTCATGGCTTTGGAGAGCTCCCCAACAAAGACTCTTCCTGTTAAACAAATCTACGAGTGGGTACAATGGAAATTTCCATATTATCGTACTGCTTCACCAGGTTGGAAAAACTCGATACGTCATAACCTCTCATTAAACAAATGCTTCAAAAAAGTAGAGAAATTCTCACGGAGGGTATGTTCATACACAATATCTACTGGACTATAAGTTTATGGTATTATGAAGTTAACATAGATAAACCATTTATATCGATATACATTGCCCAAAGATATTGCCCACTGTGTGTATTCAAGCCATGTATATCATTAATGACAACATCTCAAGAACTATGATCTGTTTATATGAATATTATTAATAATGTTGTGCTCTCTTTCTCTCAGAGTAAATCTGTTGTCACAAAAGGTGGTCTATGGACCGTGGATCCTGCTTATCGCGAAAGTCTTCTCACTGCTCTCAAGCTTAATCCCTACCATCCTTATCACAAGTACTTTACTCCACCTTATTTCCCAAAGTATGTCATTGTGTAATAAGTCAATTATAGTGTGTATTAATATAGTGTTAGTAACTTTTGGTGTTGATATATTCTGAATAGATGTATGCTAACATGAAACACCTCCGAGTTAGCAAGCATTACATTCCTTATATGGAATTAGATGACATGTATTATATGGATCTATAGTCTGTGTCAATAGGTGATATATATAACCTACTAGAGATGTGTTAATTGGACTTGTTTACACAATCATTAGAGTAAATGGATGGATGGATGGATGGATGGACAAATGGATGAATTGATATTGAATAATTCAATTGATGGATGGATGGAGACTGGCACATGAATTGTTTGATGGATAGATGGAGCAAAGCTTTGATAGTATAGAATTTCAATTTGGAATATTCATTTCTTCTCTTAAATCATGAATGTAATTTGGACAAATGTTGACTCTTATCTAAGCTCAAGTTATTCATATGTCACATGTCGTGATTGTACTTCTAAACAAATCAAAAATCAATTGTTAAGTTTTGTTATATTCATGAGTAAGTACTTTCTGATTGTATTCATTTCCTTTGTGATTGTTATACACGTGGTATTACTCTCTCTCTCTCTCTCTCTCTCTCTCTCTCTCTCTCTCTCTCTCTCTCTCTCTCTCTCTCTCTCTCTCTCTCTCTCTCTCTCTCTCTCTCTCTCTCTCTCTCTCTCTCTCTCTCTCTCTCTCTCTCTCTCTCTCTCTCTCTCTCTCTCTCTCTCTCTCTCTCTCTCTCTCACTACAGGAGTATGATTGGTAAGTCTACTTGTTTTCCTTGTTGCTATGGTAATAGACGTGTTCAATTATTGTTTATTCAATACCAGTTGTAATGTTATTACTATCACACACCAACTAGCCAATCAGATTACAACCTACTAAGTGAACCCATACTTACATTTGCATGGCTTGCTTTAGTTATGTAACTTGCGCAACAGTTTATAACATTGACTGAAACTCAATATTCTAAACCTAACATCTTCTATTTACTTGGGTTTCAAGTGACCCTCTTCAAAACTTAACTATCCATAAAATTATTTTATAATAGACCTATTTTGTTAGTCTGTAACCTGTAGACCTTGAACACTTAGATTGCTTCGTTTATTTGTCTCTTTATGTTTGACAAACTCTACTGATAGCCAGTATAAATATTATACACTATACTTTAGTAGTACATGTCATATAAACGTATAAAGGATATGTCGTAATTGTCTCTTCTTGTAGCTGCTCTGAGGGAAGAACTTGAGCTTGCTGTGTCGGATAAAGGTCTTGATGCTGCCGAACGTGATGCAGCATTATCTATCTGTCTTATCAGTGGTGCAGAGAATGGTGGGGTAAACCCTGTAATTATCAAAGCTATTCATCACGACCATTGCTATACTCAGTTGCCCACTCCTCCATCCACACCTACCTCATCAAGGTAAACAGGAAAAGTGCCTTAGGTAATGGTAATGTAATGTGAGTACACCTTTAATGGTAATGTAATTAAAATGGTAAGTAAATCTGTAGTAAAGAGTAGAGTATTGTGTATTTAGTGGTCATTAAATTGATTGTAGTACATTGTTCACAGTCTATGACTTACATTGTAGGAGTGGGTTAAATCTGGAAGAGGTTTTGGCTGCTGCAGAAATGATCCTTGGAGGGACTGAGGAGGTCAGAGAGAGCAGGAGAGGGAGAAGAAAGACAAAACGGATGACAGCTAGTAGACTGACTAAACAAAGTAGAAGACAGAGTAAGAGAAAAAAGATCGTTGAAGAAGAAGATGATGATATGAAAGGTTTGTGTGTTTGTGTGTGTGTGTGTGGTTGTATTGGAATTATCTTATCATTAGTTGATGATGATTGTAATACTGATGATGTAAGCGAAGACAGCGAGGAAGATGAAGATGAAACAGAAAGTACCGATGCTGACTGTTCTTTGGCAGATAGCGGATACTGTGACAATAGTTCACCACCTCTCTCTCATGAATCCAGGTGTGTGTGTGTGTGTGTGTGTGTGTGTGTGTGTGTGTGTGTGTGTGTACATAGCATTTTTAATTTATTTAATGTGTTATAGGTCGTCTAGTTTAGATGATTTACGAGGTGCAGATGCTCTTCTTTGCCTTGCTAACAACAGTTGTCCCTCCTCCGAGAGAGCCACACCCCCTGGGGAAGAGATCCCAGAAGACGTTTGTGTTTAGCTACCCCTCATTGAGAGAGTCAAGGTTTGGTTCTTACATTTTGTGTTGGAAAAAAATAATCAAAGCTGTTTTTTGTATTAAAGTTTTTCATGTGTGTTATATTGATTTATTGTTTTATTATAAACCCATTTTTGTAAGTTTATATACATTTTTCTTTCCTTTTTTTCTAAATCATGTCTTATTATAATAATTCATTGGTCATACCCCATCGTTATTTTCTTATTAACTAGTTTTTAAAACTGGTTTGCACTACTTTTTGAATCAATTTTGCTCACCTTTTGTCATCAATCAAATCTTTTTTGTATTATAAAGATTATTATCTACTTTTTGGGTGTGTTTATTTAAAATTGTACTTGTGTGCTCTTGAAAACAAGTTTTAATAATTATTATACACGTTATTGTTGTATAGTATACGGAAAAGTTAATTCATTCTCTATCATGTTTGTGTACAAATTTCAGAACGTTTCCGTATATCTCCGCATAACTGATTACCCATATGGCAATGGAGAGTGTTTTGGAGAGAGCCAGACGATTAGCAGAAGACTATTGTAGCAAACTACTTCCTGATAGTGCTGTCTTTTGGGCCGAGAAAGCCATCTTGCTCTCAGGAGGCGAAGTGGATGACGTCATTCTATATTGTCAATCTCTTTATGCCAGTGGCCAATACAAAAGAGCAGCACATTACTTACAGAATTCTACCTTACTCAGTCAATCTTCTGCATTGAGGTATCTGGCAGCTAGATGCTTAGCTGCCTGTAAAGCATGGGAAGAGGTGATTGGATTGTTGCAGTCAAATCCAATGGAGGAGATGTGTGTAGAAATAGGAGAGGACGAAAAGGAGGACATCCCTTCAAAACGACTTGGTAACGTGACAGCACCTACTCATGTCTTATTGGGTAAAGCATATGAATTTACTGGCAACACACAAGAAGCAATAATTTGCTACAAAGATGCCATACTTGAGGACATATATTGCGTAGAGGCTTTAGAACGTTTATACTCAATGCATGCTCTACCAGCTGATGATGAGCAATCTCTTATGAGTAATCTTCCCACGAAACAGTGTAGTATAGAGGAAGAAATGGTCTTGAAATATTTATACCAATCCAAACTTCATCATCATGATAAAGTTGCTTCTTTACCACAGTTCTGTCAAACTTTAGCAAATAGCATTGATGTTCAATGTAACATTGTCACTAACTTTCTACAACATATGAACATTGAGAAATGCTCAAATCAAACAGCAGCCATTCTACAAAAAGACCCTTATCACATGCCTACTCTACTTGTCTGCATTGCCTGTTGTGTTATTAACAAATCAACTAAAAAGTTGTACGCTCTTGGTCACGATTTAGTCAAACACTTTCCTGAATTGCCTCTAGCATGGTATGCCGTAAGCTCCTATTATTATGCAGCTGGAAAACAAGCCCAAACAAGACGATATCTTGCAAAGGCCATCAATTTAGATCCTCACTTTGCACCAGCTCATGTAGCATTTGGTCTGTCCTTTGCATCTGAAGGTGAACATGACCAAGCTATTGCAGCCTTTAGCCATGCTGCACGATACATGCGTGCTTCATACATACCACTGATGTACTTAGGAAAGGAGTATTTTGTGACAGGGAATCTTCCAATTGCAACTTCTTTCTTCAAAAATGCTCTTACACTTGCTCCCAATAACCCAGCTCTGTTTCAAGAAATCGGTTTAGTCCTTGCCTCCACTGAAAACCATGTCAAAGCTGAGAAATATTTCACTCGGGCTATTTTTCACTTGCAAAAGTTTGATCCCCATGTCACCCTTCCTACATGGGAACCTGTCTATAACAACTTGGGTCACGTGCTTAGAAAACAAAACAAATTTACTGAAGCTCTTGATGCCCATATGAAAGCTCTCCAACTTATTCCCAACGAACCAAGTACTTTATCTGCTATTGGATTTGTGTATCTTCTTATGGAGGACTATACCAATGTTGTACAATATTGTAATCAAAGTTTACGTCTAAGAAGAGAAGACCGATTTACTATAGAAATTCTTCAAATTGCTGTCAATGAACTTGCTACTGTACCTCTCAAATTTGTTCCATTTTCGGATCTCACCTTTGCCTATGATATATACTCTAAAGATCAGCCTAATAATACCAGTGATTTGTTATCTGGATCAAGTCCATCATCATCTGCAATGCAAACTGACTGACCAATACATTAAGTATTTAAAATGAGCTGTGTATTACAATTTTTGGAATGAAATTATATGAACCTGTTGTTAAATGTTATAGCCAATATAAAAACATTCAATAGTTATGTCAATGGTACAGTTGTGTTGTCAAGTGAGTTCAAGTTATACTCCAGTGATTCTTTAAGTAATGGGCAGCCAACATAAGCTCCATTTTCAATAGCATAGTCCAGAAGTTGAGACCAGTAAGGATCCTACAGATAAAATACTATCATAAAAATGTCTCTGCTTATGAGGATATTAATGTCTATTGTTAATACCTGATTTAATAAATTTGGATTACCAACCACCACAAGCAATGCTTGCGCTCTACTAATAGAAACATTAAACCTCTTAGGGTTACTTAAGAACCCAAGATTATGTTGTAGATCAAAGTCCACCAGATCTTGACTGGATCGTACCTAAAAATGGACTTATTAAATAACATGAATACAATTGAAGTCATACAGTAGACATGATAATAGCTTGTTTCTCTTGTCCTTGGAATTCTTCTACAGACCCAACCTAAATATAATATGATAGTTCATTTCACTTAAATATTTGACTACCTTTATATCTTCCAGTCCTGTTCTTTGAAGGAGAAGTCGTATCTTTTCAACTTGTTTACGATACGGAGTAATAATACCTATATCATTAGTTGTCACTAGAGGACATCCACTTAATATACTTTGAGCATATTTAACAACCTGTGTGATTATAATGTGAGATATCAGAATAAAAAGAAACCATCTACTTGAACGGCTTCTACTGGATTGAACCAAGAAGGACTGTTACCTTCTCTAATATCTTCACCCTGAAATAAAATTAGAGATAACCCCATCATTATAACAATTAATGAGATTATAATGTTATTGGGTTGCGTATATCCTACCAGTAGTCCGTGGAATAGTAATGGAAATCCAGGAGTGGTGAGCCCTTCCCAGTTGACTAAAGAATGAGTGAGAGATGTTTCAGCAGCTGGCTTTAATTCATTGTGATAGAATATTCTAGAATAAAGGCTCAACAATGATTCATGAGAACGATAATTTACAATCAATTTGGTGACCTATTTCAAAAGAATAGTAAATTTAAACTTTTTAGTGTCTTGCTTTTACTGACCACCAGTGGATCATAGGAGCCATGATCTTTGAATTTTGTCTCGTCTCTTTGATAAGCAGGACGGTTCATTAATCTCTCTAACAGAGACACCCCCAGTCCATGTGAGATGGCAAGACGAGATTGTAGAACAGGACCAAGTTGGTATGGATCTCCAGCTAAAACAGGCTACAAAAACCAGTCAAACCAGGTACAAATTCAACTACATCCTTACTTGTCTATTTGTCCCTACTAGTAAACCAAGTGGTACTAGACACTCTGGTTCTGTAGCTTGTCCTGCCTCATCAACAAAGACATGAGTAAAGTGTCCCACGGGGAGAGCCAGACTATAGAGTATACCAGCTGTGACACAAGTAGAGACAATAATTCTAGAAGAAGGATTGACTGTTAATCTTATCAAATTTCTCTAACCTATGTCTTGCTGCCATGTCGACATTATCAGTATCCATACAGTGAGGAAGAAGAACTGGTGAGACTGGAGTAACACGTTGGAGAGCATTTAGCCTCACTAGAATACCAGACTCCAAGCGACCATTGATCAACACGTGCTCTGCCTGCAAGATTAGGTTAATATTACATCGACCATATACATGTACATGTATATCTACATCATGCACACTTCAAATAGATCACATGCAAATCACATGGAGGTCACATGATATCCTCACTATGAGATCAGTTGCACTGTTAGAAGGCGCACAAGCTAATATTCGACAACTTCCTTCACTCAATTTGTACACCTGTAATATTGCCTCTACTAATGTCACCGTCTTCCCAGTACCAGGAGGTCCAAATACCACATAGGGAGCAGGTCGTCCTTGGGCTCCAAGTATCCTAGCAACAGCAGCTTTTTGGCGCTCATTAAGTTGGGGGTTAAAGAAAGATAAGGGAGGGATACAAAAAAGAGGAGGAACAGCCGAAGGTGAAGTAGGAAAAAGAGCTGGAATATTGCTAAGTTAGCTCAAATAGTTTCATTGTTCTACTTACCTTTGTGCCCTAGTTGTGGTACTAGTTCAACAGACTGATGCATCCTTCTTATTGGGGTCCTATATATCAGTATATTATTAGTAATTTAGTATTAATTATTAGCAATCTACAGTAATCTTACCAGTATATTACCTGTTAAAGGTGAACATTATATCATAATCTTCATTTTGAAAATGATCATGAAAACTCTCTGAAAACTGCATCAAAATTTCATTACCATGAACCTAAGAACAAGTACAGTATTAATGAACTACATTATAATAAATTATCTACTTACCTCATGAATAAAACCTTCAAAATGTTCAGATCTTTCATCTCCATCTAAACAGACACACCTAACATTGTACATTTCATGTTTGGGCTAACCAGGTTCACATACAATCACTCTATCACCAACAAGGAGAGAGGGACGACCCTCAGCAAGTCCAGGCACTCCCAAAGCCAGGTAAGGACCCCATGGGTACATAGAGGCCTAATTGTAATTCAAAAAGACATTTATTTTTTTACAATTTTCTACCTTTTTAATATCAAATTCTCGTATATTTAATTCCAATTGAAGTTCTTCACAGTACAATAGTGTTGAGAAATATTCCTGATAATTATCCCAGGAGAGTGGTTCCAAAAGTTGAGGATGAACAAATGTTATGTCTTCTTGAAGATCCATACACTCACGTATATCATCAGGTACTGGATACTGCTTGAGTCTGTGAGGCAAACGATGCATTCGTTTCCTATAAACAACAATAAGTAAAACCACACTTTAAAAATAAAAAAGAAAAACAATAAAATTAAAAAGAAAACAAGAAAATAATTTGATCTATCTGTTACAGTACATAATCAATTCAAGTTCAATATATAGCTATTAATTATCAATCAATGTACTAACAATTTTGCTACTACAGACTACAGTACATTATCTTAATGGCCTCTATTACTAGATTATACCTCATTGGACGTTGACCAGGTACAGAACAAGCTTTAAGTCGCTCCTGATATCTCAAACCCAGTCCAGTTTTCCTCTGAGATGGAGGCTAAGAAAAGAGACATTGAACCAAGTAACATTGGATGCTTACTATGTAAGGTTTTGAGGGCTCCAGTAGATACATATTTTTATCAATGATCCTAGCACGTACAGTTACATTAATTCTAAATTCACCAAATTTGAATACAATAGCTGATGCAAGTCGACCCAATACTCTGTAAATATAAACAGTTATTGACAGTGACAAATAAGGAGGTTATTACTTTGGTGTTAGTTCTACAGATACTTCAAGTACTGATCCTGGTCGTAACAACATAGAATCGTCACTTTCTTGTTTGTCTATTTCATGTCCATCATTATTCATGCCCCAGTCATTATTATGTTTAATTTCATTAATTTTCAACTGATCTTTAAGTGACACAGGCGCACAAAAGAGAAGGGTGTGGTCACTATCACTTCCATTACTAAAATACAATTTAATGACATAATTCAATATATCCCCATCCTCCTAAATGACTTACACAACAGTGAAAGTGGTAGTTCTTTTCTTTCCTAATTCTACCTCTCCAAAATCTCCTTGACCATTGATCATGACACCAAATTTCTCATGTTTTGTGTCCAAAGAAAAAGGTTGTACTTCTAACAAACTTGACAGAAATAAGTACATCATTAGCTATTATAATATATACCTCTGAGTTTGTGGAATTTGAAGGTTGCTAGGCAACACTTTTAAAGCTCTCCATCCCATGTTGTGATGTTTACACTCAACACAGTCCACTGTAACTGTATCCCCTTCCCGTGGGGTGTACCCACCCTGACACACCCCCAAAGTAAACCCAATATCCCCTTCGATAGTACCATGACGACCTAGCAAATTAAATTAAGATTATGAATAATTCATAAGCTTGATTTACCTGTGAACCATTCAATACAGCCAGTGACTGTTTTTTGTCTTAGAGGTTTCACTTCAGTCACAGATACCTCCCCATCTTGTTTCAATAATTTCAACATGACCCAGTCCCCTTGTCGAGGGTAATAACTTCCATTGACTGAGTTTCGATGAAAGACTATTTCATCTTCTCCACAGAAGACAATACAACTAGTCCGTCCTTCATCAGTAATATAACCTACAACATTATGAGTATTTGTATGTTCCTCTGGTTGCCATTGATTTATGAGTTGAACCTGTTATTAGAAAGATATTATAAACCTGTTTCAATACTCCATTATTAACTATTTTAAAACAATTAATAGTGACATTACAAAGTAAATAGTAGGAATTAATATAAAGCAGTAAATATATATAGTCATTGTTTAATTGATTTTAATACAGTGACACTCACTTTGGTTGCTCTCCATCCTGCTAAAGCATGTTGTCTTGTTGCTTGTACATGGACGCTAACACCAACCTAGTATAGTCCAGAATATACATGTATGTACATGTGCAGTGATTACTTGTGGTTTTATTCCTCCAATTACCACTGAGAGGTCAAAGTACACCGAGTGATCAATCATACCTGATGATGTGACTCTGTCATATTGTGTTACACGACCTGTGAATTGAGTGGTCTCTTCTTCTCTTCTCGTATTCTCATCTTTTATGGAGCTTTGATCTCTCTCCTGATGACTGGAGCCCCAAACAGACTCCTTCACTTTGTTGTAAAGAAATCCAAGCATGTCTTACTCAGACCACGTGGGTGCCACATGGGTGTGGCCACTAAAAATTTTTTGAGTGAAAACTGAGCTATATATACAAGAAGAGAATGACTAATCCTAAAATTTGTATTGAAATGCTCTAAAATTTGTAAGAAATGTGATGCAGGATAAAGAGAAGGTTCTGTATCATAATTTAATTAGTTCTGAGCTATCTTAATGGAAGTTTGTAGTCTTTAATTGTAGTAAATTGTTATTAAAAGTTGTTGTTTTTTAAATCAAAAAATCAATTAAATACAAATAATAAAGAATACTTATTGTGTTACAGTTGAAGGTGGCATGGTTGACACACCTTTGGTGGTTCTATTGAACTGATACTTATCAGATGCTAATAATAACATTACCTTACTTATAGTTTGTCTGCACTTCACCTTATACCCTTTATTTGGTGTAAGAGATATGACATTCAAAATAGACTATTCCAAAACTTCTTTGAAAAGTACACACTCAGATTACTATCAACAAGAGAAATGTTTCCCCATCAAACAAGAAAGGAGGCTATCTAGCTATATATGATATGTGGTAAGACTATAAAAGAGATACAAAGATTAGCTGGTAGTCAACAGTTATATTATCAAGAACTAAACTGCCATGAAATATAACACAACAATCCTCTTCTTGTGTGTACAGCTATTCTACTCCACTCTCATTGAAGCTAGCTGTGCTAATGTCTTCTATCGTAGTGATGCTGTGAGAGCTAAACCAGGTATGACATCAATATTGTAATAATTAACACTGTTATCTTGTTCTCATTATAGTATCTCCTGTAGCTCGTGATTGTAGAGAATGGCTTGAAGCTGGTGTTATTAACAGTGGTGTATATCCTATTAATCCTGATGGAACAACTCCTTTTCAGGTACTTCTTATTCTATGAGCTTTTATTAAATATATTTCTCAGGTCTTTTGTGATATGGAGACTGATGATGGTGGATGGACTGTTTTTCAATGGAGAATGGATGGCTCTGTTGATTTTTATCGTGGCTGGAATGATTATGAAGAAGGTTTTGGAAGCCTTCAGTTTGAGTTTTGGCTTGGTTTGAGCAAACTTCATCGTATCACACAACTTGATGTAGCTAAACACAGTCAAAGTTCAGACAAAACTCCTCATAATATACTTCGAGTTGATTTAGAGAGCTTTGATGGAGAAAATGCTTTTGCTAAATACTCATCTTTTGGCATTGGAAGTAGTGCTTTAAATTATACTCTAACAGTTTTTGGTTATTTAGGTAATGCTACAGATGGAATGGCTGAACATAATGGAATGAAGTTCTCAACCAAAGACAGCAATAATGACAAAGATGGTAGTAACTGTGCTGTAAATTATAAAGGTGCTTGGTGGTTTAATAAATGTTATCATTCTCATCTTAATGGTCTTTATCTCAATGGACCATCTGATCCTAATTACATAGGAATTGAATGGTCAAGTTGGAAAAATAAGATCTCTCTCAAGTCAGCCAAAATGATGATTCGTCGCAAATAAAGAACAAAAAATGTGTTCAATTTTTCTTACAAAAATAAATTTTATAATGAAAACACAATTAATATCTAAACACTGTAGTTGCCTTTTATTGATATATACCAACCTATAGAACATTATAGTTAAATCTTATAACAGAAAACAAGTGTCAGCTAGTTCCTCTATTGTATATTGTAAACAATACATCAATAATACATAAAGGAAACCTATATATTACTTATTATATATTATGTAATATAGTATGTGTATAAATTTTCTTATTTCTTAAAGTCCAATCCAATAATTATATATATAGTCTCTCATTTCTTAAGAAACTACATATTTTTTATTTAAAAATGAATAGAACTCTGAAATCATAAAACATTACCAGAAACTGTTTGTTTTTTACAAACAGATATTGTGATTATAGAGACTTGACATTGTTACTGATTAAACACACAGCACAGACAATATTGATTTTACATACAATAAACAAGTCATACCAGATATGCGTAATAGATGTCTCTAATATATTGCAATAATGTCACTTATGATATTAAGATATTAATTTTATTTTATTTATATTATTATACATATGATGTTAAGGCTTAAGATATTAAGATATAGTCTGTCATCATGACTAATATATTGAGCAAGGCTTGAATGTTTTATGTAAAAAGGTTTCGTTTGACATCTGTTAGATACCTCTAATATATTGCAATAATGATACTTATAAATGGATACTTGGTAAACATAATAAATTAGTGAGTTTGACTGTTAACATCTATATTCATTATTCCAAGAATTATTTGAGGACACAATGTATATATATTACTATGTGTATTAATTGTTAATATGGTGAGTACAAACAAGTATAGAGTTACTGAGTCAGCACTTTTAATGTTTAATTGTTAATATCACTATTTAATTTGGTTACTACTGTACACCAAAAACATTTCATTACCTGCATTCTTAATATGATATAAAGATAAGAGTTAGAAGCTAGACACTCATAGTTAGTGAGTTAGTCGTATTTACTGCTGTGTATCTCTTGTCCCTTGTTTATCTGTCAACTAAAGCTGGAGATGTCAAAATGCATGTAAGTCAAACACTATTGTATTACTGGTATGCATATAATGTATCTATTAAATAGTTTAATATATTTTATATAATTTCAGTGACATTACTGATTGCTCTCTCTTCTCTCTCTCTCTCTCTCTCTCTCTCTCTCTCTCTCTCTCTCTCTCTCTCTCTCTCTCTCTCTCTCTCTCTCTCTCTCTCATTCACTCTCTCTCTCTCTAGTGACTTAAAATTCTAACTATTTCTCAAGTACACACCTGATAATACTTATCCATGCTTACTATTAACCATACCCAAATGAAGGTGTTAAAGTATTAATAGACAATATTAATATATTGATCAACACTTGACAGGTATGTAGCTTTATGTAAAAATATTTCGTTTGACATCTGTTTAGTTAAAAACAAAAGAAATTTTATGAATGCTAGGCCTATATCCAAGGGCTATCACTATGGAATTTATAACAGAGCATTTCTACATATCATGTACATGTCCTTTCCAAGAAATGATTTTGTTTAAGCAAATTCCATAGTAATTAGTAGACAGTATAAATGTTGTCAACATTTGTACAATATACTATTAGGTAGACAAGTGAGATGAACAAGTTAAAACAATCAATCTATTTTAACAGTGTGAGTCTCTGTCTCTTGTCTCTACTTTATCTGTCAACTAAAGCTGGAGATGTTGAAATGTAAGTCAAATACTAATGCTGATATAATACTGATAACTCTCTCTCTCTCTCTCTCTCTCTCTCTCTAGCAACTTAGAATTCTCACTAGTTCTTCAGTATACAGAACCACCTAATAATTGTTATCAATTGGATGCACCAAATGAAGGTGTTCTCATTAAAGCATTAATAGACAATACTACAGTTGTTCCACTTCATTTCTATTACATTCATGGAACAGAAGATAAATCTAAACCAGTATTTATTCCCACAGTAACCTTCATTAACTCATCATTTCTTAATTTAACATATAATGATACTGCATATAATACTACTACATATGCTACATATACTACATATACTGTCCCATTTACTGCCTCATCAGCTGTTGGACCATATCTTTATAACATTAACATTAACAATAATCTACTGTTAAATCAAACAGTACGTTTTGCATGGAATCAGACATACAGAACAAAACAGACTAATTGTGATGTGTGGGCATTAGACAACATCAGTATATCTCTACAACACAATGGATGTTATCGACACATTTATCAACAAGACTTTGATAATGGGAAACTCTCTGATTGGGATCTTGTTAACTCAACTATCTCATTTAACTCTAGTCAATGTGATAGTTCAAATGGTTGTCTTTATTTTACTGGTGGTCCTAACTATCAAACAATAGCAAGTCGTCAAGCAACATCCCCAATGTTAGATCTTCAAGTTATTACACCTGTTACTCTACCATCTTCACCTACTACTTATAAAGAGAATATATGTAATAATGATGACAATATAATGTAAGTAATGTCTTTATATATCAATAAATACAATATATTTCTTTCTTCTCAGAATTATAAGTTTCTTACTTCAATTAACTCAATTCATTGGACCTGGTCCATGTACTGATAACTCACCTAATGTTATCCTTCTCTCTCTACATACTGAAGATACCTCATCACCTTTGGCATATTTTGTACCAGTGGGTAACAAATACTGGCCTTATTTTAATGGGTGTAGTTTATATAATGTTCCAATATACTCTCCTAGTAATACTGAGAATACATTAATTACAACATGTCTTAATAATAATATGAGTCAATTCTCATTGAGTTGGATACAAGAGAACTATACTATTAATAAAGATATCTGGAGTCTTAGTCAAGTGAATATAACATTGAAACAATATGAGTTATGTTATAAGAATGAGTGAGTAATATCTCTTTATATTATGTTATAATATCTCTTTGTAGATCTTGGAGTCTTTATAATGGTAATATATCCCAATCATTATGTACTAATAAGAGTACATTGATGTTTGATAATGGAAATGGGTCATCACCACGTAGTGCTAATCTTTCTCTCTCCTATCATTGTGAAATCTCATCAACTACTGTAGCAACCTGTAATATTGAACCCTCAGTAACCAGTATGACTAGTACAAACATTATATCTACATCATCTCCAAGTCCTATAACTTGTTCTACTGATGGTATATGGCCAGAGACACTACCAGGTCATAATGTCACTGGTTTTTACTGTTATAAAGGAACTGTTAATGGTAAATGATAACTTCTCTTCTCCTTACATTATAATCCTCTCTAACAGGTACCAGACTATGTAAACAAGATGGAAACTGGGATGATAATATTTATTGTTTTACTAGTGAACAATTTAATACTGTATTATCAAAAGTATAGCACTAATATAATTTATAATATCATCTCTCACTCTATTACATACACAGATCAATAGTTCTTCTATAACAGCTTTGAGAATATTAAGTGAAAATAATGAAGATATAACAGTTGATGAAACCATTTTCTTATTGTCTACTATTGTTAATAACCAGTTAATCCAGTCACCAGAACCTGTTTCTATTAATTTCACTAAGGTATCTATAGTCATAATACTGTATGATATATTATATTATTACAGTATTTTAATAATGTGATCATTCATTTATTAACAAATGAGACTATTCCTGATGACAAGGTAAGGTCTATTGTTTACATAGCACCAATTACATGACTCATGATTACATCATTAACAATTATATTACTAATTACAGGATAAGAGACGCTCTATTGGTAGTCAACTCCTCCTAACATTAGATCTATTTGCACTATATCTCTATAATACTACAGGACTACAGATGATAGGAGATACTATTGGTAGGTATATATATATATTAGTTGTATACTCTATGTCTCTCTTGTATATATAGCATTTACTGTTAAAGAGATTACAAGTATAACTGGTCCAATTCAAGCAATATCTGTTAATAATAATTCTATTACATTACCTCCTGATATATTTGATAATCTACCAGTTAAAATAGCTTCATTTTACTACCAAAATTTATCAAGATGGTTACCTCCTGATCATTCTAACCAATCTATCATATCTCCAGTTCTCTCTTCTACTAATTGTACAGACTGTTCTATAACAGATCTGACTACACCAGTTAACATCTTGTTTAACTTGTCTAGTCAACATGTATAACAAGACATACTCAGTTATCATAGCAACCATATCTCTTTTCCCTCTACACAGATATCAAGTAGCGATAATTTATCATGTGTATATTGGAAGTTTGAATTGTACATAATCCTATCAGTAATATATTGAGTGTATTATATCTCCTATTAGATCTGATATAAGATTACCAAGTGGTGAGTGGAACAGTAATGGGTGTGGTCTTATTAGTCAAGAGGGTTCAACAGTAAGATGTCAATGTGATCATCTAACACACTTTGCTATTCTACTTAGTCCAGGAGTACCAGTATGTCTGTCTGTATGTCTGTATATATAACTGTCCATTTTATAGATTAGTAAGAAAGATCATAAAATCCTTCAAACTATAGGAGTTGTGTTATTACCTATCTCTCTGATATGTATGTTACTGACAATATTGACCTATCTTTGTATGAGGTAAGATACACACACACACATATATCAGTGATAGTATATCTGTCCATAGATCACTGTGGAATATGGGAAACTATATTCATGTTATGTTATGTAGTAATTTATTGATAGCACAACTTCTATTTGTAGTGGGTATTGAACAAACCAAGTATTGGGTATGTGATCATGTGACTGTCATGTGATTATTATTATTGTGTATGATTTAGTATGTGTGTTCATCAATAGCTGTAGTACTACAGTACATGTTTCTAGTGACATTTATGTGGATGTTAATGGAGGGTGTGGTCTTATACATTGTTTTGGTTAAGGTCTTTGTCACACATCCTAAACGCTACATAATAAGTTTTACACTACTGAGTTATGGTTTGTTAATTCTATTCATTGATGTATTAATTATTATGAGTATTATTAGGTATTCCTGGAGTATATATGTTGATTATAGTACCCATTGGGTATCTTGTTGGTACTGATGAAAACCACACCCACTACTTGTTATACGAGAATGAAAAATTGGTTGCGTGAGTAATAAAGCTGTAAAATCTTAATGATAATATTTATTAATTTATAGATGTTGGCTAAATTATGAGAGTGGATTTATATGGACATTTATTATACCAGTTATCATAATACTTCTAGTAATTTTAATGGATGAATGGATTGATAATAATGTCATGACACTTTTCAGATCAATATTGGGTTCTTCATCATGTCTATTGTTATAATGAGAAGACATCAAAAACGTCAACTACATAAAGATCAAGCTACTAATGTCAAGTATGATGGACTTATAGTGTTAATTATCATTTTTTTTCTGCAGACAAATGATAAAAGCTTCTATATCACTTACTATAGTGATGGGTATAGGATGGCTAGCTAATGTTCTTTTCTTTAGTGACAAATTACTGTTCATTGCATATATAATAACAGTCTTTATTGCTGGTCAAGGTATTATTATCTTCATACTTTATGTCCCTCTATCTATATCTGTAAGTCTGAGTATCATTACTAGTGGGTATAAATGTCACACATACATACACATACAGGTAAGAAAGGCATACTCAAAATGGTGGTATGATAAAAAGAGAAAATCTCAGTTATTCAATAAAATGTATTTCACTAATCCAACTTCATTACAGACATCAGTGAGTTACAATAATGACGTTATCATGACATCTTGTTTCCTTACAGAGTAATGTTAATTACTTCCTTACAGAGTAATGTTAATTAATGGGATTATCATATTCCAATGAAGGAACTGAGATTGTATCTTAGTTTTAAATTACTAACAGTCAATAAATCATGACATTAATAATATTAAAATGTAGTGATGTACTGTGGTTAGTTAGTTAATTGATTATGTTGTTGTCATAGTAACATATGTTGTTATTATCAGTCTCATAACTTAATCTTATAAGAAATATAAATTGAAAGTTGTTCAGTTATAATGTCTCAGTAAATAACTTGATAGGGATATTATGTACTAATAAGAGTACATTGATGTTTGATAATGGAAATGGGTCATCACCACGTAGTGCTAATCTTTCTCTCTCAATTTGTGTTTGGCTAAGGAATCTGTCAAGAACTACGTTTTATTACTGCACATACACTATATGGTTACCATTACATCATAAAACATTTCATTATCTATATTTTCAATCCAATTATATGATGTAATGATAATAAACTAGATATTAACAATTAGTGAGTTAGTCATATTTAATGCTGTGTGCCTCTGTCTCTCTTGTAAATCAAATACTATTATATTACATATAATGTATCTATTAAATAGTTTAATATATTTTATATAATTACAGTGACATTACTGATTGTTCTCTTTCTCTCTTTCTCTTTCTCTCTCTCTCTCTCTCTCATTCGCTCTCTCTCTTTCTCTCTCTAGTGACCTAAAATTCTCACTATTTCTCAAATACACACCTGATAATACTTATCCTTGCTTACTATTAACTCTACCAAATGAAGGTGTTAAGGTATTAATAGACAATACTAATATATTGATCAACACTTGACAGGTATGTAGCTTTATTTTAAAATATTTCGTTTGACATTTGTTTATTTAAACAAAAGAAATTTCATGAATGCTAGTCCTGTGTGCAAAGACTATCACTATAGAATTTATAACAGGACATTCTTACATATCATATACACATCCTTTCTAAGAAGTCATTTGTTTAAGCAAATTCCATAGTAATTAGTAAACAGTATAAATGTTGTCAACATTTGTACAATATATATTTAGTAGACAAGTAACCAGTATGACCAGTATAACCAGTACTGATGTTATATCTACATCATCTCCAAGTCCTATAACTTGTTCTACTGATGGTACATGACCAGAGACACTACCAGGTCATAATGCAATTACAATATACTAATTATATAATACCCCATAATAATACATTACAGTACATCATAGTATATTGACATAATGTCACTATAATATGATGTGGTATACAATAATCCTAAATATTCATACTTTATCATCACTATTACAACATAGCATATACGTTACTTACAGTGGCTAGTTATAATGGCAGCTCTTTTCTTTTTGTTAGTGTTACCAACTCCTAGTATAGGACAGGGATCCTCTCACTGTATGACTGACTGTAACATGGGACAACATGGACCCTCTCTTTATAAACAATACTGCTGTATATCAAGTAACAAGGGAAAGAGATTTCATTTGAAAGATAATGGTCTAACTAGGTTTATCCTCTGTCCATCTACAAGACCTAGTTCTTGTTCATAACTTAATACTTTTTTAACAACTCACATTATGTTAACAAAATGTTTTCTTAACAAATCATCATCACAAAATGTGACATTACTTATTGCTGTAACCAATAATAAATAGTAAATTGATTTCATACATTTTCTTTAACTAAATTATTACAGAACAGATGTTTTAATGGAAATTGAAATTAAATTAATTACAAAATTCATTACAAATTTTTGAAATAATTGTAATTGTAATATATTTTTAAATATAATGGTAATTGAACTCTTTGTCAAATGAATCAATTAAATGCAATAATTACCTCAATTACTTAAAGTTATAATAAAACTATCTGGATACTTAGGGTAGTCATTAAATTCATTTAACTGTCAACTATAACATTTTATATGTACACATGTATATGGCCAGAACATTGAAGTTTAGTAACATTGTACTTGGCTAAGGTCCAGCCAAGAACTATATTTATTGCTTTATGTATACAATTTAGCCAAGAGTAACTGGAACTATAACACTATATATTCACGTGTATATTGCCCAGAATTTCTTAGAACATTGGAGATTGACAATGTTGTATTTGGCTGAGAGCCTGCCAAGAGCTACATTTTATTGCTTCACATACACTATTTAGATAAGAGTAACTGGAACTATAGCACTATATATTCACGTGTATATTGCCCAGAATTTCTTAGAACACTGGACTTTATATTTGGCTGAGGGCCTGCCAAGAGCTACATTTTATTGCTTCACATACACTATTTAGATAAGAGTAACTGGAACTATAGCACTATATATTCATGTGTATATTGTCCAGAATTTCTTAGAACACTGGACTTTATATTTGGCTGAGGGCCTGCCAAGAGCTACATTTTATTGCTTCACATACACTATTTAGATAAGATTAAGTGCAACTATAGCACTATATATTCACATGTATATTGCCCAGAATTTCTTAGAACATTGGAGTTTAACAATTTTGTACTTGGCTAAGGGGCCAGCCATTAACTATGTTTTATTATTGGACATTATCATTACATCCTAAAACATTTATCTCCATTCTCAATCTAATTATGTGATATAAAATATTAGTTAGAAGCTAGATATTCATAGTTAGTGAGTTAGTCGTGTTTAATGTTGTATCTCTGTCTCGTGTGTCTTCTTTATGTGTCAACTGGAGATGTTAAAATGTAAGTCATATACTAGTGCTGATATAATACTAATAACTCTCTCTCTCTCTCTCTCTATCTAGTGACTTAAAATTCACACTAGTTATCAAGTATACAGCAGATGCACCTCTTGAATCATGTTCATCATTAACTGTACCAAATGAAGGTGTTCTCATTAAAGCATTAATAGACAATACTACAGTTGTTTCGCTTCATTTCTATTACGTAAATGGAACAGCACCTAAACCAAATCATATTCCCACAATGACCTTCATTAATTCATCATTCCTTAATTTAACATATAATGATACTGCATATAATACTACTATATATGCAGAGCAAGATGTGATAATTGTGATGTGTGGGTGTTAGACAACATCAGTATATCTCTACAACACAATGGATGTTATCGACACATATATCAACAAGATTTTAATTATGGGGATATCCCAGGTTGGGATCTTGTTAACACAACTATCTCATTTAACTCTATTTGATGTGATAGTTTAAATGGTTGTCTTTACTTTATTAGTAGTCCTAGCTATAATGGAGTAAAAAATCATCAATCAACATCCCCAATATTAGATCTTCAAGTGATTACATCTGTAATAAGATATTAAGATCTAGTCTATTATCATAACTAATATATTGATAAACACTTGACAGGTATGTAGTTTTATGTAAAGAGGTTTCATTTGACATCTGTTAGATACCTCTAATATATTGTAATAATGTCACTTATAAATGGATACTTGGTAAACATAATAAATTATTGAGTTTAAATATCAACATCTAAATTCATTATTCCAAGAATTATTTGAGGACACAATATGTATATATTACTATGTGTATTAATTATTAATATGGTGAGTACAAACAAGTATAGAGTCACTGAGTCAGCACTTTAAATGTTTAATTGTTTAGACAGCTTCCTGATCTTATATATATCACTGTTAAATTTGGTTACTACTATACATCGGAAACATTTCATTACCTGCATTCTTAATATGATATAAAGATAAGAGTTAGAAACTATACACTCACAGTTAGTGAATTAGTCATGTTTACTGCTGTGTACCTCTGTCTCATGACTCTTCTCTATCTGTCAACTGAAGTTGGAGGAGATGTTAAAATGTATGTAAGTTAAATACTATTGTATTACAGGTAATGTATCAATTAAATAGCTTAATATATTTTAACATAACTTTAGTAACATTACTGACTGGTCTCTCTCTCTCTCTCTCTCTCTCTCTAGCAACTTAGAATTCTCACTAGTTCTTCAGTATACAGAACTACCTAGTAATGACAAATGTCATAAATTGAATGTACCAAATGAAGGTGTTCTCATTAAAGCAATAATAGACAATACTACAGTTGTTCCACTTCATTTCTATTATGTAAATGGAACAGAAGATAATATTCCTAACAACAGGAAAAGTATTCCCACAGTAACCTTCATTAACTCATCATTCCTTAATTTAACATATAATGATACTGCATATAATACTACTACATATGCTACATATACTACATATACTGTACCATTTACTGCCTCATCAGCTGTTGGACCATATCTTTATAACATTAACATTAACAATGATCTACTGTTAAATCAAACAGTACGTTTTGCATGGAATCAGACATACAGAGCACCTAGTACTAATTGTGATGTGTGGGCGTTAGACAACATCAGTATATCTCTACAACACAATGGATGTTATCGACACATATATCAACAAGACTTTAATAATTGTGAAAGCACTGGTTGGGATCTTGTTAACACAACTATCTCATTTAACTCTAGTCAATGTGATAGTTCAAATGGTTGTCTTTATTTTACTGATGGTCCTAACTATCAAACAGTAGCAAGTCGTCAAGCAACATCCCCAATGTTAGATCTTCAAGTTATTACACCTGTTACTCTACCATCTTCACCTACTACTTATAAAGAGAATATTTGTAATAATGATGACAATATAATGTAAGTAATGTCTTTATATATCAATAAATACAATATATTTCTTTCTTCTCAGAATTATAAGTTTCTTACTTCAATTAACTCAATTCATTGGACCTGGTCCATGTACTGATAACTCACCTAATGTTATCCTTCTCTCTCTACACACTGAAGATACCTCATCACCTTTGGCATATTTTGTACCAGTGGGTAACAAATATTGGCCTTATTTTAATGGGAGTAGTTTATATAATGTTCCAATATACTCTCCTAGTAGTATTGAGAATACATTAATTACAACATGTCTTAATAATAATATGAGTCAATTCTCATTGAGTTGGATACAAGAGAACTATACTATTAATAAAGATATCTGGAGTCTTAGTCAAGTCACTATAATATTGGAACAATATGAGTTGTGTTATAAGAATGAGTGAGTAATATCTCTTTATATTATGTTATAATATCTCTTTGTAGATCTTGGAGTCTTTATAATGGTAATATATCCCAATCATTATGTACTAATAAGAGTACATTGATGTTTGATAATGGAGATGGGTCATCACCACGTAGTGCTAATCTTTCTCTTTTCTATCATTGTGACATCTCATCGACTACTGTAGCAACCTGTAATATTGAACCCTCAGTAACAAGTATAACCAGTATAACCAGTATGACCAGTACTGATGTTATATCTACATCATTTCCAAGTCCTATAACTTGTTCTACTGATGGTATATGGCCAGAGACACTACCAGGTCATAATGCAATTACAATATACTAATTGTATAATACCACATTATAATACATTACAGTACATCATAGTATATTGACATAATGTCACTATAATATGATGTGGTATACAATAATCCTAAATATTCATACTTTATCATCACTATTACAACATAGCATATACATTACTTATAGTGGCTAGTTATAATGGGAGCTCTTTTCTTTTTGTTAGTGTTACCAACTCCTAGTATAGGACAGGGATCCTCTCATTGTATGGCTGACTGTAACATGGGACAACATGGACCCTCTCTTTATGAACAACACTGCTGTATATCAAGTAACAAGGGAAAGAGATTTCATTTGAAAGATAATGATCTAACTAGGTTTATCCTCTGTCCATCTACAAGACCTAGTTCTTGTCCATAACTTAATACATTTTTAACAAATTCACATTATGTTAACAAAATGTTTTCTTCACAAATCATCACAAAATTTGATATTACTTAATAATAATCAATAATAGATCTGGTATAGGAGAAAGAGAAAAACCTAAAATTATATAACATCTTATTTGAGAAGCTCAGATGATGGACATACTGTTTGATAAGAGATCAATGATTTTCTAAAACTAACAAGAAAGGAGGTTTTGAGAAAGGGATATAAAAGTATAAATTAAGGACTCATTCACTAGCAAATATACAAAAATTGGTCATATTAAACAAAGTTTTGTTCTACTTGTCAATGAATTACTATAGAATCTAGAATTATTGTGAATTACTCACTGTGTAATTTATTGGTACATTGTACATTTACAATCAACAAATTATATAGTGAGTAATTTACATAAACTCTAGATTCCATAATCCACTCATGTTCAGATACAAACTAGTTGTTAAAATAACATATTAATTTTACAGTCAATGTCCTGAAGATATGGCATTAAATTTAATTATATTGATTATTAAAAGCTCCTCTAAAGTGTGTACCTCATAGTTGTAAGGACTAGTATAATTGGGAGTCAAGAAGAGTTGCTACTATCCAATATATCCTGATGGAATGACTCGTCAATTGGTAAAGGGATTACAAATATTATAGCCATTAGTTTTCAAGTATACAGCAGACTTACCTTTTGAATCATGTTTACCATTGAATCTAGAAAATGAAGGTGTTCTCATTAAAGCAATAGTACAGTTGTTCTACAATTGTTCCATTAAATTTCCATTATGTAAATGGAATATCAGAAATAAACAAAAACAAAGTGATAGCTAGTTCTATTGTATATTAAAATATTAATACATAAAGGACTCCTATATATTACTTACTACATATTGTGTAATATAGTGTATTTTGTATATTATAAGCAATACATCAATAATACATAAAGGACTCCTATATATTACTTATTACATATTGTGTAATATAGTATGTGTATGTGTATAATAAGTTTTCTTATTGTTAAAGTCCAATCCAATAATTATATAGTCTCTCATTGTAATACTATATATTTTATATTCACAAAATCAATAGAACTCTAAAATCATAAAACATTACCAAGTGACTGTTTGTTCTTTTACAAACAGATATTGTGATTATAGAGACTTGACATTGTTACTGGTTAAAGACACAGCACAAACAACATTGAATTTACATACAATAAACAAGTCATACCAGATATGCGTAATAGATATCTCTAATATATTGTAATAATACTGGATGAACATAATAAAAATTCATTATTCCAAGAATTATTTGAGGACACACTGTGTATATATTACTATGTGTATTAATTATTAATATGGTTAGTACAAACTTGTATAGAGTCACTGAGTCAGCACTTTTAATGTTTAATTATTTAGATAGCTACCTGATATTTTATATATCACTACTTAATTTGGTTACTACTATAGATCAGAAACATTTCATTATCTGCATTCTTAATATGATATAAAGATAAGAGTTAGAAGCTAGACACTCATAGTTAGTGAGTTAGTCATGTTTACTGCTGTGTATCTCTGTCTCATGTCTCTTTTTTATCTGTCAACTAAAGCTGGAGGAGATGTTAAAATATATGTAAGTTAAATACTATTATATTACAGGTAATGTATCTATTAAATAGTTTAATATATTTTAACATAATTATAGTAACATTACTAACTGGTCTCTCTCTCTCTCTCTCATTTACTCTCTCTCTCTCTCTCTCTCTCTCTCTCTCTCTCTCTCTCTCTCTCTCTCTCTCTCTCTCTCTCTCTCTCTCTCTCATTTACTCTCTCTCTCTCTCTCTCTCTCTCTCTCTCTCTCTCTCTCTCATTCACTCTCTCTCTCTCTAGTGACTTAAAATTCTCACTATTTCTCAAGTACACACCTGATAATACTTATCCTTCTTTACCGTTAATTGTACCAAATGAAGGTGTTCTCATTAAAGTATTAATAGACAATACTAATATATCGATCAACACTTGAAATGTATGTAGTTTTATATAAAAATATTTCATTTGACATCTTTTCTAGTTAAACAAAAAAGATGTCATGAATGCTAGGCCTGTTTGCAAAGACTATCACTATAGAATTTACAACAGGACATTCTTGCATATCATATACACATCCTTTCTAAGAAGTCGTTTGTTTAAGCAAATTCCATAGTAATTAGTAAACAGTATAAATGTTGTCAACATTTGTACAATATACTATTTAGTAGACAAGTGAGATGAACAAGTTAAAACAATCAATCTATTTTAACAGTGTGTGTCTCTGTCTCTTGTCTCTACTTTATCTGTCCACTAAAGCTGGAGATGTTGAAATGTAAGTCAAATACTAATGCTGATATAATACTGATAACTCTCTCTCTCTCTCTCTCTCTCTCTCTCTCTCTCTCTCTCTCTCTCTCTCTAGCAATTTAAACTTCTCACTAGTTCTTCAGTATACAAAACCGCCTGTATTTAATGACTCACGTTATAAATTGAATGTACCAAATGAAGGTGTTCTCATTAAAGCAATAATAGACAATACTACAGTTGTTCCACTTCATCTCTATTATGTAAATGGAACAGAAGATAATATTCCTAATAACAGGAAAAGTATTCCTACAGTGACCTTCATCAACTCATCATTCCTTAATTTAACATATAATGATACTGCATATAATACTACTATATATGCTACATATACTACATATACTGTACCATTTACTGCCTCATCAGCTGTTGGACCATATCTTTATAACATTAACATTAACAATGATCTACTGTTAAATCAAACAGTACGTTTTGCATGGAATCAGACATACAGAGCACCTTGTACTAATTGTGATGTGTGGGCGTTAGACAACATCAGTGTATCTCTACAACACAATGGATGTTATCGACACATATATCAACAAGACTTTAATAATGGTGAAAGCACTGGTTGGGATCTTGTTAACTCAAATATCTCATTTAACTCTAATCAATGTGATAGTTCAAATGGATGCCTTTATTTTACTAGTAGTCCTAACTATAAAGGAGTAGCATATTATAATGATAAACGTATAGGAAGTCGTCAAGCAACATCCCCAATGTTAGATCTTCAAGTTATTACGCCTGTTACTCTACCATCTTCATCTACTACTTATAAAGAGAATATTTGTAATGATGATGACAATATAATGTAAGTAATGTCTTTATATATCAATTAATACAATATATTTCTTTCTTCTCAGAATTATAAGTTTCTTACTTCAATTAACTCAATTCATTGGACCTGGTCCATGTACTGATACCTCACCTAATGTTATCCTTCTCTCTCTACATACTGAAGATACCTCATCACCTTTGGCATATTTTGTACCAGTGGGTAACAAATACTGGCCTTATTTTAATGGGAGTAGTTTATATAATGTTCTAATATACTCTCCTAGTAGTACTGAGAATACATTAATTACAACATGTCTTAATAATAATATCAGTCAATTCTCATTGAGTTGGATACAAGAGAACTATACTATTAATAAAGATATCTGGAGTCTTAGTCAAGTCAATATAACATTGAAACAATATGAATTATGTTATAAGAATGAGTGAGTAATATCTCTTTATATTATGTTATAATATATCTTTGTAGATCTTGGAGTCTTTATAATGGTAATATATCCCAATCATTATGTACTAATAAGAGTACATTGATGTTTGATAATGGAGATGGGTCATCACCACGTAGTGCTAAGCTTTCTCTCTCCTATCATTGTGGTATAACTTGTTCTACTGATGGTATATGGCCAGAGACATTACCAGGTCATAATGTCACTGGTTTTTACTGTTATAAAGGAACTGTTAATGGTAAATGATAACTTCACTTCTCCTTATATTATAATCCTCTCTAACAGGTACCAGACTATGTAAACAAGATGGAAACTGGGATGATAATATTTATTGTTTTACTAGCGAACAATTTAATACTGTATTATCAAAAGTATAGCACTAATATAATTTATAATATCATCTCTCACTCTATTACATACACAGATCAATAGTTCTTCTATAACAGCTTTGGAAATATTAAGTGAAAATAATGAAGATATAACAGTTGATCAAACCATTTTCTTATTGTCTACTATTGTTAATAACAAGTTAATCCAGTCACCAGAACCTGTTTCTATTAATTTCACTAAGGTATATATAATCATAATATTGTATGATATATTATATTATTATAGTATTTTAATAATGTGATCATTAATTTACTAACCAATGAGACTATTCCTGATGACAAGGTAAGGTCTATTGTTTACATAGCACCAATTACACGACTCATGATTACATCATTAATAATTATATTACTAATTATAGGAGAAGAGGAGATCTATTGGTAGTCAACTCCTCCTAACATTAGATCTATTTGCACTATATCTCTATAATACTACAGGACTACAGATGATAGGAGATACTATTGGTAGGTATATATATATATATATTAGTTGTATACTCTATGTCTCTCTTGTATATATAGCATTTACTGTTAAAGAGATTACAAGTATAACTGGTCCAATTCAAGCAATATCTGTTAATAATAATTCTATTACATTACCTCCTGATATATTTGATAATCTACCAGTTAAAATAGCTTCATTTTACTACCAAAATTTATCAAGATGGTTACCTCCTGATCATCCTAACCAATCTATCATATCTCCAGTTCTCTCTTCTACTAATTGTACAGACTGTTCTATAACAGATCTGACTACACCAGTTAACATCTTGTTTAACTTGTCTAGTCAACAGGTATAACAAGACATACTCAGTTGTCATAGCAACCATATCTCATCTTCCTCTACACAGATATCAAGTAGTGATAATTTATCATGTGTATATTGGAAGTTTGAATTGTACATAATCCTATCAGTAATATATTGAGTGTATTATATCTCCTATTAGATCTGATATAAGATTACCAAGTGGTGAGTGGAACAGTAATGGGTGTGGTCTTATTAGTCAAGAGGGTTCAACAGTAAGATGTCAATGTGATCATCTAACACACTTTGCTATTCTACTTAGTCCAGGAGTACCAGTATGTCTGTCTGTATGTCTGTATATATAACTGTCCATTTTATAGATTAGTGAGAAAGATCATAAGATCCTTCAAACTATAGGAGTTGTGTTATTACCTATCTCTCTGATATGTATGTTACTGACAATATTGACCTATCTTTGTATGAGGTAAGACACACACACACATATATACCAGTGATAGTATATCTGTCCATAGATCACTGTGGAATATGGGAAACTATATTCATGTTATGTTATGTAGTAATTTATTGATAGCGCAACTTCTATTTGTAGTGGGTATTGAACAAACCAAGTATTGGGTATGTGATCATGTGAGATTCATGTGATTATTATTGTTGTGTATAATTTAGTATGTATGTTCATCAATAGCTGTAGTACTGCAGTACATGTTTCTAGTGACATTCATGTGGATGTTAATGGAGGGTGTGGTCTTATACATTGTTTTGGTTAAGGTCTTTGTCACACATCCTAAACGCTACATAATAAGTTTTACACTACTGAGTTATGGTTGGTTAATTCTATTCATTGATGTATTAATTATTATGAGTATTATTAGGTATTCCTGGAATATATATGTTGATTATAGTACCCATTGGGTATCTTGTTGGTAGTGATGAAAACCACACCCACTACTTGTTATACGAGAATGGAAAACTGGTTGCGTGAGTAATAAAGCTGTAAAATCTTAATGATAATATTTATTAATTTATAGATGTTGGCTAAATTATGAGAGTGGATTTATATGGACATTTATTACACCAGTTATCATAATACTTCTAGTAATTTTAATGGATGGATGGATTGATAATATTGTAATGACACTTTTCAGATCAATATTGGGTTCTTCATTATGTCTATTGTTATAATGAGAAGACATCAAAAACGTCAACTACATAAAGATCAAACTGCTAATGTCAAGTATGATGGACTTATTGTGTTAATTATCATTTTTTTCTGCAGACAAATGATAAAAGCTTCTATATCACTTACTATAGTGATGGGTATAGGATGGCTAGCTAATGTTCTTTTCTTTAGTGACAAATTACTGTTCATTGCATATATAATGACAGTCTTTATTGCTGGTCAAGGTATTATTATCTTCATACTTTATGTCCCTCTATCTACACCTGTAAGTCTGACTATCATTACTAGTGGGTATAAATGTCACACATACATACACATACAGGTAAGAAAGGCATACTCAAAATGGTGGTATGATAAAAAGAGAAAATCTCAATTATTCAATAAAATGTATTTCACTAATCCAACTTCATTACAGACATCAGTGAGTTACAATAATGAGATTATCATGACATCTTGTTTCCTTACAGAGTAATGTTAAAAAAACTGAAAGATCAGTTCCTGCTGCTAATAACTCTGGACAATATAGTCTAGGAACAATTGATGGTATATATGTATATATGTACAGCTGGTAATGATCTATTGTTCACTGTTAGAGAGTACATCAGATACTTTGAAGAAATCTACATTAAAGAATGCTGAACAAAGTAATGAGACTGAACTGGCAATGGATGATTTCTCATATTCTAATGAAGGAACTGAGATTGTATCTTAGTTTTAAATTACTAACAGTCAATAAATCATAACATTAATAATATTAAAATGTAGTAATGTATTGTGGTTTGTTAGTTAATTGATTATGTTGTTGTCGTAGTAACATATGTTGTTATTATCTGTCTCATAACTTAATCTTATAAGAAATATAAATTGAAAGTTGTTCAGTTATAATGTCTCAGTAAATAACTTGATAGGGATATGTACTAATAAGAGTACATTGATGTTTGATAATGGAAATGGGTCATCACCACGTAGTGCTAATCTTTCTCTCTCAATTTGTGTTTGGCTAAGGAGTCTGTCAATTCAAGAACTACGTTTTATTACTGCACATACACTATATGGTTGTCATTACATCATAAAACATTTCGTTATTTATATTTTCAATTCAATTATATGATGTAATGATAATAAACTAGATATTAACAATTAGTGAGTTAGTCATATTTAATGCTGTGTGCCTCTGTCTCTTGTAAATCAAATTCTATTTACATATAATGTATCTATTAAATAGTTTAATATATTTTATATAATTACAGTGACATTACTGATTGCTCTCTCTCTCTCTCTCTCTCTCTCTCTCTCTCTCTCTCTCTCTCTCTCTCTCTCTCTCTCTCTCTCTCTCTCTCTCTCTCTCTCTCTCTCTCTCTCTCTCTCTCTCTCTCTCTCTCTCTCTCTCTCTCTCCTCTCTCTCTCTCTCTCTCCTCTCTCTCTCTCTCATTCACTCTCTCTCTCTCTCTCATTCACTCTCTCTCTCTCTCTCTACTATAGAATTTAGACTATTACTATAGAATTTATAACAGGACATTCTTACATATCATATACACATCCTTTCTAAGAAGTCATTTGTTTAAGCAAATTCCATAGTAATTAGTAAACAGTATTAAATGTTGTCAACATTGTGCAATATATATTTAGTAGACAAGTGAGATGAACAAGTTAAAACAATCAATCTATTTTAACAGAGTGTGTCTTTGTCTCTTGTCTCTACTTTATCTGTCAACTAAAGCTTAATACATTTTTAACAACTCACTATGTTAACAAAATGTTTTCTTCGCAAATCATCACAAAATTTGACATTACTTAATAATATAATCAATAATAAATAGTAAATTGATTTCATGACCATCTTAGTGGTATTTGAAAGGAAATTAATTACAAATTAATTAAAAGTTTTGAAGTAACAGTAATTGTATCCTATTTTCTCAATATAATGTAAATTGAACTCTTTGATAACTTGATAATGTAAGTTGTCATTAAGTTCATTTAACTGTCAACAATAAGATTTTAATATGTACACATGTATATGGCCAGAACATTGAAGTTTAGTAACATTGTACTTGGCTAAGGTCCAGCCAAGAACTATATTTTATTGTTTCATATACACTATTTAGCTAGGAGTAACTACAATTATATTCACATACATAATTAACAGAATTTCCTATTATTAATTTACTAATGTACTTAGTTGTATGATCATTTCTCTTTAACAAGACTAAATATAGATTCCTGTAGTCTCTTAGTGAACAAACATATATACTGTTAATTAACTTTATTCATATGTAGACTATATGTTGGTTAGTTAATTATATCAGCCACAACTTGAAGCTGTAAATACAAACCTCATTGACATGGAATGGACTAATAAGAGTCTATTGATGATCAATTGAGGTTGTCTTTGAAATAACTTTCCTTGAACTTGTTTAGTTAAAATTGAATTAGCCATTGACCATGCAGGTCTTTTCTCATACTACATCTGGTATAGGAGAAAGAGAAAAAATCTAAAATTATATAACATCTTATTTGAGAAGCTCAGATGATGGACATACTATTTGATAAGAGATCATGATTTTCTAAAACTAACAGGAAAGGAGGTTTTGAGAGAGATATAAAAATAGAAATTAAGGACTCATTGATAGCCAATATACAATTGAAGTTTTGTTCTATTTGTCAATATTATCAACAATATAAAAATTAATATGTCATTTTAACAACTAATTTGTACCTAACATGGATGAATTACTATAGAATATACAATTCTTGTAAATTACTCACTGTGTAATTTATTGGTATGTTGTACATTTACATATCAACAAATTATATAGTGAGTAATTTACATAAACTCAAGATTCCATAATCCACTCACTCATGTCAGGTATAAACTAGTTGTAAAAATAAAATATTAATTTTTACAATGAATGGAAATTGTACTGAAGGTATGGCATTAAATTTATTTGTATTGATTATAATAAGTTCCTTTAAAGTGTGTACCTCATGATTGTAAGGACTGCTATAATTGAGAGTCAGGAAGAGTTGCTACTATCCAATATATCCTGATGGAATGACTCATCAATTGGTAAAGGGATTACAATTATTGTAGCCATTGTGTCTACTAACTATTTTCTTCATATGTCTATTGTGATATGAAGGGTACTTACTGTGATGGGAAAGGTGCATCATTTATTTATGTTAGTTACGTTGTAAAGTCAACAGGATACACATAGTTTATAGTTGTTAATTCATTACACAAGTATTATGATGATGTTTTGATAATTTTCCCACACTACTAAGTAAGCATAATGGCTAACTTACATCTACAGACTGTGCTACTGTTCTCAATATATCATTCGTTTGTTAGTGGTTTTGATATCAAACTGTAAGTTGGTCATCAGTTAGTTCCAGTTAAGAGACTGTCGTCCTTTTGTAGTACTGCAATATTTAACATCAGATACAGTTCTATTTGTAGCAATCTCCCTCCTATTTTACAGCTCTCTAGCAGGTATATGAGATCTGAAGAAACATTCTTCTCCAACTGGTACCTTGACTATTACTATCTTGGTCAGTAATAAGACCAAATACAAAACACACACACACACACTCTCTCTCTCTCTTCAGGTGATTGTAGTTAACATCAAAATGTCAGTTTACTGGTTCAAGAAGGTACTCAAGTTCAGTTTAGACTAGAATTAGCAGCAGGAGAAACATGTGACTGCATTAATAATACTAACAGTGTTACTTTTACACTCCATGACAATTATAATACACCTTTCTCCTTCAAGTGAGTAAAGCCTGTCTCCCTAACCATTTAAAAACAAAACTCACTTTTTTCTCCTTAGTTATTCCCAACTATTTAGTACTTCAGTTTATAACAGTCTATTCTGTGCAACTAATACAACTAGGATATATCTGACACAACCTATCAGAGTTCAGTCAATGGATATTAGTATCATTAGTAATAGTTTTATCAATGATACTACTGCTAAATCTACTGCTATTGTAGTACAACCAGGAATATGTCCAGAAGATAAACAACAATGTCTACCTCTTAACCCTACACAGATAAATGGTGCCATGTATGTTTATATAATTGCAATAACATTAATAACTTCTCTCTCTCTCTAGTCACTTAAAATTCTCATTAGTTCTTCAGTATACAGCAGACTCATTTGATATGTGTAAACCATTAGATGTACAAAATGAAGGTGTTCTCATTAAAGCACTAATGGACAATACTCCAGTTGTTCCACTTCATTTCTATTATGTAAATGATGTACCATTTAATAATGATGGACGTATTCCCACAGTGACGTCCATTAACTCATCATTCCTTAATTTAACATATGATACTACTGCATATACTGTCCCATTTACTGCCTCATCATCAGTTGGACCATATCTTTATAACATTACCATTAACAATGATCTACTGTTACATCAAAGAGTACGTTTTGCATGGAATCAGACATACTTTGCAATTCGTGCTAATTGTCATGTGTGGGCGTTAGACAACATCAGTATATCTCTACAACACAATGGATGTTATCGATACATATATCAACAAGATTTTAATAATGGGGAAATCCCTGGTTGGGATCTCATTAACTCAACTATCTCATTTAACTTTAATGAATGTGATAGTTCAAATGGTTGTCTTTATTTTACTGGTGGTCCTAACTATGAAGGAGTAGCAAGTCGTCAAGCAACATCCCCAATGTTAGATCTTCAAGTTATTACACCTGTTACTCTACCATCTTCACCTACTACTTATAAAGAAAATATTTGTAATAATGATGACAATATAATGTAAGTAATGTCTTTATATATCAATTAATACAATATATTTCTTTCTTCTCAGAATTATAAGTTTCTTACTTCAATTAACTGAATTCATTGGACCTGGTCCATGTACTGATAACTCACCTAATGTTATCCTTCTCTCTCTACATACTGAAGATACCTCATCACCTTTGGCATATTTTGTACCAGTGGGTAACAAATACTGGCCTTATTTTAATGGTAGTAGTTTATATAATGTTCCAATATACTCTCCTAGTAGTACTGAGAATACATTAATTACAACATGTCTTAATAATAATATGAGTCAATTCTCATTGAGTTGGATACAAGAGAACTATACTATTAATAAAGATATCTGGAGTCTTAGTCAAGTCACTATAATATTAGAACAATATGAGTTGTGTTATAAGAATGAGTGAGTAATATCTCTTTATATTATGTTATAATATCTCTTTGTAGATCTTGGAGTCTTTATAATGGTAATATATCCCAATCATTATGTACTAATAAGAGTACATTGATGTTTGATAATGGAAATGGGTCATTACCACGTAGTGCTAATCTTTCTCTCTTCTATCATTGTGAGATATCATCAACTACTATAGCAACCTATAATATTGAACCCTCAGTAACAAGTATGACCAGTATAAACAGTATTGCAATCACTAAAACAAGTATAACTGATCTGACCACAACTGATCTAACATCCACTAAATCTATCAGCCCTAGTACAACTAATACTTCACCTAATGAAACCAGTTTAACCAGTTCTGATATAACAATCAGTTCTAGTATGACTAGTCTTACCAGTTCAGATATGACATCCACTGAAACAAGCAAATCTAGTATGACCAGTATTACTAAAACAAGTATAACCAGTATAACCAGTATAACAAGTACAAACATTATATCTACACCATCTCCAAGTCCTATAACTTGTTCTACTGATGGTATATGGCCAGAGACACTACCAGGTCATAATGTCACTGGTTTTTACTGTTATAAAGGAACTGTTAATGGTAAATGATAACTTCTTTTCTCCTTACATTATAATCCTCTCTAACAGGTACCAGACTATGTAAACAAGATGGAAACTGGGACGATAATATTTATTGTTTTACTAGCGAACAATTTAATACTGTATTATCAAAAGTATAGCACTAATATAATTAAAATATCATCTCTCACTCTATTACATACACAGATCAATAGTTCTTCTATAACAGCTTTGGAAATATTAAGTGAAAATAATGAAGATATAACAGTTGATCAAACCATTTTCTTATTGTCTACTATTGTTAATAACCAGTTAATCCAGTCACCAGAACCTGTTTCTAATGATTTCACTAAGGTATGTACAATATCCTATAATTAATTACAATTTATTACATTATTATAGTATTTTAATAATGTTATTAATAATATACTGACAAACAAGACCATTCCTAATAATGAGGTAAATTTATAATTGATTAATCATAATTATATTATTAATTACAGGATAAGAGACGATCTATTGGTAGTCAACTCCTCCTAACATTAGATCTATTTGCACTATATCTCTATAATACTACAGGACTACAGATGATAGGAGATACTATTGGTAGGTATATATATATATATTAGTTGTATACTCTATGTCTCTCTTGTATATATAGCATTTACTGTTAAAGAGATTACAACTATAACTGGTCCAATTCAAGCAATATCTGTTAATAATAATTCTATTACATTACCTCCTGATATATTTGATAATCTACCAGTTAAAATAGCTTCATTTTACTACCAAAATTTATCAAGATGGTTACCTCCTGATCATCCTAACCAATCTATCATATCTCCAGTTCTCTCTTCTACTAATTGTACAGACTGTTCTATAACAGATCTGACTACACCAGTTAACACCTTCTTTAACTTGTCTAGTCAACAGGTATAACAAGACATACTCAGTTGTCATAACAACCATATCTCTTCTCTTTCTACACAGATATCAAGTAGCGATAATTTATCTTGTGTATATTGGAAGTTTGAATTGTACATAATCCTATCAGTAATATATTGAGTGTATTATATCTCCTATTAGATCTGATATAAGATTACCAAGTGGTGAGTGGAACAGTAATGGGTGTGGTCTTATTAGTCAAGAGGGTTCAACAGTAAGATGTCAATGTGATCATCTCACACACTTTGCTATTCTACTTAGTCCAGGAGTACCAGTATGTCTGTCTGTATGTCTGTATATATATAACTGTCCATTTTATAGGTTAGTGAGAAAGATCATAAGATCCTTCAAACTATAGGAGTTGTGTTATTACCTATCTCTCTGATATGTATGTTACTGACAATATTGGCCTATCTTTGTATGAGGTAAGATACATACACGCACACATATATCAGTGATAGTATATCTGTCCATAGATCACTGTGGAATATGAGAAACTATATTCATGTTATGTTATGTAGTAATTTATTGATAGCACAACTTCTATTTGTAGTGGGTATTGAACAAACCAAGTATTGGGTATGTGATCATGTGACATTCATGTGATTATTATTGTTGTGTATGATATAGTATGTGTGTTCATCAATAGCTGTAGTACTGCAGTACATGTTTCTAGTGACATTTATGTGGATGTTAATGGAGGGTGTGGTTTTATACATTGTTTTGGTTAAGGTCTTTGTCACACGTCCTAAACGCTACATAATTAGTTTTACACTACTGAGTTATGGTTTGTTAATTCTATTCATTGATGTATTAATTATTATGAGTATTATTAGGTATTCCTGGAGTATATATGTTGATTATAGTACCCATTGGGTATCTTGTTGGTAGTGATGAAAATCACACCCACTACTTGTTATACGAGAATGAAAAACTGGTTGCGTGAGTAATAAAGCTGTAATGACTTAATGATAATATTTATTAATTTATAGATGTTGGCTAAATTATGAGAGTGGATTTATATGGACATTTATTATACCAGTTATCATAATACTTCTAGTAATTTAATGGATAGATGGATTGATAATAGTGTAATGACACTTTTCAGATCAATATTGGGTTCTTCATCATGTCTATTGTTATAATGAGAAGACATCAAAAACATCAACTACATAAAGATCAAACTGCTAATGTCAAGTATGATGGACTTATTGTGTTAACTATCATTTTTTTCTGCAGACAAATGATAAAAGCTTCTATATCACTTACTATAGTGATGGGTATAGGATGGCTAGCTAATGTTCTTTTCTTTAGTGACAAATTACTGTTGATTGCATATATAATGACAGTCTTTATTGCTGGTCAAGGTATTATTATCTTCATACTTTATGTCCCTCTATCTACACCTGTAAGTCTGACTATCATTACTAATGGATATAAATGTCACACACACATACATACAGGTAAGAAAGGCATACTCAAAATGGTGGTATGATAAAAAGAGAAAATCTCAATTATTCAATAAAATATATTTCACTAATCCAACTTCATTACAGACATCAGTGAGTTACAATAATGAGATTATCATGACATCTTGTTTCCTTACAGAGTAATGTTAAAAAAACTGAAAGATCAGTTCCTGCTGTTAATAACTCTGGACAATATACTCTAGGAACAATTGATGGTATATATGTATATATGTACAGCTGGTAATGATCTATTGTTCACTGTTAGAGAGTACATCAGATACTTTGAAGAAATCTACATTAAAGAATGGTGAACAAAGTAATGAGACTGAACTGGCCATGGGATTATCATATTCTAATGAAGGAACTGAGATTGTATCTTAGTTTTAAATTACTAACATCAATAAATCATGACATTAATAATATTAAAATGTAGTGATGTACTGTGGTTTGTTAGTTAATTGATTATGTTGTTGTCATAGTAACATATGTTGTTATTATTTATCTCATAACTTAATCTTATAAGAAATATAAATTGAAAGTTGTTCAGTTATAATATCTCAGTTAATAACTTGATAGGGATATTATTTACTAATAAGAGTACATTGATGTTTGATAATGGAAATGGGTCATCACCACGTAGTGCTAATCTTTCTCTCTCTCAAATTGTGTTTAGCTAAGGAATCTGTCAAGAACTACATTTTATTACTGCACATACACTATATGGTTGTCATTACATCATAAAACATTTCATTATCTATGTTCTCAATCCAATTATATGATGTAATGATAATAAACTAGATATTAACAGTTAGTGAGTTAGTCATATTTAATGCTGTGTGCCTCTGTCTCTCTCTTGTAAATCAAATACTATTATATTACATATAATGTATCTATTAAATAGTTTAATATATTTTATATAATTACAGTGACATTACTGATTGCTCTCTCTCTCTCTCTCTCTCTCTCTCTCTCTCTCTCTCTCTCTTTCTCTCTCTCTCTCTCTCTCTCTCTCTCTCTCTCTCTCTCTCTCTCTCTCTCTCTCTCTCTCTCTCTCTTATTCACTCTCTCTCTCTTTCTCTCTAGTGACCTAAAATTCTAACTATTTCTCAAGTACACACCTGATAATACTTATCCATGCTTACTATTAACTGTACCAAATGAAGGTGTTAAGGTATTAATAGATAATACTAA
Source organism: Xestospongia muta (assembly GCA_963693285.1). Classification (NCBI taxonomy): domain Eukaryota; kingdom Metazoa; phylum Porifera; class Demospongiae; order Haplosclerida; family Petrosiidae; genus Xestospongia; species Xestospongia muta. The sequence continues at coordinate 4,036,076 of OY848931.1, forward strand.
TATATTGATCAACACTTAACAGGGATGTAGCTTTATGTAAAAATATTTTATTTGACATTTGTTTAGTTAAACAAAAAAGATTTCGTGAATGCTAGGCCTATATCCAAGAGCTATTACTATGCAATTTATAACAGGACATTTTTACATATCATATACATGTCCTTTTTAAGAAATCATTTTGTTCAAGCAAATTCCATAGTAATTAGTAAACGGTACAAATGTTGTTAACATTTGTACAATATATATATATATTACCAGAGACTGTTTGTTCTTTTACAGATAGATATTGTGATTGTAGAGACTCCACATTGTTACTGGTTAAACACACAACACAGACAATATTGATTTTACATAAAATAAACAAGTCATACCAGATATGTATAATAGATATCTCTAATATATTGCAATAATGTCACTTATAAATGGATACTTGGTAAACATAATAAATTATTGAGTTTGACTGTTAACATCTAAATTCATTATTCCAAGAATTATTTGAGGAAACAATATGTATATATTACTATGTGTATTAATTATTAATATGGTGAGTACAAACAAGTATAGAGTCACTGAGTCAGCACTTTAAATGTTTAATTGTTAATATCACTATTTAATTTGGTTACTACTGTACATCAAAAACATTTCATTACCTGCATTCTTAATATGATATAAAGATAAGAGTTAGAAGCTAGACACTCATAGTTAGTGAGTTAGTCATATTTACTGCTATGTATCTCTGTCTCTTGTTCCTTGTTTATCTGTCAACTAAAGCTGGAGATGTCAAAATGCATATAAGTCAAACACTATTGTATTACTGGTATAGATATAATGTATCTATTAAATAGTTTAATATATTTTATATAATTTCAGTGACATTACTGATTGCTCTCTCTCTCTCTCTCTCTCTAGTGACTTAAAATTCTCACTATTTCTCAAGTACACACCTGATAATACTTATCCTTGTTCATCATTAACTGTACCAAATGAAGTTGTTCTCATTAAAGTATTAATAGACAATACTAATATATTGATCAACACTTGACAGGTATGTAGTTTTATGTAAAAATATTTCATTTGACATTTGTTTAGTTAAACAAAAGAGATTTCATGAATGCTAGACCTGTGTCCAAGGGCTATTACTATGGAATTTATAACAGGACATTCCTACTTATCATAAAGATATCCTTTCTAACAAGTTGTTTGTTTAAGCAAATTCCATAGTAATTAGTAAACAGTATAAATGTTGTTAACATTTGTACAATATATTATTTGGTAGACAAGTGAGATGAACAAGTTAAAACAATCAATCTATTTTAACAGTGTGAGTCTCTGTCTCTTGTCTCTACTTTATCTGTCAACTAAAGCTGGAGATGTTGAAATGTAAGTCAAATACCAGTGCTAATATAGTCCTGATAACTTCTCTCTCTCTCTCTCTCTCTCTCTCTCTCTCTCTCTCTCTCTCTCTCTCTCTCTCTCTCTCTCTCTCTCTCTCTCTCTCTCTCTCTCTCTCTCTCTCTCTCTCTCTCTCTCTCTCTCTCTCTCTCTCTCTCTCTCTCTCTCTCTAGCAATTTAGAATTCTCATTAGTTCTTCAGTATACAAAACCACCTATACTTAATGACTCCTGTTATAAATTGAATGTACCAAATGAAGGTGTTCTCATTAAAGCAATAATAGACAATACTACAGTTGTTCCACTTCATCTCTATTATGTAAATGGAACAGAAAAGAAAATTCCTAATAACAGGAAAAGTATTCCCACAGTGACCTTCATTAACTCATCATTCCTTAATTTAACATATAATGATACTGCATATAATACTACTACATATGCTACATATACTACATATACTGTACCATTTACTGCCTCATCAGCTGTTGGACCATATCTTTATAACATTACCATTAACAATGATCTACTGTTAAATCAAACAGTACGTTTTGCATGGAATCAGACATACAGAGCACCTCGTACTTATTGTGATGTGTGGGCATTAGACAACATCAGTATATCTCTACAACACAATGGATGTTATCGACACATATATCAACAACACTTTAATAATGAGGAAATCTTTGGTTGGGATCTTGTTAATTCAACTATCTCATTTAACTCTAATGAATGTGATAGTTCAAATGGTTGTCTTTATTTTACTGGTGGTCCTGACTATCTAGTACCAGCAAGTCGTCAAGCAACATCCCCAATGTTAGATCTTCAAGTTATTACACCTGTTACTCTACCATCTTCACCTACTACTTATAAAGAGAATATTTGTAATAATGATGACAATATAATGTAAGTAATGTCTTTATATATCAATAAATACAATATATTTCTTTCTTCTCAGAATTATAAGTTTCTTACTTCAATTAACTCAATTCATTGGACCTGGTCCATGTACTGATAACTCACCTAATGTTATCCTTCTCTCTCTACATACTGAAGATACCTCATCACCTTTGGCATATTTTGTACCAGTGGGTAACAAATACTGGCCTTATTTTAATGGGAGTAGTTTATATAATGTTCCAATATACTCTCCTAGTAGTATTGAGAATACATTAATTACAACATGTCTTAATAATAATATGAGTCAATTCTCATTGAGTTGGATACAAGAGAACTATACTATTAATAAAGATATCTGGAGTCTTAGTCAAGTCAATATAACATTGAAACAATATGAGTTATGTTTTAAGAATGAGTGAGTAATATCTCTTTATATTATATTATAATATCTCTTTGTAGATCTTGGAGTCTTTATAATGGTAATATATCCCAATCATTATGTACTAATAAGAGTACATTGATGTTTGATAATGGAGATGGGTCATCACCACGTAGTGCTAATCTTTCTCTCTCCTATCATTGTGACATATCATCAACTACTATAGCAACCTCTAGTATTGAACCGTCAGTAACCAGTATGACCAGTACAAACATTATATCTACTCCATCTCCAAGTCCTATAACTTGTTCTACTGATGGTATATGGCCAGAGACACTACCAGGTCATAATGTCACTGGTTTTTACTGTTATAAAGGAACTGTTAATGGTAAATGATAACTTCTCTTCTCCTTACATTATAATCCTCTCTAACAGGTACCAGACTATGTAAACAAGATGGAAACTGGGACGATAATATTTATTGTTTTACTAGCGAACAATTTAATACTGTATTATCAAAAGTATAGCACTAATATAATTAAAATATCATCTCTCACTCTATTACATACACAGATCAATAGTTCTTCTATAACAGCTTTGGAAATATTAAGTGAAAATAATGAAGATATAACAGTTGATCAAACCATTTTCTTATTGTCTACTATTGTTAATAACCAGTTAATCCAGTCACCAGAACCTGTTTCTAATGATTTCACTAAGGTATGTACAATATCCTATAATTAATTACAATTTATTACATTATTATAGTATTTTAATAATGTTATTAATAATATACTGACAAACAAGACCATTCCTAATAATGAGGTAAATTTATAATTGATTAATCATAATTATATTATTAATTACAGGATAAGAGACGATCTATTGGTAGTCAACTCCTCCTAACATTAGATCTATTTGCACTATATCTCTATAATACTACAGGACTACAGATGATAGGAGATACTATTGGTAGGTATATATATATATATATTAGTTGTATACTCTATGTCTCTCTTGTATATATAGCATTTACTGTTAAAGAGATTACAACTATAACTGGTCCAATTCAAGCAATATCTGTTAATAATAATTCTATTACATTACCTCCTGATATATTTGATAATCTACCAGTTAAAATAGCTTCATTTTACTACCAAAATTTATCAAGATGGTTACCTCCTGATCATCCTAACCAATCTATCATATCTCCAGTTCTCTCTTCTACTAATTGTACAGACTGTTCTATAACAGATCTGACTACACCAGTTAACATCTTGTTTAACTTGTCTAGTCAACAGGTATAACAAGACATACTCAGTTGTCATAACAACCATATCTCTTCTCCCTCTACACAGATATCAAGTAGCGATAATTTATCTTGTGTATATTGGAAGTTTAAATTGTACATAATCCTATCAGTAATATATTGAGTGTATTATATCTCCTATTAGATCTGATATAACGTTACCAAGTGGTGAGTGGAACAGTAATGGGTGTGGTCTTATTAGTCAAGAGGGTTCAACAGTAAGATGTCAATGTGATCATCTAACACACTTTGCTATTCTACTTAGTCCAGGAGTACCAGTATGTCTGTCTGTATGTCTGTATATATATAACTGTCCATTTTATAGGTTAGTGAGAAAGATCATAAGATCCTTCAAACTATAGGAGTTGTGTTATTACCTATCTCTCTGATATGTATGTTACTGACAATATTGACCTATCTTTGTATGAGGTAAGATACATACACGCACACATATATCAGTGATAATATATCTGTCCATAGATCACTGTGGAATATGGGAAACTATATTCATGTTATGTTATGTAGTAATTTATTGATAGCACAACTTCTATTTGTAGTGGGTATTGAACAAACCAAGTATTGGGTATGTGATCATGTGACATTCATGTGATTATTATTGTTGTGTATGATATAGTATGTGTGTTCATCAATAGCTGTAGTACTGCAGTACATGTTTCTAGTGACATTTATGTGGATGTTAATGGAGGGTGTGGTTTTATATATTGTTTTGGTTAAGGTCTTTGTCACACGTCCTAAACGCTACATAATTAGTTTTACACTACTGAGTTATGGTTTGTTAATTCTATTCATTGATGTATTAATTATTATGAGTATTATTAGGTATTCCTGGAGTATATATGTTGATTATAGTACCCATTGGGTATCTTGTTGGTACTGATGAAAATCACACCCACTACTTGTTATACGAGAATGAAAAACTGGTTGCGTGAGTAATAAAGCTGTAATAACTTAATGATAATATTTATTAATTTATAGATGTTGGCTAAATTATGAGAGTGGATTTATATGGACATTTATTACACCAGTTATCATAATACTTCTAGTAATTTAATGGATAGATGGATTGATGATAATGTCATGACACTTTTCAGATCAATATTGGGTTCTTCATCATGTCTATTGTTATAATGAGAAGACATCAAAAACATCAACTACATAAAGATCAAACTGCTAATGTCAAGTATGATGGACTTATTGTGTTAATTATCATTTTTTTCTGTAGACAAATGATAAAAGCTTCTATATCACTTACTATAGTGATGGGTATAGGATGGCTAGCTAATGTTCTTTTCTTTAGTGACAAATTACTGTTGATTGCATATATAATGACAGTCTTTATTGCTGGTCAAGGTATTATTATCTTCATACTTTATGTCCCTCTATCTACACCTGTAAGTCTGAGTATCATTACTATTGGGTATAAATGTCACACACACACATACAGGTAAGAAAGGCATACTCAAAATGGTGGTATGATAAAAAGAGAAAATCTCAATTATTCAATAAAATATATTTCACTAATCCAACTTCATTACAGACATCAGTGAGTTACAATAATGAGATTATCATGACATCTTATTTCCTTACAGAGTAATGTTAAAAAAACTGAAAGATCAATTCCTGCTGTTAATAACTCTGGACAATATACTCTAGGAACAATTGATGGTATATATGTATATATGTACAGCTGGTAATGATCTATTGTTCACTGTTAGAGAGTACATCAGATACTTTGAAGAAATCTATATTAAAGAATGGTGAACAAAGTAATGAGACTGAACTGGCCATGGGATTATCACATTCTAATGAAGGAATTGAGATTGTATCTTAGTTTTAAATTACTAACATCAATAAATCATGACATTAATAATATTAAAATGTAGTGATGTACTGTGGTTTGTTAGTTAATTGATTATGTTGTTGTCATAGTAACATATGTTGTTATTATCAGTCTCATAACTTAATCTTATAAGAAATATAAATTGAAAGTTGTTCAGTTATAATGTCTCAGTAAATAACTTGATAGGGATATTATGTACTAATAAGAGTACATTGATGTTTGATAATGGAATGGGTCATCACCACGTAGTGCTAAACTTTCTCTCTCAATTGTGTTTGGCTAAGGAGTCTGTCAAGAACTACATTTTATTACTGCACATACACTATATGGTTACCATTACATCATAAAACATTTCATTATCTATGTTCTCAATCCAATTATATGATGTAATGATAATAAACTAGATATTAACAGTTAGTGAGTTAGTCATATTTAATGCTGTGTGCCTCTGTCTCTCTCTTGTAAATCAAATGCTATTATATTACATATAATGTATCTATTAAATAGTTTAATATATTTTATATAATTACAGTGACATTACTGATTGCTCTTTCTCTCTCTCTCTCTCTCTCTCTCTCTCTCTCTCTCTCTCTCTCTCTCTCTCTCTCTCTCTCTCTTTCTCTTTCTCTCTCTCTCTCTTATTCACTCTCTCTCTCTCTCTCTCTCTCTCTAGTGACCTAAAATTCTCACTATTTCCCAAGTACACACCTGATAATACTTATCCATGCTTACTATTAACTGTACCAAATGAAGGTGTTAAGGTATTAATAGACAATACTAATATATTGATCAACACTTAACAGGTATGTAGCTTTATGTAAAAAGATTTCATTTGACATTTGTTTAGTTAAACAAAAAAGATTTCATGAATGCTAGGCCTATATCCAAGAGCTATTACTATGCAATTTATAACAGGACATTCTTACATATCATATACATGTCCTTTCTAAGAAATCATTTTGTTCAAGCAAATTCCATAGCAATTAGTAAACAGTATAAATGTTGTTAACATTTGTACAATATATATATATATTACCAGAGAGTATTTGTTCTTTTACAGATAGATATTATGATTATAGAGACTTGAAATTGTTACTGGTTAAGCACACAGCACAAACAACATTGATTTTACATACAATAAACAAGTCATACCAGATATGCGTAATAGATATCTCTAATATATTGCAATAATGTCACTTATGATATTAAGATATTAATTTTATTTTATTTATATTATTATATATGTGATGTTAAGGCTTAAGATATTAAGATATAGTCTGTTATCATGACTAATGTATTGATCAAGGCTTGAAAGTTTTATGTAAAAAGATTTCGTTTGACATCTGTTAGATATCTCTAATATATTGCAATAATGATACTTATAAATGGATATACTTGGTAAACATAATAAATTAGTGAATTTGACTGTTAACATCTAAATTCATTATTCCAAGAATTGTTTGAGGACACAATGAGTATATATTACTATGTGTATTAATTGTTAATATGGTGAGTACAAACAAGTATAGAGTTACTGAGTCAGTACTTTTAATGTTTAATTGTTAATATCACTATTTAATTTGGTTACTACTGTACATCAAAAACATTTCATTACCTGCATTCTTAATATGATATAAAGATAAGAGTTAGAAGCTAGACACTCATAGTTAGTGAGTTAGTCATATTTACTGCTGTGTATCTGTGTCTCTTGTCCCTTGTTTATCTGTCAACTAAAGCTGGAGATGTCAAAATGCATGTAAGTCAAACACTATTGTATTACTGGTATAGACATAATGTATTTATTAAATAGTTTAATATATTTCATATAATTTCAGTGACATTACTGATTGCTCTCTCTCTCTCTCTCTCTCTCTCTCTCTCTCTCTCTCTCTCTCTCTCTCTCTCTCTCTCTCTCTCTCTCTCTCTTTCTCTCTCTCTATCTCTCTCTCTCTCTCTCTCTCTCTCTCTCTCTCTCTCTCTCTCTCTCTCTCTCTCTAGTGACTTAGAATTCTCACTATTTCTCAAGTACACACCTGATAATACTTATCCTTGTTCATCATTAACTGTACCAAATGAAGGTGTTTTCATTAAAGTATTAATAGACAATACTAATTATAATTATTGATCAACAGTTGACAGGTATGTAGTTTTATGTAAAAATATTTCATTTGACATCTGTTTAGTTAAAAACAAAAAGAAATTTCATGAATGCTAGGCCTGTGTGCAAAGACTATCACTATAGAATTTATAACAGGACATTCTTACATATCATAAACATATCATATACGTGTCATACCCTTTCTAAGAAGTCATTTGTTTAAGCAAATTCCATAGTAATTAGTAAACCGTATAAATGTTGTCAACATTTGTACAATATACTATTTAGTAGACAAGTGAGATGAACAAGTTAAAAAACAGTGTGTGTCTCTGTCTCTTGTCTCTTCTATATCTGTCAACTAAAGCTGGAGATGTTAGAACGTAAGTCATATACTAGAGCTGATATAGTCCTGATAACTCTTTCTCTCTCTCTCTCTCTCTCTCTCTCTCTCTCTCTCTCTCTCTCTCTCTCTCTCTCTCTCTCTCTCTCTCTCTCTCTCTCTCTCTCTCTCTCTCTCTCTCTCTCTCTCTCTCTCTCTCTCTCTCTCTCTCTCTCTCTCTCTCTCTCTCTCTCTCTCTCTCTCTCTCTCTCTCTCTCTCTCTCTCTCTCTCTCTCTAGCAAATTAGTATTCTCACTAGTTCTTCAGTATACAAAACCACCTATATTTAATGATTCGTGTTATAAATTGAATGCACCAAATGAAGGTGTTCTCATTAAAGCATTAATAGACAATACTACAGTTGTTCCACTTCATCTTTATTATGTAAGTGGAACAGAAGATAAATCCAGGCCACATTATATTCCCACAGTGACCTTCATTAACTCATCATTCCTTAATTTAACATATAATGATACTGCATATAATACTACAACATATGCTACATATACTACATATACTGTTCCATTTACTGCCTCATCAGCTGTTGGACCATATCTTTATAACATTATCATTAACAATGATCTACTGTTAAATCAAACAGTACGTTTCGCGTGGAATCAGACATACAGAACACCTCGTACTAATTGTGATGTGTGGGCGTTAGACAACATCAGTATATCTCTACAACACAATGGATGTTATCGACATATATATCAACAAGACTTTGATAATGACGAAATCTCTGATTGGGATCTCATAAACTCAACTATCTCATTTAACTCTAATGAATGTGATAGTTCAAATGGTTGTCTTTATTTTACTGGTGGTCCTAACTATAAAACAATAGCAAGTCGTCAAGCAACATCCCCAATGTTAGATCTTCAAGTTATTACACCTGTTACTCTACCATCTTCACCTACTACTTATAAAGAGAATATATGTAATAATGATGACAATATAATGTAAGTAATGTCTTTATATATCAATTAATACAATATATTTCTTTCTTCTTAGAATTATAAGTTTCTTACTTCAATTAACTCAATTCATTAGACCTGGTCCATGTACTGATAACTCACCTAATGTTATCCTTCTCTCTCTACATACTGAAGATACCTCATCACCTTTGGCATATTTTGTACCAGTGGGTAACAAATACTGGCCTTATTTTAATGGTGGTAGTTTATATAATGTTCCAATATACTCTCCTAGTAGTACTGAGAATACATTAATTACAACATGTCTTAATAATAATATGGGTCAATTCTCATTGAGTTGGATACAAGAGAACTATACTATTAATAAAGATATCTGGAGTCTTAGTCAAGTGAATATAACATTGAAACAATATGAGTTATGTTATAAGAATTAGTGAGTAATATTTCTTTATATTATGTTATAATATCTCTTTGTAGATCTTGGAGTCTTTATAATGGTAATATATCCCAATCATTATGTACTAATAAGAGTACATTGATGTTTGATAATGGAAATGGGTCATCACCACGTAGTGCTAATCTTTCTCTCTCCTATCATTGTGAGCTATCATCAACTACTATAGCAACCTCTAGTATTGAACCGTCAGTAACCAGTATGACCAGTACAAACATTATATCTACTCCATCTCCAAGTCCTATAACTTGTTCTACTGATGGTATATGGCCAGAGACACTACCAGCTCATAATGTCACTGGTTTTTACTGTTATAAAGGAACTGTTAATGGTAAATGATAACTTCTCTTCTCCTTACATTATAATCCTCTCTAACAGGTACCAGACTATGTAAAGAAGATGGAAACTGGGATGATAATATTTATTGTTTTACTAGTGAACAATTTAATACTGTATTATCAAAAGTATAGCACTAATATAATTTATAATATCATCTCTCACTCTATTACATACACAGATCAATAGTTCTTCTATAACAGCTTTGGAAATATTAAGTGAAAATAATGAAGATATAACAGTTGATCAAACCATTTTCTTATTGTCTACTATTGTTAATAACCAGTTAATCCAGTCACCAGAACCTGTTTCTATTAATTTCACTAAAGTATGTACAATATCCTGTAATTAATTACAATTTATTATATTATTATAGTATTTTAATAATGTTATTAATAATGTACTGACAAACAAGACCATTCCTAATAATGAGGTAAATTTATAATTGATTAATGATAATTATATTATTAATTACAGGATAAGAGGAGATCTATTGGTAGTCAATTCCTCCTAACATTAGATCTATTTGCACTATATCTCTATAATACTACAGGACTACAGATGATAGGAGATACTATTGGTAGGTATATATATATATATATTAGTTGTATACTCTATGTCTCTCTTGTATATATAGCATTTACTGTTAAAGAGATTACAGCTATAACTGGTCCAATTCAAGCAATATCTGTTAATAATAATTCTATTACATTACCTCCTGATATATTTGATAATCTACCAGTTAAAATAGCTTCATTTTACTACCAAAATTTATCAAGATGGTTACCTCCTGATCATCCTAACCAATCTATCATATCTCCAGTTCTCTCTTCTACTAATTGTACAGACTGTTCTATAACAGATCTGACTACACCAGTTAACATCTTGTTTAACTTGTCTAGTCAACAGGTATAACAAGACATACTCAGTTGTCATAACAACCATATCTCTTCTCTCTCTACACAGATATCAAGTAGCGATAATTTATCTTGTGTATATTGGAAGTTTGAATTGTACATAATCCTATCAGTAATATATTGAGTGTATTATATCTCCTATTAGATCTGATATAAGATTACCAAGTGGTGAATGGAACAGTAATGGGTGTGGTCTTATTAGTCAAGAGGGTTCAACAGTAAGATGTCAATGTGATCATCTAACACACTTTGCTATTCTACTTAGTCCAGGAGTACCAGTATGTCTGTCTGTATGTCTGTATATATATAACTGTCCATTTTATAGGTTAGTGAGAAAGATCATAAGATCCTTCAAACTATAGGAGTTGTGTTATTACCTATCTCTCTGATATGTATGTTACTGACAATATTGACCTATCTTTGTATGAGGTAAGATACATACACACACACATATATCAGTGATAGTATATCTGTCCATAGATCACTATGGAATATGGGAAACTATATTCATGTTATGTTATGTAGTAATTTATTGATAGCACAACTTCTATTTGTAGTGGGTATTGAACAAACCAAGTATTGGGTATGTGATCATGTGACATTCATGTGATTATTATTGTTGTGTATGATATAGTATGTGTGTTCATCAATAGCTGTAGTACTGCAGTACATGTTTCTAGTGACATTTATGTGGATGTTAATGGAGGGTGTGGTCTTATACATTGTTTTGGTTAAGGTCTTTGTCACACGTCCTAAACGCTATATAATAAGTTTTACACTACTGAGTTATGGTTTGTTAATTCTATTCATTGATGTATTAATTATTATGAGTATTATTAGGTATTCCTGGAGTATATATGTTGATTATAGTACCCATTGGGTATCTTGTTGGTACTGATGAAAACCACACCCACTACTTGTTATACGAGAATGAAAAACTGGTTGCGTGAGTAATAAAGCTGTAATGACTTAATGATAATATTTATTAATTTATAGATGTTGGCTAAATTATGAGAGTGGATTTATATGGACATTTATTACACCAGTTATTATAATACTTCTAGTAATTTAATGGATGGCTGGATTGATGATAATGTCATGACACTTTTCAGATCAATATTGGGTTCTTCATCATGTCTATTGTTATAATGAGAAGACATCAAAAACATCAACTACATAAAGATCAAACTGCTAATGTCAAGTATGATGGACTTATTGTGTTAATTATCATTTTTTTCTGTAGACAAATGATAAAAGCTTCTATATCACTTACTATAGTGATGGGTATAGGATGGCTAGCTAATGTTCTTTTCTTTAGTGACAAATTACTGTTGATTGCATATATAATGACAGTCTTTATTGCTGGTCAAGGTATTATTATCTTCATACTTTATGTCCCTCTATCTACACCTGTAAGTCTGAGTATCATTACTATTGGGTATAAATGTCACACACACACATACAGGTAAGAAAGGCATACTCAAAATGGTGGTATGATAAAAAGAGAAAATCTCAATTATTCAATAAAATATATTTCACTAATCCAACTTCATTACAGACATCAGTGAGTTACAATAATGAGATTATCATGACATCTTATTTCCTTACAGAGTAATGTTAAAAAAACTGAAAGATCAATTCCTGCTGTTAATAACTCTGGACAATATACTCTAGGAACAATTGATGGTATATATGTATATATGTACAGCTGGTAATGATCTATTGTTCACTGTTAGAGAGTACATCAGATACTTTGAAGAAATCTATATTAAAGAATGGTGAACAAAGTAATGAGACTGAACTGGCCATGGGATTATCACATTCTAATGAAGGAATTGAGATTGTATCTTAGTTTTAAATTACTAACATCAATAAATCATGACATTAATAATATTAAAATGTAGTGATGTACTGTGGTTTGTTAGTTAATTGATTATGTTGTTGTCATAGTAACATATGTTGTTATTATCAGTCTCATAACTTAATCTTATAAGAAATATAAATTGAAAGTTGTTCAGTTATAATGTCTCAGTAAATAACTTGATAGGGATATTATGTACTAATAAGAGTACATTGATGTTTGATAATGGAAATGGGTCATCACCACGTAGTGCTAATCTTTCTCTCTCAATTTGTGTTTGGCTAAGGAGTCTGTCAAGAACTACATTTTATTACTGCACATACACTATATGGTTACCATTACATCATAAAACATTTCATTATCTATGTTCTCAATCCAATTATATGATGTAATGATAATAAACTAGATATTAACAGTTAGTGAGTTAGTCATATTTAATGCTGTGTGCCTCTGTCTCTCTCTTGTAAATCAAATGCTATTATATTACATATAATGTATCTATTAAATAGTTTAATATATTTTATATAATTACAGTGACATTACTGATTGCTCTTTCTCTCTCTCTCTCTCTCTCTCTCTCTCTCTCTCTCTCTCTCTCTCTCTCTCTCTCTCTCTCTCTCTCTTTCTCTTTCTCTCTCTCTCTCTTATTCACTCTCTCTCTCTCTCTCTCTCTCTCTAGTGACCTAAAATTCTCACTATTTCCCAAGTACACACCTGATAATACTTATCCATGCTTACTATTAACTGTACCAAATGAAGGTGTTAAGGTATTAATAGACAATACTAATATATTGATCAACACTTAACAGGTATGTAGCTTTATGTAAAAAGATTTCATTTGACATTTGTTTAGTTAAACAAAAAAGATTTCATGAATGCTAGGCCTATATCCAAGAGCTATTACTATGCAATTTATAACAGGACATTCTTACATATCATATACATGTCCTTTCTAAGAAATCATTTTGTTCAAGCAAATTCCATAGCAATTAGTAAACAGTATAAATGTTGTTAACATTTGTACAATATATATATATATTACCAGAGAGTATTTGTTCTTTTACAGATAGATATTATGATTATAGAGACTTGAAATTGTTACTGGTTAAGCACACAGCACAAACAACATTGATTTTACATACAATAAACAAGTCATACCAGATATGCGTAATAGATATCTCTAATATATTGCAATAATGTCACTTATGATATTAAGATATTAATTTTATTTTATTTATATTATTATATATGTGATGTTAAGGCTTAAGATATTAAGATATAGTCTGTTATCATGACTAATGTATTGATCAAGGCTTGAAAGTTTTATGTAAAAAGATTTCGTTTGACATCTGTTAGATATCTCTAATATATTGCAATAATGATACTTATAAATGGATATACTTGGTAAACATAATAAATTAGTGAATTTGACTGTTAACATCTAAATTCATTATTCCAAGAATTGTTTGAGGACACAATGAGTATATATTACTATGTGTATTAATTGTTAATATGGTGAGTACAAACAAGTATAGAGTTACTGAGTCAGTACTTTTAATGTTTAATTGTTAATATCACTATTTAATTTGGTTACTACTGTACATCAAAAACATTTCATTACCTGCATTCTTAATATGATATAAAGATAAGAGTTAGAAGCTAGACACTCATAGTTAGTGAGTTAGTCATATTTACTGCTGTGTATCTGTGTCTCTTGTCCCTTGTTTATCTGTCAACTAAAGCTGGAGATGTCAAAATGCATGTAAGTCAAACACTATTGTATTACTGGTATAGACATAATGTATTTATTAAATAGTTTAATATATTTCATATAATTTCAGTGACATTACTGATTGCTCTCTCTCTCTCTCTCTCTCTCTCTCTCTCTCTCTCTCTCTCTCTCTCTCTCTCTCTCTCTCTCTCTCTCTCTCTCTCTCTCTCTCTTTCTCTCTCTCTATCTCTCTCTCTCTCTCTCTCTCTCTCTCTCTCTCTCTCTCTCTCTCTCTCTAGTGACTTAGAATTCTCACTATTTCTCAATTCCTGCTGTTAATAACTCTGGACAATATACTCTAGGAACAATTGATGGTATATATGTATATATGTACAGCTGGTAATGATCTATTGTTCACTGTTAGAGAGTACATCAGATACTTTGAAGAAATCTATATTAAAGAATGGTGAACAAAGTAATGAGACTGAACTGGCCATGGGATTATCACATTCTAATGAAGGAATTGAGATTGTATCTTAGTTTTAAATTACTAACATCAATAAATCATGACATTAATAATATTAAAATGTAGTGATGTACTGTGGTTTGTTAGTTAATTGATTATGTTGTTGTCATAGTAACATATGTTGTTATTATCAGTCTCATAACTTAATCTTATAAGAAATATAAATTGAAAGTTGTTCAGTTATAATGTCTCAGTAAATAACTTGATAGGGATATTATGTACTAATAAGAGTACATTGATGTTTGATAATGGAAATGGGTCATCACCACGTAGTGCTAATCTTTCTCTCTCAATTTGTGTTTGGCTAAGGAGTCTGTCAAGAACTACATTTTATTACTGCACATACACTATATGGTTACCATTACATCATAAAACATTTCATTATCTATGTTCTCAATCCAATTATATGATGTAATGATAATAAACTAGATATTAACAGTTAGTGAGTTAGTCATATTTAATGCTGTGTGCCTCTGTCTCTCTCTTGTAAATCAAATACTATTATATTACATATAATGTATCTATTAAATAGTTTAATATATTTTATATAATTACAGTGACATTACTGATTGTTCTCTTTCTCTCTTTCTCTTTCTCTCTCTCTCTCTCATTCGCTCTCTCTCTTTCTCTCTCTAGTGACCTAAAATTCTAACTATTTCTCAAGTACACACCTGATAATACTTATCCATGCTTACTATTAACTCTACCAAATGAAGGTGTTAAGGTATTAATAGACAAATACTAATATATTGATCAACACTTAACAGGTATGTAGCTTTATTTAAAAATATTTCGTTTGACATTTGTTTATTTAAACAAAAGAAATTTTATGAATGCTAGGCCTGTGTGCAAAGACTATCACTATAGAATTTATAACAGGACATTCTTACATATCATATGCACATCCTTTCTAAGAAGTCATTTGTTTAAGCAAATTCCATAGTAATTAGTAAACAGAATAAATGTTGTCAACATTTGTACAATATATATTTAGTAGACAAGTAACCAGTATGACCAGTATAACCAGTACTGATGTTATATCTACATCATCTTCAAGTCCTATAACTTGTTCTACTGATGGTAGATGACCAGAGACACTACCAGGTCATAATGCAATTACAATATACTAATTATATAATACCCCATAATAATACATTACAGTACATCATAGTATATTGACATAATGTCACTATAATATGATGTGGTATACAATAATCCTAAATATTCATACTTTATCATCACTATTACAACATAGCATATACATTACTTACAGTGGCTAGTTATAATGGCAGCTCTTTTCTTTTTGTTAGTGTTACCAACTCCTAGTATAGGACAAGGATCCTCTCACTGTATGACTGACTGTAACATGGGACAACATGGACCCTCTCTTTATAAACAATACTGCTGTATATCAAGTAACAAGGGAAAGAGATTTCATTTGAAAGATAATGGTCTAACTAGGTTTATCCTCTGTCCATCTACAAGACCTAGTTCTTGTTCATAACTTAATACTTTTTTAACAACTCACATTATGTTTAAAAATGTTTTCTTAACAAATCATCATCACAAAATGTGACATTACTTATTGCTGTAACCAATAATAAATAGTAAATTGATTTCATACATTTTCTTTAACTAAATTATTACAGAACAGATGTTTTAATGGAAATTGAAATTAAATTAATTACAAAATTCATTACAAATTTTTGAAGTAATTGTAATTGTAATATATTTTTAAATATAATGGTAATTGAACTCTTTGTCAAATGAATCAATTAAATGCAATAATTACCTCAATTACTTAAAGTTATAATAAAACTATCTGGATACTTAGGGTAGTCATTAAATTCATTTAACTGTCAACTATAACATTTTATATGTACACATGTATATGGCCACAACATTGAAGTTTAGTAACATTGTACTTGGCTAAGGTCCAGCCAAGAACTATATTTATTGCTTTATGTATACAATTTAGCCAAGAATAACTGGAACTATAACACTATATATTCACGTGTATATTGCCCAGAATTTCTTAGAACATTGGAGATTGACAATGTTGTATTTGGCTGAGGGCCTGCCAAGAGCTACATTTTATTGCTTCACATACACTATTTAGATAAGAGTAACTGGAACTATAGCACTATATATTCACATGTATATTGCCCAGAATTTCTTAGAACACTGGACTTTATATTTGGCTGAGGGCCTGCCAAGAGCTACATTTTATTGCTTCACATACACTATTTAGATAAGAGTAACTGGAACTATAGCACTATATATTCACATGTATATTGCCCAGAATTTCTTAGAACATTGGAGTTTGACAATTTTGTACTTGGCTAAGGGGCCAGCCATTAACTATGTTTTATTATTGGACATTATCATTACATCCTAAAACATTTATCTCCATTCTCAATCTAATTATGTGATATAAAATATTAGTTAGAAGCTAGATATTCATAGTTAGTGAGTTAGTTGTGTTTAATGTTGTATCTCTGTCTCGTGTGTCTTCTTTATGTGTCAACTGGAGATGTTAAAATGTAAGTCATATACTAGTGCTGATATAATACTAATAACTCTCTCTCTCTCTCTCTCTCTCTATCTAGTGACTTAAAATTCACACTAGTTATCAAGTATACAGCAGATGTACCTCTTGAATCATGTTCATCATTAACTGTACCAAATGAAGGTGTTCTCATTAAAGCATTAATAGACAATACTACAGTTGTTTCACTTCATTTCTATTATGTAAATGGAACAACACCTAAACCAAATCATATTCCCACAGTAACCTTCATTAATTCATCATTCCTTAATTTAACATATAATGATACTGCATATAATACTACTATATATGCAGAGCAAGATGTGATAATTGTGATGTGTGGGTGTTAGACAACATCAGTATATCTCTACAACACAATGGATGTTATCGACACATATATCAACAAGATTTTAATTATGGGGATATCCCAGGTTGGGATCTTGTTAACACAACTATCTCATTTAACTCTATTTGATGTGATAGTTTAAATGGTTGTCTTTACTTTATTAGTAGTCCTAGCTATAATGGAGTAAAAAATCATCGATCAACATCCCCAATATTAGATCTTCAAGTGATTACATCTGCAATAAGATATTAAGATCTAGTCTGTTATCATAACTAATATATTGATCAACACTTGACAGGTATGTAGTTTTATGTAAAGAGGTTTCGTTTGACATCTGTTGGAAACCTCTAATATATTGTAATAATGTCACTTATAAATGGATACTTGGTAAACATAATAAATTAGTGAGTTTAAATATCAACATCTAAATTCATTATTCCAAGAATTATTTGAGGACACA
The DNA here is from genome assembly GCA_963693285.1 of Xestospongia muta. NCBI lineage: Eukaryota > Metazoa > Porifera > Demospongiae > Haplosclerida > Petrosiidae > Xestospongia > Xestospongia muta. The sequence continues at coordinate 4,054,487 of OY848931.1, forward strand.
ATATGTATATATTACTATGTGTATTAATTATTAATATGGTGAGTACAAACAAGTATAGAGTCACTGAGTCAGGACTTTTAATGTTTAATTGTTTAGACAGCTTCCTGATCTTATATATATCACTGTTAAATTTGGTTACTACTATACATCGGAAACATTTCATTACCTGCATTCTTAATATAATATAAAGATAAGAGTTAGAAACTAGACACTCACAGTTAGTGAATTAGTCATGTTTAATGCTGTGTACCTCTGTCTCATGTCTCTTCTCTATCTGTCAACTGAAGTTGGAGGAGATGTTAAAATGTATGTAAGTTAAATACTATTGTATTACTGGTATACATATAATGTATCTATTAAATAGTTTAATATATTTTAATATAATTATAGTAACATTACTGACTGGTCTCTTTTTCTCTCTCTCTCTCTCTCTCTCTCTCTAGCAACTTAGAATTCTCACTAGTTCTTCAGTATACAGAACCACCTAATAATGACAATTGTTATCAATTGAATGCACCAAATGAAGGTGTTCTCATTAAAGCATTAATAGACAATACTACAGTTGTTCCACTTCATCTCTATTATTTAAATGGAACAGAACATAAATCCAAACTAGTATATATTCCCACAGTAACCTTTATTAACTCATCATTCCTTAATTTAACATATAATGATACTGCATATAATACTACTACATATGCTACATATAATACATATACTGTCCCATTTACTGCCTCATCAGCTGTTGGACCATATCTTTATAACATTACCATTAACAATGATCTACTGTTAAATCAAACAGTACGTTTTGCATGGAATCAGACATACAGAGCAAGACGTACTAATTGTGATGTGTGGGCGTTAGACAACATCAGTATATCTCTACAACACAATGGATGTTATCGACACATATATCAACAAGATTTTAATAATGGTGAAAGCACTGGTTGGGATCTTGTTAACTCAACTATCTCATTTAACTCTAGTCAATGTGATAGTTCAAATGGTTGTCTTTATTTTACTGGTGGTCCTAACTATAAAACAGTAGCAAGTCATCAAGCAACATCCCCAATGTTAGATCTTCAAGTTATTACACCTGTTACTCTACCATCTTCACCTACTACTTATAAAGAGAATATTTGTAATAATGATGACAATATAATGTAAGTAATGTCTTTATATATCAATAAATACAATATATTTCTTTCTTCTCAGAATTATAAGTTTCTTACTTCAATTAACTCAATTCATTGGACCTGGTCCATGTACTGATAACTCACCTAATGTTATCCTTCTCTCTCTACATACTGAAGATACCTCATCACCTTTGGCATATTTTGTACCAGTGGGTAACAAATACTGGCCTTATTTTAATGGTAGTAGTTTATATAATGTTCCAATATACTCTCCTAGTAGTACTGAGAATACATTAATTACAACATGTCTTAATAATAATATGAGTCAATTCTCATTGAGTTGGATACAAGAGAACTATACTATTAATAAAGATATCTGGAGTCTTAGTCAAGTGAATATAACATTGAAACAATTTGAGTTATGTTATAAGAATGAGTGAGTAATATCTCTTTATATTATGTTATAATATCTCTTTGTAGATCTTGGAGTCTTTATAATGGTAATATATCCCAATCATTATGTACTAATAAGAGTACATTGATGTTTGATAATGGAAATGGGTCATTACCACGTAGTGCTAAGCTTTCTCTTTCCTATCATTGTGACATATCATCAACTACTATAGCAACCTGTAATATTGAACCCTCAATAACAAGTATAACCAGTATAACCAGTATGACCAGTACTGATGTTATAAGTACATCATCAGCCAGTCCCATAACTTGTTCTACTGATGGTACAGGGCCAGAGACACTACCAGGTTATAATGCAATTACAATATACTAATTGTATAATACCACATTATAATACATTACAGTACATCATAGTATATTGACATAATGTCACTATAATATGATGTGGTATACAATAATCCTAAATATTCGTACTTTATCAACACTATTACAACATAGCATATACATTACTTACAGAGGCTAGTTATAATGTCAGCTCTTTCCTTTTTGTTAGTGTTACCAACTCCTGGTATAGGACAAGGATCCTCTCACTGTATGGCTAACTGTAACATGGGACAACATGGACCCTCTCTTTATAAACAATACTGCTGTATATTAAGTAACAAAGGAAAGAGATTTCATTTGAAAGATAATGATCTAACTAGGTTTATCCTCTGTCCATCTACAAGACCTAGTTCTTGTCCATAACTTAATACATTTTTAACAATTCACATTATGTTAACAAAATGTTTTCTTCACAAATCATCACAAAATTTGATATTACTTAATAATAATCAATAATAGATCTGGTATAGGAGAAAGAGAAAAACCTAAAATTATATAACATCTTATTTGAGAAGCTCAGATGATGGACATACTGTTTGATAAGAGATCAATGATTTTCTAAAACTAACAAGAAAGGAGGTTTTGAGAAAGGGATATAAAAGTAGAAATTAAGGACTCATTCACTAGCAAATATACAAAAATTGGTCATATTAAACAAAGTTTTGTTCTACTTGTCAATGAATGAATTACTATAGAATCTAGAATTATTGTGAATTACTCACTGTGTAATTTATTGGTACATTGTACATTTACAATCAACAAATTATATAGTGAGTAATTTACATAAACTCTAGATTCCATAATCCACTCATGTTCAGATACAAACTAGTTGTTAAAATAACATATTAATTTTACAGTCAATGTCCTGAAGGTATGGCGTTAAATTTAATTATATTGATTATAATAAGCTCCTTTAAAGTGTGCACCTCATAGTTGTAAGGACTGGTATAATTTGGGAGTCAGAAAGAGTTGCTACTATCCAATATATCTTGATGGAATGACTCATCAATTGGTAAAGGGATTACAAATATTATAGCCATTAGTTCTCAAGTATACAGCAGGCTTACCTTTTGAATCATGTTTATCATTGAATGTAGAAAATGAAGGTGTTCTCATTAAAGCAATAGTACAGTTGTTCTACAGTTGTTTCACTTCATTTCTATTATGTAAATGGAATATCAGAAATAAACAAAAACAAAGTGATAGCTAGTTCTATTGTATATTAAAATATTAATACATAAAGGACTCCTATATACTACTTTTTACATATTGTATAATATAGTGTATGTTGTACATTATAAACAATACATCAATAATACATAAAGGACTCCTATATATTACTTATTACATATTGTGTAATATAGTGTATGTTGTACATTATAAACAATACATCAATAATACTTAAAGGACTCTTATATATTACTTATTACATATTGTGTAATATAGTGTATGTTGTACATTATAAACAATACATCAATAATACATAAAGGACTCTTATATATTACTTATTACATATTGTGTATTATAGTATGTGTATGTGTATAATAAGTTTTCTTATTTTTTTTATTTTTTAAAGTCCAATCTAATAATTATATAGTCTCTCATTGTAAAACTACATATTTTATATTCACAAAATCAATAGAACTCTGAAATCATAAAACATTACCAGTGACTGTTTGTTCTTTTATAGACAGATATTGTGATTGTAGAGACTTGACATTGTTACTGGTTAAACACACAACACAAACAATATCTTTAATATATTGTAATAATACTTGATGAACATAACGAAAATTCATTATTCCAAGAATTATTTGAGGACACAATATGTATATATTACTATGTGTATTAATTATTAATATGGTGAGTACAAACAAGTATAGAGTCACTGAGTCAGCACTTTTAATGTTTAATTGTTTAGACAGCTTCCTGATCTTATATATATCACTACTTGATTTGGTTACTACTATATATCAAAAACATTTCATTACCTGCATTCTTAATATGATATAAAGATAAGAGTTAGCAGCTAGATACTCATAGTTAGTGAGTTAGTCATGTTTACTGCTGTGTATCTGTCTCATGTCTCTTTATCTGTCAACTAAAGCTGGAGGAGATGTTAAAATGTATGTAAGTTAAATACTATTATATTACTGGTAATGTATCAATTAAATAGTTTAATATATTTTAACATAATTATAGTAACATTACTGACTGGTATCTCTCTCTCTGTTTGTCTCTCTCTCACTCACTAATTCTCTCTCTCTCTCTCTCTCTCTCTCTCTCTCTAGTGACTTAAAATTCTCACTATTTCTCAAGTACACACCTGATAATACTTATCCTTGTTCATCATTAAATGTACCAAATGAAGGTGTTCTCATTAAAGTATTAATAGATAATACTAATTATAATTATTGATCAACACTTGACAGGTATGTAGTTTTATGTAAAAATATTTCATTTGACATCTGTTTAGTTAAACAAAAGAGATTTCATGAACACTAGACTTGTGTGCAAAGACTATCACTATAGAATTTATAACAGGACATTCTTACATATCATATACACATCCTTTCTAAGAAGTCATTTGTTTAATCAAATTCCATAGTAATTAGTAAACCATATAAATATTGTCAACATTTGTACATTATACTATTAGTAGCCAAGCGAGATGAACAAGTTAAAAAACAGTGTGTGTCTCTGTCTCTTGTCTCTTCTATATCTGTCAACTAAAGCTGGAGATGTTAGAATGTAAGTCATATACTAGAGCTGATATAGTCCTGATAACTCTCTCTCTCTCTCTCTCTCTCTCTCTCTCTCTCTCTCTCTCTCTCTCTCTCTCTCTCTCTCTCTCTCTCTCTCTCTCTCTCTCTCTCTCTCTCTCTCTCTAGCAACTTAGAATTCTCACTAGTTCTTAGTTATACAAAACCTAGTAATGGCAATTGTTATGAAATAAATGCACCAAATGAAGGTGTTCTCATTAAAGCATTAATAGACAATACTACAGTTGTTCCACTTCATCTCTATTATGTAAATGGAACAGAACATAAATCCAAACCAGTATATATTCCTACAGTAACCTTCATTAACTCATCATTCCTTAATTTAACATATAATGATACTGCATATAATACTACTACATATGCTACATATAATACATATACTGTCCCATTTACTGCCTCATCAGCTGTTGGACCATATCTTTATAACATTACCATTAACAATGATCTACTGTTAAATCAAACAGTACGTTTTGCATGGAATCAGACATACAGGGCAAAACAGACTAATTGTGATGTGTGGGCGTTAGACAACATCAGTATATCTCTACAACACAATGGATGTTATCGACACATATATCAACAAGATTTTAATAATGGTGAAACCCCTGATTGGGATCTTGTTAACTCAACTATCTCATTTAACTCTAGTGAATGTGATAGTTCAAATGGATGTCTTTATTTTACTGGTGGTCCTAACTATCAAACAGTAGCAAGTCGTCAAGCAACATCCCCAATGTTAGATCTTCAAGTTATTGCACCTGTTACTCTACCATCTTCACCTACTACTTATAAAGAGAATATTTGTAATAATGATGACAATATAATGTAAGTAATGTCTTTATATATCAATAAATACAATATATTTCTTTCTTCTCAGAATTATAAGTTTCTTACTTCAATTAACTCAATTCATTGGACCTGGTCCATGTACTGATACCTCACCTAATGTTATCCTTCTCTCTCTACATACTAAAGATACCTCATCACCTTTGGCATATTTTGTACCAGTGGGTAACAAATACTGGCCTTATTTTAATGGGAGTAGTTTATATAATGTTCCAATATACTCTCTTAGTAATACTGAGAATACATTAATTACAACATGTCTTAATAATAATATGAGTCAATTCTCATTGAGTTGGATACAAGAGAACTATACTATTAATAAAGATATCTGGAGTCTTAGTCAAGTGAATATAACATTGAAACAATATGAGTTATGTTATAAGAATGAGTGAGTAATATCTCTTTATATTATGTTATAATATATCTTTGTAGATCTTGGAGTCTTTATAATGGTAATATATTCCAATCATTACATACTAATAAGAGTACATTGATGTTTGATAATGGAAATGGGTCATCACCACGTAGTGCTAATCTTTCTCTTTCCTATCATTGTGGTATAACTTGTTCTACTGATGGTATATGGCCAGAGACACTACCAGGTCATAATGTCACTGGTTTTTACTGTTATAAAGGAACTGTTAATGGTAAATGATAACTTCTCTTCTCCTTACATTATAATCCTCTCTAACAGGTACCAGACTATGTAAACAAGATGGAAACTGGGATGATAATATTTATTGTTTTACTAGTGAACAATTTAATACTGTATTATCAAAAGTATAGCACTAATATAATTTATAATATCATCTCTCACTCTATTACATACACAGATCAATAGTTCTTCTATAACAGCTTTGAGAATATTAAGTGAGAATAATGAAGATATAACAGTTGATCAAACCATTTTCTTATTATCTACTATTGTTAATAACCAGTTAAACCAGTCACCAGAACCTGTTTCTATTAATTTCACTAAAGTATGTACAATATCCTGTAGTTGATTACAATTTATTATATTATTATAGTATTTTAATAATGTTATTAATAATGTACTGACAAACAAGACCATTCCTAATAATGAAGTAAATTTATAATTGATTAATCATAATTATAATATTAATTACAGGATAAGAGACGATCTATTGGTAGTCAACTCCTTCTAACATTAGATCTATTTGCACTATATCTCTATAATACTACAGGACTACAGATGATAGGAGATACTATTGGTATGTATATATATATATATTAGTTGTATACTCTATGTCTCTCTTGTATATATAGTATTTACTGTTAAAGAGATTACAAGTATAACTGGTCCAATTCAAGCAATATCTGTTAATAATAATTCTATTACATTACCTCCTGATATATTTGATAATCTGCCAGTTAAAATAGCTTCATTTTACTACCAAAATTTATCAAGATGGTTACCTCCTGATCATCCTAACCAATCTATCATATCTCCAGTTCTCTCTTCTACTAATTGTACAGACTGTTCTATAACAGATCTGACTACACCAGTTAACATCTTGTTTAACTTGTCTAGTCAACAGGTATAACAAGACATACTCAGTTGTCATAGCAACCATATCTCTTTTCCCTCTACACAGATATCAAGTAGCGATAATTTATCTTGTGTATATTGGAAGTTTGAATTGTACATAATCCTATCAGTAATATATTGAGTGTATTATATCTCCTATTAGATCTGATATAAGATTACCAAGTGGTGAGTGGAACAGTAATGGCTGTGGTCTTATTAGTCAAGAGGGTTCAACAATAAGATGTCAATGTGATCATCTAACACACTTTGCTATTCTACTTAGTCCAGGAGTACCAGTATGTCTGTCTGTATGTCTGTATATATAACTGTCCATTTTATAGATTAGTGAGAAAGATCATAAGATCCTTCAAACTATAGGAGTTGTGTTATTACCTATCTCTCTGATGTGTATGTTACTGACAATATTGACCTATCTTTGTATGAGGTAAGATACACACACACACATATATCAGTGATAGTATATCTGTCCATAGATCACTGTGGAATATGGGAAACTATATTCATGTTATGTTATGTAGTAATTTATTGATAGCACAACTTCTATTTGTAGTGGGTATTGAACAAACCAAGTATTGGGTATGTGATCATGTGAGATTCATGTGATTATTATTGTTGTGTATGATTTAGTATGTGTGTTCATCAATAGCTGTAGTACTGCAGTACATGTTTCTAGTGACATTTATGTGGATGTTAATGGAGGGTGTGGTCTTATACATTGTTTTGGTTAAGGTCTTTGTCACACATCCTAAACGCTACATAATAAGTTTTACACTACTGAGTTATGGTTTGTTAATTCTATTCATTGATGTATTAATTATTATGAGTATTATTAGGTATTCCTGGAATATATATGTTGATTATAGTACCTATTGGGTATCTTGTTGGTAGTGATGAAAACCACACCCACTACTTGTTATACGAGAATAAAAAACTGGTTGCGTAAGTAATAAAGCTGTAATAACTTAATGATAATATTTATTAATTTATAGATGTTGGCTAAATTATGAGAGTGGATTTATATGGACATTTATTACACCAGTTATCATAATACTTCTAGTAATTTTAATGGATGAATGGATTGATAATAATTTCATGACACTTTTCAGATCAATATTGGGTTCTTCATCATGTCTATTGTTATAATGAGAAGACATCAAAAACGTCAACTACATAAAGATCAAGCTACTAATGTCAAGTATGATGGACTTATAGTGTTAATTATCATTTTTTTTCTGCAGACAAATGATAAAAGCTTCTATATCACTTACTATAGTGATGGGTATAGGATGGCTAGCTAATGTTCTTTTCTTTAGTGACAAATTACTGTTGATTGCATATATAATGACAGTCTTTATTGCTGGTCAAGGTATTATTATCTTCATACTTTATGTCCCTCTATCTACACCTGTAAGTCTAACTATCATTACTAGTGGGTATAAATGTCACACACACACACACACATACAGGTAAGAAAGGCATACTCAAAATGGTGGTATGATAAAAAGAGAAAATCTCAATTATTCAATAAAATATATTTCACTAATCCAACTTCATTACAGACATCAGTGAGTTACAATAATGAGATTATCATGACATCTTATTTCCTTACAGAGTAATGTTAAAAAAACTGAAAGATCAGTTCCTGCTGTTAATAACTCTGGACAATATACTCTAGGAACAATTGATGGTATATATGTATATATGTACAGCTGGTAATGATCTATTGTTCACTGTTAGAGAGTACATCAGATACTTTGAAGAAATCTACATTAAAGAATGGTGAACAAAGTAATGAGACTGAACTGGTCATGGGATTATCACATTCTAACGAACGAACTGAGATTGTATCTTAGTTTTAAATTACTAACAGTCAATAAATCATGACATTAATAATATTAAAACGTAGTAATGTATTGTGGTTTGTTAGTTAATTGATTATGCTGTTGTCATAGTAACATATGTTGTTATTATTTATCCCATAACTTAATCTTATAAGAAATATAAATTGAAAGTTGTTCAGTTATAATGTCTCAGTTAATAACTTGATAGGGACATTATGTACTAATAAGAGTACATTGATGTTTGATAATGGAAATGGGTCATTACCACGTAGTGCTAATCTTTCTCTCTCCTATCATTGTGAGATATCATCAACTACTGTAGCAGCCTCTTGTATTGAACCCTTAGTAACAAGTATAACCAGTATGACCAGTACTGATGTTATAAGTACACCATCTCCAAGTCCTATAACATGTTCTACTGATGGTACATGGCCAAAAACACTACCAGGTCATAATGCAATTACAATATACTAATTGTATAATACATAAAAGTTTTGAAGTAACAGTAATTGTATCCTATTTTCTCAATATAATGGAAATTAAACTCTTTGATAACTTGATAATGTAAGTTGTCATTAAGTTCATTTAACTGTCAACAATAACATTTTATATGTACACATGTATATGGCCAGAACATTGAAGTTTAGTAACATTGTATTCTATATTTTATTGTTTCATATACACTATTTAGCTAAGAGTAACTACAATTATATTCACATACATAATTAACAGAATTTCCTATTATTAATTTACTAATGTACTTAGTTGTATGATCATTTCTCTTTAACAAGACTAAATATAGATTCCTGTAGTCTCTTAGTAAACAAACACATCTACTGTTAATTAACTTTATTCATATGTAGACTATATGTTGGTTAGTTAATTATATCAGCCACAACTTGAAGCTGTAAATACAAACCTCATTGACATGGAATGGGCTAATAAGAGTCTATTGATGATCAATTTGTTGAGGTTGACTTTGAAATAACTTTTCTTGAACTTGTTTAGTTAAAGTTGAATTAGCCATCGACCATGCAGGTCTTTTCTCATACTACATCTGGTATAGGAGAAAGACAAAAAATCTAAAATTATATAACCTCTTATTTGAGAAGCTCAGATTACAAGATACTATTTGATAAGAGACCAATGATTTTCTAAAACTAACAGGAAAGGAGATTTTGAGAGAGATATAAAAGTAGAAATTAAGGACTCATTCACTAGTAAATATACAAAAATTGGTCATATTAAACAAAGTTTTGTTCTACTTGTCAATATTGTCAACACTATAAAAATTAATGTGTCATTATAACAGCTAATTTGTACCTAACATGGATTAATTACTCTAGAATATAGAATTATTGTAAATTACTGACTGTGTAATTTATTAATACGTTGTACATTTACATATCAACAAATTATATAGTGAGTAGTTTACATAAACTCTAGATTTCATAATCCACTCATGTTCAGGTACAAACTAGTTGTTAAAATAACATATTAATTTTTACAGTCAATGGAAGTTGTCCTGAAGGTACGGCATTAAATTTAATTATATTGATTATAATAAGTTCCTTTCATAATAAATGAGGTTCTGTTCTACTTGTCAATATTGTCAACAATATAAAAATTAATATGTCATTATAACAACTAATTTGTACCTAACATGGATTAATTACTATAGAATATAGAATTATTGTAAATTACTGACTGTGTAATTTATTAGGATGTTGTACATTTACATATCAACATATTATATAGTAAGTAGTTTACATAAATTCTAGATTCCATAACCCACTCATGTCACGTACAAACTAGTTGTTAAAATAACAAATTATTAATTTTTAGAGTGAATGGAAATTGTCCTGAAGGTATGGCGTTAAATTTAATTATATTGAATTGATTAGAGTGTGTACCTGGTAGTTGTAAGGACTAGTATAATTTGGGAATCAAGAAGAGTTGCTACTATCCAATATATCTTGATGGAATGACTCATCAATTGGTAAAGGGATTACAAATATTATAGCCATTAGTTCTCAAGTATACAGCAGACTTACCTCTTGAATCATGTTTACCATTGAATGTAAAAAATGAAGGTGTTCTCATTAAAGCAATAGTACAGTTGTTCTACAGTTGTTTCACTTCATTTCTATTATGTAAATAAACAATACATCAATAATACATAAAGGACTCCTATATATTACTTATTACATATTGTGTAATATAGTGTATGTTATACATTATAAACAATACACCAATAATACATAAAGGACTCCTATATATTACTTATTACATATTTATGTAATATAGTGTATGTTATACATTATAAACAATACATCAATAATACATAAAGGACTCCTATATATTACTTATTACATATTATGTAATATAGTATATGTTGTACATTATAAACAATACATCAATAATACATAAAGGACTCCTATATATTACTTATTACATATTATGTAATATAGTGTATGTTATACATTATAAACAATACATCAATAATACATAAAGGACTCCTATATATTACTTATTAGTTATTACATATTGTGTAATATAGTATGTGTATGTGTATAATAAGTTTTCTTATTTTTTAAAGTCCAATCTAATAATTATATAGTCTCTCATTGTAATACTATATATTTTATATTCACAAAATCAATAGAACTCTAAAATCATAAAACATTACCAGAGACTGTTTGTTCTTTTACAAACAGATATTGTGATTATAGAGACTTGACATTGTTACTGGTTAAACACACAGCACAGACAATATTGATTTTACATACAATAAACAAGTCATACCAGATATGTATAATAGGTATCTCTAATATATTGCAATAATGATACTTATAAATGGGTACTTGGTAAACATAATAAATTAGTGAGTTTAAATATTAACATCTAAATTCATTATTCCAAGAATTATTTGAGGACACAATATGTATATATATTACTATTTAATTATTAACATGGTGAGTGTATAGAGTCACTGATTCAGCATTTAATTTGGTTACTACTATAAATCATAAACATTTCATTACCTGCATTCTTAATATGATATAAAGATAAGAGTTAGCAGCTAGACACTCACAGTTAGTGAGTTAGTCATGTTTACTGCTGAGTATCTGTGTCTCATGTCTCTTTATCTGTCAACTAAAGCTGGAGGAAATGTTAAAATGTATGTAAGTTAAATACTATTATATTACAGGTATATATATAAATATATCAATTAAATAGTTTAATATATTTTAACATAATTATAGTTACGTTACTGACTGGTCTCTCTCTGTCTATGTCTCTGTCTTTCCTATCTCTCTCTCTCTCTCTCTCTCTCTCTCTCTCTCTCTCTCTCTCTCTCTCTCTCTCTCTCTCTCTCTCTCTCTCTCTCTCTCTCTCTCTCTCCCTACCTCCCTCTCTCCCTTCCTCTCTCTCTCTTTATCTCTCTCTCTCTCTTTATCTCTCTCTCTCTCTCTTTATCTCTCTCTTTCTCTCTCTCTCTCTTTCTCTCTCTCTCTCTCTCTCTCTCTCTCTAGTGACTTAAAATTCTCACTATTTCTCAAGTACATATTCTGTCCCATTTACTGCCTCATCAGCTGTTGGACCATATCTTTATAACATTACCATTAACAATGATCTACTGTTAAATCAAACAGTACGTTTTGCATGGAATCAAACATACAGAGCACCTCGTACTAATTGTGATGTGTGGGCATTAGACAACATCAGTATATCTCTACAACACAATGGATGTTATCGACACATATATCAACAAGATTTTAATAATGGGGAAACCCCTGATTGAAATCTCATTAACTCAACTATCTCATTTAACTCTAGTCAATGCAATAGTTTAAATGGATGTCTTTATTTTACTGGTGGTCCTGAGTATCCAAGAGTAGCAACTCATCGATCAACATCCCCAATATTAGATCTTCAAGTTATTACATCTGTAATAAGATATTAAGATGTAGTCTATTATCATAACTAATATATTGATCAACACTTGACGGTATGTAGTTTTATGTAAAAAGATTTCGTTTGACATCTGTTTAGTTAACCAAAAGAAATTTGATGAATGCTAGACCTGTGTCCAAGGGCTATTATTATGCAATTTATAACAGGACATCCCTACTTATCATATCTTATCAGTCGTTTGTTTAAGCAAATTCCATAGTAATTAGTAAACAGTATAAATGTTGTTAACATTTGTACAATATATTATTTAGTAGACAAGTGAGATGAACAAGTTAAAACAATCAATTTATTTTAACAATGTGTGTCTCTGTCTCTTGTCTCTACTTTATCTGTCAACTAAAGCTGGAGATGTTGAAATGTAAGTCAAATACTAGTGCTGATATAGTCCTGATAACTCTCTCTCTCTCTCTCTCTCTCTCTCTCTCTCTCTCTAGCAACTTAGAATTCTCACTAGTTCTTCAGTATACAGAACCGCCTATATTTAATGACTCGTGTTATAAATTGAATGTACCAAGTGAAGGTGTTCTCATTAAAGCAATAATAGACAATACTACAGTTGCTCTAACATTGAAACAATATGAGTTATGTTATAAAAATGAGTGAGTAATATCTCTTTATATTATGTTATAATATCTCTTTGTAGATCTTGGAGTCTTTATAATGGTAATATATCCCAATCATTATGTATTAATAATAGTACATTGATGTTTGATAATGGTGATGGGTCATTACCACGTAGTGCTAAACTTTCTCTCTCCTATCATTGCGAGATATCATCAACTACTGTAGAAACCTATAATATTGAACCCTCAGTAACAAGTATGACCAGTATAAACAGTATTGCAATCACTAAAACAAGTATAACTGATCTGACCACAACTGATATAACATCCACTGAAAGTATCAACTTTAGTACAACCAGTACCTCACCTATTGAAACCAGTTTAACCAGTTCTGATGTAACAATCAGTTCTAGTATGACCAGTCTTAACACAGTTGATATAGCATACACTAAAACTATCGGTCCTAGTACAACCAGTACCTCACCTAATGAAACCAGTTTAACCAGTTCTGATGTAACAATCAGTTCTAGTATGACCAGTCTTAACACAGTTGATATAGCATTCACTAAAACTATCAGTCTTAGTACAACAAGTACCTCACCTAATGAAACCAGTTTAACAAGTTCTGATGTAACAATCAGTTCTAGTATGACCAGTCTTAACACAGTTGATATAGCATTCACTAAAACTATCAGTCTTAGTACAACCAGTACCTCACCTAATGAAACCAGTTTAACAAGTTCTGATGTAACAATCAGTTCTAGTATGACCAGTCTTAACACAGTTGATATAGCATTCACTAAAACTATCAACTCTAGTACAACCAGTACCTCACCTAATGAAACCAGTTTAACTAGTTCTGATGTAACAATCAGTTCTAGTATGACCAATCTTAACACAGTTGATATAGCATTCACTAAAACTATCAGTCTTAGTACAACAAGTACCTCACCTAATGAAACCAGTTTAACCAGTTCTGATGTAACAATCAGTTCTAATATGACCAGTCTTAACACAGTTGATATAGCATTCACTAAAACTATCGGTCCTAGTACAATCAGTACCTCACCTATTGAAACCAGTTTAACCAGTTCTGATGTAACAATCAGTTCTAGTATGACCAGTTTTAACACAGTTGATATAGCATCAACTAAAACTATCAGTCTTAGTACAACAAGTACCTCACCTAATGAAACCAGTTTAACTAGTTCTGATGTAACAATCAGTTCTAGTATGACCAGTCTTAACACAGTTGATATAGCATTCACTAAAACTATCGGTCCTAGTACAACCAGTACCTCACCTAATGAAACCAGTTTAACCAGTTCTGATGTAACAATCAGTTCTAGTATGACCAGTCTTAACACAGTTGATATAGCATACACTAAAACTATCAGTCTTAGTACAACAAGTACCTCACCTAATGAAACCAGTTTAACCAGTTCTGATGTAACAATCAGTTCTAGTATGACCAGTCTTAACACAGTTGATATAGCATTCACTAAAACTATCAGTCTTAGTACAACAAGTACCTCACCTAATGAAACCAGTTTAACCAGTTCTGATGTAACAATCAGTTCTAGTATGACCAGTCTTAACACAGTTGATATAGCATTAACTAAAACTATCAGTCCTAGTACAACCAGTACCTCACCTAATGAAACCAGTTTAACTAGTTCTGATGTAACAATCAGTTCTAGTATGACCAGTCTTAACACAGTTGATATAGCATTCACTAAAACTATTGGCCTTAGTACAACCAGTATTTCATCTAATGAAACCAGTTTAACCAGTTCTGATGTAAGAATCAGTTCTAGTATGACCAGTCTTAACACAGTTGATATAGCATTCACTAAAACTATCGGCCCTAGTACAACCAGTACCTCACCTAATGAAACCAGTTTAACCAGTTCTGATGTAACAATCAGTTCTAGTATGACCAATTTTAACACAGTTGATATAGCATTCACTAAAACTATTGGCCCTAGTACAACCAGTACTTCACCTAATGAAACCAGTTTAACCAGTTCTGATATAACAATCAGTTCTAATATGACCAGTCTTATCACAGTTGATATAGCATTCACTAAAACAAGCAAACCTAGTATGACCAGTATTACTAAAACAAGTATAACAAGTATAACCAGTATGACCAGTATGACCAGTACAAACATTATATCTACACCATCTCCAAGTCCTATAACTTGTCCTACTGATGGTATATGGCCAGAGACACTACAAGGTCATAATGTCACTGGTTTTTACTGTTATAAAGGAACTGTTAATGGTAAATGATAACATCTCTTATCCTTACATTATAATCCTCTCTAACAGGTACCAGACTATGTAAACAAGATGGAAACTGGGATGATAATATTTATTGTTTTACTAGTGAACAATTTAATACTGTATTATCAAAAGTATAGCACTAATATAATTTATAATATCATCTCTCACTCTGTTACATACACAGATCAATAGTTCTTCTATAACAGCTTTGAGAATATTAAGTGAAAATAATGAAGATATAACAGTTGATGAAACCATTTTCTTATTGTCTACTATTGTTAATAACCAGTTAAACCAGTCACCAGAACCTGTTTCTATTAATTTCACTAAGGTATCTATAATCATAATATTGTATGATATATTACATTATTACAGTATTTTAATAATGTGATCATTAATTTACTAACCAATGAGAATATTCCTGATGACAAGGTAAGGTCTATTGTTTATATAGCACTAATTACATGACTCATGATTACATCATTAACAATTATATTACTAATTATAGGATAAGAGGAGATCTATTGGTAGTCAACTCCTCCTAACATTAGATCTATTTGCACTATATCTCTATAATACTACAGGACTACAGATGATAGGAGATACTATTGGTAGGTATATATATATATATTAGTTGTATACTCTATGTCTCTCTTGTATATATAGCATTTACTGTTAAAGAGATTACAACTATAACTGGTCCAATTCAAGCAATATCTGTTAATGATAATTCTATTATATTACTTCCTGATATATTTGATAATCTACCAGTTAAAATAGCTTCATTTTACTACCAAAATTTATCAAGATGGTTACCTCCTGATCATCCTAACCAATCTATCATATCTCCAGTTCTCTCTTCTACTAATTGTACAGACTGTTCTATAACAGATCTGACTACACCAGTTAACATCTTGTTTAACTTGTCTAGTCAACAGGTATAACAAGACATACTCAGTTGTCATAGCAACCATATCTCTTCTCCCTCTACACAGATATCAAGTAGTGATAATTTATCATGTGTATATTGGAAGTTTGAATTGTACATAATCCTATCAGTAATATATTGAGTGTATTATATCTCCTATTAGATCTGATATAAGATTACCAAGTGGAACAGTAATGGGTGTGGTCTTATTAGTCAAGAGGGTTCAACAGTAAGGTGTCAATGTGATCATCTAACACACTTTGCTATTCTACTTAGTCCAGGAGTACCAGTATGCCTGTCTGTATGTCTGTATATATAACTGTCCATTTTATAGATTAGTGAGAAAGATCATAAAATCCTTCAAACTATAGGAGTTGTGTTATTACCTATCTCTCTGATATGTATGTTACTGACAATATTGACCTATCTTTGTATGAGGTAAGATACACACACACATATATCAGTGATAATATATCTGTCCATAGATCACTGTGGAATATGGGAAACTATATTCATGTTATGTTATGTAGTAATTTATTTATAGCACAACTTCTATTTGTAGTGGGTATTGAACAAACCAAGTATTGGGTATGTGATCATGTGACTGTCACGTGATTATTGTTGTTATTTAGTATGTGTGTTCATCAATAGCTGTAGTACTGCAGTACATGTTTCTAGTGACATTCATGTGGATGTTAATGGAGGGTGTGGTCTTATACATTGTTTTGGTTAAGGTCTTTGTCACACATCCTAAACGCTACATAATAAGTTTTACACTACTGAGTTATGGTTTGTTAATTCTATTCATTGATGTATTAATTATTATGAGTATTATTAGGTATTCCTGGAGTATACATGTTGATTATAGTACCCATTGGGTATCTTGTTGGTAGTGATGAAAACCACACCCACTACTTGTTATACGAGAATGAAAAACTGGTTGCGTGAGTAATAAAGCTGTAATAACTTAATGATAATATTTATTAATTTATAGATGTTGGCTAAATTATGAGAGTGGATTTATATGGACATTTATTACACCAGTTATTATAATACTTCTAGTAATTTTAATGGATGGATGGATTGATGATAATGTCATGACACTTTTCAGATCAATATTGGGTTCTTCATCATGTCTATTGTTATAATGAGAAGACATCAAAAACATCAACTACATAAAGATCAAACTGCTAATGTCAAGTATGATGGACTTATTGTGTTAATTATCATTTTTTTCTGCAGACAAATGATAAAAGCTTCTATATCACTTACTATAGTGATGGGTATAGGATGGCTAGCTAATGTTCTTTTCTTTAGTGACAAATTACTGTTGATTGCATATATAATGACAGTCTTTATTGCTGGTCAAGGTATTATTATCTTCATACTTTACGTCCCTCTATCTACACCTGTAAGTCCTATCATTACTAGTATGTATAAATGTCACAAACGCACACACACACACACACACACACACATGCACACACACACACACACACACACACACACACACACATACAGGTAAGAAAGGCATACTCAAAATGGTGGTATGATAAAAAGAGAAAATCTCAATTATTCAATAAAATGTATTTCACTAATCCAACTTCATTACAGACATCAGTGAGTTACAATAATGACATTATCATGACATCTTATTTCCTTACAGAGTAATGTTAAAAAAACTGAAAGATCAGTTTCTGCTGTTAATAGCTCTGGACAATATACTTTAGGAACAATTGATGGTATATATGTATATATGTACAGCTGGTAATGATCTATTGTTCACTGTTAGAGAGTACATCAGATACTTTGAAGAAATCTACATTAAAGAATGGTGAACAACATAATGAGACTGAACTGGTCGGGGAATCATCATATTCTAAAGAAGGAAATGAGATTGTATCTAGTTTTAAATTCCTAATAGTCGATAAATCATGACATTAATAATATTAAAATGTAGTTATGTATTGTGGTTTGTTAGTTAATTGATTATGTTGTTGTTATTAATATTTAACACATAATTTAATCTATTTTTAGTTCCCTATACTGTACAACTTTACCAAATATATTCACTAAAAAAATTTACACAATAGACTTATGATTAACTACACAAGTTAAAATTAATGGACATAACTCAGTAAAATACACAAAGTCATCAAATGTAAGTAGTAGATGTAGTTACTATATAGTTGATGAAAAATATATATTCTAAAATATAAAGATTGTTTATAATTAAAATTATTATTGGTGGATATTTTGGTAATGAGAATAACTTCTTTACACAATATCTCTGTGAACATTGTTGTCAGATGATATCATATGAGAGAAGAAATATCATTGATTTCTTTAAACAGATTGTTATTTAGTTATGAATTTTGTTCAATTCACAAGCAAACAATTTGTTCCATTGTTGTCAATTGTTTATAATCCTTTAATGTGAGGATGACAATAAAAACAACTCATACAAGTTCAACATAGGAATGACAATATAGATATCCCTACATAGTAATCACAATATCAAGTGCATAATGTATTGTCATGATAGTTATAGTGGAATTTTGAGACAAACAGTGCTATAATTAATATCAAAATGTAGTGATGTATTGTGGTTTTGTTTAATTAACTTTAATTGTTTAATTAAAATGACCAATCAGTTTTAATATAGTCTCTTTATATATGTACATGACTACTTAACACATCATTGATAAGATCATTAAATTGTTAATTAGATAATAGTATTAGATTATTTTTAAAGAATTACTTGATCAATTAACAAACAATAGAATCTAGCAAGTGAGCAATTAATTTAATTACAATATACTAATTGTATAATACCCCATAATAATACATTACAGTACATCATAGTATATTGACATAATGTCACTATAATATGATGTGGTATATAATAATCCTAAATATCCATACTTTATCACCACTATTACAACATAGCATATACATTACTTACAGTGGCTAGTTATAATATCAGCTCTTTCCTTTTTGTTAGTGTTACCAACTCCTAGTATAGGACAAGGATCCTCTCACTGTATGGCTGACTGTAACATGGGACAACATGGACCCTCTCTTTATGAACAATACTGCTGTATATCAAGTAACAAGGTAAAGAGATTTCATTTGAAAGATAATGATCTAACTACGTTTATCCTCTGTCCATCTACAAGACCTAGTTCTTGTTCATAACTTAATACTTTTTTAACAACTCACATTATGTTTAAAAATGTTTTCTTAACAAATCATCACAAAATGTGACATTACTTATTACTGTAATCAATAATAAATAGTAAATTGATTTCATACATTTTCTTTAACTAAATTATTACAGAACAGATGTTTTAATGGAAATTGAAATTAAATTAATTATAAAATTCATTACAAATTTTTGAAGTAATTGTAATTGTAACATATTTTTAAATATAATGGTAATTGAACTCTTTGTCAAATGAATCAATTAAATGCAATAATTACCTCAATTACTTAAAGTTATAATAAAACTATCTGGATACTGAGGGTAGTCATTAAATTCATTTAACTGTCAACTATAACATTTTATATGTACACATGTATATGGCCAGAACATTGAAGTTTAGTAACATTGTACTTGGCTAAGGTCCAGCCAAGAACTACATTTATTGCTTCATCTATACAATTTAGCCAAGAGTAACTGGAACTATAGCACTATATATTCACGTGTATATTGCCCAGAATTTCTTAGAACATTGGAGATTGATAATGTTGTATTTGGCTAAGGTCCAGCCAAGAACTACATTTATTGCTTCATCTATACAATTTAGCTAAGAGTAACTGGAACTATAACACTATATATTCACGTGTATATTGCCCAGAATTTCTTAGAACATTGGAGATTGACAATGTTGTATTTGGCTGAGGGTCTGCCAAGAGCTACATTTTATTGCTTCACATACACTATTTAGATAAGATTAAGTGCAACTATAACACTATATATTCACATGTATATTGTCCAGAATTCCTTAGAACATTGGAGTTTGACAATTTTGTGCTTAGCTAAGGGGCCAGCCATTAACTATGTTTTATTATTGGACATTATCATTACATCCTAAAGCATTTATTATCTCTATTCTCAATCCAATTATATGATGTAAAATATTAGTTAGAAGCTAGATATTCATAGTTAGTGAGTTAGTTGTGTTTAATGTTGTATCTCTGTGTCATGTGTCTTCTTTATCTGTCAACTGGAGATGTTAAAATGTAAGTCATATACTAGTGCTGATATAATACTTATACCTCTCTCTCTCTCTCTCTATCTAGTTACTTAAAATTTACACTAGTTATCAAGTATACAGCAGATGGACCTCTTGAATCATGTTCATCATTAACTGTACCAAATGAAGGTGTTCTCATTAAAGCATTAATAGACAATACTACAGTTGTTCCACTTCATTTCTATTATGTAAATGGAACAGCACCTAAACCAAATCATATTCCCACAGTGACCTTCGTTAATTCATCATTCCTTAATTTAACATATGATACTACTATACATACAGAGCAAGATGTGATAATTGTGATGTGTGGGTGTTGGACAACATCAGTATATCTCTACAACACAATGGATGTTATTGACACGTATGTCAACAAGATTTTAATTATGGGGATATCCCAGGTTGGGATCTCGTTAACACAACTCTCTCATTTAACACTATTTGATGTGATAGTTTAAATGGTTGTCTTTACTTTAATAGTAGTCCTAGCTATAATGGAGTAACAACTCATCAATCAACATCCCCAATATTAGATCTTCAAGTTATTACATCTGTAATAAGATATTAAGATGTAGTCTATTATCATAACTAATATATTGATCAACACTTGACAGGTATAAAGTTTTATGTAAAGAGGTTTCATTTGACATCTGTTAGATACCTCTAATAAATTGTAATATTGTCACTTATAAATGGGTATACTTGGTAAACATAATAAATTATTGAGTTTAAATGTCAACATCTAAATTCATTATTCCAAGAATTATTTGAGGACACAATATGTATATATTACTATGTGTATTAATTATTAATATGGTGAGTACAAACAAGTATAGAGTCACTGAGTCAGCACTTTTAATGTTTAATTGTTTAGATAGCTTCCTGATCTTATATATATCACTGTTAAATTTGGTTACTACTATACATCAGAAACATTTCATTACCTGCATTCTTAATATAATATAAAGATAAGAGTTAGAAGCTAGACACTCACAGTTAGTGAATTAGTCATGTTTACTGCTGTGTACCTCTGTCTCATGTCTCTACTCTATCTGTCAACTAAAGTTGGAGGAGATGTTAAAATGTATGTAAGTTAAATACTATTATATTACTGGTATAAATATAAATATATCTATTAAATAGTTTAATATATTTTAATATAATTATAGCAACATTACTGACTGGTCTCTCTTTCTCTCTCTATCTCTCTCTAGAGCCTTAGAATTCTCACTAGTTCTTCAGTATACAGAACTACCTAATAATGACAATTGTTATCAATTGAATGCACCAAATGAAGGTGTTCTCATTAAAGCAATAATAGACAATACTACAGTTGTTCCACTTCATCTCTATTATGTAAATGGAACAGAAGATAAAATTCCTAATCACAGGAAAAATATTCCTACAGTGACCTTCATTAACTCATCATTCCTTAATTTAACATATAATGATACTGCATATAATACTACTACATATACTACATATACTACATATACTGTCCCATTTACTGCCTCATCAGCTGTTGGACCATATCTTTATAACATTACCATTAACAACAATCTACTGTTGAATCAAACAGTACGTTTTGCATGGAATCAGACATACAGAGCACCTCGTACTAATTGTGATGTGTGGGCATTAGACAACATCAGTATATCTCTACAACACAATGGATGTTATCGACACATATATCAACAAGACTTTAATAATGGTGAAAGCACTGGTTGGGATCTTGTTAACTCAACTATCTCATTTAACTCTAGTCAATGTGATAGTTCAAATGGTTGTCTTTATTTTACTAGTGGTCCTGACTATCAAACAGTAGCAAGTCGTCAAGCAACATCCCCAATGTTAGATCTTCAAGTTATTACACCTGTTACTCTACCGTCTTCACCTACTACTTATAAAGAGAATATTTGTAATAATGATGACAATATAATGTAAGTTATGTCTTTATATATCAATAAATACAATATATTTCTTTCTTCTCAGAATTATAAGTTTCTTACTTCAATTAACTCAATTCATTGGACCTGGTCCATGTACTGATAACTCACCTAATGTTATCCTTCTCTCTCTACATACTGAAGATACCTCATCACCTTTGGCATACTTTGTACCAGTGGGTAACAAATACTGGCCTTATTTTAATGGGAGTAGTTTATATAATGTTCCAATATACTCTCCTAGTAGTACTGAGAATACATTGATTACAACATGTCTTAATAATAATATGAGTCAATTCTCATTGAGTTGGATACAAGAGAACTATACTATTAATAAAGATATCTGGAGTCTTAGTCAAGTGAATATAACATTGAAACAATATGAGTTATGTTATAAGAATGAGTAAGTAATATCTCTTTATATTATGTTATAATATCTCTTTGTAGATCTTGGAGTCTTTATAATGGTAATATATCCCAATCATTATGTACTAATAAGAGGACATTGATGTTTGATAATGGAGATGGGTCATCACCACGTAGTGCTAAGCTTTCTCTTTCCTATCATTGTGACATATCATCAGATACTGTAGCAGCCTCTAGTATTGGACCCTCAGTAACCAGTATAACCAGTATGACCAGTATAACTAGTACAAACATTATATCTACACCATCTCTAAGTCCTATAACTTGTCCTACTGATGGTATATGGCCAGAGACACTACAAGGTCATAATGTCACTGGTTTTTACTGTTATAAAGGAACTGTTAATGGTAAATGATAACTTCTCTTCTCCTTACATTACAATCCTCTCTAACAGGTACCAGACTATGTAAACAAGATGGAAACTGGGACGATAATATTTATTGTTTTACTAGTGAACAATTTAATGCTGTATTATCAAAAGTATAGCACTAATATAATTTATAATATCATCTCTTACTCTATTACATACACAGATCAATAGTTCTTCTATAACAGCTTTGGAAATATTAAGTGAAAATAATGAAGATATAACAGTTGATCAAACAATCTTCTTATTGTCTACTATTGTTAATAACCAGTTAAACCAGTCACCAGAACCTGTTTCTATTAATTTCACTAAGGTATGAACAATACCCAGTAATTAATTACAATTTATTATATTATTATAGTATTTTAATAATGTTATTAATAATGTACTGACAAACAAGACCATTCCTAATAATGAGGTAAATTTATAATTGATTAATGATAATTATATTACTAATTACAGGATAAGAGACGATCTATTGGTAGTCAACTCCTCCTAACATTAGATCTATTTGCACTATATCTCTATAATACTACAGGACTACAGATGATAGGAGATACTATTGGTAGGTATATATATATATATTAGTTGTATACTCAATGTCTCTCTTGTATATATAGCATTTACTGTTAAAGAGATTACAAGTATAACTGGTCCAATTCAAGCAATATCTGTTAATAATAATTCTATTACATTACCTCCTGATATATTTGATAATCTACCAGTTAAAATAGCTTCATTTTACTACCAAAATTTATCAAGATGGTTACCTCCTGATCATCCTAACCAATCTATCATATCTCCAGTTCTCTCTTCTACTAATTGTACAGACTGTTCTATAACAGATCTGACTACACCAGTTAACATCTTGTTTAACTTGTCTAGTCAACAGGTATAACAAGACATACTCAGTTGTCATAACAACCATATCTCTTCTCTTTCTACACAGATATCAAGTAGTGATAATTTATCTTGTGTATATTGGAAGTTTGAATTGTACATAATCCTATCAGTAATATATTGAGTGTATTATATCTCCTATTAGATCTGATATAAGATTACCAAGTGGTGAGTGGAACAGTAATGGGTGTGGTCTTATTAGTCAAGAGGGTTCAACAGTAAGATGTCAATGTGATCATCTAACACACTTTGCTATTCTACTTAGTCCAGGAGTACCAGTATGTCTGTCTGTATGTCTGTATATATAACTGTCCATTTTATAGGTTAGTGAGAAAGATCATAAGATCCTTCAAACTATAGGAGTTGTGTTATTACCTATCTCTCTGATATGTATGTTACTGACAATATTGACCTATCTTTGTATGAGGTGAGACACACACACACACATATATCAGTGATAGTATATCTGTCCATAGATCACTGTGGAATATGGGAAACTATATTCATGTTATGTTATGTAGTAATTTATTGATAGCACAACTTCTATTTGTAGTGGGTATTGAACAAACCAAGTATTGGGTATGTGATCATGTGAGATTCATGTGATTATTATTGTTGTGTATGATTTAGTATGTGTGTTCATCAATAGCTGTAGTACTGCAGTACATGTTTCTAGTGACATTTATGTGGATGTTAATGGAGGGTGTGGTCTTATACATTGTTTTGGTTAAGGTCTTTGTCACACGTCCTAAACGCTATATAATAAGTTTTACACTACTGAGTTATGGTTTGTTAATTCTATTCATTGATGTATTAATTATTATGACAATTATTAGGTATTCCTGGAGTATATATGTTGATTATAGTACCCATTGGGTATCTTGTTGGTACTGATGAAAACCACACCCACTACTTGTTATACGAGAATGAAAAACTGGTTGTGTGAGTAATGAAGCTGTAATAACTTAATGATAATATTTATTAATTTATAGATGTTGGCTAAATTATGAGAGTGGATTTATATGGACATTCATTACACCAATTATCATAATACTTCTAGTAATTTTAATGGATGGCTGGATTGATAATAATGTCATGACACTTTTCAGATCAATATTGGGTTCTTCATCATGTCTATTGTTATAATGAGAAGACATCAAAAACGTCAACTACATAAAGATCAAACTGCTAATGTCAAGTATGATGGACTTATTGTGTTAATTATCATTTTTTTTCTGCAGACAAATGATAAAAGCTTCTATATCACTTACTATAGTGATGGGTATAGGATGGCTAGCTAATGTTCTTTTCTTTAGTGACAAATTACTGTTCATTGCATATATAATAACAGTCTTTATTGCTGGTCAAGGTATTATTATCTTCATACTTTATGTCCCTCTATCTACACCTGTAAGTCTGAGTATCATTACTAGTGGATATAAATGTCACACACACACACATACAGGTAAGAAAGGCATACTCAAAATGGTGGTATGATAAAAAGAGAAAATCTCAATTATTCAATAAAATATATTTCACTAATCCAACTTCATTACAGACATCAGTGAGTTACAATAATGACATTATCATGACATCTTATTTCCTTACAGAATAATGTTAAAAAAACTGAAAGATCAGTTCCTGCTGTTAATAACTCTGGACAATATAGTCTAGGAACAATTGATGGTATATATGTATATATGTACAGCTAGTAATGATCTATTGTCACTGTTAGAGAGTACATCAGATACTTTGAAGAAATCTACATTAAAGAATGGTGAACAACATAATGAGACTGAACTGGTCGGGGAATCATCATATTCTAAAGAAGGAAATGAGATTGTATCTAGTTTTAAATTCCTAATAGTTGATAAATCATGACATTAATAATATTAAAATGTAGTGATGTATTGTGGTTTGTTAGTTAATTGATTATGTTGTTGTTATTAATATTTAACACATAATTTAATCTATTTTTAGTTGCCTATACTGTACAACTTTACCAAATATATTCACTAAAAAATTAACACAATAGACTTATGATTAACTACACAAGTTAAAATTAATGGACATAACTCAGTAAAATACACAAAGTCATTAAATGTAAGTAGTAGATGTAGTTACTATATAGTTGATGAAAAATATATATTCTAAAATATAAAGATTGTTTATAATTAAAATTATTATTGGTGGATATTTTGGTAATGAGAATAACTTCTTTACACAATATCTCTGTGAACATTGTGGTCAGTTGATATCATATGAGAGAAGAAATATCATTGATTTCTTTAAACAGTTTGTTATTTAGTTATGAATTTTGTTCAATTCACAGGCAAACAATTTGTTCCATTGTTGTCAATTGTTTATAATTTAATAATCATTTAATGTGAGGATGACAATAAAACAACTCAAACAAGTTCAACATAGGAATGACAATATAGATATCCCTACATAGTAATCACAATATCAAGTGCATAATGTATTGTCATGATAGTTATAGTGGAATTTTGAGACAAACAGTGCTATTATTAATATCAAAATGTAGTGATGTATTGTGGTTTTGTTTAATTAACTTTAATTGTTTAATTAAAATGACCAATCAGTTTTAATATAGTCTCTTTATATATGTACATGACTACTTAACACATCATTGATAAGATCATTAAATTGTTAATTAGATAATAATATTAGATTATTTTTAAAGAATTACTTGATCAATTAACAAACAATAGAATCTAGCAAACGAGCAATTAATTTAATTACAATATACTAATTGTACAATACCCCATAATAATACATTACAGTACATCATAGTATATTGACATAATGTCACTATAATATGATGTGGTATACAATAATCCTAAATATTCATACTTTATCATCACTATTACAACATAGCATATACATTACTTACAGTGGCTAGTTATAATATCAGCTCTTTTCTTTTTGTTAGTGTTACCAACTCCTGGTATAGGACAGAGATCCTCTCATTGTATGACTGACTGTAACATGGGACAACATGGACCCTCTCTTTATAAACAATACTGCTGTATATCAAGTAACAAGGGAAAGAGATTTCATTTGAAAGATAATGATCTAACTAGGTTTATCCTCTGTCCATCTACAAGACCTAGTTCTTGTCCATAACTTAATACTTTTTTTAACAACTCACATTATGTTAACATAAATCATCACAAAATTTGACATTACTTAATAATATAATCAATAATAGATAGTAAATCGATTTCATGACCATCTAATGGTATTTGAAAAGAAATTAATTACGAATTAATTAAAAGTTTTGAAGTAACAGTAATTGTATCCTATTTTCTCAATATAATGTAAATTGAACTCTTTGATAACTGGATAATATAAGTTGTCATTAAGTTCATTTAACTGTCAACAATAATATTTTATATGTACACATGTATATGGCCAGAACATTGAAGTTTAGTAACATTGTATTTGGCTAAGGTCCAGCCAAGAACTATATTTTATTGTTTCATATACACTATTTAGCTAGGAGTAACTACAATTATATTCACATACACAATTAACAGAATTTAAAATTATTAATTTACTAATGTACTTAGTTGTATGATCATTTCTCTTTAACAAGACTAAATATAGATTCCTGTAGTCTCTTAGTGAACAAACACATCTACTGTTAATTAACTTTATTCAATGTAGACTATATGTTGGTTAGTTAATTATATCAGCCACAACTTGAAGCTGTAAATACAAACCTCATTGACATGGAATGGACTAATAAAAGTCTATTGATGATCAATTTGTTGAGATTGTCTTTGAAATAACTTTTCTTGAACTTGTTTAGTTAAAGTTGAATTAGCCATTGACCATGCAAGTCTTTTCTCATACTACATCTGGTATAGGAGAAAGACAAAAAATCTAAAATTATATAACATCTTATTTGAGAAGCCCAGATGACAAGATACTGTTTGTTAAGAGATCAATGATTTCCTAAAACTAACAGGAAAGGAGATTTTGAGAGAGATATAAAAGTAGAAATTAAGGACTCATTCACTAGTAAATATACAAAACTTGGTCATAATAAATGAAGTTTTGTTCTACTTGTCAATGAATTACTATAGAATATAGAATTCTTGTAAATTACTGACTGTGTAATTTATTGGTATGTTGTACATTTACATGTCAACATAATTATATAGTGAGTAATTTACATAAATTCTAGATTCCATAATCCACTCATGTCAGGTACAAACTAGTTGTTAAATAACATATTATTAATTTTTAGAGTGAATGGAAATTGTCCTGAAGGTATGGCGTTAAATTTAATTATATTGAATTGATTAGAGTGTGTACCTCGTAGTTGTAAGGACTGGTATAATTTGGGAGTCAGGAAGAGTTGGTACTATCCAATATATCCTGATGGAATGACTCATCAATTGGTAAAGGGATTACAAATATTATAGCCATTAGTTCTCAAGTATACAGCAGACTTACCTCTTGAATCATGTTTACCATTGAATGTAGAAAATGAAGGTGTTCTCATTAAAGCAATAATACAGTTGTTCTAAAGTTGTTCCACTTCATTTCTGTTATGTAAATAAACAATACATCAATAATACATAAAAGACTCCTATATATTACTTATTACATATTGTGTAATATAGTGTATGTTGTACATTATAAACAATACATCAATAATACATAAAGAGTTCCTATATATTACTTATTACATATTGTGTAATATAGTGTATGTTGTACATTATAAACAATACATCAATAATACATAAAGAGCTCCTATATATTACTTATTACATATTGTGTATTATAGTATGTGTATGTATATAATAAGTTTTCTTATTTTTTAAAGTCCAATCTAATAATACTACATATTTTAGATTCGCAAAATCAATAGAACTCTAAAATCATAAAACATTACCAGAACTGTTTGTTCTTTTACAAACAGATATTGTGATTGTAGAGACTTGACATTGTTACTGGTTAAACACACAGCACAGACAATATTGATTTTACATACAATAAACAAGTCATACCAGACATGTATAATAGATACCTCTAATATATTGTAATAATGTCACTTATGATATTAAGATATTAATTTTATTTTATTTATATTATTATATATATGATGTATTATTTGAGGACACACAGTGTATATATTACTATCTGTATTAATTATTAATATGGTGAGTACAAACAAGTATAGAGTCACTGAGTCAGAATTTAATTTGGTTACTACTATAAATCATAAACATTTCATTACCTGCATTCTTAATATGATATAAAGATAAGAGTTAGCAGCTAGACACTCATAGTTAGTGAGTTAGTCATATTTACTGCTGTGTACCTCTGTCTCATGTCTCATTATCTGTCAACTAAAGTTGGAGGAAATGTTAAAATGTATGTAAGTTAAATACTATTATATTACAGGTATATATATAAATATATCAATTAAATAGTTTAATATATTTTAATATAATTATAGTTACGTTACTGACTGGTCTCTCTCTGTCTATGTCTCTGTCTCTCCTCTCCTATAGGTTTCATGAATGCTAGTCCTATATCCAAGGGCTATTACTATGCAATTTATAACAGGACATTCTTACATATCATATACATGTCCTTTCTAACAAGTCATTTATTTAAGCAAATTCCATAGTAATTAGTAAACAGTATAAATGTTGTTAACATTTGTACAATATATTATTTAGTAGACAAGTGAGATGAACAAGTTAAAACAATCAATTTATTTTAACAGTGTGTGTCTCTATCTCTTGTCTCTACTTTATCTGTCAACTAAAGCTGGAGATGTTGAAATGTAAGTCAAATACTAGTGCTGATATAGTATTGATAACTCTCTCTCTCTCTCTCTCTCTAGCAACTTGGAATTCTCACTAGTTCTTAACTATACAAAACCACCTATATTTAATGACTCATGTTATAAATTGAATGCACCAAATGAAGGTGTTCTCATTAAAGCATTGATAGACAATACTACAGTTGTTCCACTTCATCTTTATTATGTACATGGAACAGAAGATAAAATTCCTAATAACAGGAAAAATATTCCCACAGTAACCTTCATTAACTCATCATTCCTTAATTTAACATATAATGATACTGCATATAATACTACTACATATGCTACATATACTACATATACTGTCCCATTTACTGCCTCATCAGCTGTTGGACCATATCTTTATAACATTACCATTAACAATGATCTACTGTTAAATAAAACAGTACGTTTTGCATGGAATCAGACATACAGAGCACCTCATCCTAATTGTGATCTATGGGCATTAGACAACATCAGTATATCTCTACAACACAATGGATGTTATCGACAAATATATCAACAAGACTTTAATAATGGTGAAACCCCTGGTTGGGATCTTGTTAACTCAACTATCTCATTTAACTCTAGTCAATGTGATAGTTTAAATGGTTGTCTTTATTTTACTGGTGGTCCTGACTATTTTGTATCAGCAAGTCGTCAAGCAACATCCCCAATGTTAGATCTTCAAGTTATTACACCTGTTACTCTACCATCTTCATCTACTACTTATAAAGAGAATATTTGCAATAATTATGACAATATAATGTAAGTAATGTCTTTATATATCAATAAATACAATATATTTCTTTCTTCTCAGAATTATAAGTTTCTTACTTCAATTAACTCAATTCATTGGACCTGGTCCATGTACTGATAACTCACCTAATGTTATCCTTCTCTCTCTACATACTAAAGATACCTCATCACCTTTGGCATATTTTGTACCAGTGGGTAACAAATACTGGCCTTATTTTAATGGTGGTAGTTTATATAATGTTCCAATATACTCTCCTAGTAGTACTGAGAATACATTAATTACAACATGTCTTAATAATAATATGAGTCAATTCTCATTGAGTTGGATACAAGAGAACTATACTATTAATAAAGATATCTGGAGTCTTAGTCAAGTCTATATAATATTGGAACAATATGAGTTGTGTTATAAGAATGAGTGAGTAATATCTCTTTATATTATATTATAATATATCTTTGTAGATCTTGGAGTCTTTATAATGGTAATATATCCCAATCATTATGTACTAATAAGAGTACATTGATGTTTGATAATGGAAATGGGTCATCACCACGTAGTGCTAATCTTTCTCTCTCCTATCATTGTGACATATCATCAGATACTGTAGCAGCCTCTAGTATTGAATCCTCAGTAACCAGTATAACCAGTATGACCAGTATGACTAGTACAAACATTATATCTACACCATCTCCAAGTCCTATAACTTGTCCTACTGATGGTATATGGCCAGAGACACTACAAGGTCATAATGTCACTGGTTTTTACTGTTATAAAGGAACTGTTAATGGTAAATGATAACTTCTCTTCTCCTTACATTATAATCCTCTCTAACAGGTACCAGACTATGTAAACAAGATGGAAACTGGGATGATAATATTTATTGTTTTACTAGTGAACAATTTAATACTGTATTATCAAAAGTATAGCACTAATATAATTTATAATATCATCTCTCACTCTATTACATACACAGATCAATAGTTCTTCCATAACAGCTTTGACAATATTAAGTGAAAATAATGAAGACATAACAGTTGATCAAACCATTTTCTTATTGTCTACTATTGTTAATAACCAGTTAATCCAGTCACCAGAACCTGTTTCTATTAATTTCACTAAGGTATGTACAATATCCTGTAATTAATTACAATTTATTATATGATTATAGTATTTTAATAATGTTATTAATAATGTACTGACAAACAAGACCATTCCTAATAATGAGGTAAATTTATAATTGATTAATCATAATTATATTATTAATTACAGGATAAGAGGCGATCTATTGGTAGTCAACTCCTCCTAACATTAGATCTATTTGCACTATATCTCTATAATACTACAGGACTACAGATGATAGGAGATACTATTGGTAGGTATATATATATATTAGTTGTATACTCTATGTCTCTCTTGTATATATAGCATTTACTGTTAAAGAGATTACAACTATAACTGGTCCAATTCAAACAATATCTGTTAATAATAATTCTATTACATTACCTCCTGATATATTTGATAATCTACCAGTTAAAATAGCTTCATTTTACTACCAAAATTTATCAAGATGGTTACCTCCTGATCATCCTAACCAATCTATCATATCTCCAGTTCTCTCTTCTACTAATTGTACAGACTGTTCTATAACAGATCTGACTACACCAGTTAACATCTTCTTTAACTTGTCTAGTCAACAGGTATAACAAGACAACTCAGTTGTCATAGCAACCATATCTCTTCTCTCTCTCTACACAGATATCAAGTAGTGATAATTTATCTTGTGTATATTGGAAGTTTGAATTGTACATAATCCTATCAGTAATATATTGAGTGTATTATATCTCCTATTAGATCTGATATAAGATTACCAAGTGGTGAGTGGAACAGTAATGGGTGTGGTCTTATTAGTCAAGAGGGTTCAACAGTAAGATGTCAATGTGATCATCTAACACATTTTGCTATTCTACTTAGTCCAGGAGTACCAGTATGTCTGTCTGTATGTCTGTATATATAACTGTCCATTTTATAGGTTAGTGAGAAAGATCATAAGATCCTTCAAACTATAGGAGTTGTGTTATTACCTATCTCTCTGATATGTATGTTACTGACAATATTGACCTATCTTTGTATGAGGTAAGATACACACACATATATATCAGTGATAGTATATTTGTCCATAGATCACTGTGGAATATGGGAAACTATATTCATGTTATGTTATGTAGTAATTTATTGATAGCACAACTTCTATTTGTAGTGGGTATTGAACAAACCAAGTATTGGGTATGTGATCATGTGACATTCATGTGATTATTATTGTTGTGTATGATATAGTATGTGTGTTCATCAATAGCTGTAGTACTGCAGTACATGTTTCTAGTGACATTTATGTGGATGTTAATGGAGGGTGTGGTCTTATACATTGTTTTGGTTAAGGTCTTTGTCACACATCCTAAACGCTACATAATCAGTTTTACACTACTGAGTTATGGTTTGTTAATTCTATTCATTGATGTATTAATTATTATGAGTATTATTAGGTATTCCTGGAGTATATATGTTGATTATAGTACCCATTGGGTATCTTGTTGGTAGTGATGAAAACCACACCCACTACTTGTTATACGAGAATGAAAAACTGGTTGCGTGAGTAATAAAGCTGTAATAACTTAATGATAATATTTATTAATTTATAGATGTTGGCTAAATTATGAGAGTGGATTTATATGGACATTTATTACACCAGTTATCATAATACTTCTAGTAATTTATTGAATGAATGGATTGATGATAATGTCATGACACTTTTCAGATCAATATTGGGTTCTTCATCATGTCTATTGTTATAATGAGAAGACATCAAAAACATCAACTACATAAAGATCAAACTGCTAATGTCAAGTATGATGGACTTATTGTGTTAATTATCATTTTTTTCTGTAGACAAATGATAAAAGCTTCTATATCACTTACTATAGTGATGGGTATAGGATGGCTAGCTAATGTTCTTTTCTTTAGTGACAAATTACTGTTCATTGCATATATAATGACAGTCTTTATTGCTGGTCAAGGTATTATTATCTTCATACTTTATGTCCCTCTATCTACACCTGTAAGTCTAACTATCATTACTAGTAGGTATAAATGTCACACACACACACATACAGGTAAGAAAGGCATACTCAAAATGGTGGTATGATAAAAAGAGAAAATCTCAATTATTCAATAAAATATATTTCACTAATCCAACTTCATTACAAACATCAGTGAGTTACAATAATGAGATTATCATGACATCTTATTTCCTTACAGAGTAATGTTAAAAAAACTGAAAGATCAGTTCCTGCTGCTAATAACTCTGGACAATATACTCTAGGAACAATTGATGGTATATATGTATATATGTACAGCTGGTAATGATCTATTGTTCACTGTTAGAGAGTACATCAGATACTTTGAAGAAATCTACATTAAATAATGGTGAACAAAGTAATAAGACTGAATTGCCCATGGATGATTTCTCATATTCTAATGAAGGAACTGAGATTGTATCTAGTTTTAAATTCCTAATAGTCGATAAATCATGACATTAATAATATTAAAATGTAGTGATGTATTGTGGTTAGTTAGTTAATTGATTATGTTGTTGTCATAGTGACAAGGTTGAGCTATCATTTCAACCATCTCTATTGTTTTTTAGTCTTTTAGAGTAAACTTATATAACTAATTTAAAACAATTAGCTTTGTTTAACAGAATGTGGTCCAAAAGGTCACTTTGTCCATTTACAAAAGCCCATTCTTGTCCACATAATATAACAATATGTTCAAACACCAATTAATTGATATAAATTGATTATGATTATAATTCTCACAAGTTTACAGAATAAAAAGTGTAGCATAACTATTACCTGTGAATAATATATTGAGTGGTATTATAATCACTATTATTATTATGTTTAAGTGTTCATGTTGTGGTCTAAAATGTCATTTTATTATATAATATTATTCCATATCCTTCTTAAGTTTGTGTTAAACAAATGTTCTATTTTTAGTATCAAAGTTACCAGCACTCCCAAAGACTATTTTTAGTATCATAATTGACTTTAATGACTTCATATACTCCAGACAGTAGACAGCATACTACTCTCTGGATTCATGAGAAGCCAAGAAATGTACTATTTATACACTTTGAAGTACATATGTGTTTGCTATAACACATTAAGATAACTGAACTTGATATGATGCCTAATATGTAAAGAATGAAGGAAATCTATCTTTATCTTTATTGCTCCGTGAAAAGAACAACAATAAAATGGTGGCTATCTTGATGTTAATTGTTGTATTGTTAACTACTAGTAGAAGTGAAGGATCTTCTGATTGCTTAGCTGAGTATAACAGTTTACTGGAACAAAAAACCTTATCACTCTATGAACAATACTGTTGTACGTCCAGTAATAATGGAAAGATATTTCACATTATGGACAATTCAGGCTTGACCAGGTTTATTCCTTGTCCATCTATATTACCTAGCACTTGTCCAGGTAAAATAACAATCTGCTCATATGTGTATTGTTTTAATTATTAATAGTGTTTAAAGATTGTAAGGAATGGTTTGAGTCAGGTAGTACTACCAGTGGTATATATATTATTAACCCTGATGGACAGACACCATTTGAGGTAATAAATAATATTATTTATTGTATCCTATACTGTCCTCTACAGGTCTACTGTGATATGGAGACTGATGGTGGTGGGTGGACTGTCTTTCAGAGAAGACAAGATGGATCTATTGACTTTTATCTCAACTGGGTTGACTATGAGGAAGGTTTTGGTAACCTTAGTGGAGAATTTTGGCTAGGCTTAAGTAAAGTACATCATCTTACACCATATGGAACAAATACTCTACGTGTGGATCTTGGAGACTTTGAAAATAACACAGCTTATGCCCAGTACTCTACATTCAGTATTGGAGATGATCTTACTAAGTACACACTTAATGCAGGAGGATACTCTGGTACTGCTGGAGATGCATTGGTCACTGATCCAAGTCGTAGCCATGTTGGAACTCGTTCCAATGGTATGAAATTCTCTACAAAAGATAACGACAATGATAATATTCCTGCTTCATGTGCCAAAATCTGGAAAGGAGCTTGGTGGTTTAATGGTTGTATGGAATCTCACCTCAATGCACCTTACCATCCCAATGGAGGACCAGTTAGTTTATATAGTGGAGTACTGTGGTTTGGCTGGAAAGGTGGTACATACTCACTTAAATATACAGAGATGAAAGTTCGTCGTAACTAACTAACTGAAAACTACTCTCTCAAGTTTACAGAGATGAAAGTTTGTTGTAATTAGCAGTCACTCATTATTATAAACACTATATATTTGATACAATCAGATAATAATTATTGTTTAACGACTATTTTGTTTTTAATTACATACTTTATTACAAATTGTTTGATATATGTCCAACTAACAACAGTATATGTCTTCTTATATTATAGTTATTATTGTAATGTTTACTGTGTCATATTGTGAGTATTACTATATTACTAAAATTCAAGTTATGTTAATAACTATACGTACAGAGGGAGGGGGAGGAGGGGAGAGGTTACCTCTATTCTAATGTATATGAAATACTGTACAATACATATATACCTAACTGGTAGACCTGTTGGTAATGTCATAGTACATGATATGATAAACAATTATATTCTCTGTCTATAGTGTGTCTAATAGTAGTTGCTGGAGTTAATGAGAGGAGTTAATGAGTGTATGTTATGAATAATAAAATGTATTAAATGAGAAATCATTTTATTATTGACTCCATTTATTACAAATTGTTTGATATGAGATATAACTGATCAGTAGGTAGTGATCCATCAAATTTACATATATTAGTAAATATCATTATAGTACAACATAATACATTAAAGTATAGTAAAGTACTGACATAATGTAACCTACTATTGATATATAGAAATACTGCAGTTTTTAATCCACATGATAGTTACAATGGCTGCTCTCTTGTCACTAGTATTACTACTCTGGTACTGCTGGAGATGGACTTATTACTACTAATAATCATTGTATCCACCATGACATGAAATTTTCTACTAAAGATAACGACAATGATAAATTGAGTAATTCATGACCCATAGGCTGGAAAAGAGGTTGGTGGTTTAATGCATGTGGACAATCCCATTTCAATGCACCCTACCATCATGGAGGATATGGAGGATTTGTTGCTGGCTGGACTGGAATACTACTCCCTGAATTTTACAGAGATGAAACTTTGTCATACACTATATATATTTGATATAATCTGAAATATATTACAAATTGTTCTATGATATGTGTCCAACTAACAACAGTATATATCTTCTTATATTATAGTTATTATTGTAATGTTTACTGTGTCATATTGTGAGTATTACTATATTACTAATATTACCTTGAATATAAACTTTTTTATATTATTAAGTGAAAGAACAAATTATGTTAATAACAATAAAGAGAGAGAGAGAGGGAGGAGAGGAAAGGAGAGAAGGGGAGGTTAGCTGTACTGTAGTGTATATTAAATACAGTATGATACATAAGTACCTAACTGGTAGATACTGCTGGAGATGGACTAGTTGATGGACATAACCACAATGACATGAAATTCTCTACTAAAGACAATGACAGTCTGTTCATTCCTTCTTTGGTGCATCTGTTTATCCATTCATATTTTTATTCATCCATCAATCTATAAATCCTTGAGGATAACCCTGCTTATTAAGTTCGCTTCATTGAAAACTGTTTGTAGGTAATGATCCATCAAATCTACATTTTACACCAGACTAGTTAACAATTCAATAAGGAAACTGATCAATTTTTGTAATTACTATCAAATTTGTAAATATAACAATAGTACAACATAATACATTAAAGTACAGTAAAGTACTGACATAATGTAATATACTTTGATATATAGAAATAATCCAGTTTTTAACAGTTTACTATCAATCCACACACTAGTTATAATGGCTGCTCTCTTCTTGCTAGTTTTACTAACTCATGGTATTACTGATATAGGACACAGATCTATATAATGTTCCAATATACTCTCCTAGTAGTAGTGAGAATACATTAATTACAACATGTCTTAATAATAATATCAGTCAATTCTCATTGAGTTGGATACAAGAGAACTATACTATTAATAAAGATATCTGGAGTC
Source organism: Xestospongia muta (assembly GCA_963693285.1). Classification (NCBI taxonomy): domain Eukaryota; kingdom Metazoa; phylum Porifera; class Demospongiae; order Haplosclerida; family Petrosiidae; genus Xestospongia; species Xestospongia muta. Next base: position 4,092,950 of record OY848931.1, read on the forward strand.
TTAGTCAAGTCACTATAATATTGGAACAATATGAGTTATGTTATAAGAATGAGTGAGTAATATCTCTTTATATTATGTTATAATATCTCTTTGTAGATCTTGGAGTCTTTATAATGGTAATATATCCCAATCATTATGTACTAATAAGAGTACATTGATGTTTGATAATGGAAATGGGTCATCACCACGTAATGCTAAACTTTCTATCTCCTCTCATTGTGACATATCATCAACTACTGTAGCACCCTCTTGTATTGAACCCTCAGTAACAAGTATAACCAGTATAACTAGTATGACCAGTACTGATGTTATAACTACATCATCTCCAAGTCCTATAACTTGTTCTACTGATGTTACATGGCCAGAGACACTACCAGGTTATAATGCAATTACAATATACTAATTGTATAATACCACATTATCATTAGTGTTGTAATTGTTTAACAATAACAAAACTATAACTAAAATTAGTTAGAAATCATTAACAAACAATAACTAAAACAAAATTTGCAGCTCTATACTAGTAAAATAAGAAAAAATTTATTAACACATTGATGTGTAAACAAGGTGCATAGACCTATTGAATGGTCAAAGAACTTTTACAATACCACGAGTCACCACCTGACTTGGCTGTTTATATGAGGATTTATTTGTTTCATTCAAAAGGAGAAGAACATTATAAAGGAAAAAGAATCAGCTTTCTCAAAGTCAAAAAGGTCCCAATGTAATTTTACTTAAACATTTGACATTGTACATTTGGCACTTAAATGTTATCCTTTAAAATAGACTTTCATCAATAACAATAACAAAAATTTGATTCACTAACAATAACTAAAGCAAATACTCACATCAATTTTGTGAACAATCAATAACAAAAACTAAAATTCAAACAAATTTTGTACAATAACAATAACAGTAACTAAATACAAATTCATTACTTTTACAACACTACAACATAGCATATACATTACTTACAGAAGTTAGTTATAATGGCAGCTCTTTTCTTTTTGTTAGTGTTACCAACTCCTGGTATAGGACAGAGATCCTCTCATTGTATGACTGACTGTAACATGGGACAACATGGACCCTCTCTTTATAAACAATACTGCTGTATATCAAGTAACAAAGGAAAGAGATTTCATTTAAAAGATAATGATCTAACTAGGTTTATCCTCTGTCCATCTACAAGACCTAGTTCTTGTCCATAACTTAATACATTTTTAACAACTCAAATTATGTTAACATAAATCATCACAAAATTTGACATTACTTAATAATATAATCAATAATAGATAGTAAATCGATTTCATGACCATCTAATGGTATTTGAAAAGAAATTAATTACAAATTAATTAAAAGTTTTGAAGTAAGAGTAATTGTATCCTATTTTCTCAATATAATGTAAATTGAACTCTTTGATAACTTGATAATATAAGTTGTCATTAAGTTCATTTAACTGTCAACAATAACATTTTATATGTACACATGTATATGGCCAGAACATTGAATTTTAGTAACATTGTATTTGGCTAAGGTCCAGCCAAGAACTATATTTTATTGTTTCATATACACTATTTAGCTAGGAGTAACTACAATTATATTCACATACATAATTAACAGAATTTCCTATTATTAATTTACTAATGTACTTAGTTGTATGATCATTTCTCTTTAACAAGACTAAATATAGATTCCTGTAGTCTCTTAGTGAACAAACATATATACTGTTAATTAACTTTATTCATATGTAGACTATATGTTGGTTAGTTAATTATATCAGCCACAACTTGAAGCTGTAAATACAAACCTCATTGACATGGAATGGACTAATAAGAGTCTATTGATGATCAATTGAGGTTGTCTTTGAAATAACTTTCCTTGAACTTGTTTAGTTAAAATTGAATTAGCCATTGACCATGCAGGTCTTTTCTCATACTACATCTGGTATAGGAGAAAGAGAAAAAATCTAAAATTATATAACATCTTATTTGAGAAGCTCAGATGATGGACATACTATTTGATAAGAGATCATGATTTTCTAAAACTAACAGGAAAGGAGGTTTTGAGAGAGATATAAAAATAGAAATTAAGGACTCATTGATAACCAATATACAATTGAAGTTTTGTTCTATTTGTCAATATTATCAACAATATAAAAATTAATATGTCATTTTAACACTAATTTGTACCTAACATGGATGAATTACTATAGAATATACAATTCTTGTAAATTACTCACTGTGTAATTTATTGGTATGTTGTACATTTACATATCAACAAATTATATAGTGAGTAATTTACATAAACTCAAGATTCCATAATCCACTCACTCATGTCAGGTACAAACTAGTTGTAAAAATAAAATATTAATTTTTACAATGAATGGAAATTGTACTGAAGGTATGCCATTAAATTTATTTGTATTGATTATAATAAGCTCCTTTAAAGTGTGTACCTCATGGTTGTAAGGACTGCTATAATTGAGAGTCAGGAAGAGTTGCTACTATCCAATATATCCTGATGGAATGACTCATCAATTGGTAAAGGGATTACAATTATTGTAGCCATTGTGTCTACTAACTATTTTCTTCATATGTCTATTGTGATATGAAGGGTACTTACTGTGATGGGAAAGGTGCATCATTTATTTATGTTAGTTACGTTGTAAAGTCAACAGGATACACATAGTTTATAGTTGTTAATTCATTACACAAGTATTATGATGATGTTTTGATAATTTTCCCACACTACTAAGTAAGCATAATGGCTAACTTACATCTACAGACTGTGCTACTGTTCTCAATATATCATTCGTTTGTTAGTGGTTTTGATATCAAACTGTAAGTTGGTCATCAGTTAGTTCCAGTTAAGAGACTGTCGTCCTTTTGTAGTACTGCAATATTTAACATCAGATACAGTTCTATTTGTAGCAATCTCCCTCCTATTTTACAGCTCTCTAGCAGGTATATGAGATCTGAAGAAACATTCTTCTCCAACTGGTACCTTGACTATTACTATCTTGGTCAGTAATAAGACCAAATACAAAACACACACACACACACTCTCTCTCTCTCTTCAGGTGATTGTAGTTCACATCAAAATGTCAGTTTACTGGTTCAAGAAGGTACTCAAGTTCAGTTTAGACTAGAATTAGCAGCAGGAGAAACATGTGACTGCATTAATAATACTAACAGTGTTACTTTTACACTCCATGACAATTATAATACACCTTTCTCCTTCAAGTGAGTAAAGCCTGTCTCCCTAACCATTTAAAAACAAAACTCACTTTTTTCTCCTTAGTTATTCCCAACTATTTAGTACTTCAGTTTATAACAGTCTATTCTGTGCAACTAATACAACTAGGATATATCTGACACAACCTATCAGAGTTCAGTCAATGGATATTAGTATCATTAGTAATAGTTTTATCAATGATACTACTGCTAAATCTACTGCTATTGTAGTACAACCAGGAATATGTCCAGAAGATAAACAACAATGTCTACCTCTTAACCCTACACAGATAAATGGTGCCATGTATGTTTATATAATTGTAATAACATTAATAACTTCTCTCTCTCTCTAGTCACTTAAAATTCTCATTAGTTCTTCAGTATACAGCAGACTCATTTGATATGTGTAAACCATTAGATGTACAAAATGAAGGTGTTCTCATTAAAGCACTAATGGACAATACTCCAGTTGTTCCACTTCATTTCTATTATGTAAATGATGTACCATTTAATAATGATGGACGTATTCCCACAGTGACCTCCATTAACTCATCATTCCTTAATTTAACATATGATACTACTGCATATACTGTCCCATTTACTGCCTCATCATCAGTTGGACCATATCTTTATAACATTACCATTAACAATGATCTACTGTTACATCAAAGAGTACGTTTTGCATGGAATCAGACATACTTTGCAATTCGTGCTAATTGTCATGTGTGGGCGTTAGACAACATCAGTATATCTCTACAACACAATGGATGTTATCGATACATATATCAACAAGATTTTAATAATGGGGAAATCCCTGGTTGGGATCTCATTAACTCAACTATCTCATTTAACTTTAATGAATGTGATAGTTCAAATGGTTGTCTTTATTTTACTGGTGGTCCTAACTATGAAGGAGTAGCAAGTCGTCAAGCAACATCCCCAATGTTAGATCTTCAAGTTATTACACCTGTTACTCTACCATCTTCACCTACTACTTATAAAGAAAATATTTGTAATAATGATGACAATATAATGTAAGTAATGTCTTTATATATCAATTAATACAATATATTTCTTTCTTCTCAGAATTATAAGTTTCTTACTTCAATTAACTGAATTCATTGGACCTGGTCCATGTACTGATAACTCACCTAATGTTATCCTTCTCTCTCTACATACTGAAGATACCTCATCACCTTTGGCATATTTTGTACCAGTGGGTAACAAATACTGGCCTTATTTTAATGGTAGTAGTTTATATAATGTTCCAATATACTCTCCTAGTAGTACTGAGAATACATTAATTACAACATGTCTTAATAATAATATGAGTCAATTCTCATTGAGTTGGATACAAGAGAACTATACTATTAATAAAGATATCTGGAGTCTTAGTCAAGTCACTATAATATTAGAACAATATGAGTTGTGTTATAAGAATGAGTGAGTAATATCTCTTTATATTATGTTATAATATCTCTTTGTAGATCTTGGAGTCTTTATAATGGTAATATATCCCAATCATTATGTACTAATAAGAGTACATTGATGTTTGATAATGGAAATGGGTCATTACCACGTAGTGCTAATCTTTCTCTCTTCTATCATTGTGAGATATCATCAACTACTGTAGCAACCTATAATATTGAACCCTCAGTAACAAGTATGACCAGTATAAACAGTATTGCAATCACTAAAACAAGTATAACTGATCTGACCACAACTGATCTAACATCCACTAAATCTATCAGCCCTAGTACAACTAATACTTCACCTAATGAAACCAGTTTAACCAGTTCTGATATAACAATCAGTTCTAGTATGACTAGTCTTACCAGTTCAGATATGACATCCACTGAAACAAGCAAATCTAGTATGACCAGTATTACTAAAACAAGTATAACCAGTATAACCAGTATAACAAGTACAAACATTATATCTACACCATCTCCAAGTCCTATAACTTGTTCTACTGATGGTATATGGCCAGAGACACTACCAGGTCATAATGTCACTGGTTTTTACTGTTATAAAGGAACTGTTAATGGTAAATGATAACATCTCTTCTCCTTACATTATAATCCTCTCTAACAGGTACCAGACTATGTAAACAAGATGGAAACTGGGATGATAATATTTATTGTTTTACTAGTGAACAATTTAATACTGTATTATCAAAAGTATAGCACTAATATAATTTATAATATCATCTCTCACTCTATTACATACACAGATCAATAGTTCTTCTATAACAGCTTTGGAAATATTAAGTGAAAATAATGAAGATATAACAGTTGATGAAACAATTTTCTTATTGTCTACTATTGTTAATAACCAGTTAATCCAGTCACCAGAACCTGTTTCTATTAATTTCACTAAGGTATCTATAATCATAATATTGTATGATATATTAGATTATTACAGTATTTTAATAATGTGATCATTAATTTACTAACCAATGAGAATATTCCTGATGACAAGGTAAGGTCTATTGTTTACATAGCACCAATTACATGAGTCATGATTACATCATTAATAATTATATTACTAATTACAGGATAAGAGGCGATCTATTGGTAGTCAACTCCTCCTAACATTAGATCTATTTGCACTATATCTCTATAATACTACAGGACTACAGATGATAGGAGATACTATTGGTAGGTATATATATATATTAGTTGTATACTCTATGTCTCTCTTGTATATATAGCATTTACTGTTAAAGAGATTACAAGTATAACTGGTCCAATTCAAGCAATATCTGTTAATAATAATTCTATTACATTACCTCCTGATATATTTGATAATCTACCAGTTAAAATAGCTTCATTTTACTACCAAAATTTATCAAGATGGTTACCTCCTGATCATCCTAACCAATCTATCATATCTCCAGTTCTCTCTTCTACTAATTGTACAGACTGTTCTATAACAGATCTGACTACACCAGTTAACATCTTCTTTAACTTGTCTAGTCAACAGGTATAACAAGACATACTCAGTTGTCATAGCAACCATATCTCTTCTCCCTCTACACAGATATCAAGTAGCGATAATTTATCTTGTGTATATTGGAAGTTTGAATTGTACATAATCCTATCAGTAATATATTGAGTGTATTATATCTCCTATTAGATCTGATATAAGATTACCAAGTGGTGAGTGGAACGGTAATGGGTGTGGTCTTATTAGTCAAGAGGGTTCAACAGTAAGATGTCAATGTGATCATCTAACACACTTTGCTATTCTACTTAGTCCAGGAGTACCAGTATGTCTGTCTGTATGTCCGTATATATAACTGTCCATTTTATAGGTTAGTGAGAAAGATCATAAGATCCTTCAAACTATAGGAGTTGTGTTATTACCTATCTCTCTGATATGTATGTTACTGACAATATTGACCTATCTTTGTATGAGGTAAGATACACACACACATATATCAGTGATAGTATATCTGTCCATAGATCACTGTGGAATATGGGAAACTACATTCATGTTATGTTATGTAGTAATTTATTGATAGCACAACTTCTATTTGTAGTGGGTATTGAACAAACCCAGTACTGGGTATGTGATCATGTGAAATTCATGTGATTATTATTGTTGTATATGATTTAGTATGTGTGTTCATCAATAGCTGTAGTACTGCAGTACATGTTTCTAGTGACATTTATGTGGATGTTAATGGAGGGTGTGGTCTTATACGTTGCTTTGGTTAAGGTCTTTGTCACACGTCCTAAACGCTACATAATAAGTTTTACACTACTGAGTTATAGTTTGTTAATTCTATTTATTGATGTATTAATTATTATGACAATTATTAGGTATTCCTGGAATATATATGTTGATTATAGTACCCATTGGGTATCTTGTTGGTAGTGATGAAAACCACACCCACTACTTGTTATACGAGAATGAAAAACTGGTTGCGTGAGTAATAAAGCTGTAATAACTTAATGATAATATTTATTAATTTATAGATGTTGGCTAAATTATGAGAGTGGATTTATATGGACATTTATTACACCAGTTATCATAATACTTCTAGTAATTTATTGAATGAATGGATTGATGATAATGTCATGACACTTTTCAGATCAATATTGGGTTCTTCATCATGTCTATTGTTATAATGAGAAGACATCAAAAACATCAACTACATAAAGATCAAACTGCTAATGTCAAGTATGATGGACTTATTGTGTTAATTATCATTTTTTTCTACAGACAAATGATAAAAGCTTCTATATCACTTACTATAGTGATGGGTATAGGATGGCTAGCTAATGTTCTTTTCTTTAGTGACAAATTACTGTTCATTGCATATATAATGACAGTCTTTATTGCTGGTCAAGGTATTATTATCTTCATACTTTATGTCCCTCTATCTACACCTGTAAGTCTAACTATCATTACTAGTAGGTATAAATGTCACACACACACACACACACACACATGCATACAGGTAAGAAAGGCATACTCAAAATGGTGGTATGATAAAAAGAGAAAATCTCAATTATTCAATAAAATATATTTCACTAATCCAACTTCATTACAGACATCAGTGAGTTACAATAATGAGATTATCATGACATCTTATTTCCTTACAGAATAATGTTAAAAAAACTGAAAGATCAATTCCTGCTGTTAATAACTCTGGACAATATACTCTAGGAACAATTGATGGTATATATGTATATATGTACAGCTGGTAATGATCTATTGTTCACTGTTAGAGAGTACATCAGATACTTTGAAGAAATCTACATTAAAGAATGGTGAACAACATAATGAGACTGAACTGGTCGGGGAATCATCATATTCTAAAGAAGGAAATGAGATTGTATCTAGTTTTAAATTCCTAATAGTCGATAAATCATGACATTAATAATATTAAAATGTAGTGATGTATTGTGGTTTGTTAGTTAATTGATTATGTTGTTGTTATTAATATTTAACACATAATTTAATCTATTTTTAGTTCCCTATACTATACAACTTTACCAAATATATTCACTAAAAAATTTACACAATAGACTTTTGATTAACTTCACAAGTTAAAATTAATGGACATAACTCATTAAAATACACAAAGTCATCAAATGTAAGTAGTAGATGTAGTTACTATATAGTTGATGAAAAATATATATTCTAAAATATAAAGATTGTTTATAATTAAAATTATTATTGGTGGATATTTTGGTAATGAGAATAACTTCTTTACACAATATCTCTGTGAACATTGTTGTCAGATGATATCATATGAGAGAAGAAATATCATTGATTTCTTTAAACAGATTGTTATTTAGTTATGAATTTTGTTCAATTCACAGGCAAACAATTTGTTCCATTGTTGTCAATTGTTTATAATCCTTTAATGTGAGGATGACAATAAAAACAACTCATACAAGTTCAACATAGGAATGACAATATAGATATCCCTACATAGTAATCACAATATCAAGTGCATAATGTATTGTTGTGATAGTTATAGTGGAATTTTGAGACAAACAGTGCTATAATTAATATCAAAATGTAGTGATGTATTGTGGTTTTGTTTAATTAACTTTAATTGTTTAATTAAAATGACCAATCAGTTTTAATATAGTCTCTTTATATATGTACATGACTACTTAACACATCATTGATAAGATCATTAAATTGTTAATTAGATAATAGTATTAGATTATTTTTAAAGAATTACTTGATCAATTAACAAACAATAGAATCTAGCAAGCGAGCAATTAATTTAATTACAATATACTAATTGTATAATACTCCATAATAATACATTACAGTACATCATAGTATATTGACATAATGTGACTATAATATGATGTGGTATATAATAATCCTAAATATCCATACTTTATCACCACTATTACAACATAGCATATACATTTCTTACGTATACAGTGGCTAGTTATAATATCAGCTCTTTCCTTTTTGTTAGTGTTACCAACTCCTGGTATAGGACAGGGATCCTCTCACTGTATGACTGACTGTAACATGGGACAACATGGACCCTCTCTTTATAAACAATACTGCTGTATATCAAGTAACAAGGGAAAGAGATTTCATTTGAAAGATAATGGTCTAACTAGGTTTATCCTCTGTCCATCTACAAGACCTAGTTCTTGTTCATAACTTAATACATTTTTAACAACTCACATTATGTTTAAAAATGTTTTCTTAACAAATCATCACAAAATGTGACATTACTTATTGTTGTAATCAATAATAAATAGTAAATTGATTTCATACATTTTCTTTAACTAAATTATTACAGAACAGATGTTTTAATGGAAATTGAAATTAAATTAATTATAAAATTCATTACAAATTTTTGAAGTAATTGTAATTGTAACATTTTTTAAAATATAATGGTAATTAAACTCTTTGTCAAATGAATCAATTAAATGCAATAATTACCTCAATTACTTAAAGTTATAATAAAACTATCTGGATACTGAGGGTAGTCATTAAATTCATTTAACTGTCAACTATAACATTTTATATGTACACATGTATATGGCCAGAACATTGAAGTTTAGTAACATTGTACTTGGCTAAGGTCCAGCCAAGAACTACATTTATTGCTTCATCTATACAATTTAGCCAAGAGTAACTGGAACTATAGCACTATATATTCACATGTATATTGCCCAGAATTTCTTAGAACATTGGACTTTATATTTGGCTGAGGGTCTGCCAAGAGCTACATTTTATTGCTTCACATACACTATTTAGATAAGATTAAGTGCAACTATAGCACTATATATTCACATGTATATATTGGCCAGAATTTCTTAGAACACTGGACTTTGTATTTGGCTGAGGACCTGCCAAGAGCTACATTTTATTGCTTCACATACACTATTTAGATAAGATTAAGTGCAACTATAGCACTATATATTCACATGTATATTGTCCAGAATTCCTAGAACATTAGAGTTTGACAATTTTGTGCTTAGCTAAGGGGCCAGCCATTAACTATGTTTTATTATTGGACATTATCATTACATCCTAAAGCATTTATTATCTCTATTCTCAATCCAATTATATGATGTAAAATATTAGTTAGAAGCTAGATATTCATAGTTAGTGAGTTAGTTGTGTTTAATGTTGTATCTCTGTGTCATGTGTCTTCTTTATCTGTCAACTGGAGATGTTAAAATGTAAGTCATATACTAGTGCTGATATAATACTGATAACTCTCTCTCTCTCTCTCTCTATCTAGTTACTTAAAATTCACACTAGTTATCAAGTATACAGCAGATGCACCTCTTGAATCATGTTCATCATTAACTGTACCAAATGAAGGTGTTCTCATTAAAGCATTAATAGACAATACTACAGTTGTTTCACTTCATTTCTATTATGTAAATGGAACAGCACCTAAACCAAATCATATTCCCACAATGACCTTCGTTAATTCATCATTCCTTAATTTAACATATAATACTACTATACATGCAGAGCAAGATGTGATAATTGTGATGTGTGGGTGTTGGACAACATCAGTATATCTCTACAACACAATGGATGATATAAAGATAAGAGTTAGAAGCTAGACACTCACAGTTAGTGAATTAGTCATGTTTACTGCTGTGTACCTCTGTCTCATGTCTCTACTCTATCTGTCAACTAAAGTTGGAGGAGATGTTAAAATGTATGTAAGTTAAATACTATTATATTACTGGTATATATATAAATATATCTATTAAATAGTTTAATATATTTTAATATAATTATAGTAACATTACTGACTGGTCTCTCTCTGTCTTTCTCTTCTCTCTCTCTCTCTCTCTCTCTCTCTCTCTCTCTCTCTCTCTCTCTCTCTCTCTCTCATTCACTCTCTCTCTCTCTAGTGACTTAAAATTCTAACTATTTCTCAAGTACACACCTGATAATACTTATCCATGCTTACTATTAACTGTACCAAATGAAGGTATTAAGGTATTAATAGATAATACAAATATATTGATCAACACTTAACAGGTATGTAGCTTTATGTAAAAATATTTCGTTTGACATCTGTTTAGTTAAACAAAAGAGATTCCGTGAATGCTAGTCCTGTGTGCAAAGACTATCACTATAGAATTTATAACAGGACATTCTTACATATCATAAACATTTTCTTTCTAGAATTCATTTGTTTAAGCAAATTCTATAGTAATTAGTAAACAGTATAAATGTTGTTAACATTTGTACAATATACTATTTAGTAGACAAGTGAGATGAACAAGTTAAAACAATTAATCTATTTTAACAGTGTGTGTCTCTGTCTCTTGTCTCTACTTTATCTGTCAACTAAAGCTGGAGATGTTGAAATGTAAGTCATATACTAGTGCTGATATAGTATTGATAACTCTCTCTCTCTCTCTCTCTCTCTCTCTCTCTCTCTCTCTCTCTCTCTCTCTCTCTCTCTCTCTTTCTTGCTCACTCTCTCTCTCTCTAGAAACTTAGAATTCTCACTAGTTCTTCAGTATACAGAACCACCTATATTTAATGATTCATGTTATAAATTGAATGTACCAAGTGAAGGTGTTCTCATTAAAGCATTAGTAGACAATACTTCAGTTGTTCCACTTCATCTCTATTATGTAAATGGAACAGAAGATAATATTCCTAATAACAGGCAAAGTATTCCCACAGTGACCTTCATTAACTCATCATTCCTTAATTTAACATATAATGATACTGCATATAATACTACTACATATGCTACATATACTACATATACTGTACCATTTACTGCCTCATTAGCTGTTGGACCATATCTTTATAACATTATCATTAACAATGATCTACTGTTGAATCAAACAGTACGTTTTGCATGGAATCAGACATACAGAGCACCTCGTACTAATTGTGATGTGTGGGCGTTAGACAACATCAGTATATCTCTACAACACAATGGATGTTATCGACAAATATATCAACAAGACTTTAATAGCAAGGAAATCTCTGATTGGGATCTTATTAACTCAACTATTACATTTAACTCTAATGAATGTGATAGTTCAAATGGTTGTCTTTATTTTACTGGTGGTCCTAACTATAGAACAGTAGCAAGTTGTCAAGCAACATCCCCAATGTTAGATCTTCAAGTTATTACACCTGTTACTCTACCATCTTCACCTACTACTTATAAAGAAAATATTTGTAATAATGATGACAATATAATGTAAGTAATGTTTTTATATATCAATAAATACAATATATTTCTTTCTTCTCAGAATTATAAGTTTTTTACTTCAATTAACTCAATTCATTGGACCTAATCCATGTACTGATAACTCACCTAATGTTATCCTTCTCTCTCTACATACTGAAGATACCTCATCACCTTTGGCATATATTGTACCAGTGGGTAACAAATACTGGCCTTATTTTAATGGTAGTAGTTTATATAATGTTCCAATATACTCTCCTAGTAGTACTGAGAATACATTAATTACAACATGTCTTAATAATAATATGAGTCAATTCTCATTGAGTTGGATACAAGAGAACTATACTATTAATAAAGATATCTGGAGTCTTAGTCAAGTGAATATAACATTGAAACAATATGAGTTATGTTATAAGAATGAGTGAGTAATATCTCTTTACATTATGTTATAATATCTCTTTGTAGATCTTGGAGTCTTTATAATGGTAATATATCCCAATCATTATGTAGTAATAAGAGTACATTGATGTTTGATAATGGAGATGGGTCATCACCACGTAGTGCTAATCTTTCTCTCTCCTATCATTGTGACATATCATCAGATATTGTAGCAGCCTCTAGTATTGGATCGTCAGTAACAAGTATAACAAGTATAACCACTATGACCAGTACAAACATTATATCTACTCCATCTCCAAGTCCTATAACTTGTTCTACTGATGGTATATGGCCAGAGACACTACAAGGTCATAATGTCACTGGTTTTTACTGTTATAAAGGAACTGTTAATGGTAAATGATAACTTCTCTTCTCCTTACATTATAATCCTCTCTAACAGGTACCAGACTATGTAAACAAGATGGAAACTGGGATGATAATATTTATTGTTTTACTAGTGAACAATTTAATACTGTATTATCAAAAGTATAGCACTAATATAATTTATAATATCATCTCTCACTCTATTACATACACAGATCAATAGTTCTTCTATAACAGCTTTGGAAATATTAAGTGAAAATAATGAAGACATAACAGTTGATGAAACCATTTTCTTATTGTCTACTATTGTTAATAACCAGTTAATCCAGTCATCAGAACCTGTTTCTATTAATTTCACTAAGGTATCTATAATCATAATATTGTATGATATATTAGATTATTACAGTATTTTAATAATGTGATCATTAATTTACTAACCAATGAGAATATTCCTGACGACAAGGTAAGGTCTAGTTTACATAGCACCAATTACATGACTCATGATTAGATCATTAATAATTATATTACTAATTACAGGATAAGAGGCGATCTATTGGTAGTCAACTCCTCCTAACATTAGATCTATTTGCACTATATCTCTATAATACTACAGGACTACAGATGATAGGAGATACTACTGGTAGGTATATATATATATATATATTAGTTGTATACTTTATGTCTCTCTTGTATATATAGCATTTACTGTTAAAGAGATTACAAGTATAACTGGTCCAATTCAAGCAATATCTGTTAATAATAATTCTATTACATTACCTCCTGATATATTTGATAATCTACCAGTTAAAATAGCTTCATTTTACTACCAAAATTTATCAAGATGGTTACCTCCTGATCATCCTAACCAATCTATCATATCTCCAGTTCTCTCTTCTACTAATTGTACAGACTGTTCTATAACAGATCTTACTACACCAGTTAACATTTTGTTTAACTTGTCTAGTCAACAGGTATAACAACACATACTCAGTTGTCATAGCAACCATATCTCTTCTCCCTCTACACAGATATCAAGTAGTGATAATTTATCTTGTGTATATTGGAAGTTTGAATTGTACATAATGCTATCAGTAATATATTGAGTGTATTATATCTCCTATTAGATCTGATATAACGTTACCAAGTGGTGAGTGGAACAGTAATGGGTGTGGTCTTATTAGTCAAGAGGGTTCAACAGTAAGATGTCAATGTGATCATCTAACACACTTTGCTATTCTACTTAGTCCAGGAGTACCAGTATGTCTGTCTGTATGTCTGTATATAACCGTATAATCTTTTTTGTTGTAAAGTTATTGAGTATGATCAGTGTTACTGAAACAAGTATAACCAGTATGACCAGTACAAACATTGTATCTACACCATCTCCAAGTTCAATAACTTGTTCTACTGATGGTATATGGCCAGAGACACTACAAGGTCATAATGTCACTGGTTTTTACTGTTATAAAGGAACTGTTAATGGTAAATGATAACTTCTCTTCTCCTTACATTATAATCCTCTCTAACAGGTACCAGACTATGTAAACAAGATGGAAACTGGGACGATAATATTTATTGTTTTACTAGTGAACAATTTAATACTGTATTATCAAAAGTATAGCACTAATATAATTTATAATATCATCTCTCACTCTATTACATACACAGATCAATAGTTCTTCTATAACAGCTTTGGAAATATTAAGTGAAAATAATGAAGACATAACATTTGATCAAACCATTTTCTTATTGTCTACTATTGTTAATAACCAGTTAATCCAGTCACCAGAACCTGTTTCTATTAATTTCACTAAGGTATGTACAATATCCTGTAATTAATTACAATTTTTTATATTATTATAGTATTTTAATAATGTTATTAATAATGTACTGACAAACAAGACCATTCCTAATAATGAGGTAAATTTATAATTGATTAATCATAATTATATTATTAATTACAGGATAAGAGGCGATCCATTGGTAGTCAACTCCTCCTAACATTAGATCTATTTGCACTATATCTCTATAATACTACAGGACTACAGATGATAGGAGATACTATTGGTAGGTATATATATATATTAGTTGTATACTCTATGTCTCTCTTGTATATATAGCATTTACTGTTAAAGAGATTACAAGTATAACTGGTCCAATTCAAGCAATATCTGTTAATAATAATTCCATTACATTACCTCCTGATATATTTGATAATCTACCAGTTAAAATAGCTTCATTTTACTACCAAAATTTATCAAGATGGTTACCTCCTGATCATCCTAACCAATCTATCATATCTCCAGTTCTCTCTTCTACTAATTGTACAGACTGTTCTATAACAGATCTGACTACACCAGTTAACATCTTGTTTAACTTGTCCAGTCAACAGGTATAACAAGACATACTCAGTTGTCATAGCAACCATATCTCTTTTCCCTCTACACAGATATCAAGTAGCGATAATTTATCTTGTGTATATTGGAAGTTTGAATTGTACATAATCCTATCAGTAATATATTGAGTGTATTATATCTCCTATTAGATCTGATATAAGATTACCAAGTGGTGAGTGGAACAGTAATGGGTGTGGTCTTATTAGTCAAGAGGGTTCAACAGTAAGATGTCAATGTGATCATCTAACACACTTTGCTATTCTACTTAGTCCAGGAGTACCAGTATGTCTGTCTGTATGTCTGTATATATAACTGTCCATTTTATAGGTTAGTGAGAAAGATCATAAAATCCTTCAAACTATAGGAGTTGTGTTATTACCTATCTCTCTGATATGTATGTTACTGACAATATTGACCTATCTTTGTATGAGGTAAGACACACACACACAACACATATATCAGTGATAGTATATATGTCCATAGATCACTGTGGAATATGGGAAACTATATTCATGTTATGTTATGTAGTAATTTATCGATAGCACAACTTCTATTTGTAGTGGGTATTGAACAAACCAAGTATTGGGTATGTGATCATGTGAGATTCATGTGATTATTATTGTTGTGTATGATTTAGTATGTGTGTTCATCAATAGCTGTAGTACTGCAGTACATGTTTCTAGTGACATTCATGTGGATGTTAATGGAGGGTGTGGTCTTATATGTTGCTCTGGTTAAGGTCTTTGTCACACGTCCTAAACGCTACATAATAAGTTTTACACTACTGAGTTATGGTCTGTTAATTCTGTTCATTGATGTATTAATTATTATGAGTATTATTAGGTATTCCTGGAGTATATATGTTGATTATAGTACCCATTGGGTATCTTGTTGGTAGTGATGAAAACCACACCCACTACTTGTTATACGAGAATGAAAAACTGCTTGCGTGAGTAATAAAGCTGCAAAATCTTAATGATAATATTTATTAATTTATAGATGTTGGCTAAATTATGAGAGTGGATTTATATGGACATTTATTACACCAGTTATCATAATACTTCTAGTAATTTAATGGATGGATGGATTGATAATAATGTCATGACACTTTTCAGATCAATATTGGGTTCTTTATCATGTCTATTGTTATAATGAGAAGACATCAAATACATCAACTACATAAAGATCAAACTGCTAATGTCAAGTATGATGGACTTATTGTGTTAATTATCATTTTTTTTTCTGCAGACAAATGATAAAAGCTTCTATATCACTTACTATAGTGATGGGTATAGGATGGCTAGCTAATGTTCTTTTCTTTAGTGACAAATTACTGTTCATTGCATATATAATGACTGTCTTTATTGCTGGTCAAGGTATTATTATCTTCATACTTTATGTCCCTCTATCTACACCTGTAAGTCTGACTATCATTACTAGTGGGTATAAATGTCACACACACACACATACAGGTAAGAAAGGCATACTCAAAATGGTGGTATGATAAAAAGAGAAAATCTCAATTATTCAATAAAATGTATTTCACTAATCCAACTTCATTACAGGCATCAGTGAGTTACAATAATGAGATTATCATGACATCTTGTTTCCTTACAGAGTAATGTTAAAAAAACTGAAAGATCAGTTTCTGCTGCTAATAACTCTGGACAATATAGTCTAGGAACAATTGATGGTATATATGTATATATATGTACAGCTGGTAATGATCTGTGTATGTTCACTGTTAGAGAGTACATCAGATACTTTGAAGAAATCTACATTAAATAATGGTGAACAAAGTAATAAGACTGAACTGGCCATGGGATTATCATATTCTAATGAAGGAACTGAGATTGTATCTTAGTTTTAAATTACTAACAGTCAATAAATCATGACATTAATAATATTAAAATGTAGTGATGTACTGTGGTTTGTTAGTTAATTGATTATGTTGTTGTCATAGTAACAATGTTGTTATTATTTATCCCATAACTTAATCTTATAAGAAATATAAATTGAAAGTTGTTCAATTATAATGTCTCAGTAAATAACTTGATAAGGACATTACGTACTAATAAGAGTACATTAATGTTTGATGATGAAAATAGGTCATCACCATGTAGTGCTAATCTTTCTCTCTCAATTTGTGTTTAGCTAAGGAATCTGTCAAGAACTACATTTTATTACTGCACATACACTATATGGTTACCATTACATCATAAAACATTTCATTATCCAATTATATGATGTAATGATAATTAACTAGATATTAACAATTAGTGAGTTAGTCATATTTAATGTTGTGTGCCTCTGTCTCTCTTGTAAATCAAATACTATTATATTACATATAATGTATCTATTAAATAGTTTAATATATTTTATATAATTACAGTGACATTATTGATTGCTCTTTTTCTCTCTCTCTCTCTCTCTCTCTCTCTCTCTCATTCACTCTCTCTCTCTCATTCACTCTCTCTCTCTCTCTCTCATTCACTCTCTCTCTCTCTCTCTCTCTCTCTCTCTCTCTCTCTCTCTTATTCTCTCTCTCTCTCTCTCTCTCTCTCTCTCTCTCTCTCTCTCTCTCTCTCTCTCTCTCTCTCTCTCTCTCTCTCTCTCTCTCTCTCTCTCTCTCTCTCTCTCTCTCTCTCTCTCTCTCTCTCTCTCTCTCTCTCTCTCTCTCTCTCTCTCTCTCTCTCTCTCTCTCTCTCTCTCTCTCTCTCTCTCTCTCTCTCTCTCTCTCTCTCTCTCTCTAGTGACCTAAAATTCTCACTATTTCTCAAGTACACACCTGATAATACTTATCCATGCTTACTATTAACTGTACCAAATGAAGGTATTAAGGTATTAATAGACAAATACTAATATATTGATCAACACTTAACAGGTATGTAGTTTTATGTAAAAATATTTCGTTTGACATTTGTTTATTTAAACAAAAGAAATTTCATGAATGCTAGGTTTGTGTGCCAAGACTATCACTATAGAATTTATAACAGGACATTCTTACATATCATATACACATCCTTTCTAAGAAGTAATTTGTTTAAGCAAATTCCATAGTAATTAGTAAACAGTATAAATGTTGTCAACATTTGTACAATATACTATTTAGTAGACAAGTGAGATGAACAAGTTAAAACAATCAATCTATTTTAACAGTGTGTGTCTCTGTCTCTTGTCTCTACATTATCTGTCAACTAAAGCTGGAGATGTTGAAATGTAAGTCAAAAACTAGCGCTGATGTAGTCCTGATAACTTTCTCTCTCTCTCTCTCTCTCTCTCTAGAAATTTAGAATTTAACACTAGTTCTTCAGTATTCAGAACCACCTATATTTAATGACTCATGTTATAAATTGAATGTACCAAATGAAGGTGTTCTCATTAAAGCATTAATAGGCAATACTACAGTTGTTCCACTTCATCTCTATTATGTTAATGGAACAGAAAATAATATTCCTAATAACAGGAAAAGTATTCCCACAGTAACCTTCATTAACTCATCATTCCTTAATTTAACATATAATGATACTGCATATAATACTACTACATATGCTACATATACTACATACACTGTCCCATTTTAAACTCTAGTCAATGCAATAGTTCAAATGGATGTCTTTATTTTACTGGTGTCCTAACCACTCAAACCAATCGGACAAGTATCGTACCCACTGAAACCAGTCGGACTATTATCATACCCACTGAAACCAATCTGACAAGTATCATAACCACTGAAAGCAATCTGACTAGTATCATACCCACTGAAATCAGTCTGACAAGTATCATACCCACTGAAACTACTCTGACAAGTATCATACCCACTGAAACCAGCCTCACTAATATCATACCCACTGAAACTACTTTGACAAGTATCATAACCGCTGAAACCAGTCTGACAAGTATCATAACCACTGAAACCAGTCGGACAAGTATCATACCCACTGAAACAAGTCTGACTAGTATCATACCCACTGAAACCAGTCTGACAAGTATCATAACCACTGAAACCAGTCTGACCAATATCATACCCACTAAAACCAATCTGACAAGTATCATACCCACTGAAACTAGTATGATAAGTATATTAACCACTGAAACCAGTCGGACAAGTATCATACCCACTGAAACAAGTCTGACTAGTATCATACCCACTGAAACCACTCTGACAAGTATCATACCCACTGAAACCAGTCTGACCAATATCATACCCACTGAAACCACTCTGACAAGTATCATACCCACTGAAACCAGTCTGACTAGTATCATAACTACTGAAACCAGTCTGACAAGTATCATAACCACTGAAACCAGTCTGACTAGTATCATAACCACTGAAACCAGTCTGACAAGTATCATAACCACTGAAACCAGTCTGACTAGTATCATAACCACTGAAACTAGTCTGACAAGTATCATATCCACTGAAACAAGTTTGACTAGTATCATAACTGAAACCAGTCTGACTGGTATCATACCCACTGAAACTAGTCTGACCAGAATCATGCCTACAGAAATCAATATTACACCAACTGAAGCTATTATGACCAATACAATCAATACAAACATTATATCTTCTCCATCTCCAAGTCCTATAACTTGTTCTACTGATGGTATATGGCCAGAGACACTACAAGGTCATAATGTCACTGGTTTTTACTGTTATAAAGGAACTGTTAATGGTAAATGATAACTTCTCTTCTCCTTATATTATAATCCTCTCTAACAGGTACCAGACTATGTAAACAAGATGGAAACTGGAATGATAGTATTTATTGTTTTACTAGCGAACAATTTAAAACTGTATTATCAAAAGTATAGCACTAATATAATTTATGATATCATCTCTCACTCTATTATATACACAGATCAATAGTTCTTTTATAACAGCTTTGAAAATATTAAGTGAAAATAATGAAGATATAACAGTTGATCAAACCATTTTCTTATTGTCTACTATTGTTAATAACCAGTTAATCCAGTCACCAGAACCTGTTTTTATTAATTTCACTAAGGTATCTATAATCATAATATTGTATGATATATTAGATTATTACAGTATTTTAAAAAAGTGATCATTAATTTACTAATCAATGAGAATATTCCTGATGACAAAGTAAGATCTATTGTTTACATAGCACCAATTACATGACTCGTGATTACATCATTAATAATTACATTACTAATTACAGGATAAGAGGCGATCTATTGGTAGTCAATTCCTCCTAACATTAGATCTATTTGCACTATATCTCTATAATACTACAGGACTACAGATGATAAGATATACTATTGGTAGGTATATATATATATTAGTTGTATACTCTTCAAACTATAGGAGTTGTGTTATTACCTATGTCTCTGATATGTATGTTACTGACAATATTGACCTATCTTTGTATGAGGTAAGATACACACACACACATATATCAGTGATAGTATATCTGTCCATAGATCACTGTGGAGTATGAGTAACTATATTCATGTTATGTTATGCAGTAATTTATTGATAGCACAACTATTTGTAATGGGTATTGAACAAACCAAGTATTGGGTATGTGATCATGTGAGATTCATGTGATTATTATTGTTGTGTATGATTTAGTATGTGTGTTCATCAATAGCTGTAGTACTGCAGTACATGTTTCTAGTGACATTTATGTGGATGTTAATGGAGGGTGTGGTCTTATATGTTGCTCTGGTTAGGGTTTTCATTAAACATCCTAAATGTTACATAGTGTGTTTTACACTACTGAGTTATGGTCTGTTAATTGTATTAATAATAACAGTCTTTATTGCTGGTCAAGGTATTATTATCTTCATACTTTATGTCCCTCTATCTAAACATGTAAGTATCTGTTTATCACTAGTAGAAGATAAATGATACACACACACACACACACACACAGATAAGAGAGGCTTACTCAAGATGGTGGACTAATCAACAAAATAACTATCAATTTCTCAGTAAACTATCTTTCAGTAAATCTCTGACATCAGTAAGTTACAATGTTGTCATAATGACATCATGATTATTTACTTGTTTACAGGATAGTGGTAAAAATGGTGTAGGATCAGTTCCTACTGATAATATCTATGAACAATATACTCTTGGAACATTTGATGGTATATATCCATTATATAACTATTGATCCATTGTTTATTAATAGAGAGTACTGTAGATACTGTAGAGAAATCTACATTGAATAATGACGATCAAAGTAAAGAAATTGAACTTTCATTATCATACACTAATGAAGGGGCTGAAAAATATCTTAATTTATAATAATCATTTGAATTTACTGAGGATATTAATATCTTTAATGACTAATATTATATTATAATATATATTACTATATCTAATGTTTTATTGTATTAATTGTTTATGTCATTGTATTTATAGTGTTATTATAAGGAATAAAAACTCCTACAATGAACATTTTTATATTTCTATCCTCTCTTATTTGGAGTGTGTTTTGATCAGTTCACTCACTCTGATCTAACTACCAGTCAGGAGATAACTGATGCCAACAATGTCGAGTTTTAATTGTCCACTATTACTAATAGTTTGTTTATGTTATGACACATAGTTCACAGTCCATAGTTAATTACAAATGTAGTTCTACTAACTACAACACTCTAATCAGTTTATAATTAACAACAGACTGATATCAATGAAATAGACATACTATAACAGTGTTTTGATTAATCTTCTTTCCCACACTACAAAGTAAGCATAATGGCTAACTTACATCTTCAGACTGTGTTAGTGTTCTCAATATATCATTTGTTTGTTAATGGTTCTGATATCAAAGTGTAAGTTGGTGATTAGTTATTTCTAGTTAAGAGACTGTCTTTATTTTTGTAGTACTGCAACATTTAACATCAGATACAGCTCTGTTTGTAGCAATCTCCCTCCTATTGTACAGCTCTCTAGCAGGTATATGAGATCTGAAGAGATATTCTTCTCCAACTGGTACCTTGACTATTACTATATTAGTCAGTAATAAGACTAAATACAAAAGATCCACACACACTCTCTCTATTCAGGTGATTGTACTTCCTATCAAAATATCAGTTTAGTGGTTCAAGAAGGTACTCAAGTTCAGTTTAGACTAGAATTAGCTGCAGGAGAAACATGTGATTGCATTAATAATACTAACAGTGTTACTTTTACACTCCATGACAATTATAATACACCTTTCTCCTTCAAGTGAGTAGAGCCTGTCTCCCTAACCATTTAAAAACAAAACTCACTTTTTTCTCCTTAGTTATTCCCAACTATTTAGTACTTCAGTTTATAACAGTCTATTCTGTGCAACTAATACAACTAGGATATATCTGACACAATCTATCAGAGTTCAGTCAACTGATATTAGTATCATTAGTAATAGTTTTATCAATGATACTACTGCTAAATCTACTGCTATTGTAGTACAACCAGGAATATGTCCAGAAGATAACCAACAATGTTTACCTCTTAACCCTACACAGATAAATGGTGTCATGTATGTTTATATAATTGTAATAACATTAATGACTTCTCTCTCTCTCTAGTGACTTAAAATTCTCATTAGTTCTTAACTATACAGCAGACCCACTTGACTCATGTAAAACATTAGTTAAACAAAATGAAGGTGTTTTCATTAAAGCATTAATAGACAGTACTACAGTTGTTCCACTTCATTTTTATTATGTAGCCGGATCACCAGATAATAATGGTAAACAAAAGATTCCCACAGTGACGTCCATTAACTCAACATTCCTTAATTTAACATATGATACTACTATATATACTGTCCCATTTACTGCCTCATCAGCTGTTGGACCATATCTTTATAACATTACCATTAACAATGATCTACTGATAAATCAAAGAGTACGTTTTGCATGGAATCAGACATACTTTGCAATTCGTACTAATTGTGATGTGTGGGCGTTAGACAACATCAGTATATCTCTACAACACAATGGATGTTATCGACACATATATCAACAAGATTTTAATAATGGGGAAACCCCTGATTGGGATCTCATTAATTCAACTATCTCATTTAACTCTAGTCAATGTGATAGTTCAAGTGGTTGTCTTTATTTTACTGGTGGTCCTAACTATGAAAGAGTAGCAAGTCGTCAAGCAACATCCCCAATGTTAGATCTTCAAGTTATTACACCTGTTACTCTACCATCTTCACCTACTACTTATAAAGAGAATATTTGTAATAATGATGACAATATAATGTAAGTAATGTCTTTTTTGCATATCAATTAATACAATATATTTCTTTCATCTCAGAATTATAAGTTTCTTACTTCAATTAACTCAATTCATTGGACCTGATCCATGTACTGATAACTCACCTAATGTTATCCTTCTCTCTCTACATACTGAAGATACCTCATCACCTTTGGCATATTTTGTACCAGTGGGTAACAAATACTGGCCTTATTTTAATGGGAGTAGTTTATATAATGTTCCAATATACTCTCCTAGTAGTACTGAGAATACATTAATTACAACATGTCTTAATAATAATATGAGTCAATTCTCATTGAGTTGGATACAAGAGAACTATACTATTAATAAAGATATCTGGAGTCTTAGTCAAGTGAATATAACATTGAAACAATATGAGTTATGTTATAAGAATGAGTGAGTAATATTTCTTTATATTATGCTATAATATCTCTTTGTAGATCTTGGAGTCTTTATAATGGTAATATATCCCAATCATTATGTACTAATAAGAGTACATTGATGTTTGATAATGGAAATGGGTCATCACCACGTAGTGCTAATCTTTCTCTCTCCTATCATTGTGACATATCATCAACTACCGTAGCAGCCTCTAGTATTGAACCCTCAATAACAAGTATAACCAGTATGACCAGTACTGATGTTATATCTACACCATCTCCAAGTCCTATAACTTGTTCTACTGATGGTATATGGCCAGAGACACTACAAGGTCATAATGTCACTGGTTTTTACTGTTATAAAGGAACTGTTAATGGTAAATGATAACTTCTCTTCTCCTTATATTATAATCCTCTCTAACAGGTACCAGACTATGTAAACAAGATGGAAACTGGGATGATAATATTTATTGTTTTACTAGTGAACAATTTAATACTGTATTATCAAAAGTATAGCACTAATATAATTTATAATGTCATCTCTCACTCTATTACATACACAGATCAATAGCTCTTCTATAACAGCTTTGGAAATATTAAGTGAAAATAATGAAGATATAACAGTTGATCAAACCATTTTCTTATTGTCTACTATTGTTAATAACCAGTTAATCCAGTCACCAGAACCTGTTTCTATTGATTTCACTAAGGTATGTACAATATCCTGTAATTAATTACAATTTATTATATTATTATAGTATTTTAATAATGTTATTAATAATGTACTGACAAACAAGACTATTCCTAATAATGAGGTAAATTTATAATTGATTAATGATAATTATATTACTAATTACAGTATAAGAGACGATCTATTGGTAGTCAACTCCTCCTAACATTAGATCTATTTGCACTATATCTCTATAATACTACAGGACTACAGATGATAGGAGATACTATTGGTAGGTATATATATATATATTAGTTGTATACTCTATGTCTCTCTTGTATATATAGCATTTACTGTTAAAGAGATTACAAGTATAACTGGTCCAATTCAAGCAATATCTGTTAATAATAATTCTATTACATTACCTCCTGATATATTTGATAATCTACCAGTTAAAATAGCTTCATTTTACTACCAAAATTTATCAAGATGGTTACCTCCTGATCATCCTAACCAATCTATCATATCTCCAGTTCTCTCTTCTACTAATTGTACAGACTGTTCTATAACAGATCTGACTACACCAGTTAACATCTTGTTTAACTTGTCTAGTCAACAGGTATAACAAGACATACTCAGTTGTCATAACAACCATATATCTTCTCCTTCTACACAGATATCAAGTAGCGATAATTTATCTTGTGTATATTGGAAGTTTGAATTGTACATAATCCTATCAGTAATATATTGAGTGTATTATATCTCCTATTAGATCTGATATAAGATTACCAAGTGGTGAGTGGAACAGTAATGGGTGTGGTCTTATTAGTCAAGAGGGTTCAACAGTAAGATGTCAATGTGATCATCTAACACACTTTGCTATTCTACTTAGTCCAGGAGTACCAGTATGTCTGTCTGTATGTCTGTATATATAACTGTCCATTTTATAGATTAGTGAGAAAGATCATAAGATCCTTCAAACTATAGGAGTTGTGTTATTACCTATCTCTCTGATATGTATGTTACTGACAATATTGACCTATCTTTGTATGAGGTAAGATACACACACACATATATATCAGTGATAGTATATCTGTCCATAGATCACTGTGGAATATGGGAAACTATATTCATGTTATGTTATGTAGTAATTTATTGATAGCACAACTTTTATTTGTAGTGGGTATTGAACAAACCAAGTATTGGGTATGTGATCATGTGAGATTCATGTGATTATTATTGTTGTGTATGATTTAGTATGTGTGTTCATCAATAGCTGTAGTACTGCAGTACATGTTTCTAGTGACATTTATGTGGATGTTAATGGAGGGTGTGGTCTTATACATTGTTTTGGTTAAGGTCTTTGTCACACATCCTAAACGCTACATAATTAGTTTTACACTACTGAGTTATGGTTTGTTAATTCTATTCATTGATGTATTAATTATTATGAGTATTATTAGGTATTCCTGGAGTATATATGTTGATTATAGTACCCATTGGGTATCTTGTTGGTAGTGATGAAAACCACACCCACTATTTGTTATACGAGAATGAAAAACTGGTTGCGTGAGTAATAAAGGTGTAATAACTTAATGATAATATTTATTAATTTATAGATGTTGGCTAAATTATGAGAGTGGATTTATATGGACATTTATTACACCAGTTATCATAATACTTCTAGTAATTTTAATGGATGGATGGATTGATAATAATGTCATGACACTTTTCAGATCAATATTGGGTTCTTCATCATGTCTATTGTTATAATGAGAAGACATCAAAAACATCAACTACATAAAGATCAAACTGCTAATGTCAAGTATGATGGACTTATTGTGTTAATTATCATTTTTTTCTGCAGACAAATGATAAAAGCTTCTATATCACTTACTATAGTGATGGGTATAGGATGGCTAGCTAATGTTCTTTTCTTTAGTGACAAATTACTGTTCATTGCATATATAATAACAGTCTTTATTGCTGGTCAAGGTGTTATTATCTTCATACTTTATGTCCCTCTATCTACACCTGTAAGTCTGACTATCATTACTAGTGGATATAAATGTCACACACACACACACACATGCATACAGGTAAGAAAGGCATACTCAAAATGGTGGTATGATAAAAAGAGAAAATCTCAATTATTCAATAAAATATATTTCACTAATCCAACTTCATTACAGACATCAGTGAGTTACAATAATGAGATTATCATGACATCTTATTTCCTTACAGAGTAATGTTAAAAAAACTGAAAGATCAGTTCCTGCTGCTAATAACTCTGGACAATATACTCTAGGAACAATTGATGGTATATATGTATATATGTACAGCTGGTAATGATCTATTGTTCACTGTTAGAGAGTACATCAGATACTTTGAAGAAATCTACATTAAAGAATGCTGAACAAAGTAATAAGACTGAACTGCCCATGGATGATTTCTCATATTCTAATGAAGGAACTGAGATTGTATCTAGTGTTAAATTACTAACAGTCAATAAATCACGACATTAATAATATTAAAATGTAGTGATGTATTGTGGTTTGTTAGTTAATTGATTATGTTGTTGTCATAGTAACAAGGTTGAGTTATCATTTCAACCATCTCTATTGTTTTTAGTCTTTTAGAGTAAACTTATGTAATTAATTTAAAACAATTAGCTTTGTTTAACAGAATGTGGTCCAAAAGGTGACTTTGTCCATTACAAAAGCCCATTCTTGTCCACATAATATAATAATATGTTCTAACACCAATTAATTGATATAAATTGATTATGATTGTAATTCTCACAACTTTACAGAATAAAAAGTGCAGTGTAACTATTACCTGTGAATAATATATTGAGTGGTATTATAATCACTATTATTATTATGTTTAAGTGTTTATGTTGTGGTCTAAAATGTCATTTTATTATATAATATTATTCCATATCCTTCTTAAGTTTGTGTTAAACAAATGTTCTATTTTTAGTATCAAAGTTAGCAGCACTCCCAAAGACTATTTTTAGTATCATAATTGACTTTATTGACTTCATATACTCCAGACAGTAGACAGCATACTAGTCCCTGGATTCATGAGAAGCCAAGAAATGTACTATTTATACACTTTGAAGTACATATGTGTTTGTTATAACACATTAAGATAACTGAACTTGATATGATGCCTAATATGTAAAGAATGAAGGAAATCTATCTTTATCTTTATTGCTCCGTGAAAAGAACAACAATAAAATGATGGCTATCTTGATGTTAATTGTTGTATTGTTAACTACTAGTAGAAGTGAAGGATCTTCTGATTGCTTAGCTGAGTATAACAGTTTACTGGAACAAAAAACCTTATCACTCTATGAACAATACTGTTATACGTCCAGTAATAATGGAAAAATATTTCACATTATGGACAATTCAGGCTTGACCAGGTTTATTCCTTGTCCATCTATACTACCTAGCACTTGTCCAGGTAAAATAACAATGTGCTCATATGTGTATTGTTTTAATTATTAATAGTGTTTAAAGATTGTAAGGAATGGTTTGAGTCAGGTAGTACTACCAGTGGTATATATATTATTAACCCTGATGGACAGACACCATTTGAGGTGATATATGTATTGTATACTATACTGTCCTCTACAGGTCTACTGTGATATGGAGACTGATGGTGGTGGATGGACTGTCTTTCAGAGAAGACAAGATGGATCTATTGACATTTATCTCAACTGGGTTGACTATGAGGAAGGTTTTGGTAACCTTAGTGGAGAATTTTGGCTAGGCTTAAGTAAAGTACATCGTCTTACACCAGATGGAACAAATACTCTACGTGTGGATCTTGGAGACTTTGAAAACAACAGAGCTTATGCCCAGTACTCTACATTTAGTATTGGAGACAGTACTACTAAGTACACACTTAATGCAGGAGGATACTTTGGTACTGCTGGAGATGCATTGGTCACTGATTCAAGTCGTAGC
The DNA here is from genome assembly GCA_963693285.1 of Xestospongia muta. NCBI lineage: Eukaryota > Metazoa > Porifera > Demospongiae > Haplosclerida > Petrosiidae > Xestospongia > Xestospongia muta. Next base: position 4,121,803 of record OY848931.1, read on the forward strand.
CATGTTGCAACTCGTTCCAATGGTATGAAGTTCTCTACAAAAGATAATGACAATGATAATATTATTGCTTCATGTGCCTACATCTGGAAAGGAGCCTGGTGGTTTAATGGTTGTATGCAATCTCACCTCAATGCACCTTATCATCCCAATGGAGGACCAGTTAGTAGTTCTAGTGGAGTACTGTGGTTTGATTGGAAAGGTGGTACATACTCACTTAAATATACAGAGATGAAAGTTCATCGTAACTAACTAACTGACAGCTACTCTCTCAACTTTACAGAGATGAAAGTTCATTGTAATTAACAGTCACTCATTATTATATACACTATATATTTGACACAATCAGATAATAATTATTGTTTAACAACTATGTTGTTTTTAATTACATACTTTATTACAAATTGTTTGATATGTGTCCAACTAACAACAGTATATGTCTTTTATATTATAGTTATTATTGTAATGTTTACTGTGTCATATTGTGAGTATTACTATATTACTAAAATTCAAGTTATGTTAATAACAACACACAGAGGGAGGGGGAGGAGGGGAGAGGTTACCTCTATTCTAATATATATGAAATACTGTACAATACATATATACCTAACTGGTAGTACATGATATGATAAACAATTATATTGTCTGTCTATAGTGACTCTAATAGTAGTTGCTGGAGTTAATGAAAGGAGTTTAATGAGTATATGTTATGAATCATAAAATGTATTAAATGAAAAATCATTTTATTATTGACTCCATTTATTACAAATTGTTTGATATGAGATATAACTGATCAGTAGGTAGTGATCCATCAAATTTACATATATTAGTAAATATCATTATAGTACAACATAATACATTAAAGTATAGCATAGTACTGACATAATGTAACCTACTATTGATATATAGAAATACTGAAGTTTTTAACAGTTAATCCACATGATAGTTACAATGGCTGCTCTCTTGTCGCTAGTATTACTACTCTGGTACTGCTGGAGATGGACTTATTACTAATAATCATTGTATCCACCATGACATGAAATTTTCTACTAAAGATAACGACAATGATAAATTGAGTAATTAATGACCCATAGGCTGGAAAGGAGGTTGGTGGTTTAATGCATGTAGACAATCCCATCTCAATGCACCCTACCATCATGGAGGATATGGAGGATTTGTTGCTGTCTGGACTGGAATACTACTCCCTGAATTTTACAGAGATGAAACTTTATCATACACTATAGATATTTGATGTAATCTGAAATATATTACAAATTGTTTTATGATATGTGTCCAACTAACAACAGTATATGTCTTCTTATATTATAGTTATTATTGTAATGTTTACTGTGTCATATTGTGAGTATTACTATATTACTAATATTACCTTGAATATAAAATGTTTTATATTGTTAAGTGAAAGAACAAATTATGTTAATAACAACAAAGAGGAGAGAGGGAGGAGGGGAAAGGAGAGAAGGGGAGGTTAGCTGTACTGTACTGTATATTAAATACAGTATGATACATAAGTACCTAACTGGTAGATACTGCTGGAGATGGACTAGTTGATGGACATAACCACAATGATATGAAATTCTCTACTAAAGACAATGACAGTCTGTTCATTCCTTCTTTGGTGCATCTGTTTATCCATTCATATTTTTATTCATCCATCAATCTATAAATCCTTGAGGATAGCCCTGCTTCTTAAGTTTGCTTCATTGAAAACTGTTTGTAGGTAATGATCCATCAAATCTACATTTTACATCAGACTAATCAACAATTCAATAAGGTAACTGATCAATTTCTAATTACTATCAAATTTGTAAATATAACAATAGTACAACATAATACATTAAAGTACAGTAAAGTACTGACATAATGTAATATACTTTGATATATAGAAATAATCCAGTTTTTAACAGTTTACTATCAATCCACACACTAGTTACAATGGCTGCTCTCTTCTTGCTAGTTTTACTAACTCATGGTATTACTGGTATAGGACATGGATCTATATAATGTTCCAATATACTCTCCTAGTAGTACTGAGAATACATTAATTACAACATGTCTTAATAATAATATGAGTCAATTCTCATTGAGTAGGATACAAGAGAACTATACTATTAATAAAGATATCTGGAGTCTTAGTCAAGTCAATATAACATTGAAACAATATGAGTTATGTTATAAGAATGAGTGAGTAATATCTCTTTATATTATATTATAATATATCTTTGTAGATCTTGGAGTCTTTATAATGGTAATATATCCCAATCATTATGTACTAATAAGAGTACATTGATGTTTGATAATGGAGATGGGTCATCAGCACGTAGTGCTAATCTTTCTCTCTCATATCATTGTGACATATCATCAACTACTGTAGCAGCCTCTTGTATTGAACCCTCAGTAACAAGTATAACCAGTATAACCAGTATGACCAGTACTGATGTTATAACTACATCATCTCCAAGTCCTATAACTTGTTCTACTGATGGTACATAGCCAGAGACACTACCAGGTTATAATGCAATTACAATATACTAATTGTATAATACCACATTATCATTAGTGTTGTAATTGTTTAACAATAACTAAAACTAAAACCATTTTTGTAAAAGGGAAATCATTATTGTTAACAATAACAAAACTATAACTAAAATTAGTTAGAAATCATTAACAAACAATAACTAAAACAAAATTTGCAGCTCTATACTAGTAAAATAAGAAAAAAATTATTAACACGTTGATGTGTAAACAAGGTGCATAGACCTATTGAATGGTCAAAGAACTTTTAAAATACCACGAGTCATCACCTGACTTGGCTGTTTATATGAGGATTTATTTGTTTCATTCAAAAGGAGAAGAACATTATAAAGGAAAAAGAATCAGCTTTCTCAAAGTCAAAAAGGTCCCAATGTAATTTTACTTAAACATTTGACATTGTACATTTGGCACTTAAATGTTATCCTTTAAAATAGACTTTCATCAATAACAATAACAAAAATTTGATTCACTAACAATAACTAAAGCAAATACTCACATCAATTTTGTGAACAATCAATAACAAAAACTAAAATTCAAACAAATTTTGTACAATAACAATAACAGTAACTAAATACAAATTCATTACTTTTACAACACTACAACATAGCATATACATTACTTACAGAAGTTAGTTATAATGGCAGAACTATAGAACTATATTTTATTGTTTCATATACACTATTTAGCTAAAAGTAACTACAATTATATTCACATACATAATTAACAGAATTTCCTATTATTAATTTACTAATGTACTTAGTTGTATGATCATTTCTCTTTAACAAGACTAAATAAAGATTCCTGTAGTCTCTTAGTGAACAAACACATCTACTGTTAATTAACATTATTCACATATAGACTATATGTTGGTTGGTTGGTTATATCAGCCACAACTTGAAGCTGTAAATACAAACCTCATTGACATGGAATAGACTAATAAGAGTCTATTGATGATCAATTTGTTGAAATTGTCTTTGAAATAACTTTTCTTGAACTTGTTTAGTTAAAGTTGAATTAGCCATTGACCATGCAGGTCTTTTCTCATACTACATCTGGTATAGGAGAAAGAGAAAAAATCTAAAATTATATAACCTCTTATTTGAAAAGCTGAGATGATAAGATACTGTTTGATAAGAGACTAAAACTAAAATGATAATATTATAACCTCTTATTTGAGAAGCTCAGATGATGGACATACTACACTAAAACTAACAGGAAAGGAGATTTTGAGAGAAATATAAAAGTAGAAATTAAGGACTCATTGATAGCTAATATACAATTGAAGTTTTGTTCATTTTGTCAATATTATCAACAATATAAAAATTAATATGTCATTTTAACAACTAATTTGTACCTAACATGGATGAATTACTATAGAATATAGAATTCTTGTAAATTACTGACTGTGTAATTTATTGGTATGTTGTACATTTACATATCAACATATTATATAGTGAGTAATTTACATAAACTCAAGATTCCATAATCCACTCACTCATGTCAGGTACAAACTAGTTGTAAAAATAAAATATTAATTTTTACAATGAATGGAAATTGTCCTAAAGGTATGGCATTAAATTTATTTGTATTGATTATAATAAGCTCCTTTAAAGTGTGTACCTCATGGTTGTAAGGACTGCTATAATTAGGAGTCAGGAAGAGTTGGTACTATCCAACATATCCTGATGGAACGACTCGTCAATTGGTAAAGGGATTACAATTATTGTAGCCATTGTGTCTACTAACTATTTTCTTCATAGGTCTATTGTGATACGAAGGGTACTTACTGTGATGGGAAAGGTGCATCATTTATTTATGTTAGTTACGTTGTAAAGTCAACAGGATACACATAGTTTATAGTTGTTATTTCATTACACAAGTATTATGATGATGTTTTGATAATTTTCCCACACTACTAAGTAAGCATAATGGCTAACTTACATCTACAGACTGTGCTACTGTTCTCAATATATCATTCGTTTGTTAGTGGTTTTGATATCAAACTGTAAGTTGGTCATCAGTTAGTTCCAGTTAAGAGACTGTCGTCCTTTTGTAGTACTGCAATATTTAACATCAGATACAGTTCTATTTGTAGCAATCTCCCTCCTATTTTACAGCTCTCTAGCAGGTATATGAGATCTGAAGAAACATTCTTCTCCAACTGGTACCTTGACTATTACTATCTTGGTCAGTAATAAGACCAAATACAAAACACACACACACACACACTCTCTCTCTCTCTTCAGGTGATTGTAGTTCACATCAAAATGTCAGTTTAGTGGTTCAAGAAGGTACTCAAGTTCAGTTTAGACTAGAATTAGCAGCAGGAAAAACATGTGACTGCATTAATAATACTAACAGTGTTACTTTTACACTCCATGACAATTATAATACACCTTTCTCCTTCAAGTGAGTAAAGCCTGTCTCCTTAACCATTTAAAAACAAAACTCACTTTTTTCTCCTTAGTTATTCCCAACTATTTAGTACTTCAGTTTATAACAGTCTATTCTGTGCAACTAATACAACTAGAATATATCTGACACAACCTATCAGAGTTCAGTCAATGGATATTAGTATCATTAGTAATAGTTTTATCAATGATACTACTGCTAAATCTACTGCTATTGTAGTACAACCAGGAATATGTCCAGAAGATAAACAACAATGTCTACCTCTTAACCCTACACAGATAAATGGCATGATGTATGTTTATATAATTGTAATAACATTAATGACTTCTCTCTCTCTCTAGTCACTTAAAATTCTCATTAGTTCTTCAGTATACAGCAGACTCATTTGATATGTGTAAACCATTAGATGTACAAAATGAAGGTGTTCTCATTAAAGCACTAATGGACAATACTACAGTTGTTCCCCTTCATTTCTATTATGTAAATGATGTACCATTTAATAATGATGGACGTATTCCCACAGTGACGTCCATTAACTCATCATTCCTTAATTTAACATATGATACTACTACATATACTGTCCCATTTACTGCCTCATCAGCTGTTGGACCATATCTTTATAACATTACCATTAACAATGATCTACTGATAAATCAAAGAGTACGTTTTGCATGGAATCAGACATACTTTGCAATTCGTGCTAATTGTCATGTGTGGGCGTTAGACAACATCAGTATATCTCTACAACACAATGGCTGTTATCGACACATATATCGACAAGACTTTGATAATGGAAAACTCTCTGATTGGGATCTCATTAACTCAACTATCTCATTTAACTCTAGTCAATGTGATAGTTCAAATGGTTGTCTTTATTTTACTGGTGGTCCTAACTATGAAGGAGTAGCAAGTCGTCAAGCAACATCCCCAATGTTAGATCTTCAAGTTATTACACCTGTTACTCTACCATCTTCACCTACTACTTATAAAGAGAATATTTGTAATAATGATGACAATATAATGTAAGTAATGTTTTTATATATCAATAAATACAATATATTTCTTTCTTCTTAGAATTATAAGTTTCTTACTTCAATTAACTCAATTCATTGGACCTGGTCCATGTACTGATAACTCACCTAATGTTATCCTTCTCTCTCTACATACTAAAGATATCTCATCACCTTTGGCATATTTTGTACCAGTGGGTAACAAATACTGGCCTTATTTTAATGGGAGTAGTTTATATAATGTTCCAATATACTCTCCTAGTAGTACTGAGAATACATTAATCACAACATGTCTTAATAATAATATCAGTCAATTCTCATTGAGTTGGATACAAGAGAACTATACTATTAATAAAGATATCTGGAGTCTTAGTCAAGTCAATATAACATTAAAACAATATGAGTTATGTTATAAGAATGAGTGAGTAATATCTCTTTATATTATGTTATAATATCTCTTTGTAGATCTTGGAGTCTTTATAATGGTAATATATCCCAATCATTATGTACTAATAAGAGTACATTGATGTTTGATAATGGAAATGGGTCATTACCACGTAGTGCTAAGCTTTGTCTCTCGTATCATTGTGAGATATCATCAACTACTATAGCAACCTATAATATCGAACCCTCAGTAACAAGTATGACCAGTATAAACAGTATTGCAATGACTAAAACAAGTATAACTGATCTGACCACAACTGATCTAACATCCACTGAATCTATCAACTCTAGTACAACCAATACTTCACCTACTGAAACCAGTTTAATCAGTTCTGATATAACAATCAGTTCTAGTATGACCAGTCTTAACCCAGTTGATGTAACATCCTCTGAAACCAGCAACTCTAGTACAACCAGTACTTCATCTAATGAAACCAGTTTAATCAGTTCTGATATAACTATCAGTTCTAGTATGACTGGTTTTAACACAGTTGGTATAACATTCACTAAATCTATCAACTCTAGTACAACCAATACTTCACCTACTGAAACCAGTTTAACCAGTTCTGATATAACAATCAGTTCTATTATGACCAGTGTTAACACAATTGATATAACATTCACTAAATCTATCAGCCCTAGTACAACCAATACTTCACCTATTGAAACCAGTTTAATCAGTTCTGATATAACTATCAGTTCTAGTATGACTGGTTTTAACACAATTGATATAACATTCACTAAATCTATCAGCCCTAGTACAACTAATACTTCACCTACCGAAACCAGTTTAATCAGTTCTGATATAACAATCAGTTCTAGTATGACTAGTCTTACCAGTTCAGATATGACATCCACTGAAACAAGCAAATCTAGTATGACCAGTATTACTAAAACAAGTATAACCAGTATAACCAGTATAACCAGTACAAACATTATATCTACACCATCTCCAAGTCCTATAACTTGTTCTACTGATGGTATATGGCCAGAGACACTACCAGCTCATAATGTCACTGTTTTTTACTGTTATAAAGGAACTGTTAATGGTAGATGATAACTTCTCTTCTCTTTACATTATAATCCTCTCTAACAGGTACCAGACTATGTAAACAAGATGGAAACTGGGACGATAATATTTATTGTGTTACTAGTAAACAATTTAATACCGTATTATCAAAAGTATAGCACTAATATAATTTATAATATCATCTCTCACTCTATTACATACACAGATCAATAGTTCTTCTATAACAGCTTTGAAAATATTAAGTGAAAGTAATGAAGATATAACAGTTGATGAAACCATTTTCTTATTGTCTACTATTGTTAATAACCAGTTAAACCAGTCACCAGAACCTGTTTCTATTAATTTCACTAAGGTATCTATAATCATAATATTGTATGATATATTAGATTATTACAGTACTTTAATAATGTGATCATTAATTTACTAACCAATGAGAATATTCCTGATGACAAGGTAAGGTCTATTGTTTACATAGCACCAATTACATGACTCATGATTACATCATTAACAACTAATTACAGGATAAGAGGCGATCTATTGGTAGTCAACTCCTCCTAACATTAGATCTATTTGCACTATATCTCTATAATACTACAGGACTACAGATGATAGGAGATACTATTGGTAGGTATATATATATATATTAGTTGTATACTCTATGTCTCTCTTGTATATATAGCATTTACTGTTAAAGAGATTACAAGTATAACTGGTCCAATTCAAGCAATATCTGTTAATAATAATTCTATTACATTACCTCCTGATATATTTGATAATCTACCAGTTAAAATAGCTTCATTTTACTACCAAAATTTATCAAGATGGTTACCTCCTGATCATCCTAACCAATCTATCATATCTCCAGTTCTCTCTTCTACTAATTGTACAGACTGTTCTATAACAAATCTGACTACACCAGTTAACATCTTCTTTAACTTGTCTAGTCAACAGGTATAACAAGACAACTCAGTTATCATAGCAACCATATCTCATCTTCCTCTACACAGATATCAAGTAACAATAATTTATCTTGTGTATATTGGAAGTTTGAATTGTACATAATCCTATCAGTAATATATTGAGTGTATTATATCTCCTATTAGATCTGATATAAGATTACCAAGTGGTGAGTGGAACAGTAATGGGTGTGGTCTTATTAGTCAAGAGGGTTCAACAGTAAGATGTCAATGTGATCATCTAACACACTTTGCTATTCTACTTAGTCCAGGAGTACCAGTATGTCTGTCAGTATGTCTGTATATATAACTGTCCATTTTATAGGTTAGTGATAAAGATCATAAGATCCTTCAAACTATAGGAGTTGTGTTATTACCTATCTCTCTGATATGTATGTTACTGACAATATTGACCTATCTTTGTATGAGGTAAGGTACACACACACATATATCAGTGATAGTATATCTGTCCATAGATCATTGTGGAGTATGAAAAACTATATTCATGTTATGTTATGTAGTAATTTATTGATAGCACAACTTCTATTTGTAGTGGGTATTGAACAAACCAAGTACCGGGTATGTGATCATGTGAAATTCATGTGATTATTATTGTTGTGTATGATTTAGTATGTGTGTTCATCAATAGCTGTAATACTGCAGTACATGTTTCTAGTGACATTCATGTGGATGTTAATGGAGGGTGTGGTCTTATACGTTGCTTTGGTTAAGGTCTTTGTCACACGTCCTAAACGCTACATAATAAATTTTACACTACTGAGTTATGGTTTGTTAATTCTATTCATTGATGTATTAATTATTATGAGTATTATTAGGTATTCCTGGAGTATATATGTTGATTATAGTACCCATTGGGTATCTTGTTGGTACTGATGAAAATCACACCCACTACTTGTTATACGAGAATGAAAAACTGGTTGCGTGAGTAATAAAGCTGTAATAACTTAATGATAATATTTATTAATTTATAGATGTTGGCTAAATTATGAGAGTGGATTTATATGGACATTTATTACACCAGTTATCATAATACTTCTAGTAATTTTAATGGATGAATGGATTGATAATAATGTCATGACACTTTTCAGATCAATATTGGGTTCTTCATCATGTCTATTGTTATAATGAGAAGACATCAAAAACGTCAACTACATAAAGATCAAACTACTAATGTCAAGTATGATGGACTTATTGTGTTAATTATCATTTTTTTTCTGTAGACAAATGATAAAAGCTTCTATATTACTTACTATAGTGATGGGTATAGGATGGCTAGCTAATGTTCTTTTCTTTAGTGACAAATTACTGTTCATTGCATATATAATGACAGTCTTTATTGCTGGTCAAGGTATTATTATCTTCATACTTTATGTCCCTCTATCTACACCTGTAAGTCTGACTATCATTACTAGTGGGTATAAATGTCACACACACACACATACAGGTAAGGAAGGCATACTCAAAATGGTGGTATGATAAAAAGAGAAAATCTCAATTATTCAATAAAATATATTTCACTAATCCAACTTCATTACAGACATCAGTGAGTTACAATAATGAGATTATCATGACATCTTATTTCCTTACAGAGTAATGTTAAAAAAACTGAAAGATCAGTTCCTGCTGTTAATAACTCTGGACAATATAGTCTAGGAACAATTGATGGTATATATGTATATATGTACAGCTGGTAATGATCTATTGTTCACTGTTAGAGAGTACATCAGATACTTTGAAGAAATCTACATTAAAGAATGGTGAACAACACAATGAGACTGAACTGGTCGGGGAATCATCATATTCTAAAGAAGGAAATGAGATTGTATCTAGTTTTAAATTCCAAATAGTCGATAAATCATGACATTAATAATATTAAAATGTAGTGATGTATTGTGGTTTGTTAGTTAATTGATTATGTTGTTGTTATTAATATTTAACACATAATTTAATCTATTTTTAGTTCCCTATACTGTACAACTTTACCAAATATATTCATTGAAAAATTTACACAATAGACTTTTGATTAACTTCACAAGTTAAAATTAATGGACATAACTCAGTAAAATACACAAAGTCATTAAATGTAAGTAGTAGACGTAGTTACTATATAGTTGATGAAAAATATATATTCTAAAATATAAAGATTGTTTATAATTAAAATTATTATTGGTGGATATTTTGATAATGAGAATAACTTCTTTACACAATATCTCTGTGAACATTGTGGTCAGTTGATATCATATGAGAGAAGAAATATCATTGATTTCTTTAAACAGTTTGTTATTTAGTTATGAATTTTGTTCAATTCACAGGCAAACAACTTGTTCCATTGTTGTCAATTGTTTATAATTTAATAATCATTTAATGTGAGGATGACAATAAAAACAACTCATACAAGTTCAACATAGGAATGACAATATAGATATCCCTACATAGTAATCACAATATCAAGTGCATAATGTATTGTTGTGATAGTTATAGTGGAATTTTGAGACAAACAGTGCTATAATTAATATCATAATGTAGTGATGCATGTATTGTGGTTTTTAATTAACTTTAATTGTTTAATTAAAATGACCAATCAGTTTTAATATAGTCTCTTTATATGTGTACATGACTACTTAACACATCATTGATAAGATCATTAAATTGTTAATTAGATAATAGTATTAGATTATTTTTAAAGAATTACTTGATCAATTAACAAACAATAGAATCTAGCAAACGAGCAATTAATTTAATTACAATATACTAATTGTATAATACCCCATAATAATACATTACAGTACATCATAGTATATTGACATAATGTGACTATAATATGATGTGGTATATAATAATCCTAAATATCCATATTTTATCATCACTATTACAACATAGCATATACATTACTTACAGTGGCTAGTTATAATATCTGCTCTTTCCTTTTTGTTAGTGTTACCAACTCCTGGTATAGGACAGGGATCCTCTCACTGTATGGCTGACTGTAACATGGGACAACATGGACCCTCTCTTTATAAACAATACTGCTGTATATCAAGTAACAGAGGAAAGAGATTTCATTTGAAAGATAATGGTCTAACTAGGTTTATCCTCTGTCCATCTACAAGACCTAGTTCTTGTCCATAACTTAATACTTTTTTTAACAACTCACACTATGTTAACATAAATCATCACAAAATTTGACATTACTTATAATATAATATAATCAATAATAGATAGTAAATTGATTTCATGACCATCTTAGCGGTATTTGAAAGGAAATTAATTACAAATTAATTAAAAGTTTTGAAGTAACAGTAATTGTATTCTATTTTCTCAATATAATGGAAATTGAACTCTTTGATAACTGGATAATGTAAGTTGTCATTAAGTTCATTTAACTGTCAACAATAACATTTTATATGTACACATGTATATAGCCATAACTTTGGAGTTTAGTAAAATTGTATTTGGCTAAGGTCCAGCCAAGAACTATATTTTATTGTTTCATATACACTATTTAGCTAAAAATAACTACAATTATATTCACATACATAATTAACAGAATTTCCTATTATTAATTTACTAATGTACTTAGTTGTATGATCATTTCTCTTTAACAAGACTAAATATAGATTCCTGTAGTCTCTTAGTAAACAAACACATCTACTGTTAATTAACATTATTCATATGTAGACTATATGTTGGTTAGTTAATTATATCAGCCACAACTTGAAGCTGTAAATACAAACCTCATTGACATGGAATGGACTAATAAGAGTCTATTGATGATCAATTTGTTGAGGTTGACTTTGAAATAACTTTTCTTGAACTTGTTTAGTTAAAGTTGAATTAGCCATTGATCATGCAGGTCTTTTCTCATACTACATCTGGTATAGGAGAAAGACAAAAAATCTAAAATTATATAACATCTTATTTGAGAAGCCCAGATGACAAGATACTATTTGATAAGAGATCAATGATTTTCTAAAACTAACAGGAAAGGAGATTTTGAGAGAGATATAAAAATAGAAATTAAGGACTCATTCACTAGTAAATATACAAAACTTGGTCATAATAAATGAAGTTTTTCTCTACTTGTCAATGAATTACTAAAGAATATAGAATTATTGTAAATTACTCACTGTGTAATTTATTGGTATGTTGTACATTTACATGTCAACATAATTATATAGTGAGTAATTTATATAAATTCTAGATTCCATAATCCACTCATGTCAGGTACAAACTAGTTGTTAAAATAGCATATTATTAATTTTTAGAGTGAATGGAAATTGTCCTGAAGGTATGGCGTTAAATTTAATTATATTGAATTGATTAGAGTGTGTACCTTGTAGTTGTAAGGACTGGTATAATTTGGGAGTCAGGAAGAGTTGCTACTATCCAATATATCCTGATGGAATGACTCATCAATTGGTAAAGGGATTGCAAATATTTTAGCCATTAGTTCTCAAGTACACAGCAGACTTACCTCTTGAATCATGTTTACCATTGAATATAGAAAATGAAGGTGTTCTCATTAAAGCAATAATACAGTTGTTCTAGAGTTGTTTCACTTCATTTCTGTTATGTAAATAAACAATACATCAATAATACATAAACGACTCCTATATATTACTTATTACATATTGTGTAATATAGTGTATGCTGTACATTATAAACAATACATCAATAATACATAAAGGGCTCCTATATATTACTTATTACATATTGTGTAATATACTGTACGTTGTACATTATAAACAATACATCAATAATACATAAAGGACTCCTATATATTACTTATTACATATTGTGTAATATAGTGTATGTTGTACATTATAAACAATACATCAATAATACATAAAGGACTCCTATAAATTACTTATTACATATTGTGTAATATAGTGTATGTTATACATTATAAACAATACATCAATAATACATAAAGGACTCCTATATACTACTTATTACATATTGTGTAATATAGTGTATGTTGTACATTATAAACAATACATCAATAATACATAAAGGACTCCTATATATTACTTATTACATATTGTGTAATATAGTGTATGCTGTACATTATAAACAATACATCAATAATACATAAAGGACTCCTATATATTACTTATTACATATTTATGTAATATAGTGTATGTTGTACATTATAAACAATACATCAATAATACATAAAGGACTCCTATATATTACTTATTACATATTGTGTAATATAGTGTATGTTATACATTATAAACAATACATCAATAATACATAAAGGACTCCTATATATTACTTATTACATATTGTGTAATATAGTATGTGTATGTGTATAATAAGTTTTCTTATTTTTAAAGTCCAATCTAATAATTATATAGTCTCTCATTGTAATACTACATATTTTATATTCACAAAATCAATAGAACTCTAAAATCATAAAACATTACCAAGTGACTGTTTGTTTTTTTACAAACAGATATTGTGATTGTAGAGACTCCACATTGTTACTGATTAAACACACAACACAGACAATATTGATTTTACATACAATAAACAAGTCATACCAGATATGTATAATAGATATCTCTAATATATTGTAATAATGTCACTTATAAATGGATACTTGGTAAACATAATAAATTATTGAGTTTGACTGTTAGCATCTAAATTCGTTATTCCAATAATTATTTCAGGACACAATATGTATATATTACTATGTGTATTAATTATTAATATGGTGAGTACAAACAAGTATAGAGTTACTGAGTCAGCATTTAATTTGGTTACTACTATACATCAGAAACATTTCATTACCTGCATTCTTAATATGATATAAAGATAAGAGTTAGCAGCTAGACACTCATAGTTAGTGAGTTAGTCATGTTTACTGCTGAGTATCTGTCTCATGTCTCTTTATCTGTCAACTAAAGCTGGAGGAGATGTTAAAATGTATGTAAGTTAAATACTATTATTATATTACTGGTGATGTATCAATTACATAGTTTAATATATTTTAACATAATTATAGTTACGTTACTGACTGGTCTCTCTCTGTCTATGTCTCTGTCTCTCCCCTCTCTCCCTCCCTCCCTCCCTCCCTTCCTCTCTCTCTCTCTCTCTCTCTCTCTCTCTCTCTCTCTAGTGACTTAAAATTCTCACTATTTCTTAAGTACATATACTGTACCATTTACTGCCTCATCAGCTGTTGGACCATATCTTTATAACATTATCATTAACAATGATCTACTGTTAAATCAAACAGTACGTTTTGCATGGAATCAGACATACAGAGCACCTCGTACTAATTGTGATGTGTGGGCGTTAGACAACATCAGTATATCTCTACAACACAATGGATGTTATCGACACATATATCAACAAGATTTTAATAATGGGGAAACCCCTGGTTGGGATCTCATTAACTCAACTATCTCATTTAAATCTAGTCAAAGCAATAGTTTAAATGGATGTCTTTTTTTACTGGTGGTCCTGACTATCCAAGAGTAACAACTCATCAATCAACATCCCCAATATTAGATCTTCAAGTTATTACATCTGTAATAAGATATTAAGATGTAGTCTATTATCATAACTAATATATTGATCAACACTTGACAGGTATGTAGTTTTATGTAAAAAATATTTGATTTGACATCTGTTTAGTTAAACAAAAGAGATTTCATGAATGCTAGGCCTATATCCAAGGGCTATTACTATGCAATTTATAACAGGACATTCTTACATATCATATACATGTCCTTTCTAAGAAGTCATTTATTTAAGCAAATTCCATAGTAATTAGTAAACAGTATAAATGTTGTTAACATTTGTACAATATATTATTTAGTAGAGAAGTGAGATGAACAAGTTAAAACAATCAATTTATTTTAACAGTGTGTGTCTCTATCTCTTGTCTCTTTTTTGTCTGTCAACTAAAGCTGGAGATGTTGAAATGTAAGTCAAATACTAGTGCTGATATAGTCCTGATAACTCACTCTCTCTCTCTCTAGCAACTTAGAATTCTCACTAGTTCTTCAGTATACAAAACCACCTATATTTAATGACTCATGTTATAAATTGAATGTACCAAGTGAAGGTGTTCTCATTAAAGCATTGATAAACAATACTACAGTTGTTCCACTTCATCTTTATTATGTACATGGAACAGAAGATAAAATTCCTAATCACAGGAAAAATATTCCCACAGTGACCTTCATTAACTCATCATTCCTTAATTTAACATATAATGATACTGCATATAATACTAATACATATGCTACATATACTACATATACTGTCCCATTTACTGCCTCATCAGCTGTTGGACCATATCTTTATAACATTACCATTAACAATGATCTACTGTTAAATAAAACAGTACGTTTTGCATGGAATCAGACATACAGAGCACCTCGTACTAATTGTGATGTGTGGGCATTAGACAACATCAGTATATCTCTACAACACAATGGATGTTATCGACAAATATATCAACAAGACTTTAATAATGAGGAAACCCCTGGTTGGGATCTTGTTAACTCAACTATCTCATTTAACTCTAATGAATGTGATAGTTCAAATGGTTGTCTTTATTTTACTGGTGGTCCTGACTATTTTGTATCAGCAAGTCGTCAAGCAACATCCCCAATGTTAGATCTTCAAGTTATTACACCTGTTACTTTACCATCTTCACCTACTACTTATAAAGAGAATATTTGTAATAATGATGACAATATAATGTAAGTAATGTCTTTATATATCAATAAATGCAATATATTTCTTTCTTCTCAGAATTATAAGTTTCTTACTTCAATTAACTCAATTCATTGGACCTGGTCCATGTACTGATAACTCACCTAATGTTATCCTTCTCTCTCTACATACTGAAGATACCTCATCACCTTTGGCATATTTTGTACCAGTGGGTAACAAATACTGGCCTTATTTTAATGGTAGTAGTTTATATAATGTTCCAATATACTCTCCTAGTAGTACTGAGAATACATTAATTACAACATGTCTTAATAATAATATGAGTCAATTCTCATTGAGTTGGATACAAGAGAACTATACTATTAATAAAGATATCTGGAGTCTTAGTCAAGTCTATATAATATTGGAACAATATGAGTTGTGTTATAAGAATGAGTGAGTAATATCTCTTTATATTATGTTATAATATCTCTTTGTAGATCTTGGAGTCTTTATAATGGTAATATATCCCAATCATTATGTACTAATAAGAGTACATTGATGTTTGATAATGGAGATGGGTCATC
The DNA here is from genome assembly GCA_963693285.1 of Xestospongia muta. NCBI lineage: Eukaryota > Metazoa > Porifera > Demospongiae > Haplosclerida > Petrosiidae > Xestospongia > Xestospongia muta. Next base: position 4,138,487 of record OY848931.1, read on the forward strand.
ACCACGTAGTGCTAACCTTTCTCTCTCTTATCATTGTGACATATCATCAGATACTGTAGCAGCCTCTAGTATTGAACCCTCAGTAACCAGTATAGCCAGTATGACCAGTATGACTAGTACAAAGATTATATCTACACCATCTCTAAATCCTATAACTTGTCCTACTGATGGTATATGGCCAGAGACACTACCAGGTCATAATGTCACTGGTTTTTACTGTTATAAAGGAACTGTTAATGGTAAATGATAACTTCTCTTATCCTTACATTATAATCCTCTCTAACAGGTACCAGACTATGTAAACAAGATGGAAACTGGGATGATAATATTTATTGTTTTACTAGTGAACAATTTAATACTGTATTATCAAAAGTATAGCACTAATATAATTTATAATATCATCTCTCACTCTATTACATACACAGATCAATAGTTCTTCCATAACAGCTTTGACAATATTAAGTGAAAATAATGAAGATATAACAGTTGATCAAACCATTTTTTTATTGTCTACTATTGTTAATAACCAGTTAATCCAGTCACCAGAACCTGTTTCTATTAATTTCACTAAGGTATGTACAATATCCTGTAATTAATTACAATTTATTATATTATTATAGTATTTTAATAATGTTATTAATAATGTACTGACAAACAAGACCATTCCTAATAATGAGGTAAATTTATAATTGATTAATGATAATTATATTACTAATTACAGGATAAGAGGCGATCTATTGGTAGTCAACTCCTTCTAACATTAGATCTATTTGCACTATATCTCTATAATACTACAGGACTACAGATGATAGGAGATACTATTGGTAGGTATATATATATATATATATTAGTTGTATACTCTATGTCTCTCTTGTATATATAGCATTTACTGTTAAAGAGATTACAAGTATAACTGGTCCAATTCAAGCAATATCTGTTAATAATAATTCTATTACATTACCTCCTGATATATTTGATAATCTACCAGTTAAAATAGCTTCATTTTACTACCAAAATTTATCAAGATGGTTACCTCCTGATCATCCTAACCAATCTATCATATCTCCAGTTCTCTCTTCTACTAATTGTACAGACTGTTCTATAACAGATCTGACTACACCAGTTAACATCTTGTTTAACTTGTCTAGTCAACAAGTATAACAAGACATACTCAGTTGTCATAACAACCATATCTCTTCTCTTTCTACACAGATATCAAGTAGCGATAATTTATCATGTGTATATTGGAAGTTTGAATTGTACATAATCCTATCAGTAATATATTGAGTGTATTATATCTCCTATTAGATCTGATATAAGATTACCAAGTGGTGAGTGGAACAGTAATGGGTGTGGTCTTATTAGTCAAGAGGGTTCAACAGTAAGATGTCAATGTGATCATCTAACACACTTTGCTATTCTACTTAGTCCAGGAGTACCAGTATGTCTGTCAGTATGTCTGTATATATAATTGTCCATTTTATAGATTAGTGAGAAAGATCATAAGATCCTTCAAACTATAGGAGTTGTGTTATTACCTATCTCTCTGATATGTATGTTACTGACAATATTGACCTATCTTTGTATGAGGTAAGACACACACACACATATATCAGTGATAGTATATATGTCCATAGATCACTGTGGAATATGGGAAACTATATTCATGTTATGTTATGTAGTAATTTATTGATTGCACAACTTCTATTTGTAGTGGGTATTGAACAAACCAAGTATTGGGTATGTGATCATGTGACTGTCACGTGATTATTATTGTTGTGTATGATTTAGTATGTGTGTTCATCAATAGCTGTAGTACTGCAGTACATGTTTCTAGTGACATTCATGTGGATGTTAATGGAGGGTGTGGTCTTATACATTGTTTTGGTTAAGGTCTTTGTCACACGTCCTAAACGCTACATATTAAGTTTTACACTACTGAGTTATGGTCTGTTAATTCTATTCATTGATGTATTAATTATTATGACAATTATTAGGTATTCCTGGAGTATATATGTTGATTATAGTACCCATTGGGTATCTTGTTAGTACTGATGAAAACCACACCCACTACTTGTTATACGAGAATGAAAAACTGGTTGCGTGAGTAATAAAGCTGTAATAACTTAATGATAATATTTATTAATTTATAGATGTTGGCTAAATTATGAGAGTGGATTTATATGGACATTTATTACACCAGTTATCATAATACTTCTAGTAATTTTAATGGATGAATGGATTGATAATAATGTAATGACACTTTTCAGATCAATATTGGGTTCTTCATCATGTCTATTGTTATAATGAGAAGACATCAAAAACATCAACTACATAAAGATCAAACTGCTAATGTCAAGTATGATGGACTTATTGTGTTAATTATCATTTTTTTTCTGTAGACAAATGATAAAAGCTTCTATATCACTTACTATAGTGATGGGTATAGGATGGCTAGCTAATGTTCTTTTCTTTAGTGACAAATTACTGTTGATTGCATATATAATGACAGTCTTTATTGCTGGTCAAGGTATTATTATCTTCATACTTTATGTCCCTCTATCTACACCTGTAAGTCTAACTATCATTACTAGTAGGTATAAATGTCACACACACACACAAACAGGTAAGAAAGGCATACTCAAAATGGTGGTATGATAAAAAGAGAAAATCTCAATTATTCAATAAAATATATTTCACTAATCCAACTTCATTACAGACATCAGTGAGTTACAATAATGAGATTATCATGACATCTTATTTCCTTACAGAGTAATGTTAAAAAAACTGAAAGATCAGTTCCTGCTGCTAATAACTCTGGACAATATAGTCTAGGAACATTTGATGGTATATATGTATATATATATAGCTGGTAATGATCTATTGTTCACTGTTAGAGAGTACATCAGATACTTTGAAGAAATCTACATTAAAGAATGGTGAACAAAGTAATAAGACTGAACTGCCCATGGATGATTTATCATATTCTAAAGAAGGAACTGAGTTTGTATCTAGTTTTAAATTCCTAATAGTCGATAAATCATGACATTCATAATATTAAAATGTAATGATGTATTGTGGTTTGTTAGTTAATTGAATATGTTGTTGTCATAGTAACAATGTTGAGCTATCATTTCAACCATCTCTATTGTTTTTTAGTCTTTTAGAGTAAACTTATATAATTAATTTAAAACAATTAACTTTGTTTAACAGAATGTGGTCCAAAAGGTCACTTTGTCCATTTACAAAAGCCCATTCTTGTCCACATAATATAATATTATGTTCTAACACCAATTAATTGATATGAATTGATTATGATTGTAATTCTCACAAGTTTACAGAATAAAAAGTGCAGTGTAACTATTACCTGTGAATAATATATTAAGTGGTATTATAATCACTATTTTTATTATGTTTAAGTGTTTATGTTGTGGTCTAAAATGTCATTTTATTATATAATATTATTCCATATCCTTCTTAAGTTTGTGTTAAACAAATGTTCTATTTTTAGTATCAAAGTTAGCAGCACTCCCAAAGACTATTTTTAGTATCATAATTGACTTTATTGACTTCATATACTCCAGACAGTAGACAGCATACTAGTCCCTGGATTCATGAGAAGCCAAGAAATGTACTATTTATACACTTTGAAGTACATACGTGTTTGTTATAACACATTTAGATAACTGCACTTGATATGATGCCTAATATGTAAAGAATGAAGGAAATCTATCTTTATCTTTATTGCTCTGTGAAAGAACAACAATAAAATGGTGGCTATCTTGATGTTAATTGTTGTATTGTTAACTACTAGTAGAAGTGAAGGATCTTCTGATTGCTTAGCTGAGTATAACAGTTTACTGGAACAAAAAACCTTATCACTCTATGAACAATACTGTTGTACGTCCAGTAATAATGGAAAGATATTTCACATTATGGACAATTCAGGCTTGACCAGGTTTATTCCTTGTCCATCTATGTTACCTAGCACTTGTCCAGGTAAACTAACAATGTGCTCATATGTGTATTGTTTTAATTATTAATAGTGTTTAAAGATTGTAAGGAATGGTTTGAGTCAGGTAGTACTACCAGTGGTATATATATTATTAACCCTGATGGACAGACACCATTTGAGGTAATAAATAATATTATGTATTGTATTGTATACTGTCCTCTACAGGTCTATTGTGATATGGAGACTGATGGTGGTGGATGGAGTGTCTTTCAGAGAAGACAAGATGGATCTGTTGACTTTTATCTCAATTGGATTGATTATGAGGAAGGTTTTGGTAATCTTAGTGGAGAATTTTGGCTAGGTTTGAGTAAAGTACATCATCTTACATCAAATGGAACAAACAGTCTACGAGTGGATCTTGGAGACTTTGAAAACAACACAGCTTATGCCCAGTACTCTACATTTAGTATTGGAGACAGTACTACTGAGTACACACTTAATGCAGGAGGATACTCTGGTACTGCTGGAGATGCATTGGTCACTGATTCAAGTCGTAGCCATGTTGCAACTCGTTCCAATGGTATGAAGTTCTCTACAAAAGATAACGACAATGATAATATTATTGCTTCATGTGCCTACATCTGGAAAGGAGCCTGGTGGTTTAATGGTTGTATGCAATCTCATCTCAATGCACCTTATCATCCCAATGGAGGACCAGTTAGTAGTTCTAGTGGAGTACTGTGGTTTGACTGGAAAGGTGGTACATACTCACTCAAGCTTACAGAGATGAAAGTTCGTCGTAATTAAGTCACTCATTATTATAAACACTATATATTTGACACAATCAGATAATAATTATTGTTTAACAACTATTTTTTTAAATTTTAATTACATACTTTATTACAAATTGTTTGATATGTGTCCAACTAACAACAGTATATATCTTCTTATATTATAGTTATTATTGTAATGTTTACTGTGTCATATTGTGAGTATTACTATATTACTAATATTCGACTACATCAATTATTAATAATTATATTAATACAATAATTGTTTTAATTTCATTCCATTATTGTTATGTACACTAACTCAAGTTACATCAGTAATCATTTCATCTCCGACAATACAAGAGTACCCTCCTACATTAAGTGTGTACTCATTAGATAATTAGTATCAATCATTATAACTAAATATTAATGATTGAATAGTAACAATATTTAAGAGTAACCATTACTATCTATTGAGTATGTATTAAGTATTCATCATTAGCTACTCACATATACTGATAAACATTCAATAGATAATAATAAATAGTTGATGATAGTTGGTGTCTACTGTACTATCCACTGGATACTGTATATCATTAGTAGTTGTAAGTAATGGAAATGGTATAAGTCTTTATCTATTATACTATTTTATTTCCTGTATCACTCATTCCTGAGACCTAGTAAGAATTTGGTAATGATAATGGATGTGATCAGTATGACTAGTATAAAGATATATGACCAGTTTATCTAGTGAGTGACCAACTACAACATACTAATATTATACATTATAATACATTAGAGTACATCATATTATATTGACATAATGTCACTACTGTGATGTGGTATACAATAAGGTAAATATTCATACATTATCATCACTATTACAACTTAGCATATATATATATATATCTTACAGAGGCTAGTTAAAATGGCAGCTGTTTTCTTTTTGTTAATGTTACCAACTCTTAGTATAGGACAGGGATCCTCTCACTGTATGGCTGACTGTAACATGGGACAACATGGACCCTCTCTTTATGAACAACACTGCTGTATATCAAGTAACAAAGGAAAGAGATTTCATTTGAAAGATAATGATCTCACTAGGTTTATCCTCTGTCCATCTACAAGACCTAGTTCTTGTCCACGTAAGATAAGTATATATTGTCTATATTTTATTACTATATCTACATCTGTCAGCTCTGGTAATTCTAACAGATTGTAAGGAATGGTTTGAGTCAGGTTATACTACCAGTGGTATATATATTATTAACCCTGATGGACAGACACCATTTGAGGTAATAAAATGATATATGTATTGTATCCTATACTGTCCTCTACAGGTCTACTGTGATATGGAGACTGATGGTGGTGGATGGACTGTCTTTCAGAGAAGACAAGATGGATCTGTTAACTTTTATCTCAACTGGGTTGACTATGAGGAAGGTTTTGGTAACCTTAGTGGAGAATTTTGGCTAGGCTTGAGTAAAGTACATCGTCTTATATCAAATGGAATAAACACTCTACGAGTGGATCTTGGAGATTTTGAAAACAACACAGCTTATGCCCAGTACTCTACATTCAGTATTGGAGACAATACTACTGAGTACACACTTAATGTAGGAGGATACTCTGGCACTGCCGGAGATGGACTAGTTAATGATACAAATTGGCCTGTTGCACATAACCACAATGGTATGAAATTCTCTACTAAAGACAATGACAATGATAACGCAAGTGGTGATTATTGTTCAATTTACTGGAAAGGAGCTTGGTGGTTTAATGCCTGTATGCAATCTCATCTCAATGCACCTTACCATCCCAATGGAGGACCAGTTAGTAGTTCTAGTGGAGTACTGTGGTTTGACTGGAAAGGTGCTAGCTATTCTCTCAAGTTTACAGAGATGAAAGTTCGTCGTAATTAACAGTCACTCATTATTATATACACTATATATTTGATACAATCAGATAATAATAAAATGCACTAAAGTGCTTAATCTTGCTGCAGTGCGCAGTGTAGATCTATAATGCAGAGTGCATGTACATGTATATTTAACATTCCACAAGGTGTGGTCAAATTATTTGATGTATCACATGATGCACATTATACAGTATTTGAGTAAAGTACATTGTCTTACATCAAATGGAACAAACACTCTACGAGTTTGAAAACAACACAGCTTATGCCCAGTACTCTATATTCAGTATTGGAGATAATACTACTGAGTACACACTTAATGTAGGAGGATACAATGGTAGTGCTGGAGATACAAATTGCCCCATTGCACACAATCATAATGGTAGGAAATTCTCTACTAAAGACAATGAGAATAGTGTTGGTTGTGCCATAGGGTGGAAAGGAGCTTGGTGGTTTAATGGTTGTATGCAATCTCATCTCAATGCACCTTACCATCCCAATAGAGGACCACTTAGTAGTTCTAGTGGAGTACTGTGGTATAACTGGAAAGGTAAAACTTACTCTCTGAAGTTTACAGAGATGAAAGTTTGTTGTAATTAACAGTCACTCATTATTATACACACTAATATATAATTGTTGTTTTTTAATTACATACTTTATTACAAATTGTTTGATATAAGTCCAACTAACAAACAGTATGTATCTTCTTATATTATAGTTATTATTGTAATGTTTACTATGTCATATTGTGAGTATTACTGTATTACTAATATTCAAGTTATGTTAATAAAAGCACACAGAGAGGAAAGGGGAGAGGAAAGGGAAGGGGAGGTTACCTCTATTCTAATATATATTAAATAGTGTACAATACATATGTACCTAACTGGTAGACCTGCTGGTAGTGTGATAGTACATGATATGATAAACAATGATATTGTCTACCTATAGTGACTCTAATAGTAGCTGCTGTAATAAATGAGAGGAGTTTAATGAGTGTATGTTATGAATCATAAAATGTATTAAATGAAAAATCATTTATGAAAAGGTTATTATTGACCTCCAACTATCCATCTATTCTTTTTGTACATCTATTCATCTATACATCCATTCATTCATATTATTATTTATCTATCAATCTATACATGTTTGAGGAAAACCCTGCTTGTTACAGTTTAATTTGACATTGACTTTGTATTGATAAATTGCTTACTAGAACATTAATCATAACCAAAACATTTATATCTGACCACTCCCCCCAAAACACTTCAATGAGATTTTGAAAACAACACAGCTTATGCTCAGTATTCTACATTCAGTATTGAAGACAATACTACTGAGTACACACTTAATGTAGGAGGATACTCTGGTACTGCTGGAGATGGAGTTAGAAATTGCTGATGTCATCTTGTTAGTGTGAATTTATCTATTAAAGATAATGACAAAGATAGTAGTGGTTTATATGCTAAATGGTGGAAAGAAATTGGTGTTTTTAAATCCTACCTCAATGCACCCAATTATCATGGAGGACCTATTAGTGGAATAATTTGGTATTGTTGGAAAGGTGACAACTACTCCCTCAAGTTTACAGAGATGAATGTTATCATAATTAACAGTCACTCGCTATTTAGTTGATATGACCAGTCAGGTCCAATAACGCTGAGGTAGATCCTCTAGAAAAACCATAAACAACTCCAGAGAGCTGACATATCACTTAATCAGCATTTGTTTATAATTGATAACATAATGTTATCTACTATATCTAAGAATAGATCCTATGTGCCTGTAGTATCTAGATATGGTTTGTCTACTATCATATCAGTACTGAACAGGTAAGAGGATGACTAAGCAGGTGCAATGATGATCTGGCACTCCCATCTCAGCCTATTTAAAGAGAGATTTAGTGTCCGAAAACACATCACATTATTCTTATAAAGTGTCTTAACAAATGAAGGTGAAATACAACATTGTTCTTTTTCTAGCTATTGCTGTTTACATATGTGGTGTGACAGCAAACTGTCCAACAGATCCACAAGGTATATACAGTGAAGTAGTAGGATTGTTTCTTTATAAGATCACTGTTGTCTTATTTGTTATTACTAACTGTTTCTTATAGAGTATCTGTATAGTTGTAAGTCTAGGGATAAGGAGGAAGAAGATCTCTCTTGTACTTGTATAAAACTAGAGGAAACAGGAAAGTACAACTGTACTTGTTTTATTGACGATCCACCTACTACTTCTGAAGTACATTATCTGGACTGTCTTGATGCTTTGAGGAAGGGACAGAATAAGAATGGTGTCTATTCCATTAAACCTGACAATGTGTCATCTTTTAAGGTACAACATTGTCTTTAACAAACATCATATTTATCTTTACAATTATATTAAATTTCTTTCAAAATCATGGAATGTAGGGATGGTGATACCTTCTATCAAACAAGACAAGAGTAGAAATAGTAGTGTAAAATAGTAACCATAACTGAAACAAAGGCATATAGTTTTATTGACATGAAAGCAATATTACAATATTATAGCTAGTTATAATTTTAAAAGGAATATTGAAGTAAGATTCTATAATGTACAAATGTAGCTACATTATAGTGATTTTATACTGCCACTCCTATTCTGAGATCTTTGTACTATCATCTCTATATTTCATTAAATTTTTTGAATTTTTTATTATATTTTGATTAATATATGTATTATATATTTTAATGTCCTCTACTAGGTCTACTGTGATATGAAGACTGATGGTGGTGGATGGACTGTCTTTCAGAGGAGACAAGATGGATCTGTTGACTTTTGTCGTAACTGGACTGACTATGAGGAAGGTTTTGGTAACCTTAGTGGAGAATTTTGGCTAGGTTTGAGTAAAGTACATCGTCTTACATCAAATGGAAAAAACACTCTACGAGTGGATCTTGGAGACTTTGAAAGTAACACAGCTTATGCCCAGTACTCTACATTCAGTATTGGAGACAATACTACTGAGTACACACTTAATGTAGGAGGATACTCTGGTACTGCTGGAGATGGACTAGTTGATGGACATAACCTCAATGGTATGAAATTCTCTACTAAAGACAATGACAATGATAACAGGAATGATACATCATGTGCCACACACTATAAAGGAGGCTGGTGGTTTAATGTCTGTTTTAAATCCTACCTCAATGCACCTTATCGTAATGGAGGATCTGCTCCTGAGTGGAAAGGAATAATTTGGTATGACTGGAGAGGTGCTAGCTACTCACTTAAATATACAGAGATGAAAGTTCGTCGTAATTAACAGTCACTCGTTATTATATACACTGTATTTTGATACAATCAGATAATTTTATTTACAAGTTTAACAACTATGTTGTTTTTTTAATTACATACTTTATTACGAATTGTTTGATATGTGTCCAACTAACAACAGTATATGTCTTTTTATATTATAGTTATTATTGTAATGTTTACTGTGTCATATTGTGAGTATTACTATATTACTAACATTACCTTAAATATAACTTTGTTATATTGTTAAGTGTAATGAGCAAATTATGTTAATAACAACAAAGAGAGAGAGAGGGAGGAGGGGAAAGGAAAGAAGGGGAGGTTAGCTGTACTGTACTGTATATTAAATACAATATGATACATAAGTACCTAACTGGTAGATACTGCTGGTAATGGACTAGTTGATGGACATAACCACAATGGTATGAAATTCTCTACTAAAGACAATGACAGTCTGTTCATTCCTTCTTTGGTGCATCTGTTTATCCATTCATATTTTTATTCATCCATCAATCTATAAATCCTTGAGGATAACCCTGCTTATTAAGTTCATTTCATTGAAAACTGTTTGTAGGTAATGATCCATCAAATCTACATTTTAGACCAGACTGGTTAACAATTCAATAAGGTAACTGATCAATTTCTAATTAATATCAAATTTGTAAATATAACAATAGTACAACATAATACATTAAAGTACAATAAAGTACTGACATAATGTAATATACTTTGATATATAGAAATAATCCAGTTTTTAACGAATTACAATCAATCCATGTGCTAGTTACAATGGCTGCTCTCTGATTTTCTCCCATTTACTAAAACAATGACTTGTTATAAATTGTAATTGTAACTATTTTTGTTTTGTTTTGTAATGTATGTAGTTGTATATCAGATACTTCATTTAATAGGTTAATAATAAAATATTTGTCAGTTATTTGTTTGAATTTTAACAAATGTTCTGATACCATAATTATTTGTAAGATAACAAACTACTTTATATAATAATTATAATTTAATATACATCATCAACTAGTCACATGATAATATATACTTACATTTATATAGTTAATATAATGTGTAATATATTACTGACAACCATAATGACAATTGTCATGAAGTCTATTTTCTTGTAACAAAATTAATTATTGTATTATTTAAAATATATAAAAATTACAATATATTTATATTAATTACAATTTATGATTGTTTATTAACTATTGATAATCTTTATTTCAATAAACTATCTCTCTAATTATTGTAGAATTCAATTACACAAAGGGTCTTCTCTAATAGAAATATATACAATTTAAGTATATTTGTCTGTTTTCATAAAGTGATATAATGATACATGATTTATTGTATTTATAAATGACCTGATCCTCCATTGAGATGATAATATACATGAGTTGGCATAGTGTGTATTGATCTAGCTCCATTCAACCATATAGCATTTATGAACCAGAACTCTAGTTATTACAACTGTTTTCTTTGGTAGAGAACTTCATACATTAGTCTAGCAGTATCGTTATATTATAATATAACTAAACATCTGTACAATATTTATTTATATCTGTATCATCTTAAAACAGACTGTCTATGTACATAATATTTTATAATATTTTTGAGGTAAACAAACAATAAACATAGACTGTTTTCAAGTAGCCATTTTGATAATGGGAAAGTATTCAACTTAACAGTTTCCTTATAGTAATGTATATTTATTATAACTCTTATGGTTGCTCTCTAATATTATACATTATAATACATTAGAGTACATCATAGTATATTGACATAATATTATTACTATGATGTGGTATACAAAAATCCTAAATATTCATAGTTTATCATCACTATTACAAGAGCATAAACATTACTTACAGTGGCTAGTTATAATGGCAGCTCTTTTCTTTTTGTTAGTGTTACCAACTCCTGGTATAGGACAGGGATCCTCTCACTGTATGGCAGACTGTAACATGGGACAACATGGACCCTCTCTTTATAAACAATACTGCTGTATATCAAGTAACAAGGGAAAGAGATTTCATTTGAAAGATAATGATCTAACTAGGTTTATCTTCTGTCCATCTACAAAACCTAGTTCTTGTCCACGTAAGATAAGTAGCTATTGTCTATATTTTATTATTATATCTACATCTGTCAGCTCTGGTAAATCAAACAGATTGTAAGGAATGGTTTGAGTCAGGTAATACTACCAGTGGTATATATATTATTAACCCTGATGGACAGACACCATTTGAGGTAATAAATGATATATGTATTGTATCCTATACTGTCCTCTACAGGTCTACTGTGATATGGAGACTGATGGTGGTGGATGGAGTGTCTTTCAGAGAAGACAAGATGGATCTGTTGACTTTTATCGTAACTGGACTGATTATGAGGAAGGTTTTGGTAACCTTAGTGGAGAATTTTGGCTAGGTTTGAGTAAAGTACATCGTCTTACACCAGATGGAACAAATAGTCTACGAGTGGATCTTGGAGATTTTGAAAACAACACAGCTTATGCCCAGTACTCTACATTCAGTATTGGAGACAATACTACTGAGTACACACTTAATGCAGGAGGATACTCTGGTACTGCTGGAGATGCACTGGTCACTGATTCAAGTCGTAGCCATTTTGCAACTCGTTCCAATGGTATGAAGTTCTCTACAAAAGATAATGACAATGATAATATTATTGCTTCATGTGCCAACATCTGGAAAGGAGCCTGGTGGTTTAATGGTTGTATGCAATCTCATCTCAATGCACCTTATCATCCCAATGGAGGACCAGTTAATAGTTCTAGTGGAGTACTGTGGTTTGACTGGAAAGGTGGTACATACTCACTCAAGCTTACAGAGATGAAAGTTCGTCGTAATTAACAGTCACTCACCAGATAGTTGATACACATACAATTTGTTTTCATGTAATTTCCCACAGATTGTTTTGAAATGAGACATATTCAGTAATAATAATAATAATTATAACTTAATACATTATTATATAAATTTAACAACGTTGTATGATTTTAATAAACATTAATAACAAATATCACACTTTGTGGACAGCAAGTGTGGATTTGGCTTGACTCTTGATCATAATGTTTCTGAGTGAGTGAGGGAGTGAGAGAGAGAGAGAGAGAGAGAGAGAGAGAGAGAGAGAGAGAGAGAGAGAGGGAGGGAGGGAGGGAGGGAGGGAGGGAGGGAGGGAGGGAGGGAGAGAGAGAGAGAGAGAGAGAGAGAGAGAGAGAGAGAGAGAGAGAGAGAGAGAGAGAGAGAGAGAGAGAGAGAGAGAGAGAGAGAGAAGAGAGAGAGAGAGAGAGAGAGTAAACACATAATGAATCAATCATCTTACCCAGTATCAAACTCAACTACTATAGTAGGTTTGTCATCTTCTCCAGTACCCATCTTAAGAGAATTAGCTTGAGTAGCTAGCCCCGCTACTAAACCTGATGACTCAGGTTTAAGTGTACCTCGAGCTAAAAAGGCCATTGATCTAGAGATATTTGAATATTGTTGACATACCAGCCAATGAGAGTCCTCTGAGGGTCAGTGCATATTACACCGACTATTCCAGGAGTTTGAGAACTGTCGAATCAGCGAAGACAATAGACTAACATGACATATAGAGTATATTAATAGTAACTTACATCTCTGTAACTTGGCTTTCTAAATGACCTTCCATGATCAGTAAGGAATGGGCGTGGTTTAAACATATGACACACCCAGACTGTGGCCACACCTACTTTTTTGCAACATGGCTTACTCTGGTTCTTTTCAAGAAGATGCTTGCAAACTCTACAGGGAAGTAGCACAGTTACCACTAGCCACATCAGCTCGTATTTTTCCGTCTGTGAGTGGCTCATGTGAAGTAGAAGTGAACTGGTCTCAAAGAGACTTGGATAGAGGGAAGAAAGTGTGTTTTGCAAAGTCTTACATTTTGCAGAGTACACAAGAAGACAAATATGATGTGATAATACCCAGCAATTTTCAACGAGATGCTACATCAATGTATGTAGTTGAATAAGTTGATTCAGGCACTCAGACTCAGTCCAGAACTATTAAGGACTGAGTCTGTGTCTGTTCCCTGGCACTAATATTTATTATTATTTATTTGCAGTTGTATGGAGAGTTATTCAGTAACTGGAGGAGTGAAGGCAACATTAGTAAAAGACAAAACATCTAAAGCAGAGAAGACAGCAGAAACACAACAGTTTATTGAAGTAAAATACATTAGAGTATTAAAGTTTTCATGAGTTATGTATACCCCTAGATATGGCAGTCTAATTGTTTGGTAAAGAGTCTTAATGTTAAGGAGCAATTTGGCAAGAAACATGGCGACATTAATGATGATGGTATTAGATTGTCATTGTAAGCTGCTTGCATCACTTGTTTTCAGATCAATTTGCAAGTTTTCAACTCTCATCTGACGGGACCAAACTACTCTATATTGCAGAGAAGAAAGTGCCAGAAGGTGTCTCTTATTTTAAGAAAGTGTCTGGTAAGTTATCAGAAATTTTTGTTATCTAGTACTCTCTTGTATTCGTAGGAGAAGAAAAAGAGAAGAAGGAAGGAGACTCTGACAAAGAACCAGTGAGAGGCATTGATCTTTCTTGAGTTTCTTATGCTCTCTCATCTTCCCTCCTCTCTTCTCATTAGGGCTCAGAATACAAATTTCGTGAGAACTGGGGAGAACGTCTAACCTCTGTTGTTCAACCAGTAGTAGTTGTTATTGATTTATCTACTGAAGAATGTACTATAGTAGACTGTCCTGATAATTTGTCATGTGGACTGGCTCAATGGGTACCTGGTAGTAATAATGAATTGATATTTATTGGATATGATAATTTCCCTTTAAAACTTGGTTTTGTCTATTGTTTTAACCGAAAGTAAGCATTGATAAGGGATGATGTCATAATGATGTCATTGTATAGGTCCTCTTTATTTGTGGCTGATCTTGAGAAAAACTCCTCTAGTAAGTTTAGTCAGTATTTGTTTCCATAGTAACCATCTTTCTATCTCCAGCTGCACTCATGGACAATAATAAATATATTTATAGTCCAAGATTTAATCCACAAGGCAATAAATTAATATTCTTTGAGTGCGATGCTGATCTACCTACCCCTCACAGAGCATGTGCTAGACTAAGACAGGTCTGTACTTGATGAACCTAACAATAATATTGTATCATTATATAGATTGACTGGAATACTAAAACTGTGACAACATTAATAGATATCATCAATAAACCAACAGGTTAGCAGGAGACTGGAACAGTAAAATAGAAGTTGTTGCCTCTCCATCTCTCCCTTCCTTTTGTTCCATCCCTTCCTTCCTTTCTTTGTACTTTTGTTCCATCCCTTCCTTCCTTTCTTTGTACTTTTGTTCCCTTCCTTCCTTTCTTTGTTCTTTTGTTCCTTTCCTTCCTTTCTTTGTTCTTTTGTTCCTTCCTTCCTTCCTCTCTCATAGAAACAGGATTCACAGGTATCTATGCATTTTTTCTACCAAAACGTTGTTGGGGGCCAAATGGGAGGTACCTTTATTATAGTGACATGCAGCTGTCTTTACATCATGTTTTGTGTGTTGATACGATAACTGGTGATGTTCATTGTATGACAGCTGCTACTGATATTGGTACATATAATGTACTGGATGTATGGAATGGACTGATAGTAGTTCGTTATGCAAACCCCGCCCACCCAACAAAAATAGTGAGTTTTGCATCTATTTTGTATAGATATATGGATGGATGCATGGATAGATAATTGGACAAACTAATAAACAATGGACAGACAAATGAATGGATAAATGGACACATGGACATGAATGGATAAATGCATTTCCTCTAGCTTGTTGCTAAGCTACCAATTGATTCAAGTGTAGGTTTCAAACAGACTAATTTTTGTGAGATAGGTTAGTTACTGTATATTATAATAAATATAATATATGATATTAATATCATATAATTATAATAAATATAACTATGACATACTGCGTATTCTATTTAGCATCAATTAGTACATCATTATCTGAGAAAATAAAATGGAGAATTATTGATTTGAATAGAAAAGGAGGTAAATGTTTTATTTATTCATTATTAAAATGATCTCTTTATTTTAAAGATGGACTACCTTATCAGTCTATATTTGTTTCTCCTGTCTCATCTCCCTCGCCCCCTCCTCTAATTGTTTTTCCTCATGGTGGACCTCATGCTGGAAGTTTTCCTGATTTTATAAGTTGGAATGCTTGCTTTGTAGCACTAGGGTTTGCTGTTTTGTTAGGTTAGAACTTTGTTACCTATAATGATGATCTCTCTCTCTCTCTCTCTCTCTCTCTCTCTCTCTCTCTCTCTCTCTCTCTCTCTCTCTCTCTCTCTCTCTCTCTCTCTCTCTCTCTCTCTCTCTCTCTCTCTCTCTCTCTCTCTCTCTCTCTCTCTCTCTCTCTCTCTCTCTCTCTCTCTCTCTCTCTCTCTCTCTCTCTCTCTCTCTCTCTCTCTCTCTAATTACACACAGTTAACTACAATGGTTCTATGGGATTTGGACAAGATGCAATCACAGGTTTACTGGGTAATGTAGGAACACTTGATATACAGGACACACAGGTAAGACAGGTTTTATTGCTGGCTACAGTACTTTATATAATGTTATAGTATGCTGCAGAGACTATTGTGAAAAATGGAGAGGCTGACGGAGATCGTATGGTAGTGACAGGTGGATCACATGGTGGGTTTATTACAGCTCATCTCATTGGTCAATATCCTGTGAGTCATTATGACATCATATCCAATTATTACATGTTATTATAGGATAGTTATAAAGCTGCTTTCATTCGTAATCCTGTTATTGATATTGCATGTGAGTGAATTTATTAGCATAATATTAATAATTACATCAATTGTTTTATATATAGCAATGTGTAATGTTTCAGACATTCCAGACTGGTAAGTAGTATCCAATGTATTATTACTTATTTTAAATCTCCTTACCTCCTCTCTCTCTTTCTCTCTCTCTCTCTCTCTCTCTCACTCTCACACACACACACACACAGGTCACATTCAGTTGTCAATCAACCTTATGATCCTGCTAGTCCTCCAACTCCTGAAATGTATTCTAACATGTTAAATGCTTCTCCTATTATTCATGTTAAAAAAGTAAGTCTATATAATTTAGTTGAGTCTATATATTACAAGATAAAGTTGTCCAAAAGTTTTAGTCCAACCTCTTCTATATGATGATTTCCTCAATTTTATTATTAGTTTATTATAAAGAATTATTAATATATATGTTATATATATGTTTTAATAAACTGGAATAATTATAAAATGTACTTATCACAAGAATCAGACTCTGCTCCACTTTTGACATCGGATTGTAAGGGAGTCTGGATCAAACTCATGTAGGCAACAGGATGTTGTCATCCAATCAGATTGCTGATCATTCCACCCACGTATTTTAATTGCAAAATAATGAGATTACATTACTAAATATAGTAAGAGAGATTTGCAGTGAAGAGTACCAAATGAGGCATTGGCCAAGGGTATTATTATACTCCTTGATAGGTTGTTTGTAAAGTGACATTATAATTGTTTCCTTGTAGTCTTAATTACAGGGAGTCACTGTTTCATTTTCAATGAAAATATTAGTAGTGGAGTAGTTGTTAGATTAAGGTTACACATTTCTGTTGCACATACAAACTTAATATAAGCTTGATGCTGAAATCCGTAGTTGTAACTTGATGTTAAAAAGGGGTGGAGTCTAGTTCGCAAGACTAACTGTGTATAGCCAGCCACATGAAAAATTTGATGGATTATTTTTAAAAAATAATGTTATGTTTTGTTTTTATGAAATGTATGTAATAATTGTGAGCATTGCAATAAAAGTTGACCAATTTGCCAAATTACATATTTAAGATCCTCCCCTATGCAACTATATAATATATTATTAATCAGTGACATAGCTGGCTATGCAGAGACAGTAAGACGCTATTATAAATACTTGTAATTATTCTCTATAGTAACAGCTACTCTAAAAACATGTCCTAAATGATACACAAATTATCTTCATATTGCCATAGCAACATAAACTATATTACTATTAATTCTCTCTGTGGATAATTATTTTTAGCTATTTTGTGAAGTCTAACTGAAGTTTTTAGTCTTCAATGTGTGTTTGTGTGTCCTAAAGAATAGAGGCCCTCTCTAATATACAAAGTATAATTAAGCTATGTCATAATATTAGACTATTAGAGTATTGGATAGTGTGAATGGTACATTGATAATGCACATATTTTATATTGTGTTGTGTACTTCAAAACAAAGTTACCTCCCATAAGATGTTCAAATCATTACATGATATTGAGAAACATTACAAGATGTTGTAGTCAATAATCTATTAAGTTTACAATAGACTCAATCAGACAACATGTAATACATGTTGTATTCAATTGCAAAAAAACAAGTTGATTTCATTAGAGTATCTACTACAACAACTTACCTTTATTGACAAGGTCATGGAAGTTCGTGGGAACATACAATTAGTCCATACATAAGTACACGGTCTGTTAAGATCGTTCACACACAAAATGACATAATGGAATTACCCATTCCATTTTGTTAGTAGAAGGAAACAATTAAGAGAGAGAGAGGTTGAGTAAACATTATGTTACGTCAATTAAATGAGTTACTATCACAACTTAATGTGTAGTTGGTATAGCCATCACCCACTGGATGGCCATATTGAGTTAAGCATTCTGGGAAAGTCTTTACTTGGACAATCAACCAATCACACTTGATATATCACTGATAGCATTTTAATGAACTGGAAATGATGAAATTTAGTTCTGTAATGAGTCTATCTTTTGTTTTTAAAGAGGTTTTGTGAGGCAAAAATTTATTTCAATGAAGAATCATAATTTTGTCAGAAAATGATCTTGTTATTGTACAATGTAATGTAGAGTTGAATTTACACTTCAAAGATGACAAGTTCTGTTAGAGTCTTGCTGAGCTTGCTTTCAGAAGTTATCTCAACTAGATTTCATTATGGTTGCTTGCTAACACATTATTGTCATCAATTGCAATAATAGAAGTATCATGTGTTTACTTGTGATGTCAGTATGTACTGTATTAATCCTATTAGCACCACACACACACACACACACACACACACACACACACACACACACACACACACACACACACACACACACACACACACACACACACACACACACACACACACACACACACACATGTGCAGTGTTACTCTATTTTATTAATAACAAATAATTCATTAGTTAATATACTTATAAATTTTCAATAATAAATACTCTTTGATCATCTTTATAGTTGTCTCTTTGACATTTGACGACATACCAACTTGAACCTAAATTAATAAAAGTACTCTAATCACCTGCTCCTGTCTGATATATATCATGACTTTATATTGTAGTATAAAGTTATCCATCTACTCATCCATCCATCCATCCATCCATCCATCCACCCATCCATCTACCCATCTATCCATCCATCCATCCATCCATCTACCCATCCATCCATTTATCCATTGTTTACACTACACTTAGTTGTACTCCATTAACCTTATGAGGGTCTTTTTGCAATTGATATGTTACTAATTGTATTAGTGACCTTACCAGTGTTCGTAATGAATGATCTCATATCATTCTAATTTGAATTAAAAAAGACTCATTCCCATACTCTAATTATTTCATAATAAAAGCACCTAAATATTCAATTGTGTTAACAGATGTTTTACAAAGGTTAGTACATCTCTTGTAATCTATCTCAACACTGGTTCTCATGTTAGCGACTGTGCTCTCTTGTACTCATCTTGATCTATGGTATTCCAATTATGTCAGAATGATGTCAGAATGATGTAACAACATGTACTAATCATGTGATTGTCTCATGATAATCATTAAATACAAAACTAACATTTGTCGTGAGATCTTGTTTGTTGTGTACTTAAAGTTTATGATACTCAGTGAAACAAACAAATAGATTGTAATAGGATAGATTTAAGGTAAATGACCAGTAGAAGTAATAAATTTGACATAATAGGATAAATGGCTGCACAAATGAGTCTATAAATAGTACATTAATCACACTACACAATCATATGTAGGGGTTTTACGATATACAGTATATTACTTATTTTTTGACGGTAGTGATGCAACAGTAGACAGCTGATCATTAACACATATCTGTGGAGTAATATTTAGCATAATTTTCATAGTTTAACTTTGAGTATAACATATACCCATTATCTTTAATAGTGAGTACATGATGCGAAGAGAATGCAACACACGACGTGACTACTTTGATGTACAGTCATCTGGAGTCTGCGGTTACTGCTGTCAGCATTTTTTCCTCATATAAATTGTTGTATTAACTCTTAATAACATTAATCATGAGTGGGTGGATGACTGTATAATGTGAATTAGAAACTCATAAACATCAATTTGCAAAACTCATGAGCTTTTATCAATGGGTTCTCGGATGGATGGATGAATTGATAAGGGTTGCTAGATAATAGATAGATGGATAAATGGATAAAAGCCTTAAATGGACAAATGTTTGTATGAACAAAAGTTGATATTAATAATATCGAAGTGTCTCTCAAGACAATTATAGTTTATAGAATTTATGTTTATTTGTTTAATTGCCTTTTTAACTGTAACATCAATATGACAGTTATAATTAGCAGTAATTGGCATGTAAACGATACACTTTGCAATACAATTCCAGGAACTACCGGATGCACAACACGTAACGCACTACAATCACAGGAACAATCGCTGTACACATGTCGTAATATC
Organism: Xestospongia muta; assembly: GCA_963693285.1. Classification (NCBI taxonomy): domain Eukaryota; kingdom Metazoa; phylum Porifera; class Demospongiae; order Haplosclerida; family Petrosiidae; genus Xestospongia; species Xestospongia muta. The sequence continues at coordinate 4,159,241 of OY848931.1, forward strand.
TTGTATTGAGTAATCATGCTTAACAATAGGTTGATAGTCAAGGTAACACGTTAATATCATTAAGGTCTCTTACGAGACTGAATCACTCTATGTGTATTGAATAGCAGCAACAACAACAAGCATTACACAGAGTTCGCTGTTAAGTTTGTTAGTCCTTGTTGTACTTGTAAACAGACAATAAGATAATATACTTTTACAAACACTCTACATCTGTAATCTTCTTTGTGACATTCCAGACTCATAGGCTAGCATACAAGACTCGTTTATCTGCATAGTAATAATATTTTCTATTGTAATCAAAATAGATGTTTTGTAAAATAATACGAACCCATACACAAGAATCACTACAACATCAACCCTGATTTGGCTGAAGTCTGTACTTAGTTTTCATTAAATTATATAACCTAATAACATCGTAGTATTAAGATACCATGAGTTCAGTATTATAGTGTGATTTTATCTCAACCACAAATGAGACTACGCACAATACCTGTTTTTATAGGTACATGATCTAATAACAGGTATACATGTACATGTACATGTATAACGCGCTGTATATGTAATTTGCTGTATGGTTGATGTATATTAGGATTTGTTATGATAATATTTTGATAATAAAGTTCTGAGAAATTTATATCAGTTGCCAATGTATTAAAAGCTTTTTGATAAGATAGTGGAATAGTACATTGGTCAATTGGTACATTGGTCAGTTGATAAGATAGTACATTGGTCAATTGGTACATTGGTCAGTTGACAAGATAGTACATTGGTCAATTGGTACATTGGTCAGTTGATAAGATGGTACATTGGTCAATTGGTCAGTTGATACATTGATCAATTGATCAGTTGATAAGATGGTACATTGATCAATTGGTTCATCATAACTGTTCATTATGCATTTGTTATGAGGCCATCCTACCACTATAAATAATTCTCCCACACGTGCTATTTTTAGTTACTTATGTTATTTCTTGTATATATATCTATTTTTAGAACTTACTCTACGGTATGCAGGCTAAAATAAGTGTCATTACAATTTGTAGTAATGACAGAAGGTCTATCAGTAAATTGGTTTTTCCATTTGTTAACATGTAATAAAACAAATGAGATACTAATTAAAGTTATATGTTGAGTTACAATCTAGTGATCTAATGGTTTATTCAAAAAAGGACGTTTTATGTACTAACTCCCTTGAAGAACTTATAAAAAATAAGGTTCCATCATGAAATCATAAAATAATACTGTTATAATCTCTTACCTGTAGTTAAGTCATTCAAAATGACTGTTATTCATTGTGTATCATTCATTGTTATGAATATTGTTATATAGTCAGTTCTGATTGTGAAGTAAACACTTCCGATTGTTTTCTGGGGGAATAAGTGGGACTCTTTCGTTGTAAGATAAATACGATTGAAGTGTTTCATAAATAACACAAAATAACAATATTCAGTTCCAGAATGACATTGAGGTTAATTTTGTAACTTCTGGTAAAAATCTTTTGTTTTTGTTGGTTTTTCCCTCAGTCTTTTATCCATGATGTTGCTGCATTTAGGAAGTTTGTGTGTTTTATAGCAATAATGGTTTATAATAACTCTCATAGTTGGCTTATTTGGAAATGTATAAGTTTCGAATTTTGATCCTACTCTGAAAATACAAAATATCACAACAAAAAATAAAATTTAAAGAAAATTTTCCCAAACAAAGAAGTACAGCAAAATACAGTATAAAATTGTCTCATTAATATTGATAAGAAATTGGAGGGCTTTAGTGCTACGTTCCCATCTGCTTATCAGTTATTTGGGAATTACCCATTTGGCTCCATTTGGTGGATGGTAGAAATTATTTGCATATTTCTTAATTTCTAAGAATGCACTATTTCCTTACACGATATTTGTTGCCTGATTTGTTTAGATACAAGTACGCTAATATACAATTAGATTGTTTACCAACTCACAATATGTATAAACAACAGTCTCCTCTCCAACAGTCATTGCTATCTCTTCAAAAAGGATGAGAAAAAAATCACTCATTTATCAATGTCTATTGGAATCATTATATACATGTAGAAACCATTATATTGACAAAAATAGTACAATTTTCATTGTAGAATGTGGTACTGGTTAAGTACTATTTATCTATTCTCTCTATCATCTATTCATGCATCAGTTAGCAGGGAGAAATGCTTCATGTTATTCTATAGTAGGTAGCTCTTTTGATCGGAATGTGAATGTTTTAACAATTCAAAGTATTGTATATTTATGTACATTTGGTGGTTTTTGTTACTCATCCAACAGTCACCTGATGGGTCTATCCCTTTTTCCGTTACATTAAACTGAAAGTTGTTTGTTAGTACTATTAGTGAGAATAGTAAGGCTAACTATCAAAGGATAAAGTTATCAACAAATGATGACAGGATGATACCCCATAGATTAGATATTCCATATTCTCACTACATAAAATATTTCAAAACATACAAATTACATTTGGTAACTGACCGAGTAACTTTGGGACTATATTAATAGTATACTTTCATATTGGGGATTTGATGATTGTTATTATGACATAAGTGCTGTTATGGTAGTAATGTTGACCATCAAATGATCATCAAATGGTTAACTGTATTCACATTGGATGTCATGGTATACTCCCTTGTGTTGATTGGATTTGGAAGTTAATTAGGTTTGTGTCCTTTAATTAATTTAATATCTGAGTTTAGTTATAAACACCAGGTTTGTCTGTTCATTTGTCCTTATAAGATCATTGAAAGTTTGTTTGCTTAGCAGATGTTAATGGGCTAGTTGTGTTAACAGGTAGTAGAAAGATTTTGTCTTAGTCATTAGTAGGATAAAGTGTGAACTAGGATTTGGTTATACAGTTATAGTATAAACTATCTTGGAGTATGACGGAGCAGTTTTGTAACTAGTATGGATGCATGTTTACATAGTAGGGTAGAATATACCAAGTTAATAACCCTAATCACCTGTAGATGTATGTATAAAGATGGTTGAAAGAGATGGTTGAAAATTCTTTCTCTTTGTAATTTAGGTTAAGGCTTCAGTCATTATTGTGCTAGGAGGAGAAGATCGTAGGTGTCCTCCTTCTCAGGGAAAGGAACTGTACTTCACATTGAAAGCACAAGGCAAAGATGTCGAGTAATGCACTCAAACAGCGAGACATATTATATTAATGTGTTTACTTATTATTATATAGGTTGTACTGGTATCCTAAAGATGGTCATCCCCTTTGGTCAGTTGATACTGATGCTGATTGCTTTATGCACTGTGCTCTACTGTTTCATAAGCACTGTATGAAATAAAATAGAATTAGTGTGTTAACTATGATAATTATTAAAGTTAATTATTATTGACTTATTGTAATATTGTTGCTAAGCGACTGATATATTTAAACTGTCTTATTAAGTACCCTCCCCCTTCTATTTCTCGCCTCGGACGCCTCCTTTTATAAACCGCAACTTGACTCTACGTCTATCTAGAAACAAGTTTGACTATCAGCTGTCTTGTGGATGGTATTTAACTTTGTTGCTGACATTAGCACTAAAGAGATTTGAATCAAATCACTCCAGTAGCAAAAGTAATGGCGGTCGTAGTCGAGGGTCACATGCGTTCTTTACAGGAGCGGAGGAAAACTCCGGCCGCAGATGCGAAACGATCTCCATCACCTGTTCTGCCTCCTCCAACAGACTTAGAATTTATAAAGCAAACAGCAGAGATTACTCACGAGACGTTTCATGCTCTTCTACTTGATCAAGGGGTGAGATTAAACGGGTACTCACATGGTGTAGTCGAGCCTTCATTTTCTTCAGAAGTGAACAAAAAAGCCTACCTCAGTCTAAGAAGTGCCTGTAGACACTTCATGAAACTACACAGTCAAGAGCTTGTACAAAGAGTGGATCAACTCGATTTATCGGACAGTATGTTCTGTGGTACATTCCACAGAGCGATGTTTGCTATGTTTAGTGATGATATAAATTGGGGACGACTTGTAGCGTTATTCTGTTTTTCAGTCTTAGTTGCTGTGAAAGCCTATCGAGAGACCAACTATCCAGTCATCGAAAGTGTAGAAGGATGGCTAAAAGCATTTATTTGTAATAATATGCAGCCTTTCATTACAAAACAAAATGGTTGGGTGAGTTGAAAGCACACGAAATTCTGTTCACACTTGTACGTTTGTTTTTTCTTACCTACTAGCAGGAAAGTATGCATGTTGTTGAAACTTTCCTGTTGTTGATATGCATGGCCTTATTGTGATATACATCCCTGTATAATGAAGCTGAAATGACAATACCATACAATGTTGTTGTTGTAATGTACACTTTTATGTATGGCCATCACTGTCAATCTAATTGTGTATGTATTAGGAGGATGTCGTGTCTGTTAGTGCAATATTCTGCTTCAGTTTAATGCACAGAGACAGTGTGCATTGTATATAATAGTGTTCACACAATTAAATCATTGTCAGTGACAGTGTTAGCAGATATGGCTTTATTATTTAATGTAATGATAGCTAGCATTTCTGTGCTAATATCAACTAGTTGTTTGTCTTAGATGTGACCTGTTATGGTAACCACCCAAAAAAACTCCCTTAAGAGTAGAGCCATATTCTCTAGTTACTTAGTCTACCTAATCCACTATTTTGGCAACTATTTCTAAGTAACATCCTCCAACACCCAGTAATGTGAAGTATATAACACAGGATGTCATGTCATTGAAATTGCTTACTTGCATTAAAATGACCTTTAATAATAACTGTTAGGTCTTTGCTTGGTGTATGTCAAAAGGAATCTGTATCTTTGATATCTATGGCTTTTGTATACAAATCCCTCCTTCCATGTGTCCATCCAGCTAAAACTTGTATAGCCATTTTAAGTCACCTGTTGTCTAATAAGCACCTGGTGGTTTGTCTGGTTGCCAGCTGATGTCATAACCTGTAGTATATATCAGATAATCAATCTTTCCTTGTTGATCATCAGCTGTTCATTAGAGATATAACATAGTATGTACATGGATGATGATTGATAAATGGTTTGAAATCTCATCTCAATGAAATATCATTTCTTCCAGTCCATAATATTAATTAGTGTGAATTGCATTTTTTATTAGTTTAATGAGTGACACGTGCTTGCCTCATATGGCTCTTTACATGAATTTATTTTTGTTAATATAATTCACAATTACACTACAGCATTCACAAGGACACACACACTTGGAATGGCTGATCAATAACATTCTTTTCTCATCCTTTATAGGCTAGTATACCTGATAAATTTAACCACGAAAAGCTAACAAACCCATCTTCAGACTCTTCAACTAAAAGTGGTGGAACATGGTTAACGTTGGCAGCTGTGGGTGTCGGAGCTGCACTTGTAACAGCTCTCTTGTCAAGATGACTACTGGAATAATGGAAGATGAAATCCTAATCATCACAGAATGAATGTCTTTTCTTCTTGTCTCGTTCTGTTTACTTTGGCTTCCTTCTGCTCAGTATCAATGTTTGGCACTATAATAGATAGCTCTTTCTTTCTCAATTTATTTATTTATTCTTTTGAAATCTGTTCTCTCTCACTCTTTTCAACATCATTGCTACCCACTCACCACTTGAAGACATTCTATGGTGTATCATACTAGACACTTATAAAATACCCACTCACCATCTAATTATATTATTGTGTTCATTAATTATATTATTGTGTTACCTTGTGTTTTGTAAATTGTATCATGTATTAGGCAAATTTTATTTCATTTTTGCAATAGGAATAGTTATCTATATAATATAATATGTGTGTATCTGTCTTCATAATGTCCCATGTAAATTAAATGGTCCACATCTTCTGCTATTGTTACAACTAAATGAAAAATGTGTCAAGAGAATGTATGTCCTTTGTCTGAACAATGGTTAGTTATGTTCAGCAAGGGAGGTGTGATAATAACACTTACACAATTAATGCTGATACATTATCAGTTGAGTGGTTTCATATTAGCAGTAACTAAAAGTTAAATGACTCATTTTTTAAGTCAATTATTTAGAAACTACAATATTTTATAACAACAACATTGTACATATTGTGATGTACATGTTATCAGAGGTATATTAGATTGAATTCAGTTTAAAATACATCAATAGATGTAATTGTTCATAGTCTGTAATTTCTACGAATTGAGTCAAGATGACTCTCTTGTTTGGAGTATGATGACTGAGGTAGACCTTTTAATGAAACTAGAGAGAAACAGGATATAAACAATAAGAGACTATGAGGCTCTATTTATGGTTAGTATAGCTTCAGCTTATGAGACAATGTTGGAGGTGAAATGATCTCACAGTATGTCAACAAAACATTAAATTGTACTCATGTCCTTTTTGGTTTGTTACGTTACACTACTGACATGATGTGACAGGTTTTAAGACTATACAGGCACTACTGCTATTACTGTCAAATTGAGGAGTCCACACTATATACATGTATAAACTTACTACATGTACTATATTATAATTACATGTATATTATACTACAGGTACAGGTACATTACAATTAGCATGTCTGGGATATTTAATTGTTACAACTTAAACTGATAACAATAACTATAAAAGCCTCAACTATGCAAAAAATGCTCCTCCTCCATCTCACACAATACATCTCGTAACCTCCCTAACATAGCTACCACTATTGTACAGTATAAACTAACTGATGTAGTAATTATGCTGGGAATGGCTCAAATGTCTTAGAACATTGTCTAGTTGGCTGGCATTTTGACGTAGGATGTAACCCTCTTTAGTTACACCTTATTTAACCTCTGAATGGTATCATACCTCAATTAAAATTGAGGCATGCTATGTGAGGAGGTGATCATGTATTCGTACTATAGCTATCATGTGATTAATACCTGTATCATGTGACTAGTACATGTGCATGTGTGTACCTGAGTCCATGTGTTTTGATATTGAGCGATCCAACTCTGAGCGTATGGAATGGAGTAAGTCATCTCCGGGTGGACTAAGACCTGGCTCCTGAGTAAAGGAGAATATGATGAGAGACACATACACAATCACTCACTTTTGGTTTGATGGGTGTTGAAGTTGAGGGTGACAAATGAGACAAAGTTTGATAAGTTGTATTAAGAAGTTTTCTTGCCTGATTTCTCTCAAGGCTAGAAGATGGACAGCATATTATCACATCATCTGATGGTAACACACATGTATGTGCAAATTTACATGCTATTGTGTAACAAATATAATTATATTAGTAGCAGTGTATCCTGTATTACTTCATTCATATGTAATAGTTTGTTTTCAAAAAGTATTGTTAAAATTCTTAGAAGTATATCATGGCTTCATGTTTCTGTTCTAGTTAATATTAGGTAATAATACCTTCACAATGAGACAATATTCTTTTCAATAATTATTATTGACAAACTTCTATTACTAATCAATGTATCATTGATTCATGTTTCCCTTTTAGGTAATAATTGTAACCCTCGTAACGAGACAATGTTCAAGAGAATTAAAACATATTAACTATCAAAACCAGTACATACATGGATGGAATGAAAATGTTCACATGATCTAAAGATTGCACTATTGAACTTGTAAGGAGTTAATTACATTGTTTTAACTTCCACCTAATGCATAGCTATCTTGATTAATACACATACCATACATGTAGATAATGTGTAAAAATACATGTACAAAATGTGTACATATACATGTACATATACATGTACATATGTGTACATATACATGTACATTATGTATACATATACATGTACACATTATGTACATATACATGTACATTATGTGTACATATATACATGTATAATATGTATATATGTATGTATGTGTGTATTAATGTAATTACAAGTGTTATGTTTAGGGACATGTCGTGTTTATTGAGCGAGGGATAGAAAAACAGGAGATTTGTTTTTTTATGATTTATGTCAACACAAATGATATGAGAATATATACACATTATGTTAATAGTTCACATTGAGATATCTTGTCACTTGCTGTCTTATTACTTAGTAAGAGATATAATCTTTATAATTAACTTAATTAACGATGAGATACAATTCAAATGTGTTAGACAGATAATACCACGTGTTATCTCCATGGTAACAACTGAGTCTGGTATGTCAACAAGACTTATTTGTTTGTATATTGACATTAGCAACCCACGCAGTTATCACTTGATATTCCCAACATCTAACTGTCTAACACTAATATCTTATGTTTGTCAATATTTAATGTTATTGTCATATGAAATGTCATGTTTAGAAGGCTGTATTAGACATACTAGCCAATATTTTCATTCAATAGTCTGGAGGAGACTATGTCAGTTAATTGTATCCTAAAATTCTTGAAATATTCTCTCTCTCTCTCTCTCTATAAGGATATGTCTTTTTCCTTTCCTATTAAGTGTTCAACTAAAACATTAATTTAAGGGACCACCTCTTTAATAAAGAGTGAATGTATTTGTATACATCATCACAGCCACACCCACCTGAGTTGAGTCTTGACAGCAGTTGCTCGTTCTCTTGTTCGATCAAGTTTCACTGAGAGTCTCTCTCTCTTTTTAATTTCTTGCTCATAAAGATTCTAAATTAATAAAATAATTTTAAATGTACATGTAAAACATGTTTTATGTACATATATTAGTAAGAAACTACAGATGATGGAGAGTACATTAGTAAGTTGAAAGTGTGTTGCAGCTGTTGTTAGTAAACAAGTGATGTGTGGGTGTGTTTATGCCCATATAAGGAGATACTAGTGATTAACGAACGAAACAGTAGTTGTTTTTGTAAACCGCACTGATTAATGAAAGACAACAACATGTGGCGTACATGTACATGTATAAACATGTGGGTATTCCTCCTCCGACATTTGTGTGTCTCAAGGGGCTCATTAAGTGATCCTTTCAACATGTACATGTAAAGAAGTACATATGTACATTAATAGTACGTTGATGGAAAGCAATGCCTATTGTTTAAATGAACTGTATGTAGTTAGATTTTCTAGCGAAATGATACATCATTGTACACTTCATAGATATTTATACTATTACTGAGTAATAGCGGTATGTAGATTTATCTGTTGATAAAGAGAATATTTTTTGCCTCACCTTATATCTTTGGGCTTCTAGGAAAGCACTGTCACTCAAAGCACGTTGTCTTTCACCATCTACTATTACCGTATTGAGCTTAACCTGTAAGAAGGAAACAGGAAATCTCTGTCTGTTTGTTGTCTCTGTTTTTCTCTTTTACCTTGAGGTCAGATATCTCTTTATCTTGTCGTGTTCTTCGATCGTTTTCTTGAGTAGCACGAACTGTGTCCATCTTCTGAAAACTAAGTGACTGTTTGAGACAACAAGGAATCAAACTTAAGAATATGTCTGAATTACATGTACCTGCTGTTCTAAGAGTTCATTCATCTCTGTCAACTTTTTGTCAATATGCTCTTGGCTCTATGAAAATGAACAAGTATTATCAAATCAATCTGGTATCATAAATGTGTTTAGTAGGAATCAATCTGGTATCATAAATGTGTTTAGTAGGAATCAATCTGGTGTCATATATGTGTCAAGTCTTACTAGTGAATGTACCAATCTGGTATCATTTACGTGTCAAGTCTACATTATTAACTTAGCTCACTTTCTCTTCAAGCTGTCTTCGTAAACTGTCCAATTCCAATCGAGGCACCATTCTGGTATTAACGTGATCTTGCATTGTTGTAAGTTCATCTTGAAGTTGTCTCAGTGATCGTTCACTCTTGCGCAATGCTCTTTCCTTCTCTTGTAATTCCAACTGAAGCTGAGAATGAAATTTCTGCAAGGACTCTAATTCTGTTACACAAAGATATCAGGAATAACAACAGAGTATTCTGTACCTAGTTTAGCTTTGCTAGCTGTTTGATCAGCAAAAAGCCTCATTTCAGCTTCTTTCCTCAGCTGTTCACGATAATTCTCAACCTTAAAAATACAAATATAAACAATTTTATTAAATGCACACATCGTGATAACTGCGTAACAATTAACGTATGTGTGGGTCGTTTCCCATATAAGGAAAGTCCCGTAATACATATTATCTGTAATGATAGTGAATACTAACCCTCTAACGATAAGTTGCTTATTTTGGGAAACAGTCAGTGACATAGTATATGTCCATGTACATGTATACATGTACTTGTAAATGTACCATACTATGTACCTGTTTCTGTAAACTTCTTATTTCAGCATTTAAAGTGGTTTGCGTTTGATCAAGGTCAACTTTTAAACTGGCATTGCGAGCATCAGCTTTCTCTGCGTCTCTGAGTCTCTTACGTAACGATTTCATCTGACCTTTGAGCTCTCCATTCTCTTGTTGCAGTTGTCCACATCTAAGGAAAGTGAAACAAATTTAATAAGAATTATTGTTATGACATTCATGAACATTTCTATGAATTGATGTCATTATTTGCTTGTGAATTCAATCAATAGTTTATTTATCCTTCACATGAAATAGTGTGTTAGGCATTGACGTTGTTATATAAAAGGTATTCATACTCCACTTTCTGTAGTACAGCATTCTTGGTAATAGCTACTGCTCTGGGAAGAAATACATTGTTTGTGCATCCAGCACATGCCTTTCATAGTTCATTTGCTTTGTTAGTCATAGTAAATGAATCAGACAATTGTCAATGGAGTTTGAAATGACAAGTGAAGTATAATACATATTGCCTTAACTTCTAAAGATTTTTGCGTATTATATAGCTTCTGAAAATGTGCTTAGAAGCAGTTTTTCATTAAAGTAATTACTTCTCAATAAATTTCTGTTTCCTAATAATATTTGTACACACACATGCTCTTCTACATTTGCTAGACCACTAATATTTTCAAATGACCTTTAAACTGTAATGATAAGATTATGCTATGCTTGTGGTACATAGTTTAATTGTGGTACATTCAATAACATTCCAATAAATCTCTCAAGCAAACATTCTACCTCCCTCATGACATTATTGAGTTAATGACCCATTCTATTTTGACCTCTTGAGGCCAGTACAAATATTAATGTCATGTTTGGTGGAATATAAATATTTCTTCACTATAGAGATGACCTTTGGAGAATGATACTAGACCTTAAATATTTGCGTTGCTATGAAGATTAACTGATGCTAGCATTGTTCTAGACATTACCAAATGTAATACCAATAGAGTAAGCATATTTGAATGATGACTCATCCATCCATTCATTCATCCATTGGTACATAGTTTAATTGTGGTTCATTCAATAACATTCCAATAAATCTCTCAAGCAAGCATTCTACCTCCCTCATGACATTATTGAGTTAACGACCCATTCTATTTTGACCACTTGAGGCCAGTACAAATATCAATGTCAGACGCTAGCATTGTTCTAGACATTACCAAATGTAATACCAATAGAGTAAGCATATTTGAATGATGACTCATCCATCCATTTATCAATCTATCCATCTATTCATTCATCCATTTTCTCTGACCTTTCATGAAGACTGTCCAGTTTCATTTCTGCCATACCCTTTTGTTCAATAGCCTTACGAACTCTACGCTTCTCCTTAGGAAGATAGTAAAACATGACATCTTAACAACAAATGTCTTACTTCATCTACTTTGACACCAGACTCTTTTTGATACTGCTCTAATAACATGAACTATTAGAAAATAGATGAATGGAGTTAGTTAGTGATGGAGTAATCAATAGAGGATTTTAGGTAGACAGATGATTGACTGTATTCAGTACCTTTTCTGTTAGCTTGTGTTTGGCTTTTACTTCACTTTCCCATAATTCTTTTATTTCAGTATTTTCTTGTTCTGCTTTCACTCTAGCAGTCTTTTCTTGTTCATGTTGATACTCTAAGTTCACCGCTTCACTACGGAGTTTGGTAGCAAGTTCTTGCAAGCTAAGACGAGACTGAAAGAAAACAGTAAGATGTAATAATTTTGTTGATGAAATAGATCCTTTTTACTTGATTCATTTGTTCTAGTTCAGTTTTGAGTTGACACTCTCGTTCAGTTCCTAAGTCTAGTTCAGATCTTAGACTGTTTACTTTACCATCAAATTGCAGTAGCTTTGCTTCAACACCAGCCTAGCAGAGGAAATAATAAAATGCCAAAAAATGCTAATAAACTCTTACCCTTTCCAATATAGTTTTGTCTCTCTCATCTGCTGTCTCTTTGAGTGACTTTTGAGCTTTAGTAAGTGCCTCTTTAAACTCAGCAACAATTTGTTTTGTCTCCATGAATTGATGCTCTTGAGAAATTAGCTCTGTTGAAAGTTTACTGAGCTGTTCTTCGACCTGTTGTTTTTCAAGTTCCATTTGATCATAGGCATTGTCAGCAACTTTCAATTTTTGTTGCAATTCAACAATGACCTCCTGATGACTAGCTCTTTCCTGCAAGAGAGAGAGAGAGTATTTTACATGTGAATTTCTTTACAGTTACCTGTTGTAAACTTTGTATATCTCTTTCCAATATTACTCTGGAACCTTCGCTAGATGCAAGTTGTTCCTTCACTGATAAAATCTGATCCATTCTCTCACGAACTTCACCATTAGCCTAAATAAATTACATGTAATATATATATGTAATATATATTATTTCAATATCAGAGGTGCTCACTTTCTTAAGATCAGCTTGGAGTGACTCAATCAAAGCATTTAGCTTTGCCTGCAAATAAGAACAAAAGATCACACACACACTCACACACTCCTCCACAACTAACTTTCTCTTCATGTAGAACCGATTGACTCTCTCCTGCTCTTTTATCAGCTGTATCCGCTTTCATTAAAAATTTCTGTTGCTCAGACAATGCAGTGCTCAAACGTTCATTTAAAGAAGCCACTTGTGTCTCCAAGCGACTCACCTTGTAAAACATAAATTAAAGACAGTCAAACTAGTAGATACTATATTACTTGTTCTTGCTCTTTTCTCAGTGCCTCTTGAGAAGACATTTGTTGAACTTGTTGTTGATCTATTTGTCGTTGTAATGTGGCTATTTGATTTGACTTGTCAGTGATTAGAGTTTGAGCAGATTTCAACTGAAATGGAGACAATGCAAAGACACTTTTAGTGTTTAATATAATACCTCTTGTTCTGTAGCTATCAGTTTTCCTTGGACAGATTCAAGTTGTGAAGAGAGACGTCGTTTGTCTTCATTGAAAGAACTCAAGTCTTTCTCAAGTCCAATTTTTTCACGCAAAAGTTGTTCATTTTGTTGGACAGATTCCTTATCATGACGAGCACCTTCTAATTGTAAATCAGACACTTCTTTAGTAGCTGAGGCCAATTGAGTACTCAAGATTGATACCTGTTTTAGGAACATAATTAATAGAGACAGTAAGTTCTATAACTATGTACCTGTTCTTCCAGGCTCTGTCGTGTTTCTGTCTCTTTGTCGAGAGCAGATGTCAGTAGCTCAACTTTCGTACTTAATTCAGTGAGAGCATTGTTTGTCATGACCTCCTTTTGCTTGTAATCACTGACCTGAGAGAGAGAGAGAGAGAGAGAGAGTGCATTGTAATTGTCATATTTAACATACCTCTTCTCTGAGGTGATCCACTTCTGTTTCAAGTTGATTTTGAATTTCATCATGTTGTGCAGATTGTTCCTGTAGTTCAGCCTAATACAGTAAACAATTAATAAGAAAGTCTAATAAGTTGATATACACACCTGTAGTCTAGCCTTGGTATGTTTGAGGCTGGTCATCTCTTCTTCTAGAGATGTTTTAGAGCTATCTGTCTCATCTAACTGAGTAGAGAGCTGTTCTTTTTGTTCCAAAGCTCTCCTCACCTCCTCTTGTAAATCTTTGTACAATCGTTTTTGATCTTGGAGAGCAACATCTTTAATGGAATGTTGCTGTTTCTCTGTTCGAAGTTGACTTGTCAAAGACTGCAATTCTTCTTGGATTTGTTGGCACGTGATTTTCAGAGAACGGTTCTCAACTTCCATCTCTTTCAGGCTCAGTTCTGTTGACTGTCTGCCTTCTACATCTTCCTTCAATCTCTCCTCAGCTCGGCTGAGCTGTTCCTAATAAAGACAATAATATAATTAATAAATTTGTACATAATAGGAACAATGAAATACAATTATCTTATCAATATTCTTACATTTAGTTTTTGTTTCTCATCAAAAGCACTCTGAAGATCCTCTTTCATCTGTTCTAGCTGATACGTTAAGCTTCGTACCTCCAACTCCTTATCCAACATGTCTTTCTCTAACTGGAGCTTTGTCTCAAAGACTTTATCATATTTTGCCTGTAGCTCATTGTATTGTTTTGAGGGAGAAGTGGAGCTTGCTTCAGAGGGAACTGGAGAAGGAGGGGCAATATTTCTGGCACCAATTTGACGTGAAATACAAGGAGGAGAAAGGGAGTTGCTTCCTTTATTTTTGTCATCAACATAATGCTGAAATAAAATGACGAGTAATTATTTAAAGTTTACTAAACTCTTACCTCTGGTGTGTCCATAGGGGAGGTTATTCCACTTTCAGATGACATATCATAATGCTCTAAATCTTTAGATCCTCTCTCCAATTGCTCTTGTCTCAGTCTTCTCTGACTGGATTGACTCCTAACTTGAGACGTTGGAGGTAAAGGAGGTAAGGAGAGAGGAAGAGAAACACGTGCTGGTGAAGGGAGAGTCGACTCTGAGCTCAAACTTGGTGATATACTCTCCACAGATGTTGCCACACTGACTGGCACAGAAGACTCGTCCAGATCAAATTTGTTTTTATATCCAGTCTTGCTCTCCCATTTGTCTTTCATTAATCTCACTAGAGATTGTTGAGAATTCACACTAACTCTAAGTGGTGGTACATCTGCCTTTTCAACTGGTATGGGTTCACTTCTAACAGGAGAATTGCTCTCTGCATCCACTGTTTTTCTCCTTTGTTCCAGAACTTTAAAAATTTCATTATCTTTTTGTTGTCTTTGTCTGGAAGCCTCTTGCTCCATACTATCATCAACAAATTGTTGATTTGCTCTTTTTCGTTCGGAAATCAAAGATTGAAGTGACGGATTGGCCACTCTACTAGTTGTTGCTGTTGCTACGGTTACAGGACCATGAATACGAGGATCAATGGCTTGATGAAGATCCGATTTGACAGGAGTATTATCAAGCTGCTTCAACATTTCTTTCTCAACAGCTTCCATTTCTTCATCTTCTGAAACTAGCACATTCAAGTCAGCTGAGGTTTGAAGTGGCAGTTTTCCAGAACTATTGTCATATTTTGATTGACATGGACCCAGGGTGCTCTCCGTGGAATCAAATGATTGGAGAGGTTTATCAAGACCTGGTGCTGCAGGAATAGCACCAGTGGGCGAAACATCCTGTGTGACAGTTGCCGTGGCAACAACAGGAACAGTAGATAAGGTAAGAGAGGAGGTTGTAGTTTGAGTGGGTGAAACAGATACAGTCACTGGGGCAGTACCAGTGACCACAGTTGTTGGGGGGGAGGACGCTATAAATATAGAAGCTGGTGATGATACAGCTAGTTGACTGGAACCAACTGATAAAGTTACGGAAGTAGTTGGTATAGCAAGTGGTGAGCTGACAACAGCTGTGGTAGGTGGGGCTATTGTTGCTGTAGCAAATTGAGGTCGCATTGATGGGGAAGAGAGAGCACCTATAATATAGGCATATAATTAAAATTTTTAATAGTAATAGACTACCTTGACTGGTTGACGTAAGAGGTGGGTATACGCTAGGTGTCCATCCAGAACCAGGAAGGTCGTCCTCATTGAGGTCATCTTCCTCCTCCTCTTCATTGTCAGTTGAGTCCCAATCCCATTTCTCTTCTGGTTTGTCTGAAGGTGTGACCATCAGATCAGGTTTCTTGTTGCTGAATGCCTCCTCTTTGGGAGAATTCTCTATTGTCTTCTCCTTCTCTTTGTCATCAGAAGAGGAATCTTGTTTGGTTTCTGTCTTGTTATCGACTTGCTCAAAGAAGCGCTGTCCTAGGGGAACATCATCTTCTTTTTGGGGAATATTATCATCATCTTCCTCATCAGATGTGTCCCAATTCCATTCTTCTTCATCAGTGGCAGTTGGTTTCTCACGCAAATGACCCTTCTCTGAAAAACCATGTCTTTCTTTGTTGTCAAATTTACTTGGAAACTCATCTGTCTCCTCCTCTTCATTCTCAGGTTTTTTGTTTGTCAGTGAGGTCTGGTCAATTATTTTCTCTCCAGACAAAGAAACATTTTCCTCCTCCTCCTCTTCTTCTTCGTCACTGAAATCCAATGCTTTCAAATCTAATACATCCTCTGTAAAGCAAAACAACAAACAATGTACTTTATTTTCATTCCCAAAGAATATGTTTTACCATTTTTGGCTGAAACCATCGGTATGATTGGTAACCTTCTAGAAGGTGTGGCTTTTACAATTGACAAAAACATGTCAGAGCTCTCTTTTTGAATATCTCGGTCATCATCCTTTTTATCTCCAGAGCTTTCTTTTTCAATAGACCAGTTATAATGGTCATCTTTTTTATTATCATCTTCTTCGTCATCTGAGGATATATCAGGAATTTCATACTTTGGGAGACTAGGGCGAGTTTGAACAGGACCACTTCCTGTAGCTGTTACTGGAGTTTTCTTAACAGCTGATTTCCTACCAAAAGACATAAACTCTTCAGAGCTCTCAATTGGAATAGACCAATTTTGGTCTTCATTATTGTCATCTTCCTCGTCTGAGGATACATCGTGTATTTCATATTTTGGGAGACTAGGACGGGTCTGAACTGGACCACTTGCTGTGGTTTTGGCTTCTTTTGGCTCCACATCAAGACGATAGTGTTTAGGAGGTGACATATCATCTTGTTCATCTTCCTGCTCCTCTATCTCCTTTGATACTAATAACGAGGGAAGGTTTGGGACCGGGAGATCATCAGAAGATATCACTGTAGGAACTGCAAAGAGATTAGCATTATTTACATAATTATTCATACCTTCATTTCTCATTTTATTTTTTTCTTTCTTGTTCTTTTCTTTGTCTGGCTTTTCATCTTCATCATCATCGTCATCATCATTAAAAAATGATTTGCCATATCGAGCTCTCATAGTTTCAGTGATATTACTTTGGGGCTTAGAATCTTCCTCTGGATACAACTCACTGTCTGAAGATATGAAGGACTCTTTCTTTGAAATGTCCCTACAGTAAGTGATATCACAATATACTCAATTGGTGTTCTTTACTATGAATGTGTATGAAATATCATAATATTCAACTTACTCTGTAGTAGTGAAGCTATCCACATGGTCAATGTTATCTAGAAATGTAAGTAGTGTTACATATTAGCATAGACTGTTTGTACCTGGAGGAATTGGCTCGGTAGTTGTTGCTTGAACAGTGACAACAATACCATTTGATTGACTGGCTTGTTCTTGTTCGTGTTTAAAGATTACTTGAGAAATGCTAAAGGAACACAGGAAGGATGATAATGTAAAGTGTGTTTGTATCAAGCATACTCAGTCCCACTGTGACAATAATCATGAACAGTCTTGCCCTCATTGTCTTTTAGTTTACAATTGATGAGTGGGTCTTTGAGGAGATGATGAATGACGTTAATATGGTCATTCATGGCAGCCAACATCAATGGTGTTCTGAAGAGATGAGAATGAAGTTAAAGGAGAATATAGAAAACTTACTGTCCCTTTTTGTTGACAAGGTTTACGTTGGTGTCTTCTTTGATCATCAACTCAACAAATTCAACTTTGCCATGGAATGCTGCAAGAGCAAGTGATGAAAAACCATTCTGAAGTGAGGGAGAGAGAGAGAGAGTTAGCTTAACAAATGAAACAAACTATATATATTACATACATTGTCTGTGTCATCAGCAAAAGCTCCTTTATCCAGGAGTTTGTTTGCTACAGGTACATCATTATGAAGTGCAGCGATGTGCAATGCAGTTTGGCCAAGATTGTTTTTACAATCAACATCGTCCATCATTTTCAATACTCCCATAGTTATACCGAAACTCTCACTTTCAATAGCCTAAATAAAATAAAAGTTAGTGATGAATGAATAAAAAGATATTATAGATGGATAGATTAACAGAGAGTTCGTGTTTCATTTATTACAACAACACATGTTGTTTGGGTAATAAAGATGTCATTTAAAAGACTATGGAATTCAAAACAGTAATTCAAACTATTGGCCATCTACCTTATGAAGAGGCGTGTTACCGTCGCTGTCCTTCTTTTGACAACAGATCACTCCATTATGTTCTCTCAACAAGTCAAGAATATCAAGGTTTCCTTTTGCTACAGCAAGATGCACAGCTGTCCTGCAAATGTATAGCACTTAAAATATTAATACATTGGATATAGTAACTCTATTTCACAAAAGTATTAGTTAGCAAATGGAAGTTAAAAATTAGGATAAAGTCTCATTAACACTCATTACCAATATTTTATAGTAACTAACCTTCCAAGTTTATCAACAACATCAATGTTATGCTTTGGTTTTCCTTTGCTTGTCTTTTCTTCTAAAAGTAGAAGGACTTTGCTTGTATTGCATTTCCACACAGCTCTAAGGAGTTTGTGAGGTAATTCCTTCTCTGGTTTGAGAATAGTATAACCAGAAGAAGGCATAAGTTCTCCTGTAAAAAGATAGGTAGCAGGTTATCAGCTTGTTGTGGTTTTGTGCCTGCTAAAATATATACCTTCTTGGGATGCTGCACTGGCAACGCTGGAAGTTTCACTTTCTTTGCCTTTACGGCCTCTTGAGATTTTAAACTTCTTCATGTATTTCGTTCAGATCTACTGAATGTCGTACCAAAATGTCAAACTTCTCTTGAAACTTTGGCATTCGCGGGGGATAAGAGTGTTGTGTAGCCATAGCAACACTTGTCAAATCAAGTGGTTGAGAAAGGGTTAAAAAATAAATAACAAGTATACGGATGTGAACGGAAACATTCTGAAATTTGTATAGGAAAGTGATAGAAGAAAAGAGAGTGAGTTCCGTAAACCTTTATTACACAGGGTCTAAGAGTATGATAGAAAAAAAGATGCATTGGAAAAGAATAGATGTTACTGGTGACTCATTACAACTCAAACCCTAAGGAGGATGTTTAATATGGGTATTATTCCACATATTTTTAAGCTGTACACAATCATCAATGCATACTCGTACTTTTACTACTTTAAGAAATCTGTAGTATTTGTATTTGCTCTAATAATTTGAGTATACACATATGCGCTCCTTTAGAAATGATTCTGTCATATATATTTTTAACAGATTGATCCTGATATTGTTAAAGACAGGCCATATTTCTAGATTACAACAGAAGTTTGTCTTTCCAGGACATGTACTCAGACTTTCATGTCTACTTTATGTAAAAGGTTCAAAACTCATTACATATTGATCAGGAGTATAAATGTGGTCATTACATAGACTATATCAACTCCATCATGTACATCTCCATAAAGTAGACTATCAGTAAAAATTGTTTTTAGTGAAACATGTCAATTATGAATAGAAATTGAACAATCGTTCAACTTCTTTTATGTAATATCAATTCCGACATATTTGGAATAGTTATGGCAATAAATGGTTTCCTTAAAAAATGTGTAGAAAACGGGTACAATGACTAAATTCTACACTTTTAGTAGAAATCATTTAGTGAAATTTAATCAAATATCCAGTAGGTTTTAACATTGTTTTCGACAAATTTGGAATAGTTACAGCAATAAAATATTTATTTCCAAAATGGGTAGGAAATGTCACAGTAAGTAAGTCCTTTTCTTTTTGGTAGAAAATTGTTTTTTAGTGAAAATTGCCAACAATGCATGGAATTAAACAATGGTTATTAGTTAAATCTGGTAGGGTTTTGACTATGTTTGTAACAAAATTGAAAATAATACTATAAATACTGTTGCTATGGTGATATACATGTAGTGCTATGGTAATATTGTTATGGTGATTGTTACCATGGTAATAGTTGCTATGATAACAAACATGATGTTGCTAAAGCAATTGTTGTTATGGTGGCATATATGTATGTGATGTATTTTGTGTGGATTATGTGGTTCCATAGATTTGGAAATTTTGATGTCCAATTGGTATCAAAACTTCCCGATTATATATGGAAACTAAACATTACATTTAAATTCAATATCCAGTAAGTTTTGACAATGTTTCTGACATTTACGAGATATCAGCAAACTGGATGAGATCCATACAGATCAGAGAGACTACATAATCGCTATCACCTTCCAACTCTCTGTATAATATAAGTAAGTGACTCTTGATGATATATATGATGATCAGTAGACTCACATGATGTAACGCAAGAAAAGTCTAAATGGCTAATCTACAAGTTTCATTCAGGGGCTAAAATTTACAAAATGTATGGTTTGTCAATAAATTTAATTAGAACTGAAACAACACACGAAATGATTGGTGCTTTTAAAATAAAGTTTTTTCAAAGCTAGCACTGGCTGAGTCAATGAAACTAGTGGGGTATATCATAATAGCTGCCCCCTATATATATATATATATATATATATATATATATATACCCTAGTTTCAATAATTCATAATATATATTGGTATTTGTTACACATATTGTAACAAAATGACCTTGAGACTGCTATACTGAATAGTTTGGCAGTTTCTAACAGAAATGTTGTGCCCTATATTGTATATAGACATTGTCTTATTATTTTTTTCCAGTGACAACGTGTAAATTAGTTAAAGTACTTTAATTAGTTGTTAATCAGTCAATTAAAAATCAATTAATGTTGGTCACGCGTTGGTTGGTGCCCGAAAAATTTGTCACAAGTTTTTTTTGACTGGTTACGAAATTGAAGCATGACGGAATCTCTTGATGTTATAAAAGTGTACCATTTTGTAAGCTTTTAGTAAAAGGTGAGCTAAGTCTCCATCCAACATCTTTCATCCATTTTTCAGTTGTTACAAAACTCTCTCTTTCTTCCTCTATGTTCGACTCATCGTTGGATCATCTCGTACTTCGTTGGATCGACTCGCCCCTCTCGTCGCTGGATCATCTTTTCATTTCAGTTTTGTCATCCTTATCTTTTTTTTTTGTTTTCTTTTTTATTTTCTTTTTTTTTTATTTTTTAATTTTTGTAAAGTCAGTTCACTAATTGATTTCTTCTCTCTCTTCAGGACTAAACTTGGAAGTTCTTACTGTGTTCTTTGACTGGTCTTCTCTGGTGTCTGATGTTCTTTGACTGTTCTCTTGATGTTCTGATGTTCTCTGGATGTAAAAGATGAGTCGCTCTCCATGTTGTGGACTCTTTCCTGTCTTCCTTCTGGCCTTCTTTCCTCTTCTTTTATTTTTTTATTTTTTTTTATTTTGGGCTATCCAGCCTATACATTATACACACATTCATGCAATCCCTAAAAATTATCTCTCCCCTGCCGCCTGGCGGCCTCAAAAAAAAAATTTTTTTTTAATATCCGAGGCCGCCAGGTGGCGGGGGAGAGCTCTGATCTTCTAGGGTGCGCGTGTGTGTGCTGTGTGTGTGTGTGTTGGTGGTCCCTTTTCACTTCCTCTCTCTCTCTTCACTCTCTATCCATTCATTGTCACCACCAGTTCAGTTATAACTACTCTTTTTTTCTTTCCCTGTAGGAGCAGCACTGTTGAGAAAGGTGAGCTATCTCTCCATCCATCCATCCATCTTTCATCCATTTTTTAGTAATCCAGTTGTTACAAGTATCTCTCTCTTTTCTTCCTCTATGTTTTCCACTTGTGGATGGACTGGACTCTTGGACTCTTGTGGACTTCAACTACTGAGACTGTCTTATTTTAGTTTTTTTCTTTTTTTTGTAATTTTTTTTCTTTTTTAATTTTCTTGTTATTTTTTTCTTTTTTGTAATTTTATCTTTTCCATGTTTTTCTTTACAATTTGTTAATATTGTCTTGATATTCTTCAAAAAAATTTTTTGTCAAAAAAATTTGTCAAACTTAACTTCAGTTTCAAAGATATTTTAGTTAATCACCAACTTTGAAATTTCAAAAATTCTAGATTTAATTAAGTTTTTTAAGAGAACTAAATTAGTTTAGGATTCAATTTCTTATCTTTATTAAACAACTACAATCATACTGAATTCTTATAAATCTTTTTTACAACTATTGTATTGTATTGTTAACATCATTTCTTTATTCATTATAGCTTCATAATTTTATCCATTCTTTTTTAGTTTGTATCGTATTATCATTAATGGTTTTTTTAGAAAAAAAACATATCATTTAATTAATTATCTTTTTTTAATAATTAATTAAAAATCTATTAAAGCGTTTTGTTGTTCCCCGTGTAATTTTCCCGCCATAATGCTGAGTCACGCGTTTAACTTTCTATATTTTCCCGCCATAATGGTGGTCACGCGTTTGCTGTTCCTTGCTAGGAGTGTGCTGATAATATTTTCCCGCCTAACTAATTTGTGTGCTCATTAGTAATGGTCCTTCTTTGGTTGGACTTTTGAGATCTTTACCAGTTTAATTTCTGTTTCAGTGTTTATTTTAATCAAATTCTTTTTAGATCCAGCTTGTTTGTTATTTGTTTAAAAATTCATCAGGTTTGGACACTTAGGACCAGCCAACTACTCTAGTATTAGTAGTACGTACTTGTAAATATAATACAACACAAAGCATATAACAATATTATTGATGTTTTTTCACTTCTTTGTAATAAAACATTGTCAAGATTTAGTCATTAGGTTGAATTTGAAGGGTAATTCTCTGTTGGTTATCAAGACATTCTTTTACCTTATTTTCTGTCATAGTTAATCTTTGTTCAAGGATTGATACGGTCTATGAGGAGACAAGTGATTGTAATAGTTAGCTTTACAACAATAATACTAAACTCTCCTTTAATAAACACGTAGAATAAAAGCTTAATTAAAAACAATGAAACACACAAAATTGGACACCTTGGGACCTACTAAAATAATATTGATATAGTTCCAACGTAATAGGACTACAACTGTTTTTACATTGTAGAGGTTCTTATTTCAAACTAAGTACCGTATATCGGGGAAACTTTCACGTCGGGATATTTTCGCGAATTGATGAAATTGTGTTTTTTTTGCAAACATAAATTTTACGAATTTTCTGCGTAACCATTTGCCACGCCCATAATTGTAAGAAATTGGTGAGGGATATTTTTACGATGGAGTTAAATTCGTAAAATTCACAAAAATTTAGCAACGTGAATGTTTCCCAATATATGGTATGTTATATGTAGACTGTGGTCTAAAGTATAGTACTTACTTGTGTTAATATATCTAATTGTCCTACAATGTGTTCTAGTGTAGTAGCTAGTTGAGGTGGCATAGTTAAAGGTTCTAATGGTGTTGTATGGTGGTGAGTTAAAGATGGTATTTCTTCCTTGTGAGAAGGGTAATCAGTAGGAGGAGGAGGAGAATGTGATAGTTGTGGAGAGTGGAAGAGTTGAGGACCAACATTGACTATATTTGGTTTGGGCTGCATGTGATCTATAGGAGCTTTCAATGGATCAAGCTGTAAATATAAATACAGTTTGTAGTAACAAAAATAATACGTTTCATTATTAATAATAAAAGATTTGTTTTGTTTACCTCATGTTTTGCTGGTCCATTAGTAGCTATACTGGTGGGTGGAGGATCATGTGTATGAGAGGGCGTGACTGCTACCCTCTTCCTCTTACCCTTTAAAACTATGTAACATAAGGGTATACATGTACATGTACATGTATATTACCTACCTTCAGAATAGTCAACAGAATCAAAATTAGTCTTCCAAACTAAAACCTGTTTATAAAGTGAAATAAAGTACATACATACATTAGTATAATATATACTTGTTCATCAGCTCCTACTGAAGCAAAAAATTCTCCAGATGGTGAGAATGTCACATCCATAGCTGCTGCCTGTAAAAATGGACATATAAAATGCCCTTATCTAAAGTACAATTAATTTTGACTACAGCAACGTTTGTTTAAGCATTTTTTAATGTTCACTACTAGCTTGCCTTGTGTCCATGTAATGTATAGAAAGGTCGTCCTTCAATAAGATCAAAAACCTACAAGTGGAGAGTCTAACATTACAATACAATAGATTATGAAATACCTTTAATGAATTGTCATTGGATGCTGATAAGAGATAGTTCCCTGAAGGATGAAAAACTACACTATTAACAGCATTGCTATGAGCTGGAAAAAGAGAAACAAGAACATATAAAAAACATTAGAATTTATAACGATACTTTTAAAGATGACAACAAATATTGTATGCAATTATATATATCCTATTGTAGCATATACCTTGGTAGTACTGTAGTAATCGGTTGACTCTAATGTCCCATATTTTGACTGTGTTATCTGTTGTTCCCATTGCTATGCAGTTTCCATCAGGATGAAAAGCAACTGTATTGGCGTAACTACATGGACACAATGAAACATCATCATCAACTTGTGATCACTAACCCATTCTGTTCATGAAATGTTTGAATACAAGTCTTGTTCATTCTGTCCCAGAGTTTAACAGTTTTATCATCACTAGCAGAAACTATTAAACGACCATCATGAGAGAACCGTGCACTGCGAACCCAGTTAGTATGTCCACTGAGAGAAAACTGAAACTTTTGTCTGTGAACAGTCCAAACCTATAGCAACAAACTATGGCAGACAATATCTTTATATTAAAACACACCTTAATTGTCTTATCATCTGAGGCAGTCAAAAGGGACTGACCATCAGAGGCAAATTCTACATGACGTACGGAAGCAGTATGAGCTTTAAATACAGTTGATTCTCCTTTACTATATGTTAATAAATAGTTATTAACAAGGACACGCCCCTCTTGTTATAAGGGATATTATTACATGTATTATGTTACTATGGTTACTTACACACTAGGTATCCACAGTCGCACTGTCTTATCACGAGAAGCTGATGCTACCAAATGTCCCGATGGAGAAAAATCAACTGAAAGAATGGCATCCTAAAAGTACAAAGGATAGTTCCCTCTTTTATCATCTAAATGTATATGTACCTTGTGTCCAACAAACCGATAAGCTCTGGACTGTGGTTTGAAATGCCACACCATCAAACAAGAGTCCATTGATCCAGTGGCTGTGTAAAGACAAATCATTACATGTTTTATGGTTTATATTGTATTACCTAGTTGCTTCATGTTTGGGTTAAAAGCCACACTTGTCACAGTGTCTTTGTGGCCTTTAAAATGTCTTTCTAATGTTGGGTCCTCCTAATATAAAGTGGGTGGTAACACAGAATTAAAACTCCTACATTCTATGACTCACTAAATTTGCCATTTTGCTAAACTTCAAATCAACACATCTCTGAACTAGAAAGAAGATAAATATATTAAAGGTCATAAAATGATTGTTACTTTACTCAAGTCTTCAGCTGACTGGCTGCTGAGTTTTGAAATTAGCGCCACCACGCCCACTTGGCAAGTAATTCTAAATGATGACCACTATTATTTGGTGGTGGGCGCGCCAATATTCAAGCATGGTACTATTGGACTGAATTGAACAGCTGCCACTTCATTTTTTACAGTAAGGATTTAAATAATTTAAGATAAAAAATACCTTTATTTCTACTCCTCTTCCAGGAACATTAGGATAATGTCACACGAGTTCAAATTACATCACTTGACGTCACAACTCTTACAATTATTACAACTTCAGCATCTTTCTCCTGATGCCTACAATGACACCCTCTTACGTCACATGACACCTTATGTCACCACTCAAATTAGTGCCCATACAGCTCTGAGAAAGATCGCTGAACACTCATCAAAGAGGGAGGAATTTTTACAACGATATAGCAGTTTAAAAATTAAACAACCTCGTGAGTTAGACCCTCTTGTTTATTTCTTATCAAAACTTGTTGATGACCAAAAATTATGCAATTTTATCCGTGAACGTCGACCCCCTATGACTGCTCGGGTTCCAGTACAGGTTTATGATTTCCAACAACTGGAAATACCAGTCGGAGTGGCTATACCAGAACTCCCCCCACAGGGCACAAAACTGACACATAAACAATTAGAAACTTTAAAAGGTCAGTTGTCAAACTTTGCATCAAAAATAGAGGAAGCAGATAAAAAGAAAAAGCAGAGAACAGAGTCTATTTCCGGAGAATTTCCTCATCTCCCTTCTTGGTTGTCAAAACGACTATATCTGACATCTGATTACACCCACTTGTCATTACCATCCAAACTAGTCACAGGACCACTTGGGTCCCAGTCTCTAAGTAATCAGCAACTAGCTATTATGAATGACATGTTACATCTCATGCAAGGATCCAGTGGGCGCTACATCACAGCCAAACCATTGAAAGAAGATCAGAAACGAGACTTTATTCTGGACCAAACTCTGGACATTTCTTTACAAACATTAGTCAATCGTATTTTACCAATCTGTTCTCATTACTCAATAGTCTGTCGTTTTATTGAAGAGCATGCTAAATTCATTCATGGTACAATTAACCAGGCTCTGTCAGCTGCTATGAGGGGATTAGTACGAGAGTATTTGTTACTAACAGCACAGTTGGAGTACCAGTATAAAATTGGAGAGCTGACATTACAGAAGATGTGGTATTACATACAGCCATGTATGCGTACATTAGAACTGCTGGCCAATGTTGCTGTTACTGTAAATAGAGCAAGGCATTGTCGAGGTGGACGGACACTTGCTTTATTGCACAATATGACCATTGGACTTATGGGTGATGTACAAATACAGAAGCTAGCACTACATTTAACACATTCTGCTTGTGTCCCGTTCTTTGAAATGCTCTCACAGTGGCTTCTCAAAGGTGAGGTAAATGACCCTTATGGTGAGTTCATGATTAAAGAGAACAAAGAAATCAATCAGGGTAGTTTACATGAAGAGTATAATGACTACTTCTGGGAAAGACGCTACACAGCTTTTCAAGAAAATATTCCCATCTTTCTTGAACTAGTGGCAGAGAAGATTCTTCAAACAGGAAAGTATTTAAATGTCCTACGAACGTGTGGTCGAGAACTTGAGACTCCTGAAACAACAAAGCAACTAGAATACACACTAAACAATCGTTATTATATGGAACAAATTGACAATGCATACAACCATGCTAGCAAGCAGCTTCTTAATCTTATCATTCGAGAGAACGATCTTATTGGTCACTTACACTCAATTAAACATTATTTTTTACTTGATCAAGGGGACTTGTTTGTTCATTTCATGGATATAGCTGAGGATGAACTTCAGAAACCAATCAGTCTCATTCCTATGTCTCGACTTGAGTCTCTGATGGAACTAGCACTGCGTACCAGTGTTGTGAACTCAGACCCTTATAAGGACAATATTAGAGTCATTCTGGAGCCGTACAATCTCAAGATATTTCTACGTCATGTGATATCAGTTCAACCGGAGCAGCTAGAACACGGGATCTCACCTCCTGTGGTCACTCGTCCTGCATCTTCAACAGGTCTACCAGGTAAGGAGTTATTTGGACAGAGAACAATGTCTTGTGATTTGTAATGCTTGAGAATTAAAGCAACTGTACAAGTCTCTACTACTGGTAATGGATATAATGTACTTAAAGGTACTAGAGCCTAGATCTTAACTGAAATGCCTTATATGGTATCCATTACTAGTAGATTAGAACACTAGTAATAGAATTTATTACTGACTATAATATGCCTCACTTGTTAGGTTATGAATGTTTGAGTCTTGACTATCAAGTGAAGTGGCCTCTCTCTCTAATATTAAGTCGACGCTGTCTCACTCGTTATCAACTCATCTTTAGACATCTTTTCTCTTGTAAGTATGTTGAGAGAGAACTTACCATTGCTTGGAAGGACAACAAGAACACACAGAGAGCTCCAACCAAAACAACACTAAGGTACAATCTAATAATACAATAATAGTGGAGACTTATCTCTCTGTGTTGTCATATTAGGAGTACAGCTGCTTTTGCTCTTCTCCAGCGTATGTTAAACTTTATTCAAGGGCTACAATACTATATGAGCTATGAGGTCTTAGAACCAAACTACCGTCAATTGGAGAAGAAAATAACACAAGTGGACACAATAGATGAAGTGTTAGCCAGACATACAGGTATTGTCTAAACTGACACACATGTACATTATGTGTTCACTTCTTTGTAGATTTTCTCGATCGTTGTCTTAAGGATTGTCTCCTGACCAATCGAGAAGTTGTGG
This sequence comes from Xestospongia muta, assembly GCA_963693285.1. Lineage (NCBI taxonomy): Eukaryota > Metazoa > Porifera > Demospongiae > Haplosclerida > Petrosiidae > Xestospongia > Xestospongia muta. The sequence continues at coordinate 4,187,444 of OY848931.1, forward strand.
AGTTGACTAATCGTCTGTTTCAATGTTGTTTGACATTTGCATCATTTATGCAGGTCAAGATTACCAATATTATAAATTATGCTATTATTTTATTACTTTTATTTTCATTTCTTTTGACTACTATTAAATTAATCTCTTTCTCACACAACACAGGCCATATCAGGGTCTACAATAACAAAAGAGTCTCTTCCAGAGATCAAAACTCATGAGGGAACATTCACTCGGGATCTTTCTTCTCTTCTTGGCATCCTCAATGAGATGTCTAGAGTGGAGTCTGAACGATCTTGGGGTCACATGATCACAAGACTCGATTACAATAGTTTTTACAGTGTTTATACATAATTATGTAGTTGTATATAATATTTTAATATCAGTAGACTTTGAGTTAGTCTATTTTTCTTAGTGTACAAAAAAGAAAAATCTTTAAATTTGAACAATATTACTAAATAATGCACCAAATAATACTAATTTGATAATCATTTGTGTATAAAAACAATGTGAGGTATGTCATCTCTTGTGTTGTTATATAGTATAACAATGTATAATAAAGTCTATAGAACTCACTTCAATACAAACAAAATGATTACAATATATAGTTTATCAATCTTGAATTATATTAAGTTTCAGCAAATTGTAGGATAGGTTGCCGTCCTTCAGTTGATGATATCTTTAATGGAGAGAAAGAGAGAATATTTATTATAATGAAGTTAGTGGTTCTTATTAGTAGTACAGTAATGCAAACTGATGTAATATTGATGTTGGAAGTGAAATTGATGTAATATTGATGTTGGAAGTGAAATTGATGTAATATTGATGTTGGAAGTGAAATTGATGATAGTACCGTGAATGCAGCTTCTCTGTCATCATCATCCTCATCCTCATATTCTTCCTCTTCGTCATCACTTCCTTCCAAATTATGAAGAGGCATTAAGTGTAACCTTAGTTTTCTCATTCTGAGAAAGAGAGAGAGAGAGATATTCCATCACACAACAGATTGACATTCGACTTACCTTCTATATCTCCGTACACATAGTACCTGAAAGATAACAAGTGTAAATCAAAAAAGTACAAAGTGTAAACATTGGTTGGTTCAACATATAACAATGTTGCTATAGCAACATATTATGTTATTATATAGTCAGTATGATTAGGTAGGTTTAAAACAAAGATATCAATCAAAAATGTCGTCTTGAATATGGTTACATGCAGAAATTATCAATGGTAATAACTTACTATGGCAACAATAATGACAATAAGTACTAACAAACACAATGGCGGTATTGTGATGTAGAGTAGAAGACGTGATTCAATTGATAGTTGTGAACCAGTGGGTGTGATCGTTGTTGTGGAGGTGTTTGAGAAATAGGAATATGATGAGGAACTAGTCAATGATGGAGACACAAAAGACATCACAGAAATGGCGAGGGAAGATGGTGATGGAGACACAGAAGTAGTGAGGGAAGACATCACAAAAGTAGTATGGGAAAATGATGTGTGTGGCATTAACGGAGTTGTACTCAGTGTGTTGGTCACGTGATGGATTTCAGTTGTAGAGTTGAGCCATAAGTCAGTACTGTCAGTGTCATTGTCAAATTCATCATCAATCTCAGCAAAAGCTGTAAGAAAATACTCTAAATAAATGAGGATATTTTTGATAGATTTTTTACCTAACTGTAATACTGAATGTAGTAATAGCACGGCAGTAGGTACAGCAGAAACTAACATGGTGAACTCTAGTATAACTTAGTGGGTGTGGTTATTAAAATTAAATTTAGGGGCGTTAACGTTCTTAAACCACAATGGCGTCTGGAGAAGGGCTTTCTTCTTCTCCTGGACTGGTTAAACGAGAAGCTCGATTTTCAGGCAAGTCTACACCAGATAATCGGTCACCTGTCAGTTCTCGTGATGGCTCACCGGCACCAGAAAGACTGTCAGCTGTACAACAAGAGTTAGATCCTACAAGGAGGGCTGCCTCGCCCAGACTATCTCCTAAAGCACTGGAGGAACTGAAAAGTGTGGACCAGAAGAGACAGGAGAAAGGCTGGGATCCTGATGATCCACCCCTATCAACTCCATGGACATTTTGGTTTCAGAGGTAAAGAGGCTTGCATTTTATTCATCTCTCTATTCTTTTAGAACATCTACACAACCTCAGTACAGTTATGGGGTACCTGCTGACCCAAGAGACTTCTCGGAGGGTCTTCGTTCACTGTACACTGTCCAATCTATCAATGTATGTTGTATCACAAAGGGATAATTAATGCCACACCCCTTTATAGGAATTTTTTAGTGTTTTCAATAACATAAAACCAGCTGATCAACTTTACTCGAGAGAGTGCTACCATTTAATGAGAAATGAGAATAGACGACCAATGTGGTCAGTATACCAATGACATGTACTTGTGTAGGATAAATAGGTAAAAATGATCATTGTTTGTATTTTATAGGGAGGATCATGACAATATTCATGGTGGCCAATGGACATTCAAGTGTCCAAAAGAACAAACTGTAAGTCAGTGTAACTTACCTCGAACAGTTGATCTCAGTTTTACTTACAGGTCAAAGTTTGGCTAGAACTGCTTCTGGCTGCTATTGGTGAGCAATTTGCAGACTGCACTGCTGAAGGTATGTTTTGCTAAAATGACCACACCTCCTTCTAATTTGCCGTAGATGATGATGTTGTTGGAGTGAGTGTTAAAAGTCGTGAGTATGAAAGTCAATTTCAAATATGGAATGAAAATGCTTCAAGTGTCAGATCAGCTACGGTGAGTGCACTTGAGTTGTATTGCTTGTGAGAAAACAAACATTGGCCTTTGAAGTAATGTTAGTCTAAAAAAGATTTAAATTGCATTTTTTTTAATGCCTGGTTTGCTTGGGTGTGTGACTAATGAATAAAGTTATTAATAAAATATACTGTTGTATTAACAAGATTTAATTCGTCTTGAATGCTTGTCTTATAGGTCATGGAAAGGGTTAGAGAGTTATTACCGGGTATTGAGATAAGAGACTTTTACACATGTGAGTACTCTTATAAAATAGAAACTACTTGATCCTTTTCCTTTTAGCTACAAAAGAAAGACTTTCCGAGTCTTCTTCTCGCACCTATCATTCCTACCCTACACATCAGTACTTTCCACATTCCCGTCCCTATCGTCCACCACCTCCTCGGCATGGTGGTCCTGTCCCACCCCCAAGTCTCTCTCCTTATCACTATTACCCTTCTCCTCGTCCCATGTTCCAAACGCCTTCCATTAGACCTCCACACTCTTCTCCATCTCACGGACAAACCAGTTGATTTGATTTGATTGTATTGTATTATAGTTCAATTTTTTATTCCGCGTACTTTTTGTCTTTTATTAGATAGCTAATATTCCTTTTAATTTACAAAAAGACATCAGATATATTATTCCAACAGAAAGTAATAATTGAATGATTAATAGAATTTAGAGTTTTAGTGGTTGGCAAAATACATGTATAACAAAATAACTTCCAATTATCATTGCAAGAAAAACAAAATGATGCTGAATTTAAATAAATGATTAATCAGTGAAATGATATCCATTATTGAGCTAATAATACAGAGACTTACTTCTTTGGAGGGTGTCTTATGTTGTGTTGAGGACTAGCATGAGAAGTAACATTCAAAGGATGATGACTGCTTTCCTTAACTCCATAAGTTCTATGAGGCGTAACACTAGATGAAGGATGGTACAGTGTGGTAGGAGGCTGTTGTAACTTGGTATAGGTATGAGACTTTGACAAGCCAATAGACTGAGACCCAGGCTGAGGTGGTAGGTCTGTGGCAGTTTTATTACTAACATCTTTGACTCTGTACTGTGATACGTGAGATGGAGTGAACGATGGTGGCACTGCTGTATTTAGAGTAGAGTCACTTCTCTCTTTAGGTCGGCCATATTGAGAGGAATGTTGGGTGTGATGATGATGACCATAATGAGAGGGACTTCCTCCTTTACTCACAGGTAACTGTGACTTGTGTTGAGGAGACTTGTGGACTGGATGTCTCTGAGTGTCGCTAACATGTGAAGGTGATTGTGAAGTTTGATGGTGAGAGTAACGAGATGAATCGGTAACGTTCCCATGCGGTGGTGACTGTGGGGAATATGAGGGTTGATGATGAGAATAGTGGGAGGAATCAGTACCGTTCCCTTGTGGTGGCGAATGTGAAGGTTGATGGTGAGAATATCGAGATGAATCGGTAACATTCCCATGAGGTGGTGACTGGGGGGAATGTGAAGATTGATGATGAGAGTACCGAGAGGATTCAGGAGTGTTCCCTTGTGGTAGCGACTGGAGACCATGTGATTGGGTATGGCTAGAGAGGTGGTGATGATGGATGCCCTCACCGCTCACATTAAAGTGTTGAGTACCATTTTTAGCACCAGAATCAGAGATATATTCTGGTGTAGAAGAAAAAGTAACTCTAGAACCCGACCTCTTTTCTTTCTCTCCTAGCTCTTTCATGCTGCAAGAGATGAAAGTGAATATTGTTAAGTAAAAATTACATTTCCACAAGTCAAAACATTTCTATCAGTATACACTATAGCTGCAATACCATAATATATAAGCCACCTCTTACATAATAAGCACCACTGTGCTCATTATGGTACTACATGCTCAACGTCATCAAATAACTTCAACAACTGTGTACATTCTTATGACATCACACATCATACTAATATTATTATATCAATAGTGGTTGCCTAGCAATATTTACTTACTTAGCAATGTTTTTCATCCCAGCAACTGCTTCATTATTAAGCTTTTCTACTTCTCTCTCCAACACATTTTCTTGACTGGTCATTCTTTTGAGAATTGGAGAGAAAGGTGAGAAGGATCTGGTTGCCATTACAGGATGAAGCTTACGCATCTCACGACTAGCGATGAGTCTTTCCTCGACGTTACTGAGCTGCCGTCTAAAATAAAACAGAAGATATTGACAAATATTCCATGCTAAAATTACATTTTAAATTTAATATATTATGTCAAATCACTAAGATTTTCAACTCATTAGCACCAACCTACCACAAATGTTTATGTACATGAACATGTAGGGTTAACATATATCCTTACATGTAAATGCACTACAATGTTGTCATATAAACTTACTGTAGTACTTCATGTGGAGATCCTGATGGTATCTCTTCAATTGTTAGTGGTTCTATAATTAACAACTCAATATAGAAAGTTGATATAACTATTGTCTTACCAGGAATAATCTTAACCTTCTTCTTCTCTTTTCCCTCGGTAATCTTCCCTCCTCCTGTTCCCCCTCCTGTCTTAATGAGACTGGAACCAGCGCCACTTGATTTGTGGACAGGACTGGGTCCCTTATTGGGGGTCTGAGATGACGTGGCAGGTAATGTAACAGCAGAGGGACCAGTAGAGGGACACGTCTCTTTGTTATTTCCTCTTAAGAGAGCTGACACTGTAATACCAGCATATTTCTCATGTACCTAAATAAAGCAACAATTAGCCCCTTTAATTTTAGTCATTTCCTTTTTTTATTAGTTATTGATTTTTGTACTGAACTTTTCTGGCAGCTCATCACCATATCTGTCCATTTATCTTTATCATCCATCCATTCAACCATCCATTCATCCATTCTAACTACCTTATGTATAGTTGCTTGATGTTGCTGATGTAGTTTAACTATAGTAGAGTGATGTTCTTTATTTTTGATATTCAATACTTCGAGAAGTTGTTCCTTCTCTTGACGTAGCCTGAATATTAAATATAATACAACAATCACTGACTGAGCTATCAATATCATTGAGATCTCAGTAATATTGACAGAGAATATCAGTATCATTGAGATCTCAGTAATATTGACAGAGAATATCAGTATCATTGAGATCTCAAAATCAGTGTTAATATATTGATACAAGTACTAACGTTTCTACTTGTTGCGTTAGTCTTGATACATCACGTGATAATTGCCAACACAATTCAAACATTAAGAGATACTGTGTACATGAATGTTGACCCATTGCATCTGCCCAATCTGACGGTTTCATATTTTCATGATCGGGTAATGTCACATCAAAACCACGATTAATGAATAACTGGAATGGATGGATAAATAGATATAGTAGATAGACAGACAAAGGATTTATGGATAGATATACGGATGAATGGATAGATACGTAAATGAATGGATAGATACGTGGATGAATGGATAGATACATGGATGAATGGATAGATACGTGAATGAATGGATAGATACGTGGATGAATGGATAGATACATGGATGAATGGATAGATACATGGATGAATGGACAGATACGTGGATGAATGGATAGATACATGGATGAATGGATAGATATGTGGATGAATGGATGCATGGTCTTTACCCTCAGGCAATCAAGATGACCTCTTTGTGCAGCAAAATGGGCAGGAGTCACACCACTCTCGTCAGTATAAGCTAAAGTAAATAATATTATAAAAATAATATCATTATTACAATTACTTACAAACTGATTCTCCTGACTTGTTAGCTCGATGAAGTAAGTACTCAAGACATTTGACCTGACCATGGAAGGCTGCATGATGAATTAGGGTCTCACCCCCGGCATCGGGGACAGTCAACGGAATACCTTGTTCTTCTATGAACCATTTTAAACACTCCAAATGACCTCCCTAAAGAGAAACAAAAATACGTCACAGTAACTACACAGTATCAGTTCTAATAGCGAAGGTAGTACTACAAGCTATCATATTTTAAGTTTAAGATCAACGCCACTCGCTCAATATCTACAATTCTTCTCAATTAATCTTAAAACAACTCAACATAACTGTCATATTTTTTAGAGAGATGAAGACCAACTCAAAGTAGATAAAGTGCTTTGAAACCATATTGCCCACATTTAATTAATAAAAACAATTAACAAAAAATTTCCCTTCTTTGAGGCAGACAGTCAGCCAGACAAAGTAGTAAATTTCGAATGTTCAAAGCTTTATACATTACTATATGCTATATACTATATTATACATTACTATATACTCTTGTACATTATAAAAGAAAACATCCCTTTCTAGAGGAGTAGAGCTTGTTAGTTTAAAGTACTAATAATTACTCAAGCTAATCAGATAACCTTTTTAAACTAATAATATAGTCTGATAGTGTGTGTATAACAACACCACTGTGGTAGGTAATAGACACACATATAATGTATCCTCTTATGTAAGAGCTATCACAGTTACATAAAAGAGAGAGGAGTGATCCAATGACGATAATATCTTATTTTACATTTTTTATGTATTTAGATGTATATAAGAGTTGTTATACAAGCAGTAAGTCAACCCGTGTGATGATATTTCAGTCCCAATTAGTGGGAAATTGACAGAAATTAGTACACCTGTTATAAAGATTTTTAAAATAAAATCTTCATACCAATGTGAATTATATGAGCATATCTATCTCACTTGTATTGCTAGTAATGGAGGTGTAAGAAAATTGTTATCTGCTAAATGTAGAACTGAAAAAGACAAGTCTTTTGATAAAAGTTGCAATGCTGAGAGTTGACCATAAGTGGCTGCTGTATGTAAAAGTGTAGAACCGTATTCATCTCGGGAGAGAGGATCTACCTCAGCATCTGAAATGAGTTTACGCTGAGAGAGAGAGAGAGAGAGAGAGAGAGAGAGAGAGAGAGAGAGAGAGAGAGAGAGAGAGAGAGAGAGAGAGAGAGAGAGAGAGAGAGAGAGAGAGAGAGAGAGAGAGAGAGAGAGAGAGAAATCATTTTCTATTACATTAACAATACTCTAATGACATTACATTTTCTATGGCCTTATCAATTAATTACAAAGATCCATTAGACAAAATGTATGGATAACATAAGAGAATGGCTCATTAATCATAATGGGATATGAATCATATAACAAACTAAGAGGAAGGATGACCAGTCATCCTTGCAAAGTCAGACAAAACAACTAAAACAACTATTAATAACAGCCAATCATTCTTATCACACATAGTGATTAAATAACTACTTCACTTACCAATAATACAACATCTCCATTAGCGGCAGCATTATGTGCCAAATTAGTAGTTACAATGTCCAAGGGTTGTTGTTGTTGTTGTTGTTGTTGTTGTACATTACTGGTGCCTTTGAGAACCAACAACTGTTGGTCTTGTTGTTCCATCGAGTAAGACGTTTTAGGAGCCATGGTAAAAGGCAAAGGATACGATGGAGCCATAGGTTGAGTGGGCGGAGCTATATAAGTATTGTGTTGTACTACTTGTGGTTGGTGTCTGGCTTGTGCCGAGAAGGCTAAGGGATGGTGAGATAGAGAGTGGTTGATTGAAAATGGAGGTACTTGAGCCGAGTGCTTGTGGGGAGGTACCACGGCTTCAGGACGAACACGAGGACGTTCCTCATTGGCATGGTTGATTTGAGAGAGTTCCTCCATTGAGGATGTAGGTGATATCTGGTCTATTCTTTGTTGTTGTTGTTCTAGTGGAGAGAAGTCAATGTTATCTTCAGCAGGAGGTGGTAGTTGGTGTTGTTCAGTATCTTTAGTATGTTGAGAGGGTTTGAGCTGAATGTCAGAAAAACTTGAGGACCCTGGAGAAGAAAGGAAAGTCTAAATTATCATGATGACATTTATTCAAATAACAGAAAACTATATTTGATCAAGCAATAGTACAAATTGTAGTATGAGTATGAGGGTTTTGGTTTAGGAATCAGACTATGTATGTGTTATCTAGTTATAGTAACATGCAAAACAAACTAGCAAAAACAACTTAACAACCTGTTAATGAGGACTGGTTCTGATTTCTATCTTCTGGTGTATCTTTTCTTCCACTAGATTCAATGATATGTAGTGACTTTTTTCTCTCATCAGAAGAACTCGGGGATTTTTGCTCTTCTGTTTTCAACTCTTCATTGTTTGTACTCTTCTCTTGAAAGGAAACATCCTTTTCCATTTCTGAAACTAGACCTGACATATGCTTCATAGGTTGTTGATGTTTGATGCCACCTCCAAACATCATTATTCTAGACTCAACTGAAGGTGATGTCTTTTGTAGAAAACTTTGTTTACTTTGATTTCGTGCTGGAAATGAAAGGAGAGATTTGCTTCGAGATCCTGGCTTGCCAAGCGAAAATTTTGACGACCGTTTCAATTGAGGGGAAAGTAATATGCCAGCTTCAACAATACTTGAATTGCCGTCAACAGGTTGAGAATATGAAATACGTTTATAAGATCCATTTTTGACAGGCAGACTCACACCATTGTTTATACTGGTACTACTTGCTCCTGAGGGTGATCCCCGTTCTCCTAGCTCATTAGTGGGTGTGGTACAAGATTCAGAAGATGAAGAGGGACAGGGAGAAGTTGATGTGATTGTGGACGGGGATAATTTGTGGGAGGGGCTTCCTGAATGTGTAGTCTTTGTCTTACCTTTAGAGATTAAATCAAAATAAAAACATTTCTTTCTTTTATCTGATCCTGTCTTACCTGGACTTCCTAATTTTGTAGACGATGGAGAAGGCGTAGCATCAGAGTTGCCTCCAGCAGGTGGACTACGATAATCCCTTCTTGATAAATTAGATAGGCGTGGCGGTCTTGTTTGGGGAGGAGGAGGATATGAATGAGTAACCCAGGAAGAACTGTTACTGAATGGACAGACACAACAAATGGATGAATATATGCTGGACAGATCAATGGATAAATTATGGTAGATGGATGGATGAATACACACACAGACAAAGAGACAGAAAAAGAGAAACACCCACAAAAGTATACAGCCAGGTGTCAATGTAGTCTATAATATTATGTAATAATTTATAGCTCATCATAATTATGTCAAACAACTGAAGAATTTTGATACTCTTAAAAGTATAAGAAGAAAGGAAACAAGACAAGGAACCATCCACACAACTTAATTGCTTACACATATTGTTACAGCAACCAATTTACAAATACGGTTGCTAAGCGAAAACATGCAAAAAATTTGTCCTAATCACTACTTGCCAACAATCACATTTGTACACAAATAACAAGTTGCTATGGTAACGCCAAACAGTGATTCTTTAAATAAACACTGATAGGGTTGTTATAATTAAATTGAATCAGATCAGTTGTCTAGTCAAATAATTATGAAAATAATAGAATCATAGCAATTAAGAAATAAAAAAATGTTTGAATTTGTAACTAATTGATTCCACTGCATTTTAGATGTACATATATATAACAATTATGTAAGAGACGCTTGTCACGTGTCACAATAAAACTTTAATATATCATGTTTTCAATCTTTCCATTCCACGAGCTATATGATATTAGTAATCCCAGTCATAACACATAGATTATAGTTCATCACATTGAAAAATCATCTCAAAACAAACAGTGTCTCAAATATGCTAAAAATGCCATTCTTACAACTCTATTTAACGGAGGTGTGTATAAAACAATACATTCAACAATAGCAGAGTGTGACCGAGGAGGAGGTGCCACAAAACTGTGACATATGATGGTGGGGTTGGTGACCACTAATTCTTTTTCCATCTACCCCCACATTGTACCATAAAAAATATTCAAAACTTGTGCATATTTCAGAGGCACTCCCGAGTTCACGAAGTAAGTCAGTCACAATATACAATTTAAACAATTTATAATAAATACATTCTACTGGGTAGGGATACTACTTAAGCTGGGAGTTCTAGATAGGTCCTTTGAATAACAATAATATACAAATGTATCATTAGATAACTCACTTTGAACGATACGGTTTTCTAGCATCCATGAATTCGTCGTCACTTTCTATAGATATCTCATCATCATCCTATAATGAAATGAACCATAATCCATCTAACCATCCATGCATCCATCCGCCAATCACATCTAATGATTCTATCCATCCATCCATCTTATCCATCATTAGTTACCATAGTAGTCTGAGAATGATCTAACTTCCAATTAAATACTAATAATATGACATCACCACTATAACATCACATACTACCATCATTCCAACCTCTGTAACTATTTATACTTGGAACATATTCCAAATTCAATACAACCACTTTAAAGTTGCTATGACAACAAAATTAACTAAAGCAGAAAAGACACACATTCCATTAGTTGCTAAGCAACCTTCCAATCATCTATTTCAAGTAAGAAATACAAGACACATGACAAAGTGACAGCATATTCCAGAGATTCTATGAGCAATCATCACTTACTACTATTATAACGAACCAATGAGTAATTTCTTAATTAATAAATACGACATTCACTATTATTCAATTTGTTAGTTACAAACATTCATTAGACAACACAGTATTGACTATAATAGTAACATTTAAGCAAGTTCACAATGCCAAGTAAATAATCTCTTAAACACAAGGCAAACAACACCTACATTATACATATATAGGGTACAATGGAATGTTTATAATTGATATATAATTAAATAAATTGAATTGGAATAAAATAGGGAAAGCACCACTTGGCGTGACTACCAAAGGAAACGTGGAGGTTGTTGGTATCAAATCTATTGAAGGAGTAAGCTTGGTATAAATATCTATCCCATATTAGTCAGTTGATGTGACAACAGTAACCTGAGATCAAATAGAATAATAATGCATTATGATAGGGTGATCAGGCTCTTCAACATGCCTCCACTTTCAAGGGAGGAGGGAAATCAAACAAACTAACCCATCCTTAGTTTATTGTGTTACAAAAGATATTATTATGCCACGTAGGAACAACCCACTACCAATCCTGTAAATAGATCTAGTCAAAACAGAGCTAATCATTACTATAAATAATTTCATAGCAACAGTAACAATATACTCAATATGATATGTAAATAAACCAATATTTAAGACACTCACCAAATGTCCATAAAAAGCACACCAATTCAGAATACATCATAGAACAAACGAACATACATCGTATATACATCAATACAAGCACTAAACTAACAGTCTCCCCCCCTTAAATGTACATGATCAACTTAACTCAAGTAATTAGTATCTATAATGCAAAGCAATGAAAAAAATGTAGAGTGAGCAATGTAGAACAATGTAGACCAATTTGTTCAACCACTACCTTACACAAACTTCCTTGTCCTTTTAAAATGAGTGAATTTTTGATGGTAACAGGTGCAAATATAAGAATGACTACATTTTTAGGGTACAATAAAACAACTCAACTATATATCACATAACAGTCCTATATTATCCAGCTGGTCTATGAACACATACAGTTAATTAATAACATGTTTTCAAACTCTCTAATGGATGCCAAATTTTCTCTTTAAGTTATTATTATTACCTACGACATCATATTACACTGTCAGCCAATACATACAAATTGTGATTAGTATATACATAATAAAGTTTGTGTATTACGTACAAAGAGTTCTAAAAAAGATATTTTATTTCATTGATCTATGATGTCAGCTACTAAAAATCTACAAGCTATTATCACCAACAAAAGTACCACAAAACAAGGAATATTTGCAGTTGGTATGTCATCTAAACAATGGACAGTGAATTATTGAGAAACACAGATCTACTTCTTCCTTAAAATATAATTCAGCTAACAATGGGAGTCTATTACTTGTTAGTCATCTTGGAAACTGTTAATAGTCACAACTCAAAAATGTTAAAAGGACTCATGCAGCTTCCTATTGCGGATTATCTAAAAACCAAACTACATTAAAATAGGAGGGACACTCAGCAATATGGTAATGGCCACCTGCTGCAGGTGGGACTCCAAAATTGACCAAGTTCAGACTCAAAGAGACATTTATAAGTCTTACCGGTTAACCATAGACCCAATAATTGAATTTACGTATATTTTGTAACACTCTGTCCACATACAGTCACACAAACATACACACAACTCCTTCAAATGCTCTTATTTATAGAGATCAACTTTCTGAAGCAATAGCAGTACTGGTAGCTGAGAGGCAATACACTTGTGTACCTCAACAATAGAAGACAACTAGAGAACTTTTCTATAAAGAACTACACACACACTGAGCTGAACCATCACAGAATCTTTAAATAGTACAACATTCTGATCTGATCTGTAGGCTGAACTGATGATAATTGGCCAGTGACAACACAAAGGAATAGTATAACATTACTATTATTACACATACTAAGTGATTTGCTGTTCAAACTCCCACAACTTCCTCCCCCCTTCTCCCCATGCATGCCAGACTGAACCACAAAACTCGTGCCCAATCCAGGTTTGTTTCCATAAGATGCTAAGCCAATTATAAAAATGTACCAATGATAACCATTTAATGGGGTGTGCTCCACCAAATTATGAATATTTATATTTACTGAATATTCATATAAAGAACAAAGAAGCACAAGTCCTTGTCTAAACAGTGACCATTTGGCAGTGACAACACATCTGGATCTAATCTCCTAGTGCTAATATAATTATTATAATTAAAAGGAAAATAAAAAATATGAAAACAGAGAAATAGGCAGTATGGTTTTAATGAAACTTTATATTAAATAACCTGTCGTTATCACTTTCAAACAATTATTGTAGATTATTTTTAATTCAGTAACTTTTTAAGTCACACTCTGTTAAGTAGACCAGGGTACTATCTGTTTTGATTGGTCGAAACATTTTGCTTACCTCGTCATAAGAACCGTAAGGAAAGTCCTCCATATATTCCTCTTCTATGTCAGGACAGTCTACAAAGTCTTTAGTTGTCATCATTAGAGACTCTTCGTCCTGTGAGGTGTCCCGCTCCTCAAATATCGGATACTAAGTTGTTACAACCAAAATAACAAATGACTGACTGTCTCTCGAGTACAACCTTATAAAAATGATCAAGCAACACAACACTAACTTAGGATAGTGATAGTTTATACAATTTTACTGAAGCCAAACAGCTAACAACAGCTGTAGAAAGTAGGACACACTGAACTATCAACTAGCTTGGATAGTACTACCGAACTATTGGCGGTTCCTGTTGTATATATTATAACATATAATTCACGCGAGAATTCGTAATAGACTTGTACAAGTCATAACATTAAAATACTACAACTTTCGCAAATCGCTGCAAATTAGGCATGTCGGCCATACTAAAAGAAGCCGGAGAAATATCATATAGTACTAAAGCACACTTTGTTCACGCATAGTATATTAATGTTGTTGACTACATACTAACTACACAAACTACAACGCACCATTTCTCGTCTTGGATGTTGCATTGCGTCTGCTAGATTAGGTCTGTAGACGTAATACGAAGATTCCAAAACTGCAATACCATGCGGAGTCATAATCAACACATAGTCACGTGACATCCAGCCTTGCAAAACAAATCTTAAGTAGCCACACCCATCCTACAATTATTATTATTAAAGTTTTGTTATTAAATCTTATTTTCAATAACAACTGTAGCTACAAAATGTTCGACAAAAAATAGAATGTTTGATTTCAAGACTACAATATTGATGTATAAAAATCGTGTCATAGCAAAAACTTTCTATATATAATACATTAATACTTTCAAACACATCTATATATATCTCCATCTATTTTGGTGGAAATATTTCTGCCAACATACACCTAACTCCACCCCCTCCCAAAATCTCAATAGTATTTATTGGACAATGAATGATTTCAGAGCTCTTCAAAATAATTTCTTTTTGCCACCCCTCCAAAGAAAAATATGCTCCAGATGACATGACCAAAAATCGGTTGCCCTCTTTATTGCATAGTTCCAAAGCATTGCCCAAATAACAATTCATTTGAATCTCTGTTATGGGAACTAATGCTCGTCCTGAATCTTCAAGACTTTTCACAACTTTTTCTCTCTCACTACTATCACGAATGGCCTCAGTACAAACAATAGCAAATTCCTCACCAATACACATCATTACATTAGTATGGTATATTGGAACGTAGTCTCCTTTTGAGGACTTCTGCGTTGCCCTAAACATCATTGGTTTATAATTCATTAGTTGACAAAACTCTTTAACTAAATCAGGATCCGTACGTGAAGAAATAGTGGCATAAGCAATACGTTTAACTCGATCTAATACCATACTACCAGTCCCCTCTAAAAAACACCCACTGGTTGTTTCATGATGGCTCATATCAATCAGATCTGCTCCTAAAATGTCTTTCCAACGTTTGACTAGATCCTCTTGACGCTCTTGTCTTCTTATCTCAGCCATCATGGGGTAGAGTACAACTACCGGACGAGATGATGTAGAGAGTGGGCTATGAAAGGAGATCCAGTTGTTAGGAAAAACTGCATCTGGTGATGTTGGTTCTTCTCTATCTGATTCTTCATTAACATCGATACCATTAGATGTCAATAGAGTTGCAAGAGATTTAAACTGAGCAATGGCTTGACTTTGAATAATTGTTGAGTCAGTGAGTACTGAGCTAACGGGACTGTAGGCAGGGTCTTTTTGGAAAGCATTATCAACGGCAGTTTGAGGATTAAATCCAAACGCTCTAGGTCTTATCATCAAGACTCTGTTTGTAATTTGATGAAAATTCCTTGTAGCAGCCATAGCGAGGACTTAAGGGCAAAATAGAACCTGGATACGACCACAAATCAGCTGTCTAAGGGTTAAAAATTTGTGCATCTTGAGCTTGTTTGGGCGGATTATGTTTATTATTCTATTTTCAAATTCCCACAATTTCTTTGATTATTCCTCTTTTTCAAACCTATTATTCCCTGTTTCAAAATAATTATGTTACAAGAAGTAATCAAAAGAAGAGTATATAAAAGAGATTTTTCATGGAGCTTACAAGCGTATAGCTGTGTGTACGCTAAAAAGCTAAGACCATTTCATCAACGTTTGTAATGGATCTTGTGGATGATGTTGAATTAAAACCTTACTCTGAAGAGGAGTTGAAGGTTATTGAAGATGCGAAGACTCCTTATATTCGAAGCATTTTATTACCACAAAAGTGGGCAGACATCGCTCATCTATTGAAAGAATAAGAATATTAGAAGCATGCCACTCCTTACCTGAAGGCAAGTTACTTTGTCCCTATGAAATACAATAACAAATTTTTAAACATATGTATAGGAGGGCATCTGGGCCTATGATAAGACCTATGAAAAGATTGCTGAAATATCCATCTCAAATAACATATATACAACATGAATTTTGTAACCATCTACTTTCTTGTATTAAAGCAAAAAATCTTACTAAATTTCCTTCCCATAGTAGAACAAGAAAGCTCAGATGAATTGTCAAATAACTTACAACATGTATTGTGTTTGCCAGCTACCAGAGAGTGGTAGAATGATATGTTGCAGTTTGCGTAATAAATAGTACCATCATGTTTGTGTGAACCAAATACTTATTAGGAATTTAGGGGGGACACTTTATACTAATACAGGATGTCTCCCCCAGGGGACACTTTGTACTGAGAGGGGGCAATCTGCACTAGTGCCATTTGTCCCCCATTGACATATTACACTAGTGCAGAATGTCCCTGGGGACATTTTGCACTAGTGCAATATGTCCCAGGGAACAAATTTAGGGGGGGACCAAATACACTATGACACTGGATATACTCTCATGTATTAATACAGGCGCAGTGTTCATCCACACAAACAGGTTTCAAAAGTGGCATTTAATCAAATCAAAGACCAACTCAATGCAGGAGATATTGTATTGTTCTCTACTGTTACTGTAGGTGGACTTTTAATCAAAATGTTTAGCAATACTCATTTTTCATATTGTGGATTGATATAATATTACAATAAATTTGGAGTATGTATAACCTTTAGAATGTGCTTTGACATTCTCATGTAACTTCTACTATACAAGGTAATTGTAATTGTATCTACAATGCTATAAGGCTAATATAACAATGCGGATAGAAGTTACTCCCAATACAATATAGATCACATAGCTTTTAGTGTGGAACTTACACAAGAACTGTTTACAGACATTATATAGTGATAATAATTGTATAATTGAGTTAGTATTATTTTTATTAGGTCCTACGTCCCCAAAGGTCAAAAGTAATAATGATTTGGGAGGCAGCATTAAATTTGATTGGTAAGATTAGATAACGTTCAAGTATTATAGTATTATAGTATTACAGTATTATAGTATTATAGTATTACAGTATTGTAGTATTACAGTATTATATAGTATTATAGTATTGTAGTATTACAGTATTATAGTATTACAGTATTGTAGTATTACAGTATTATATAGTATAAAAAAATTATATAGTATTACAGTATTATAGTATTACAGTAGTACAGTATTATAGTATTACAGTATTATAGTATTACAGTATTACAGTATTATATAGTATTACAGTATTATAGTATTACAGTAGTACAGTATTATAGTATTACAGTATTATATAGTATTACAGTATTATAGTATTATAGTATTATATAGTATTACAGTATTATAGTATTACAGTATTATATAGTATTACAGTATTATAGTATTACAGTATTATATAGTATTACAGTATTATAGTATTACAGTATTATAGTATTACAGTATTATATAGTATTACAGTATTATAGTATTACAATATTATATAGTATTACAGTATTATAGTATTACAGTAGTACAGTATTATAGTATTACAGTATTATATAGTATTACAGTATTATAGTATTACAGTATTATATAGTATTACAGTATTATAGTATTACAGTATTATAGTATTACAGTATTATATAGTGTTATGCTATTATAGTATTATCTATAACTGCATGCCACATTACTTTAAGTCCTATAGTTGTCATGTATGCAGAGTTACTAATATATATATAATGTAACACTTGTTATAATTATATTACTAATGCATTATGATAACCAAAATAGTGACCTGGGGATCGTTGCTGGCATATAGTGATCTCATTACCTTTTTTAATATACATCATGTAATTAGGAAGTATCATTATCTTCAAGTGTTGTCTAACTTGTCTCATTGTGACTGCCTTGATCAACACCAATTTGTAAAGAGATAGGTATTGGTAGTGATGCATCTTTATCATCATCAGATAAATCACTTGGCAATCCAGTTTCTGAACTAATGTCAAATGATGGTTTCGTAGCAGGTTCACACCTAGTATGGAATCTAGCTATAGCTCATCAAAAACTTGCAAGACTTCCCCCAGGCTAAGTAAGCAATCTGTTTAGCAAGACAATGGCATATTTAGGGGAGGAGCAGCACATTAATTATGTTCATTCTAATTAACTAATGATTAATAAAGTAAAATTATATAAATACTTGTAGGACCACTAATGGTCAGACATAGTAGCTAGGAATGATGCATTTGCAATATAATTTACTAGTGTATTGGGCAATACAACAAATTGTGCAAGTGGTTATGTCAAAGGCATATTACTAAAAGATTATTTATTGAAAAACATATATTATTATTGAAAAGTCTTAGGCAGAGGGGTAATCGATGTGAAAAGGACACTTCATATTTGTTACCCCTCTGCCGAAGACTTTTCAACAATTATTGGAAGGAAAGGTACATAGCTATATACGCATAGGCGTGGTTACCTCTGGCTGCCACTGATGTGCTGTCATGGTTAATTTTAACAGTGGGATGCTCTATCTCACTAGCTTACTGGAGGGTGAATAATAATCTAGGACTTTGTGTGTGTCTGCTGATGAGATCTCCTGTTAGAAGATCCAAACATCCTTGCTCACTTCGACCAATTGTGATCTGTCAAGGACTCTATTCCAGCTAACTCATTGGCTGTTGCTATGGACTCCTTAGATGTATTTTGATTGGTTGTTGTATTGTATATATAGCTTGGTTTTGTTTATGATTTTTAGTATTGGTTGTCAGGGTTTCATCTACAGGGGGGAGCGAGGGGGAAGCTTCCCCCCTAAATCCCTGACTTCCCCCCCCCCTAGAATATCTCAAAAACAATTCAAACTATACAAAACCCACCCTTTAATTAAGATAATTACTGTGAACCCGCCCATTAAATAAGTTAATTACTGTGACTTCCCCTCCGCTGAACTTTTCTAGATGAAACCCTAGTTGTCCAGACAAATACAAAGTCTGAAGTGTCCTTAATTCCATAAATAAATTATTAATTTATTATGCACAGGTGTAGTGGACCTCGGAACAGAAGTACAAGGAAGAACACAAATAATTCCCCTACGACACAAAATACTGAGTGGCTACAAGGATGAAGTAGCTAGCTATTAGGAGATTGGTTGATGTTACAGACAAAAAAAGAGATGTAATTCATGAGAAAATTATGAAAGTAAGCATTGTTGGTTATATATATTATAAAGATATTAAT
This sequence comes from Xestospongia muta, assembly GCA_963693285.1. Taxonomy (NCBI): domain Eukaryota; kingdom Metazoa; phylum Porifera; class Demospongiae; order Haplosclerida; family Petrosiidae; genus Xestospongia; species Xestospongia muta. The sequence goes on from OY848931.1 coordinate 4,206,721, forward strand.
GTGTTACTATTATTACATCATACAGCTCACCAAAGAGCTTGAGGGAAAGAAATATGAGAAAAACTTATTAAACTTCATAAAAGCATGATTTGATTTGTTGATGGTTATTTGAAGTTTCTGCATAACGAGGAAGAAGATATAAGCAGTTTGTTCTGTAGTAAGCTTGTATCATAATGTACATCAAGAGACAGGTCTGTTGGTAGGAGAATAAGATGACAACACAATATTACAATTATTAATTGTCATTAAAATTAGGTGAGGAAAGGGTTGTGAAGAATATTCCCTAGATAATTTGAAGGCAGAATTACAATTGAAGTACTGGAGCCTGAAATATACATTGAGCTGAAATATGATGATTGATCTATTGTAGACTGTACATAAAGACATTTCACATAATTACAATAAAGCACTATATATAAATAGTTAGTGAAGTTATTCCTTTCATGAACACAGACAGTTTAATTCTTTTATTTTACCATAAAACTATGTCATAACACTTTTGTTGATCACTGAAGCTGACCAGTGTAGTAGCTACCAGTAGTATGTTGTGTTGATCATTGAGTTGAACTACACACTCTATAATTAACTGGATTTCCTAATATAACAAATACAAGTCACATGGTCAACTAAGTTAACACTAGCTATACAATGTAGAAGTGTTTTATTGCACACTAATGTGCTTATGTTTGTAACAGATCTTAGCACAAGGAAACTATTATGCATGTTAAGGAAATGCTGTGTGTGCATTTATTAGACAGGATTAATCACTGAGAAGGATAGATATTTGGAAAGCTGTTTATCAATTCATATATATGTAGACTATTATATTATTATGTTAATTTGAAATTAAAAGTATTGATTTATACTACAGGCTTAAAGATTTATAGTTTTTACTGCCTGTCTGCCTTGCAGGTGAAGATGGCCAGTGTAGTAGCTACCAGTAGTCTGTTCTGTTGATCATTGAGCCGAATTACACACTCTATAGTTAGCCGGATTTCCTAATATAACAAATACAAGTCACATGGTCAACAAAGTTAACACTAGCTATACAATGTAGAAGTGTTTTATTGCACAATTAATGTGCTTATGTTTGTAACAGATCTTAGCACAAGGAAACTATTATGCACGTTAAGGAAATGCTGTGTGTGCATTTATTAGACAGGATTAATCACTGAGAAGGATAGATATTTGGAAAGCTCTTTATCAATTCATATATATGTAGACTCTTTTATTATTATGTTAATTTGAAAAGTATTGATTTATACTGCAGGCTTAAAGATTTATAGTTTTTACTGCCTGTCTGCCTCGCAGGTGAAGATGGCCAGTGTAGTAGCTACCAGTAGTCTGTTCTGTTGATCATTGAGTTGAATTACACACTCTATAATTAACTGGATTTCCTAATATAACAAATACAAGTCACATGGTCAACTAAATTAACACTAGCTATACAATGTAGAAGTGTTTTATTGCACAACTAATGTGCTTATGTTTGTAACAGATCTTAGCACAAGGAAACTATTATGCATGTTAAGGAAATGCTGTGTGTGCATTTATTAAACAGGATTAATCACTGAGAAGATTAGATATTTGGAAAGCTGTTTATCAATTCATATATATGTAGACTCTTTTATTATTATGTTAATTTGAAAAGTATTGATTTATACTGCAGGCTTAAAGATTTATAGTTTTTACTGTCTGTCTACCTCTCGGGTGAAGCTGGCCAGTGTGGTAGCTTCTCCCACTCCTAACTTAGTGCTCATCCCTTTGGAACTTAATTCAAAATCCAATTCTTTGCACTGAAAATCTGTGCTAAGAGTTGGTCAGTTGTATGTATATTTTTAACCCATTTACTCTAGACTAATATTATTTGTGGAGTTTCTATTATTACATCTATGTATATATTGCTTGTCCTGTGTATTTATTTATTGCCTCGCTATTTGGGTATTATATAATTGTTTAAAAATCAAAACAGTTATTAACTAATATTAATAGTTAACTGGGCATATTATAAAAATCAATGCAACACTGATGTTTTAGTACAAATCAATATATGAAGTAGTCATGGGTGGTTGGTTCAGTTACTTCTTCCCTTCAAACGCTCAGCAAGAAGAACCATCTACAGATGTTGATTTTGGAGATATTCAAGACAGTCTCAAAACAGGAGATCTTGTAATTCTTTATCGTGGTGATAGTGATGTACCTAATTATGGCATGATTATCAATAATTCAGAGAATGAGGAATACTTCCCTATTCTCCTTGCAACAGGTGTCACAAAGCCACCAAAGGAATTTAAAAGAAAAAAGCGTAACCTAACAACATTTACAGCAACAGTTCGTATTTTTTATGGAGATTTAAAGCGTGCAGCTGTGCAAAGGCTGAAACATGATAAACCCATACTAGCAACAACTGCACTGGATCTCATAGAAGATATCGACACAAAGTGTTATAATAACGATGAGCTAAAACTTCTTGAAGATGCTGAGACTCCTTTTGTTCGTAATATCATTGCAACCAAGCTTGATCTTGGTTATCTTTATAAAGAGTTAGGAGTCATATCTAAGAGTGAATCTGCGAAAGACATCTTCAATAAATGGCCTACAATCTTGCCTCTTGAAGACCCAATATTCATCAAAGTTCCACCACCCCAAAAAGGACCAATGAAGGGAGATGAACCACCTTTAATGAATAAAATTTTGTAAGAAGTATTGCATGCTTGCATCATTCAATATCATCCATTTTATTTCATATAGACGTGGACTTGTTGTGTCCAAACATAGCAACGCAAAGAAATACAGTGAGATTAAAGACACACTCAACACAGGAGATATTGTCTTGTTTTGTGGAGTTGATATAATTGGATGGGGCATTAAAATGTATACCACTTCACAATATTCTCATATAGGAATGGTAAGGAGAACTAACACTTTTAGTTTAATAACAAGTAAAAAATCAATGATTATTTTGGCTGTAATTGCATGCAGTTTAATTTTATATACATGTACAGTCTTTGAAAGTTGGTTATAGTGCTAAGTTTGAATGGACAGGTGTAACGGTAACAAATGTGACTTCTGTGTTAAAGTTTATTATAGAAGTGCAAACTAGGTAACAAAGTATACAAGAACACCAGGAAGGCACATAATTAAGAAGGTTATTAGCTATCTCACTAAGATTTTAATATTTGGTCATGTAAAATTGTCCAAATAATATGTCTAACTTGAAAAATGACATGCTTGGCTATAGAAATATTGGTATACATAGGTCCTGCGTCCTAAAGCGACAAAAGTGCTGATGCTGTGGGAATCACAAACAAATACTACTAGTGAGAGAAAAAATTATAAGAGAATCTATTATTAATTGTCGTATCATTTGTTATTTAGGTATTGTGGATATTACAACTGGCCAAATAAATAATGGAGTAGAAATAGTTCCTTTACAAAAAATGATAATGAGTGGTTTCTATGATGAAGTAGCCATAAGGAGGCTAGTTGATATAACAGATGAACAAAGGGAGACAATCCATAAAAAGATAATGAAAGTGAGCATTAAGCCACACTTGTAAATTGTCTAAATAACATACATGTAGTTAACCAAAGAATTGGAGGGAAGGCATTATGAAAAGGACGCCTTTGCTTTTGTACAAATGGAGATGGATTTCTGTGAGGATTATATAAGATTCTTAAAAAGTGAAGATGAAGACATCAGCAGTTTGTTCTGTAGTGAACTTGTTGCATATGCCTACCAAGAAGTAGGCCTGTTGAGTAAGTGACCAATGCTACCATGTAGAATAAGTAATAATAATTCTCTTATTCAATTATACACGCACAGATAAGGAAAAACCTTCAGATGAATACACTCCTGATGACTTTGGCGAAGTTAATAATCTTAAGCTGGAGTATGGAAAATTGGCCGCAGAAGAGTACATACAAATAAAATTTGAAGATTGAAGACTTGATTACAACTCTTCATGCTATTTACAATACATTAAAGTCTTGGTAACTGTAATCCATTGAAAGTAGTGTCTAATCATATTAAGATTTTGTAAAATGTTCAAAGTTCTTTAATTAAGATTAAAAGATAATAATATATATGTACATAATACGTTTAATAACAGACATAACAATAAAAGAGAAATTATTGAGTATAACCTAAGCCAGCAAGCTTTGGTCTTTGGTTGGCTATATAACAGGATGATGTATTCCATTCCATTCAGCTAATGTGCTTATGTTTGTAACAGATCTTAGCACAAGGAAACTATTATGCATGTTTAGGAAATGCTGTGTGTGCATTTATTAAACAGGATTAATCACTGAGAAGGATAGATATTTGGAAAGCTCTTTATCAATTCATATATATGTAGACTATTATATTATTATGTTAATTTGAAAAGTATTGATTTATACTGCAGGCTTAAAGATTTATAGTTTTTACTGCCTGTCTGCCTCACAGGTGAAGCTGGCCAGTGTAGTAGCTACCAGTAGTATGTTGTGTTGATCATTGAGTTGAATTACACACTCTATAATTAACTGGATTTCCTAATATAACAAATACAAGTCACATGGTCAACTAAATTAACACTAGCTATACAATGTAGAAGTGTTTTATTGCACAACTAATCTGCTTATGTTTGTAACAGATCTTAGCACAAGGAAACTATTACAAAGGTGTAGGAAGCAATTTCTAAGTGCAGAGGCCAATGGGTGTAATACGAAGGCGTGGCTAGTTATTAATGGGTGGAACAGATTAATTAGCTTGATTAATTATCATTAAGCGAAAATGTTTCTTGTTGGTGTATTGCAGCACTATTGCTGAAAGAGATTTTAGTTGTGGAAGGCAATGTCATCACTTTAAGAGTTGCTTCTTTGTGACAGTTGCTAGAAGAATGTATATTAAACTTAGTAGAAGCATCCTTCCAGTTGTGGTAACCTTTTAAAATAAATGCCATATCAAGATTAAGTGACCACTGAAGTTTTTTTCTGAATAAGCATGAGCACAAGTATATATAACACAACACAACATCTTCATCTTCAACATAATGTAACCAAGATCATTTACTAAACCACGAAACTTGGAAGCTTCTCTTACAAACCACTTTTTTCCCAAATTCCCTTTTTGGAAATGGAAAAGTAAGAGGTTGGTGTGGTTGGTTAGGCAAACATCTACCACTATTACCAGCACCATTCCATACATGTGGCTTAGATTCAATGAAGTGTGAAGAAAGGGAAGAGCTACAGTTAGTAGAGTAGTTAATTAATTATTATTCATTATTAATAGTTTATGAATATTAATTATAACTATGAATATTAATGATTTAACATTGCTAAAAAGTGTAGCGGCCATGGCTGCTACGGTCGCTACATTCTCTACGCCACTGTATTATGCATGTTAAGGAAATGCTGTGTGTGCATTTATTAGACAGGATTAACCACTGAGAAGGATAGATATTAGGAAAGTTGTTTATCAATTCATATATATGTAGACTATTATATTATTATGTTAATTTGAAATTAAAAGTATTGATTTATACTTCAGGCTTAAAGATTTATAGTTTTTACTGTCTGTCTGCCTCTCGGGTGAAGCTGGCCAGTGTAGTAGCTTCTCCCACTCCTAACTTAGTGCTCATCCCTTTGGAACTTAATTCAAAATCCAATTCTTTGCACTGAAAATCTGTGCTAAGAGTTGGTAAGTTGTATGTATATTTTTAACCCATTTACTCTAGACTAATATTATTTGTGGAGTTTCTATCATTACATCTATGTATATATTGCTTGCCCTGTGTATTTATTTATTGCCTCGCTATTTGGGTATTATATAATTGTTTAAAAATCAAAACAGTTATTAACTAATATTAATAGTTAACTGGGCATATTATAAAAATCAAAGCAACACTGATGTTTTAGTACAAATCAATATATGAAGTAGTCATGGGTGGTTGGTTCAGTTACTTCTTCCCTTCAAGCAGTCAGCAAGAAGAACCACCTACAGATGTTGATTTTGGAGATATTCAAGACAGTCTCAAAACAGGAGATCTTGTAATTCTTTATCGTGGTGATAGTGATGTACCTAATTATGGCATGATTATCAATAATTCAGAGAATGAGGAATACTTCCCTATTCTCCTTGCAACAGGTGTCACAAAGCCACCAAAGGAATTTAAAAGAAAAAAGCGTAACCTAACAACATTTACAGCAACAGTTCGTATTTTTTATGGAGATTTAAAGCGTGCAGCTGTGCAAAGGCTGAAACATGATAAACCCATACTAGCAACAGCTGCACTGGATCTCATAGAAGATATTGACACAAAGTGTTATAATAACGATGAGCTAAAACTTCTTGAAGATGCTGAGACTCCTTTTGTTCGTAATATCATTGCAACCAAGCTTGATCTTGGTTATCTTTATAAAGAGTTAGGAGTCATATGTAAGAGTGAATCTGCAAAAGACATCTTTAATAAATGGCCTACAATCTTGCCTCTTGAAGACCCAATATTCATCAAAGTTCCACCACCCCAAAAAGGACCAATGAAGGGAGATGAACCACCTTTAATGAATAAAATTTTGTAAGAAGTATTGCATGCTTGCATCATTCAATATCATCCATTTTATTTCATATAGACGTGGACTTGTTGTATCCAAACATAGCAACACAAAGAAATTCAGTGAGATTAAAGACACACTCAACACAGGAGATATTGTCTTGTTTTGTGGAGTTGGTGCAATTGGATGGGGCATTAAAATGTATACCACTTCACAATATTCTCATATAGGAATGGTAAGGAGAACTAACACTTTTAGTTTAATAACAAGTAAAAAATCAATGATTATTTTGGCTGTAATTGCATGCAGTTTAATTTTATATACATGTAGAGTAAGTTTGAATGGACAGGTATAACGGTAACAAATGTGACTTCTGTGTTAAAGTTTATTATAGAAGTGCAAACTAGGTAACAAAGTATACAAGAACACCAGGAAGGCACATAATTAAGAAGGTTATTAGCTATCTCACTAAGATTTTAATATTTGGTCATGTAAAATTGTCCAAATAATATGTCTAAATTGAAAAATGACATGCTTGGCTATAGAAATATTGGTATACATAGGTCCTGCGTCCTAAAGCGACAAAAGTGCTGATGCTGTGGGAATCACAAACAAATACTACTAGTGAGAGAAAAAATTATAAGAGAATCTATTATTAATTGTCGTATCATTTGTTATTTAGGTATTGTGGATATTACAACTGGCCAAATAAATAATGGAGTAGAAATAGTTCCTTTACAAAAAATGATAATGAGTGGTTTCTATGATGAAGTAGCCATAAGGAGGCTAGTTGATATAACAGATGAACAAAGGGAGACAATCCATAAAAAGATAATGAAAGTGAGCATTAAGCCACACTTGTAAATTGTCTAAATAACATACATGTAGTTAACCAAAGAATTGGAGGGAAGGCATTATGAAAAGGACTTCTTTGCTTTTATACAATTGGAGATGGATTTCTGTGAGGATTATATAAGATTCTTAAAAGTGAAGATGAAGACATCAGCAGTTTGTTCTGTAGTGAGCTTGTTGCATATGCCTACCAAGAAGTAGGCCTGTTGAGTAAGTGACCAATGCTACCATGTAGAATAAGTAATAATAATTCTCTTATTCAATCATACACGTACAGATAAGGAAACACCTTCAGATGAATACACTCCTGATGACTTTGGTGAAGTTAATAACCTTAAGCTGGAGTATGGAAAATTGGTCCCAGAAGAGTACATACAAATAAAATTTGAAGATTGAAGACTTGATTACAACTCTTCATGCTATTTACAATACATTAAAGTCTTGGTAACTGTAATCCATTGAAAGTAGTCTCTAATCATATTAAGATTTTGTAAAATGTTCAAAGTTCTTTAATTAAGATTAAAAGATAATAATATATATGTACATAATACGTTTAATAACAGACATAACAATAAAAGAGAAATTATTGAGTATAACCTAAGCCAGCAAGCTTTGGTCTTCGGTTGGCCACAACAGGATAGCGTATTCCATTTTCATCAACCCCTAACCCACATCCAGGTTTCCATCCCATGCTACGTAATATCTGATTTCCAATGTTATGTTCATTAATGGGAGGTGCATCCCTACCCACAACTGTCATCGATTCAGTTTGACAACAAAGAGCAGACACAGGTACCCGTACAGGTAAAACACGAGGATGTTTTTTAGTTCTTTTGGTCCATAATATAGGACTAGTCAATTCTCGTTGATGATCACGCAAAACTGCCTCTATTTCAGCTTTGCTAGCTAACCGTGTAGAGCTAGTTTTTTTAAGTAAGGGAGCAGCTACTGGTAGGCGTCTTTTTTGATGTATCACACATTCTAAAGAATGTGCTTGAGCTAAATTTGATGCAGTTCGGCATAATGGTCGACTTAACATTGGTAAATGAAGCTCCATGTCTGCCTCATGTTGAATAAAGTCACTGATTCTTTGGCTCAAATCTCGAGGTGTGGTAATAGTGTAAGACATAGAAGGTTTCTTACGCATTTTACGGCTATCTCTTCTCCCTTGAATGCCACATAATTGAGGGTGCTTAAACTCACTGTCCTGTCCAATTTGTGTTTTCACATTTAAACTCACTGTTTGCCGACCCTCTGGGCTTAGAAGTGGAAATGAACTTGCAAGTATCTGCTGAAAATGGACCTCATCTTCAAACATTTCATCAGCACTTGACTGGCAATTATCCCACCAGCCATTGGTATTAATGCCAGTAGCATAGGCAGTTCTGCTCACTTTGAGACTTCCAGATATCTCTACACTACTTTCCTCATCATCTCCATCACACCCACTGTCACTTGAGGTCTCCGTTAACTCACTCTCGCTGTTAGACTGCGAGACTAAAGTGGAAGACTCTACTGTAGTACCTAGCCCCATATTGTGTTCATTCAAGGTGCAATTCTCTTGAGCATCCATGATAGAAAAGCCTGGAGATAAATTGGGATATTAGCATTGATTTAGTCTCTTGTTAGGCTGACTTACCTTCAATTTCATCTTCTCCGCCTGCCTCATCTAACATAATAATGTCATCTACTGTGGGAGAGTCAGACTCTGTTAGAGCACGAGAACTAGTATCACTAGGCCCTATAAGTCCTGTTGTGTGATCAGGCTCAGTTGTCAGCCCTTGCTGGCTATCATCAGTCAACACTGAAGACTGCTTACACCAAGATATTGGATTGAAACGTAGTTTGGACACATATGTTGCTCTCCTGTATTTTCCTCCAACGCGTTCAGCCATGCTTTCTCCTTCCTCTAACTCAGGGGGTAATATTTTTACTTTTTTTGTTCGCTTCCGGTTACGCTTTGAACCCCGTTTTCTACAGTATCTTTCTTCGAGACGAGTTAGGGTCTCTCTCTCGCCAGGATCGTCCAACAAGATGGTAGATGGCAATTCTGAAAAAACAGTTTCTACATCGCTAGTCACTATACTACTTTCAGGTAGCTCAACGATTGCGGACACATTTAAGCCCGATAGTCTTTTTGTGACCTCCATTTCATCTACCAGTGTCGATGGATCATTAATAGCTGCATTTTCGGCGTAATCCAATAAAGTTTGATCGTCGAGACTATCCCAGCCACTATTATCTTCATCTATGATTTCGGTTTTGTTCGTGTTTTTCACGTAATTGTGGTCTTCGGGATCACTACACCTACCAGTACGTTTTTGTGCCTTAAAACGACGTCTTCTTCTAACAGCACGACGTCCCATTCTGTTATTTATTGTTTATCCTTTTCTTGCCACCATTTTGCTTGTAATTTAAGTATGATGTACCGCCCACGCAATTAATATTTTAATTTTGCCAAGCAATCATGACACATTCCATCCTAATCTACCATAATTTTTATGTTGAAAATGTTGCAATATATACGGACACTGAGATAGAACATGATGTTGAGAGATAAGATCAGAAGGTCGCTCGCCATTACCCAAGATCAAACAATTTACACGAGACAGTTGTCTCAAAGATTCAGGTGTTGTAACAAAGAATAATCTTTTAACTGGGTCTATTCCACGTACAAGACCTTAAACAAAAGACGACATCTTGTAAATAGCAAAGATATTTTGAGATGCCATGATGATGCATAAAGCACAGTCAATATCTTAATACTATCATCCTAAGTTTCACAATACTTACCTAGACCTATGAATTCTGCCTTAGGTAAGAAGGACTTTATAACTTTAACAGTTCCATCACCTTGGTTAATAATCTAACAAACACATTGTTAGCAAATAATTAGACATCATTACAAACCTCGTCTTCCTTTACTCGAGCTAATGACACAAATTTACCATTTATTGCATACAACACTTGACTACATGGAACCTGAAAAATATCAGTTGACAATGATACTACCACAGAGACACATCTTGATGATGACACTATTCTTAACACAGAGGCATTCTCAGTATATGTGAATGAATGTATAAAAGACTTATAGTAGGAAGTACAATTGTAATCAAAAGTACATCGTAATTAAAGTATTATTTTTAATTCTGCTTACAACCTAACCTTGTATTGTTTGTTATTAAGGTCAATACATTTAATATGTACTACTCACTTTCTTGTGTATGCAATGAACAGCAATTGTCTCCCATGGAATTTGATAGGGAGTGGCAGCCATAATAAAATTTGATTTGATATGAGATTGTCGAGGAGAAAGAGACTCGAGAAGAGGTGAAAAATATGCCACATAGCCCAACAAACGATGTAGTGGAGCACTAAACAAGAGAGTGTGTGTGTAAAAATATTGATACTACAATAAAAAATTCTGACTTTTTCTTGGCAGTTCTTGAACTGTTCATGAAAGATCTCATCAGATATATCTTGCATTGCAGAGTGGATGACCATTCTCTCTCTACAACACTTCCTACATCTCTGCCAACATTGTAATCAAATCGAGCTTTCTTACTGCCACTAGATCCACTGCCAGTTTCTAATCTCTTTCTACTAACCATACCAGTATCATCATCAATTTTTAGTACTTCATCCACTTCTTCACAGTCACTTTCTTTACCACTGGATGCACCTTCATCCTCTTCAGTTGCCGAAGAGACTACAATAGGACTTGATGTCCCTTGGGATCGAAGACTTTTCAGAGTATCGAGATTAGAGCAAGAGAAAAACCCAATATCGGAAACCAATTGCTGAGGTTGGGGCATTTGTTCTTGCTTCAGACTCAACCCAGGATTTGAACTAAGGAACTGTGGCGTCAACGGTGGTAGCGAAGATGGCACATCATTACTGTAGACAGAGGGTGTGTGTAATAATTGAATTATAAAAGTTGGAGAAACAGTACGAACAATGTCCAGAAACAGTGGAATGCCAAGACCTAAAAGAAGGTAGCATTTGCCAACAACATTAAAGACTGCTCTTACCCTGAACCCAGCCACATGTATTAACAACCAGAGGGCAACCCTTGTAATGCTGTTGAGTGATTATATGACAACGATAGTGTTCCATGCATAATTGAATCAGGTTTATATAAAAATCTGGTTGGTATTTTGGTGATGTGTCACCAAAAACAAAAGCTCTACAACGAAGAAAAACAATTCAGTTATTTAACTACAATATAACTAACTTTTCAGGATTCTGTAGGTGAACAAATGAAGGACCAAAAACAGGTTCACTCAGACAATGGAGAGCAACTACTCCAGACACAGTGAACTCAGATTGTCCAACATCACATTCTAAAAACGACACAGCAGGAAATCTAAAGACAAAATCATATCAGGAGATTCATTCATCACTGACCTGTTTAATAAATGGTTAATAAGCACACGACATAAAGTACTCTTGCCAGAATTCTGTTCTCCACAAACTAAAACTATAGAATCTAAAGAAAGACATTAAAATAACTCTTTGTGCAGACTAACTGGCCATTGTAGCTATGTCCAGTGTTATTTGCCGGTATGAGTCTGGTATTATCACACCGTTATCACATCTGGTTATCTGCAAATATTATAAAAATAGATGTAATCCGCAAACTTATTTGACATACTAGTTTTAAATTTCTCATTGGACAATCTTGTGTCATGTAACGTATCTTAACAAAGAGAAGGTAAGTTTTAACTATGATTTACTGTACCGTATCAAATGTTGACTGTGTTGCATGATGACACAACAGAGCCTGTAATAGTGTGTCATCTGTTTCCCTAAGCAACACAATAGCTGAAAGATGTGTTTTCTGCCACTCACTCGAATTAAGAACACCACGTATTTGCTGGAGAAAGAAAGAGAGAGTAATTAACAGACAACTATCTGCAATAACTCACCCTTACATCTTCATAGCTGAGATCTAAAGTCACACAATCTTCAGGAAATGCTTCTGGAGTTTTTGAATTACGATCAAGTAGGTAAACTGGTTTTCTTCGTAGAGGCTTAAGGTAATTTACCATGCTGTGATCATGGGATTCTGGACTCAATGAGGAGATGACTATCCTAGCACTAGTTGTTGGTGAATAAAGAGTTTGAAACGTAGTGGCAGGTTTGATCACGTGACCTTCTATCTCGAGGACACCAGCTAACATTCTTATTTGTGTACATCCTTCAAACGACAGAGTCTAATAAAAACACAACAATGGTAACATAAGTATCAGTATTTTATTTACTGCTCCAGTTTTAAACAGGCCAATAAATGTCTTTGGACATCTGTGTTCTAAGGAGAGCAACAGGCCAACTGAACCTGTTGTAGCCATGTTTTTAAATCCACGTGGTTAGTGCTATTTGATTGGCTAATCATGTAGCCACGCCTATTTATTAGGCTGAAAGAATAATGGGTCAGTGTTTTGGAATAAGGGGAGGGCAGACAGGCTCCAGAGGAAACAAACGATTTGAATATAGACCCCAGAAGTCATGGTAAGTTGATCAGCTAATACAAGAAAAGATGGCAATGACACAGTATCTAGAGATCATTTCTTGTAGACTTGTAGACATTGTTTTCATTGGAATTTAATAGATTAACGAGAGTTTAAAATAAATTGTATGTAAATAGGGTCTATTTTACTGGTTTGACTGTGTTATGCTACAGATGCTGGAATTGAAAAGATTGTTCTGTAATGCAATGCAAGTAGTTTGAGTAGTAGGAAGTTTATTATTAATCATTACCATCCACTATTGGTTCTTTTTAGGAAGTACAAAGATGCTCATGTAATGAATCAATTTAAAGCTTTGTCTATGGAGAGTGAGGGAGAAGGAGATGATGACTATGATGGACATTTAGTAGTTAGAACGAGAGCTGTTTCATCGGATAGTGAAGAAGAGATCTTTACTACAGAACCAAGAGGGTATGAAGGATTAGAAATATGGTCAGATGGATGGATTATAGTTCTGTTGTTAGGTCTGGTGCCAATACTAGTCATTTGGTATTTACTGAGGAAGAAGAAGAAGAAGAAGAAATAGGTGAGACACATCTACCGCAAAAAGCTAGTCTTGTTAACAAAGGATTTCAGGTCAGTATCCATCACTCAATCTGTCTGTTCATCTGTGCTCTCATCCATCCATCACTCAATTTGTCTGTTAATTTACAACTAAAGTAGTAACTGTTGTATTGTTGTACAGCTCTTGGAAGATGAAGGTAACAATTCTCCATTACTTTCTACTCAAAATCAGTCTGCAAAAGATGAAGACAGAATAAAACTTATTGAGGATAATGACGATATAACATAATGTATTAATGATACAATGTGTGTGACCTTAATTGTAAATACAAAATCAATAATTATCGTCTAAAATTGTTGTAAATCTCAACTATTTTTTTATTTGAACACAATCCTTTCTCATAGCACATTGGTAAGTATTCTACTTGACCATAATAGAATACACACTCTCTAAATTAGCTTTGACACAAAACAAGTGTTGTTTTCCCTTCAGAACTTTGGATCAGTCCCAACAATTAGACAATGATTAACTTTGACAGAAGCCACTAGATGACACATAACAGCAGACTGAATACTGCATGGTGGGTGGGTCACCTACTTATATAAGCATCCTCCATAACTGGAGATGCTTTGTCGTTGTCAAAGTCCTCATTGCGTAAGCACGAGATGAACTACAGTTTAGCTGGTAGCAGAAGCTACTCTAACCTCAGGGATCTACGGGTAGTCCAGCCTCTTTCTACAACTAACTGTCCGCCTTCTCTTCCTGAAAACCATTATGATGTACCTAGGCCAGTCAGAACGCATCGTCGAAGTAATAGCTATACCAATAATGCATGGAAAACGCCATATCAAGAAAATAACGAGTTTTCTACAGCTGGGGCTTTAGTTGGAGCAAGTGCTACGACGGTCGATCCGACGGTGTGTACACGTATGCCTAGCGTCTCAGCTCCATCCAGCCCAATATTAGGAGCCCTCAGATCAAGCTACTCTGTCATGTCCCCTCGTGATCAATCTATATACAATTCATTAGGCTCTACTTCATCAAAATTGGGAAAGGTATATACTATTAAATAAAAGAGAAGATTGTTTAGTCTCTTTCTATGCAGCCATCATTTGCACAACTTGGTCTTACAAAGGACATCAAAAAGACTGGCATAATGTCAAAAACAGGTATATTTCAACTTAATATGGTATTAATATGATAATATAGATACCGTACAGTTAATAAGAGCAGAATTGCATTTATAATTAATTGAAATTCATTTTTAGGTCCTTCACAGTCATGGATAAATAAATGGAAGAGACGTGTGTTTGTGCTCAAAGGTAAAACAACATTATTATATATGTACTATTGTTTTATTACTTGTTTTGGTTTACTAGATAACTTTCTATTTTATTTTGATCCTGTGGACAAGGTATGCCATATTAAGTACCTATTTTGATTTTACTAATTTAGCACTTTTCCTCCTTTTCCATATTAGCCTATGGCATCTGCTCCAGTGCTAGGTGGTGTATATATCAAAGGTATGGTCATATACCAGTGTAAAGAATGTAGTTAGTACTTAATAGTCATTTATGTGATAATTCAATCAATCACTAAAAATAGTTATTGTTAAAGGACAGTTTGTTTACAGTGAGTCAATATTTTGTTACGTGTAACTTGATGTCATTGTAATTCTATAACATGGAATCAAGTATCATGCCACACATAAAGGACCCACTTTAGTTGTGTGGTGCTTTGTCTATTAACATGATTATCACCATGGATTTGGCATGACTAGTATCATCGTCACTACAGCATCAATGACAGTACTTCATTTCAGCTTGACTCACAGGCACTGTTTAGTATAGAGTTTGTTGTCATACATATACTAAAAATGAATAGTGCTTCTTTGGTATGAACAAGAACACTATAGTAAACATGTGATGTACAAATATAAGCAATGTAGTACAACTGTATTAATAAATCAATTTAATTAGCCATGTTTTTCTCATCTTAATAGACTCAATTATCGAAAGAATATCACTGCCTTTTGCAAAACGAATTTTAAAAATCACTCCACCTGTCCCTAGAAGAGCTGGCTGGGACAAAGATGATGAAAGTAGTGTATTTTTCATAAAGTTCAGAACAGATGACGGTCGTAATGAGGTCAGAATTAGTCACATGTCACAAGATGTATAATATATCAGATCAAAATTACCATAAATGTATGTATCAGCTTACTAACTGGTATTCTATTTACTATAAATTAGTTTCCTTTATTGCATGACCTTCTGTAATGTGGGTGTTTATGTATATCAATATGCTTTGAATGTCTCAAATTGGTAAGAAGTCCCTAAACACTACACAAAAGTTGAGAGCCATAAAGTTTGTAAATGGGAGAAAGTCCTCTACAATTCTTGTGACCGCTAGATCTACATTTAGCAGCATCAACACAACTTTGTGTCATTGTTTGCACACACTTTAACAAGTTGATCAGCATCTTTGGACAGTTTTGTCCCTTGTAATATTATATCGTGTATCTCAGCTTGTAATTAAGAAGCTAATATATTTCTGTGTGAGGGAAGACCATGCCAAGTCATTATTGCAATAAGAAACCTGATTTGTCTAAGTGTTTGCACATGTCATTAATTATAAGAAGTGGAAAATAATAATATTGTTTTGCCACTACTGTGAAATATCATATCACATACAAACGTCAAATTGTATTTTCTCTTCTAGTGGTATGAGGCATTAATGGACGTCTCTTTAGGACACCATCAAACTGAACAACCATTGCAAAAATATTTTTCCTGATTTTACAAGTGTTGATTATAAATTGTGTCATTTTTGTTATTTAATACTAATGCTGGCATTTGTATGCAAAGAATTTTAATGATCATTTTCTGTTTCTTTTATATCTAAATTAATACTTGATGTGTTCCTTTTTAACAATCACTTTTGCAATATCTGAGATGAGTTCAATAACAATTCAGAATAAAATGTCAAACTAAACTGATAGACAGAATACAGAGTTTTGCTGACAAGATGTTATGTACTCTTTTTATTTTTTTTCAATCTTTTCTTGTTCTTCTTTACCTAGTTAAATTGCACAACGCTATAGCTTCATTTTTATACTGTTATGTCTTACTGTATTTTTTTGTTGTGACAAGCTGTTATTCACATGACACTCTTTCTGCCTACTGCATCCAAGGATTTGGTTTCTAAGAGTGGCACCATCATCACTTGAAACAGTCACAACATTAAAATGTTCAGCTGAGTTTAACGATTTGACAACAGTTCTAACACCTAGACTAGTTCTGGTCTTTTTGCGTTTCCTGCTGTAACTATGGATACTACTGATACCTGTAAGACTTCTCTTCCTTGACAACAAGACAGTGTTAGCTTTGCTGCATTCTTCATCATTATCTGATGAGTCTTGATGTTCTACTGGCTGTACAACTGGAGAGTTCAAGGATGATTGATGTGATAACCCCTCAAAGTTACTTCTCTTTCTTTTAGCATTCATTAATTTTCGCTTTATCTTAGCATGGATTGCAGAGCGATTTTGTTGAATCTTAGTCTCCTCCAAACTTTCTACTCCTAGTCCTTGCCTAATAAAGAAAGGATTGTGTATATATCTGATATCATTAGAACAATGTACAGCAGATGAGATGGCCCACCTTTCAGGCCAGTGTTTTATTTTAGGTGGAGTTGGCAACTTGATTTTCTGATCATCTTCCTGTTGTAACCAACTCTTGACTAAAGCAGTCACATCTTTCGATACTTCTATACCTAAAGGAAGATCAAGACTAGTAAATGACGTGAGAAATATCACCTGCCCTCAAGCCTGCCATAGACATGTAAATTAGAAGGTGTGGCTAAAGAATGGAGTTGCCTTTAAGCTCTGAGTCTTCTTCTGCTACTGTTATTGGCTGCCCTTCTGAGAAAGTATGTACTATATAGTTATAATCATAACTTAATCTATAGTTCTAGGGGTCTGCTGGTAGAGCTGATGTTTGTATTGGATGTCCAGGAAGGGAATTATGTCTAAAACAAAGTAGAGCTTCCCACTCTCTAGCTTACAAGATAGTCTTGTTGTAACATAGGTGGTGCTGATCCAGATCAAAAGTTTATTGATATTCGAATGAATGCTATTAAAAGAAAGATCCTAATTCTTTCAGGAAAAGGAGGTAAGATTAGTTTATACTACACACCAAGAACCATATATATACTGCAATTTGAAATCATTATGCTAAAAAATCTTTAAGAGCTTCATTTTGGCCTACATAAAATAAGCAATAACAATTTCAAATTAATGTATGATATACCACTTCCAGTAAACATATTGAAATTACTTTTACAGGAGTTGGCAAGTCCAGTATTGCAGCCAGTCTCTCAATGGCTTTAGCTCAACTGTGTGGAGACAGAAAGGTTCTCCATCCCTTTTTTGCTAACTAGCACTGTAGCACTGTTTCTCCTCTTACCTTTTTATAGGTAGGTATTGTCGATCTTGATATATGTGGTCCCAGTATTCCAAAATTATTACATGTTGAAGATTTGACTGTGGTGAATACAGACTATGGATGGACACCATTACTGTCAGTAAGAACTTGAAAGAAACAAGTGAGTTTGTGTTTCATTATAGGTCACCTCATGGAGGGATTAAGGTCATGTCAAGTGGATCTTTATTAGAAGAGAGTGACACAGCGTATGTAAAATTAAACTATAATTAAGTTTTTACTTTGTTTTTTTGTTAAGGATTGTTTGGAGAGGTCCTAGAAAAACAGGTTTTAATAACTTGTTTTGAAGTTTATATTGTCTTCAATGTAGCACTTATTAAGAGATTTGTCAAGGACACTTTCTGGGGAAGATTGGACTATCTCTTGTTTGGTATCTCCAATAACCATCGATTGCTATGTTGTATTAGCCAAATACTTTCCTAACTAATCTTTAGATACTCCTCCAGGCACATCAGATGAACATCTCTCTGTAGTTAAGTTCTTAATGAATGCCCGACCAGAAGGTGCAATCATTGTTAGTACACCCCAAGAGGTTGCCTTGACAACCATAAGAAAAGAAATTAATTTTTGTCGCAAAATGGGTATGCCAATACTTGGTATTATTGAGAACATGAGTGGCTATGTTTGCCCATGTTGTCAAGTGCGTGTCATGTGACTATCATGTGACATACATAACTGATGCATTCTTAGGAATTGTCTCTGCTGTTTTCAAAAGGTGGAGCTGTAAAACTTGCTATGGAGTACCAGCTTCCATTACTAGGGAGATTACCATTGGATCCTGTAAGTTTAAGATCTCTTTTCTTTTATCACGAATGCACAGAATTTGGTACAATGCTGTGAAGAAGGCAAGAGTATATTTGTGGAACATCCTAGTTCACCATCTGCAATAGCCATGATGGATTTAGCTAAGAAATTACATGAGAATTAAACTTTATCAATAATCACTTCTTAATCAAATTATTGCTCTAATTGAATATTAAATCAATTAATGAACGAGATACAGCTAGAAAGGTTAAAGCTAAAACATATTTGTACCATATAAAATATAGAACATAATACTAATTTATTACTTCTTTTATAAATCATATTTTTGTTAAGGTTGCATGTATAAAGAAAATATTTGCAAAGATCATCAAGAAAATTTTATTTCTGCATGCTGGTGTATATTGTTATACTGAGTGGTTTAAAAGCAAGTCGAGACAAAGTTTTAAGCAGTGAAAACAATTTTGAATTAATGATAGATTGAACGCAAGCAATTTCAATGTCCTATAGTAAATCGTGTTAAATAATATTAGGTAATATAATATAATTAATAGTAATCGTTAGTATTATGGTATTATAATTATAGTTTTCCTGGTACTGTCACAGTAGCCTCCTCTTGGAGAGCACTAACAATCATACGTATAAATATTATTGACCCACCAAAGAAGAGAATATCTCGACCAATCCCTCTAGAAATAAACAAATTATCAGCTGACATAGATTTCTCATAATTAATATATTTTTCTCATAATAATTATTATAGCCCCACATTCTCCATTAATATTGTGGAGATTTCCTAGCACTAGTCTCATCTCCAGAGCCCTAACATTTGGACATCAAAATGGTAGGAAGTCTGGGGACAAGACTAACCTGGAACACATACCACTTAACATGGTTATATAATACCAATAATGGCACTTCAATGTCAAGGTTAGTGGCTACAAATTTACCTTGTGAAGTCATTGGTGTACAAAAATTTGACAGTATCAAGAACTGCAGTTAAGGCACCCCGCCATGACTTTAGTGATGGCTTACTAGGATAAAGAGAATACTGTCTACTCAGTCCTCGCCCAAAAGAAGGTCTAGGAACTTCCTCAGGAGTATCAACTGGTTGAGCTACTTCAGACATAATGTTCCACGTGTTTAAATACCGTAACTCATTATTATGCTTTAATTACAGGTACAGCTCTAAAACAAAGACTCTCAGTCAAGAATTGATAGTCATACATTGTGAAATCAGCATGAAAGAAAATAAAAAGTCAACAAGTAAGTAATACCAATTAAATAATGCTCTTTTTTCATTAATATTGTGAATGATGACCCATCTTTACTCCCTTATGTTACCCTCGACTGATAGTCTTCTCATCTACACTGTACAAATATGGTAGTCTGTCTGTCCTTATCATACAAAATTCTCTCCTTATTTTATCAATGCGTTTCACTCGTGTCCAGTCAGGAGACATGTACATTACAACAACAGCAGTTGTTCTTTCCGAGACAATAAAAGTTCTTATTTGTTTGGTAGTTCTCTTCTTTCAGAACCAACCTCCACAACAGTATTTTCTTTTTCTTTATCAAAATATAATTTTGAATTGGCAAGATACATTCAAACTCTCTGTACCTGCTCTAGTTTATATGATTCAAAATAATTTGCAGTATGTTGCTGTATCAAATCTTGAAGCTGCAGTTTTTCAGGTATAAGAAAAAGTCAATAATTTAGTCGGCTCTTAACTCCCATTCTCTTTGATTTCAGGTCACCTATCAGCTCAAGATTTTGACTACAGCTGTTTTCTCTGTTTTAATGCTAGGCAAAAAGCTCTCTACAATACAATGGTGGTCACTAGTGACATTATTCTTAGGTGTAGCATTGGTACAAGCTCAAAAAACAGCATCAAGTGATTCCACACATACCCAGAACCAATTCATTGGCCTTATTTCTGTTATTATTTCTTGCTTATCATCTGGATTTGCTGGAGTCTATGTAGAGAAAGTAATTAAAGGATCCCCTGCTTCATTTTTGTTTTTAAGAAATCTTCAGCTAAGTTTATTTTGTTCTTTAACAGCAGTAATAGGTATGTGGATTACAGACGGTAGCATTGTACACGATAAAGGATTCTTTCATGGTTATAATGTAATGGTTTGGTTTGTAGTCATTCAACAAGCACTTGGTGGAATTATTGTGTCTTTAGTTGTCAAATACGCTGATAATATTCTAAAGGGATTCTCTACGTCTCTTTCTATTATCATATCTTGTGTGGCATCTGTTTTTCTCTTTTCTTACACTATTACCTTACAATTTGTGATAGGGACTACACTGGTTATTTTAGCAATATATCTCTATGGTAGATACCAGCCTGAAGTGACACCCAAAGAGGATCAGCAAAACCAACCAGAACAGAAAGTATAGACCTTTTTTATAAGAATTGGTCACTTTTTCTTTTATAACTAATTGGATTATCTGACTGCATTGTTAATAATAATGATTGAATGAAGAAAGTGTGTTTGTGTTATGCTTCTGTGTTCTCTTGCAATCAATATGCACCTTGATTGTTAATTAGTGTAAATCATGAATTAAATTTATTAAATTAATTCTCAGTGGGATCTATGACACTGGCATTATTTAAAAATATTAATATTTCAAATTAAATATTTCACAAAATATACATTCGTAATTACAACAAAAAATAAAATAATGAATATCAGAACAATTTATGAAAAAGTACAGTGCATAGCAGTCATTGAAAAGAGAACCAGGTGACCAATACCAGTGAGTGTGGTTGTGATTATAAATATGACACAACATAGCATAAAGCATTTTATTAATGTTAAGGTAACTTGCTAAGTTGAAACCACATGATGGCATCACTCTTTCCGATTGTTTCTTTAATGTCAATCATAGCATAATATGATTTATGACCAAAAACTCGACTGCCAGTTTGAAAGATCATCTGTTGAAGGAGAAATACATTCAATATTATATTAAAATGCCACACTATATTACATTACTTACCTGAATAAAATAAACAGATGGATTACCGCTAAATTCGAACATAGGAGGGATTTCTTTGCTTTCAAACATTCCGTTTTTTCTGATGGCCATGTGACCCTTTTTGGATATTTCAGATTCTTCACTGAAACGATTGTACAGGTTAACATTCACTGCAAAATCTACCAGAGAAATGAATGAACATGATAAGTAAACAATGTACCAAAAGTGTAAAATAGTTCTAGGGATAATAATTTAGGATACAGCAACTCACCTGTATTCATTAATTTATTACTATAGAAGACAACATCAAGCACTTTGACTGAAACCTCCCCTGCTACATACCTTGCTGTTAATTGCAAATGAACACTGCCAGCTGGTTTGCCTAAAGGTAAGATAAATAAAAAATGTAAGAGACTGAATTTAGTACTTGCTTTTAGAACAATTATTAAGTAGTATAATCAATACCTGTCTCATAAGCATGAACTAATCTTCTTATTATACCAATGTTGTCTCTCTTTTTCTGTTGACCTTTGTGTACCCTATAGTTCAAATGAATCATTGCATTAAATCAATGCTTATAAAAGATGTATATCAGTGCAAAGATTTTGTTGGACACTTTAGGACTTTGTAAATTTGGATTTGAACCAGTGAGTGGTGTTGTAGCATGGACTGTACTGTACTATAGAACAGGACTTACTTTTTTGTAGCACTTTTTTCAGATGAACCAGATTGTAACAAATTATCCATCGATAGCCATTTGTGTCCTAATGATTTTGAAGGTTTTTTGCCAGATCTTATGTCAGTAAATTTATCATTTGAAATTTGTTTTTGTTCAGAAATTGACTCCAATGTATTAGTAGGTGAAGGAAAAACACGAAGACTTCGTTTTTGGTTGTGAGCAGGCTGTGACTTTGCAACAGACCTATCCAGTGATGACCCAGCACCTGAAGAGTTGAGTGGATTCCTTTGGTATTTAGCAATATCTAATGTTGATTCATTCTCTCCACAATCCATTACTTGGCTGTCTTCTTCCATCAGGTCTGTGAGATCATCTGCACTCTTTGATAAACGCAAACCAAGATCGCTTTTCTGAGAGTTATCAAATGAGTTCTCTCTCTGTTTGGTTGGAGTGTCTAAAGAAACAGATCTTATTCGAGTCATTGCCTCAAATTCAGAGCTGGTGTCAAATGGCTGTTGAGAAATGAGAGTTTCCGTAGAGCTATGAATAGATTCAGCTCGATGAGGTGGTTCGTCATTGATACTGATAAGAGGGAGATGATCACAGCTGCTCTTCTTCACTGGTGTACTCATTTTAGTTGCTATTGGCTTGAACATTTCATCTGATGGCGTATCAGGTGAGAGGGGAAGAAGTGTATCCAACTCAAAAGAATCAACAAAAGAGCGACATTTTCCTATTGGGTTACTAACAATGATAGAATGTTGAGTTGAATTGGATAGAGAAAGAGTTGAAGAATCTGATTCAGAAGGTTGTTCTGATTCCTTTTCTTCAGACCATCCTTTTAAGTGACCATTCTTAAAAGCACAAACTGAAGAGATACTTGAACTGTCACTGCTACAAGTGAGACTAGACTCTTGAGAAAACTCAGATGCAGTCTGTGAAACCTGAGAGGTGGGACGATCCAAAGATGCTAAGAATGAAAGAAGAGACATTCTCCGATAACATAGTTCTTCACTACAAGAACTGCTACTTTTAATACTATCAGGTTTTGCAGCAATACCATTATGAAAAAAATTAGAAAATTTGGTGTTTGGGGCTTCAGGTTTGCTACTGTTCTCTGAGTCCACCATTTCGGTGTTTAAAGCTTCTAGAAACTCATAAATTGACATTCTTCTGTTAGAGAATGGTGATGGTGGATCTTTTAAAGGTTGTGAGAGTGGTGGCATCAAGGATAACTCTTCTTTCTCTTTGTCTGTCCTGCCAAGTTCAAAGACAGATACAATTGAACCTCTGTTGCTGCTACGAGAAGAAAGACGACTCTCAGACAAACTGCTACACACATTGCCTTCTTTTAAGGGCTCCAAAACAGCAGGAAAATTGGTGAGTTTCTTTAAAGTTTTAATCTTTTCTTTAGGGTCTTGTTTAGAGATGTCCTGAAGACTTTGAGATCGAAGAGATCCTAAGTGGTTCTCACCTTTCATCATGCGTCGTAAAGTCATGACACCAATTGTTTGCGTGGTATTTGCCCACGAGGCCTTCATTTTCTTGATCAAAGTTCCTTGTTGTTGTAATTGATAAGGTTTTGGAAGAACAGGAAGATTTTTATCGGGTTGACATATTGTGTACCATTGTGGTACTCCGTGCAAGTTAACGATATCACTATCATTAATATTAAGGAATACCTACAAAGAAGATATTGTATTAACAATATATATATTATATTATATATATAATTATATATAATTGTTATTGAACGCTTCATAAACAGGATGTTGTCAATGACTAACTAAGTTCTTTAAGATGGTTTAAATTCTTTCACATGCTAACATTGATCCTAATCTGAATCATGAAGGCATAGTTATGACATTGGGTCATATGTCAACAATGAACTGTTTACATGATATAAGCTTGGATAAAGGAATATTGAAGTTCTCATGTCATACCTCTCCTTTGAACTGTGGTTTCTTGGAACGAATAGCATTACTGGATTCCCAAATAACAACACGTAGTGAGAGATCACTCAGCTGCATAAAAATAGATATATCAATGATTTCATTCAACAGATATTAAAGTTTTTTTCTTAAATATTTTGCTTACCTCATCTTCAGTAAGGAAGTAGATGGCACTATTTTCCAGTAAGTCATCAGTACTAGCTTTGGTAGGGACTAATTTGCAATATTTAACTCCTTGAGACCTAATATATTGAATAGTATGTATAAATTATCAGTAAGTAATAACTTGTTTACATTTTCATTGATTGGACAATTAGATTAATTGTAAATAAAATATGCAATGACTTTTAAAGGTATAATTTAATATACCATTATAACAATACCAATATCAGCTAACTAAGAAGAAAAACAATGCTCATAACAACCAGCTGTCCTCCGCATCAAAACAACTGTCTGTTAGCAGTAAGTAACCTTTCTAGGCTTGGGCATTTGGCAGTGAAAACAGCTGATAAGAAGTGGCTATTGGGAGTGTTGACAAATGGGAAAGGCTAATAGAGTTAAAAAGTACTTTGCTATTGCCAAATGAATTAAAGTTATTTGTTAATAATAAATTAACACGTAAACAAGTCGGATTAGCTATATTTTGGTTACTATTGGTTACAGTCCACTACATAAAGGAAGTTATAATACATAATATTACAGATAGCAATACTAACATTGTGTTGCTTTACCTTTTGTCCGGGAAGAGGTAGGTATTCAAGAAGGCATTGGATTGTTCTGTGGGATTACTTTTGGACTGTCCTTTCAATTTATGCAAGTTGACATGTAGTGTTTCTTGAGACTTAGAATATCTCAGTGATAACTGGAGAGGAAGGAAAGACAGATATAGATAATGATGTTATCTTCATGGTGTAAGGGACTCTTTATGACAGAGTCAGTCATATATGGAAGACAGTAGAGGAAATAAACATATAGTATTCATGTTGCTTCCTCTTCTATCTAAAACTGTTAATGAATCATGAGACATAACCACAGATCTCATCATATGTCAGAACAATAATCACTACATGATGCTAACATTATTTATATACAAACACTATCCTTTACCTTGGCCATTCCAGTGGGTAAATTTGAACAGAATTCTTCCAGTAAACTGGACATGCTGATTTCACTACCAAGACTAGTTGTACTGTCAAAAGACTGAGTGGATGTTTTCTTGGTCATTTGCTTGCGTTCTGGTGATCTGGTATTCCCTGTCTGACATTCATTTGATGTAGATGATATTATTATCCCATGTTTTCTCTGCTGAATATGCTTGGCTCTATGTTGTCTTCTCTTTATAGGAAAAAGAACAATGTAACAATATAAATATCATAGTAGATAGCTAAGAAAAGAACTCTACACTTTTACTGTAAAAATGAACTTTATTAAATTATATTAAGTGGTATTCTGAAATGACCAGTCATCATTATATTGGTTCTAAATTAATATACTGTGCTGAGTTATCAACAATAGACCCACATACTCATGATTTATAGTAAAGCTTTCCTTTGCTTACCATAGTCAGAATATGAGGCTGCTCAGGTTTCCCTTTTGGAAGCATGCCCTTATCACTCCTAGTACTGACTAAGTGGGTTGAGAGGCCTCTGTTAACAAAACAAAGAAATCAGTCAACATCATCTATGCGTCATAACACTATATATCATTATACACACTGGATTACTTTATATGGTAGTGTATCTAAATCCAAATCCAAGTCATGGTCTGCAAGAAGCGTTATTCTATCAAACACTATAAACATATCATTAGGTTGGACACTTTCATGTAATCAAACAATCAGAATGGTTACCATGACCAAGTGACTAAGCAATGTGCGGTGCACATCAAAAAATACATTGTTCCAAATTAGTAAGATGCAGTGCCAGTAATTGAGTGAGTAAAAGACCACACCATATACAAATCACTTAATTGCTGTGTACTGTGGAGGAGTCTAGCTCATTGGACTAGGGTTTGGGAGATGCACATCATAGTGTCATTATTGCACCTCAATTTGCTAACAAAATAAGTACTATTATGACTCTATGCATTAACACTTTGCGTGCAGATGTAGCCATATTTTAAGCTAGGGTAAACAGTGTACATACAAATTCAACAGGTGATGCAATAATGAAATCATTACATCATCTATTACCTGCACAAGTCAAATTCTTTAATCAATTATCTAGCAGTAATCCTCTTTAACATTAAATTTGGCTAAGATCTATGCCATAACTAAGGTCATTAATCCAAGTTTCCTCAATCTATTGATTCCTAAGAATCAAGACTGTAGTCTGCATGCTTTGTGTTGTTAGCAATGCATTGCCAAACGTCAGGTGATTGCTACCTGAACACAACTACTATAGATCATTTTGTACTTGTACATTAGAAGATATTCAAACAGTAATTAACTCTACTGCTCTGTACAGCATTAAACGTACTTGCAATCTTTGACTACAAGCTTCACAACTGCGCTACGAATTGTTTTCATTATCCTACGGACATCTTCAAAACTGGCTCCTCTTAGAGAATGGCCTTCTAACTCCAAAACACATAACCCTAAACAAGAGAGTAGTAAATGAATTCCATAATGGATAAGATTACTTTGACATAACTGAAAGCGTTCCCTAAAAGTATTCATTTCTTACTTTTCTATAGAATTTTATTGGGAGGGTAACTTTTATGATCTTATTTAACATTCATATGTTATACTGACATATGAATTCATACATCATGCTATCTAATGCAATGCACTATTGTTGGGAACTTAGCTAGTGAATAACTTTATAGCTTGTGTTATTGACCACTTCAAACAATGAATGCTATAGGCTAGCTAGTGAATACTGCTGACCATTATGAAGTGATGCTAATAATTCAGGTCTCCTGTTAATTCCTCCCTCTGTGTTTTTCTCGTTGGTTTCCTGTGCAAATTTTAGACAGACAATTTGAGCGTGTCTTTCTCCTGTATGCTGGCAGTCCACGCCACCTACTATTCTTAGACCGTGACCTAAAGGAAATATTAATACTTAAGTAATCTATGATATTGTGGTAACTATTATTATCGTAACAATTATATATTCCGTAAAGACTTTGCCAGTATACTTAGTCATTTCCTTCTCTCACCATTTGTAAAAAATTGTAGAGGTACTGTGACCGTGTATTCTTTGACTTGTTTGTTTGTGGCAACTGCATCAGTCTGCTGGAAGTAAGTGAAGATAATGAAAGTGCTAAAATTTGAATTTGAGCAACACTACTATGACTGTTTAAAATAACAGAGTCCAAGGGATTTATAATGACTAATGTCATCATAACTAGCAACTGCTTCTAAATACTTGTACTTAACATAAATATACTACTGGAGAGTTCATCTACAAGTACTGGGAAACCCATTCAAGCATGCAGACCTCAACAATATCATATTTCCAACCTGTTTCTCGAGTTGCTGTTTTTCATTACTGCTTTGTCTATATTCTTCAACAGATGAGTTGGTTAGCTCTTCGATCTCTTGTTTGACATTATCTGGAAGTGCTTCTGCAGCAAGACACTGGAGAGGCAATGGACTATGACTTAAATCAGGCAGTGAAACATCGTGAAGAGTTGAGAATGACTCGATGTCGTCCTTTATATTAAATTCGCTTGACTTTTCTGCATCCATAATATGATTATAAGTAGGAATAATATCAGAGTCAGTGCGAAGTTCTGGCATTCTTTAGCCTGTAGCCAAGCTCACTTCAGCAGTGAAGACTGCATTAGGTCTCTTATATGGACATTCAACGATTTTCATAGTGCTATAAAACAAGTGCTATTCGCATTGAGCATGCGTATAACAGCACGTGGTTGAGATGATGGCTACTGGAAGGGCGTTGCAGAAGGTATTAATATTGGGTTCTGGAAGAACTTGTCCTCCTCTTGTTGAGCTCTTAACAAGAGATGAATCCTTAAGGGTAACTGTAGGTAAGACATAATTCTAGACTTAGATTTGAATGTAAAAAGAACAATACCTTGAGTAGCTGTGTAGGGTGGGTCATGTTTATGATCAATAATTTTTATTGTTGGATTGCTTATTGATTGGAATTCTTGTAATGTCAATAGTTGTTTTAGTAGCCAGGTATTAACCTAATTCCATCAAAACTTATTGATAATGGCCACTTTTTATCATAGCTTCGAATGAAACAAACCAGGCCAAGAGTATTGCCTCTTCATATCCACACACATCAGCCACAGGACTTGATGTCCAATCAGAGACCAACCTTTTTCAACTTATAACTGATCACAATCTTGTCATTAGGTTAATTATCTATCTATTCATTCATACATTTGTCCATTCACTCATTCTACCATTCATTTATTCATCCATCTTTCATTCATTCATCCATTTTCAATCCTTCTGCTCAATCATTTGTTCATCCATGCATCCATTTTTCTTGTAGCATGGTACCTAACCAGTTTCATCCACTAATAGCCAAACAATGCATAGCTACCAGAGTTCCCATGGTAACAACTAGTTATGTAAGCTCTGATCTAGCTGTACTTCATGAGGCTGTACAAGACGCTGGTATATGTGTATTAAATGAATGCGGTCTTGATCCTGGTATCGATCATATGCTAGCAATGTCTTGTATTGATGAGGTCCATGCTGCACATGGTCAAGTAAGCATGACTGAGATTAAAGTTTAGAAATGTGGAATTTCTTGTGTTTTATATGCTAGTAAGTGCATGTCTGTACACTCATGTTGTCCACTTTCCAAGAGGATGTGAGAATTTCTATAACTGTTTACACTAACTATTGGATGTTTTTATGTTGGCACTCCCAGTCACTATTAAATTAATGCTCCAAACAGCTATAGCAATGAAATAACTCTGTGTATCTCTGTTCCTTTTTGTGTTCTGATACTCTATAGCTTCATCTCAACAATCTCTCTCTCTCTCTCTCTCTCTCTCTCTCTCTCTCTCTCTCTCTCTCTCTCTCTCTCTCTCTCTCTCTCTCTCTCTCTCTCTCTCTCTCTCTCTCTCTCTCTCTCTCTCTCTCTCTCTCTCTCTCTCTCTCTCTCTCTCTCTCTCGCACACACACACACACACACAGGTTATGTACTTTGAGTCATGGTGTGGTGGTCTGCCTCATGCTAAGTTTGCTAATAATCCACTTAGATACAAGTTTAGGTAAGTGAATGTCATTTTAGAACTAGCTGTACTCAATCATATTCATTTTACAGCTGGAATCCATTAGGTGTACTGAAATCAGCTTGCAATCCAGCACAATATTTATCGCATGGTCGTGTTGTAAAAATTTCTGATG
The DNA here is from genome assembly GCA_963693285.1 of Xestospongia muta. Taxonomy (NCBI): domain Eukaryota; kingdom Metazoa; phylum Porifera; class Demospongiae; order Haplosclerida; family Petrosiidae; genus Xestospongia; species Xestospongia muta. The sequence goes on from OY848931.1 coordinate 4,236,359, forward strand.
GTGGAGCAGTGATGAAGGAAGCAAAGGTCATGTCAAATATTATTGAAGAGTCTTTGATGTCTTTAGAGGGTTACCCAAATCGTGATTCTCTAAAATATAGAGATCTTTATGGAATATCAGAAGCTCATACTGTGATTAGAGGCACTTTAAGATATCAGGTATGTGTTAATGATTGGTAGAGTACAATTGTCTAGAGTACAATGTCCTCCGTGTTACCTAGGTGATCACTTGTGAAGTGTTATAACTGGTTTGTGTATATAGCAGAATAAATTATTGTCTATTAGAGGGTGATATAATGATGTCACTGCAGACATTGGTCAGTTCTTAGTTTGCACTATTGCTTTGATAAAGACATAAATTGGAATGATTTAGTACAAATACTTAATCCACACTTGAGATGCAATACTTTAGTGATCCTCAGTATGTAGTGGACTAATATAGTGTCAACCAACACTACCATGACATCATAAATATTTGGATCTGGGTTTAGTGTTTACTGTCTAAATGTTCTGTTTAGGGTTATTGCCAGACAATGAATGCGTTACTTGAATTGGGACTGTTAAATGATAACCAGATGCCAAGATTACAACCTGATGCTGCTGAAATCACTTGGGTAAGATATCAAAGGTTGTAGTAGCTACCTACTAAGTGGCTTTACTACCTGATAGTATAGACCATTGATATTAATGTAATAATGTGACATAAAATTCAGCCATATACAAATGTGATGATGGTGGTACATTTTGAGATTTTCCTTTTTCCAGAACGATCTATTGTCTATGCTAATCTCACAGACTGATATTCGTCAGTCTGATCTCTCGTCAAGTATTTTAGAAGCTCTCCAAGGAGACGAAGAAAAATACAAAGCCATAAATGAGTAAGAAATAAACATGTTTTCATATAAAGAATATCTTTCCTGTAGTCTTGGCCTTCTCTCAAGTGAACCAGTTAGTTTACAAGGCACACCAATGAAAGCATTGGCTGCTCATTTGGAGAAGAGACTAGAGTTAGGTAAAGTTGCTATAGAAAGAGTGAAACATTATCTCACTTTAGGCTCTGATGAATATGATACTGTCATATTACAGCACAGAATTGGTATTGAAACATTTGATAAAAAGAAGGTACTCGTTTAATTTTGTAGTGATGGATCATGGACAGAGTATTACATATAAACTGGGCAGTGTTTGATTGTTCTTCGAACTGTTTGCTGTTTGTTTGTTGTTTATAGGAAGAACATCGTATTACATTACACATGGATGGTGAACAACATGGCTTCACAGCCATGGCTAAACTTGTAGGCAAGCCAACAGCTATTGCTGCCAAAATGGTCTTATCAGGTAGATGTCATTAATTGTATAAATAAAGTCCAATATGTATTTTTTGTTATATAGGCCAGATACAGCAGAAGGGTGTACTTCGACCTCTAACAGCAGATATTTATCAACCTGCTTTAAAAGCTTTGAAAGAGGAAGGAGTAGATTACAAACTTGAAGTTGTTGAACTTAGCTGATTAATAATAGATTATAATATTATATCTCTCTCAATAAAAGTTTTAATTCTTATTGAAGTATAACATTCATTATTAAGATATGTTTAAACTCTGCTTCGATCTTGTGCTGTATTCAAGGAGTGATTTCTGTACATACCAAATTTACCTAAATTCTACAAAGAAAAAAGAACGATCTCAACATTATAAGCAAACGCAGTCATGGGCAGATACTTCCACTATTGTATAACATGTATATTACCTTTGAAAACTTTTGGCATTTACCGTGAAATTGTGTTGGCATAGTATGTACTGATGGTGGTTGAGAGCTATTCCAAGATATGTAGATACAAATTATATCATGTTCTATTATACTTACCCATATACTGCAGTACTAGTTCTATACATTGGATGTTGAGGTTTATTGTTGTATCCTTGTAACAAGTCTAAAACAATTGTTGCAAAATCAGTGCTATTTCTATGATTTTCACAAATATATACCTGGTCTATCAAATCTTTCTGGAAGGTTCTTAGTTTTATAAAAGTCTGACGTTCTTTGTGGCTTTTGATCTTCTTTTTGCTCAACAGAAGAGTCTGTTGGAGACTCAACTGAGTCCTTTTCCATTTTTGTTGTTTATCCGTAACCAGAGACACGAGTTACCATGGTAACAAATCTTCCGCGAAAGTTGTACGCCACCATTTCATGTGATACGTTACAGTATGTGCTAAGCTCATATTTGCCACCTAATAGGAAACTAACAGCTAATCCGTTCACCATCATCATGCCTATCACTATGGATACTCAGCAGCAGAACTTCTGGGTCGAAAGTATTCAGAAGGAGGCTGCATTGAGATTTTCATGGCAACTCAGATACAGTAAAAAGTTTGCTAAGGATATCTCTGGAAAGCAAACAGAACAAAAGCAGAAAGTCAAAAAAGATCCTGCAAAGGCTTTTCAATCAAATATCTCAGCCCAAATACGTAGACTTGAGGGAGAGAAGAAAGAACACGAAGAAGAAAAATCAATGACTCGAATGTCTTCCAGAAAATCAGATAAAAAAACTCCTTTGCAAGATATGCGACCAGCCACTGCCTGTACAAAGGCTCTACTTTACAATGGTATTAGTGCACATGGTGAAGGAAGGTATGCCTATTTGAAGAAACGAAAGACTCTTATACCAGAACATAAGTATGAGTTTCCAGTCTTGTCATCGTGTCTCTATGGCTGGAAGATCAAAGACTACGTCAAGGAACCACAGGGTTCACCTCATGGTCGTACATGTGTCATTCGTGACACTTTCTATAGAAATAGTGGCATTAGCCTCGGTTGAGAAGACAACAATTAATTGTTAGAAATGTGTAATTTTTTTATTATTTCATTTATGTAGTAATTCACCCATCAGATGTAGCTGTGAAATATGTACTATGAAATTTGATCTTAAAATAATACCAGAACTGGTTTGAGTGGTTTGCATTTATTATGGTAAATAATTTTATTGTATATGAAGGAGTTGTTTGATATGCCAGTTATACTGTCATTAATGCTGCCATTTGCTCCACAGTAGAAACCAGAATGTGATGAGCCTACAAGTAAAATACAATGGGATAGCTTAAAAATGTTATCTTAGAAATGTGAAAATTCATTATCTGCCTTCCTTATATGATAAAAGATTGTGCATTCATTTCTTTGACACTGAATTTATTTGACAAGATGGACTATTTTTCTGGGCTCATTGTGTACTTCCTATCTTACCATTGAGTATAGATTTTGTTTGTACTTTTCATTCAGTTTTGGGTCAATTTCAGGAGGTTTAGATGTCGGTATTGTACTCTCCTTTCCTTGCTCAGGCTACACAATATCAAGTTCACACCAAAATAACATTGAGATGGGTTCTCTATTTTACTCACCTCAGGAGATGGTGCTTTTGATGCTTGTGCTTGTTTAACTGATTTCACTAAGAGAATAATGATATTTGTTTTAAATATAGACAGAACTTACCACTTGTCTTCTTGCCTACTTTAATAGCACCCTTCTTGCTCGGAGGCTAAAGATACAAATATAAACCAACTCATAATAATTACAATAATAAAGTACCCTTTCTTTCTCTTTAGTTTTTCCACCTTTTTTCGTCTGCTCTTTTTTTCCACCATGAGCTATTAATGATGTATACATAGAAACAGTAGGACATTGTATGTTATACCTGGTGAGATTGGCTGACTGGGTGGTTGTTCTAATTCAGCAATTGACCCTTCATCTTGTACTCCTGTATCTCTTGATGGCAGACCCATTACTTGACGGAGGTGATCACCTGTAGTCACAATCTCATCAACTGCCTCACATAACAAAGAATAACTGAAAAACAATTGTGTAGTTATGTTGTAAATAATAGATACTTTTTGTCCTCACATTTTTATATAATTTGTAGAATTTGGTATTGGTGGGGGTGGAAGAGCTAATGAAGAGATGGCATTATTCAATAAAATCATTTTCTCTTCTCTCTGATCACCATCTTCAATTGTCAATACAAGCTAAGAATCTAACTGATTATTGCTTGTATCAATTAATGCTTTAATGTGTACCTTTTCTAGACTCTCTAACGAGAGATCCCAAGGTGGTATATTTAAGTCTGGTGGAGGAACATCTATAACATGATATTGTAATGTAATGACAGAGCAGAGTAATACATCTGTACCCGTTTCTTCCTTGATATTATCAGTTGTCTTCCCAGTTTTACCAGCATCCTTTTTCTCCTTTCCGCTTTTCTCTTTCTTGCCTTTGTCTTCAAGTTTCTTTCCACCTGGCTTTGAGGAAGGATCAGCTTCTGACTGGTCAGATGTGGAAGGAGCAAGGATTTGCAAATACATTGCCTTGAGTTGTTGGACAATGTTGTATTGATAAAACACCTGTAATAAGATATTAGAATGTAATAACGATTATACAGTATTATTATGGCTGACTGTAGTATTTTTTAAGAGAAATTCAGTCTCTTCCTAAAGGACATAAAGTGATTGTATTATTATGCAAATTGCTGTCCATACTGGTGTTGTAATTGGTAATGGAGATTGAACACGAGGTGGTGTTTTAATAGTGGTGACTATTTTCTCTACCATTCTCCTAGCAGAAGCTTCAATAATCTTGTTAGTCAGTTTATGCTGTAATGTTTTAAATCAAATAACACACACAAACACACACACGCCAAAAGCTTAGCTTGCCTCAATCTCATCACGCTTAGTTCGTTGTAAGTCTTGTTGAAATGCTACACCTCTCAAAGTGACAAGCACAGACTTACCACCACACAGGACAGGTCTAGTCTCAAATCCCCAACATTCATTATATATACCAATAGTGGATGACTTGAATATAAATGGAAGAAACATCTGTTTGCCTGGCAATATAACACCTATATGTACATAAAATTAATGTATAATGACAATACAACTGTATCCTATGTCAAGACTAACCTCCTTTGGTATCAAAATAGAATCTCTGAGACTGTCCTGCTAGTCGAGTTCCCAGTGGGTTAGCTTTTCTGATACGCTAAATAGTACATAGTATCATTGGATTATAACTGTAACAGTTGTACTAACTTTCCATGAGAAATTGATAGCAACAGTTCCACAATTCTCCAATAAAATTTCACTTTTACACGACTCTTGAACCTCAGCCTCAAATAAGACTCTTATCTCAAATCCTCTCTCATTTTCCTCAAAAGTACCTGATGTTTCCTCCCATTTCAATAGTCTCCCATTCACTTGAAGACCAGGACCAATCATAGGTGGAGCAACAATGTCAGGATGACTGCCAAGAATACTAGTACTCCTGAACAGTGTCAATGATAAAATCAATGACAAAAGGTTCGCTTACGATATCTAAACTTACTGTTTCAAGCTAGTATCATCGTCATCTGTGTCATCGCCACTTAGAGAGCTCTCTCCGAGTGAATCTAGGGAGAGTGGACGTGGGAAAGACATTTGAGAGGGATGTGAGTTGTGACCTGTTACGTGGAGAGAAGATATATCCTTCAGAAGAAAGAGAGAAGGGGAGATGGAGAGAGAAAGGAAGTACAATGTAAAATATGATTAAAATTAAGGCTTACAGGAGGATAGTGGTGTTGTAATTCTGATATTACTTGAGCCAGTTCTCCCTTTCGTTCATGTAGATACTCTGAATTGGTCCACCTACTGGATTTACCCTCGTCTTTCAATGCATGAGGTGTACTAACAAACTCTACATCAGGTGGATATCCTTTCTCTGTTTTAGTCAATGTAGTCCTATCAATATCAATAACAAGTGATACTATTTATTGCATAATAACCTGATGCTAGTTAAATCATTGCCAATAGTGACTTGAGGCCTCCAGAACTCACTGCCAACATAGACTATGTGATAGACAAGGTATGTGTGTAGGAATAGTGAGTTCAGCTTTGTCTTTAGTACAAATTGTACTGTGTGAACTTACATCCTTTTCCTCTGTCTAAAGCTGGAATGGCTTGATCAATGACAGATCTAATATATAGAGAGATTAGTAATGCAGGGGCTATCATTTATACACCTTTCTTCTTGTATTCTTCTGTAAAAATCTCCATGATTCATTGTCAATGCTTTAGACGAACCTCTTATTCTCTCTATATTACACAACCACCTACATCAGTACAATTCTCTTGAGATAGTACTCTTACTAGCTATTTTTTCCTGAAGATTTCTTCTCTCCTCCATTCTTTTGTCCCAGTTAGCTAAAGCATTAGTTTCTCGAGGCTACAAATGCAGCACACTGATTTCTATATAATTAGTGCATCAACCTTACTGAGGCTAACAATGGCTGTTTCTCTGGTAGCTTCTTTGGCAGTTCAGGCAATACTATAGGTGGGATCTGTGATAAACCACTGACTGCAGAGAGCTATGATGGACAGATACAAAGGAGACTAATGGACAGATTGATTTATAAATGGATCAATGGGTTGATAAATAGATAGATGATTCAAACACAAATGGATTTTCCTTTTTACTTGTCTATCTTCTGTTCTAGAGTTAGCATATTCTTCAACTGTTCCTAAGATACTGTGATCAACAAATACATCATCTTCATCACATCGTGGTCCTGCTTTAACTGATCCTGAACAAATGGACACACTTTACATAATATGTTACTTTGTACAATAGATTTTAATACCAAGTATTTTAGTTTTCGAAGGCTTAACTCCATGTGGAAATGGATGTAGAACAGCCACACTACATTATAGAATAATAAAATGATGGATGGATAAATGGATGGAGGAATGGATGGATGGATGGATGGATGGATGAATGGATGGATGGATGAATGGATGGATGGATGTCGATAACTATATATTATGACATAGTAAATACATTTTGTAGTAGAGGTGTTAAGTTATGGTACCTTCTTGTACTGGGTCGTTTTTGTGAAGGACTAGAAGGAGTTTGTTTAACAAGTATAGGTTGTAACGTTGGTTCTTGCTTGTGAGGTCTTTGTGGGTGGTGCTATATGAGATAATACATTAGTTCAATAAGTTCACTTATTCAAAATGATTACCTTTCTCAGTTCTTCTTCTTTAATTTTCAGAGACTCAATTTGTTCTCCTTGTAATGGTTCGTCAATGAGTTCAGGTTTGTCTGCAGTACCACCCATACTTGACTGAGAGTTAGTAGGAGTACTAGAATGACTGCCATTGGGACTACCTGTCTTCTTACTTAAAGAGGACTTGAGTTTGAACCCCCCCAAACGAGAAGCCATCGTTTATTCAGTAAAAATCCCAACCTGAACTTATGGTTGTTCAGTTGTCATAGCAACAATTATTTATTTAACCCTTTGTGACAATAGACACACTTATTTTTTAACCCTTTGTGAGAAATTAGCGACGCAATTTATTTTAACCCTTTGTTAACAGCAACGTTTTCTTGACATCATCTCTATTCTCTTTACCCAAAAGAGTTACGTACTTGAGAGACATGTCTGAAGCTAACAAACTTCAGGAGCCATTAACAAACTCAGGAATATCTTTCAAGCTAAGTAAACCAACTGGAGGAAGTAAATTAGACCCATCACTGATAGTGAAGGAGAAAGAAAGTGAGAAAAATGACAGAGATTACTTAGTATCAGTAGAAGGCAAAGAACTACAAAGGTAAGTTAGCTATTTAACCATACAAATTATTTAAAATAATTAGGGGTGTGGCCTTCATGGTTGACCACACCTTTTCATAATCACCTGTATTAATATCTTTCATTAGTGTTGTACCCAAACCAGTTGATAGAGACTACATTATACCACTTATTAAAACCAATAAATGGCGCACACCCCCTACATCTAATAATAAGACCAACCATACTACTGATAACATAGAAGACAACACTCATGTTGACTTGGATAGCCAAGCTGCGGCAGCCATCTTGGAAGGTAAACATCATTTGTAGTACATGTAAATAGGATACTTGAGGAGGAAGGAAACAATATAGTTTATTGAAGATTGATAGGAAACAGCTTGGGGTAACTTCCTGTTCATCTACTCATAATTGTTTTATCAAAGTGGTTTGTGCTTTAAAGATATATTAAGAATATTTGTGAATTTGATGACAAAGTTATAGAATCTGGACTAGTCCTAATTAATTATTAATGAGGGTGTGGTCATTTCAATTAGAGTAACTTACACACTGTGACATGTGTAATTTTTGAACAAGTTCTAATGTGTTTATATTTAAATAATTATTGTTGTCATCTCTTATCTTTAGATCTTGCAGCCGGTAAGTTCCAAAGTGAACATGTTAATGAAGAGGGTGGAGACAAAGGACCAGTTATCCCTTTACTGATGCAGAACAAACCACCTGTTAAAATTGAGGAAGACAAGCTAAATGACTTACCATTCAGACCTGATGAAGTTAGTGTTAAATACATAGAGGTTACAACTTCAATCCCATCTCTCTCTCTCTCTCTCTCTCTCTCTCTCTCTCTCACTCACTCTCCAGAGCACACTTGATGACTATCACGATATGCCTGTTGGTCAGTATGGTGCAGCCTTGTTAAAAGGAATGGGTTGGAAACCTGGACAACCTATTGGTCTCAATAAAAAAGGGTAATCTACATTATAGCTGTGTTGTGATCATATGATACATGAACAATTAAATACAACAATCTATGTGACAGACATTCCTTTGTAAACATATTTAATAAGACATTGGTTTGTTTAGTACATTATTATTAGAACCAAGGCTACAATGCACAAATTCTGGTCTAGAACCAATGCTATGATACATGTAGTCTAGAACCAATGCTATGATACATGTAGTCTAGAACCAATGCTATGATACATGTAGTCTAGAACCAATGCTATGATACATGTAGTCTAGAACCAATGCTATGATACATGTAGTCTAACCAATGCTATGATACATGTAGTCTAGAACCAATGGTATGATAACATGTAGTCTAACCAATGCTATGATACATATAGTCTAGAACCAATGCTATGATACATATAGTCTAGAACCAATGCTATGATACATGTAGTCTAACCAATGCTATGATACATGTAGTCTAGAACCAATGGTATGATAACATGTAGTCTAACCAATGCTATGATATATGTAGTCTAACCAATGCTATGATACATGTAGTCTAGAACCAATGCTATGATACATGTAGTCTAGAACCAATGCTATGATACATGTAGTCTAGAACCAATGCTATGATACATGTAGTCTAGAACCTTATTTTTAAAATCTCATATAAAAGATTTTTTAACAAGTCCAAAGTTCAAATCAGTTCTTAGAATAGCACACATAATATTGTCTCAACTTTGTATAAGACCCTTGTGTATATATCTCCTCCTCTCTCTAGTCCATTGGAGCCAATTAAGTTCATTCCACATCCAGGTGGTCTGGGTTTAGGAGCAACTCCACGTCCCCCTGATCCCAAGAAAAGCAAAAAGATAAGGAAGCCAGGAGAGGTGGAGCAAAAAGTAGTGCCTGGAGTGATAAACCACTGACTGCAGAGAGCTATGATGGACAGGTACAAAGGAGACTAATGGACAGATTGATTTATAAATGGATCAATGGGTTGATAAATAGATAGATGATTCAAACACAAATGGATTTTCCTTTTTACTTGTCTATCTTCTGTTCTAGAGTTAGCATATTCTTCAACTGTTCCTAAGATACTATGATCAACAAATACATCATCTTCATCACATTGTGGTCCTGCTTTAACTGATCCTGAACAAATGGACACACTTTACATAATATGTTACTTTGTACAATAGATTTTAATACCAAGTATTTTAGTTTTCGAAAGCTTAACTCCATGTGGAAATGGATGTAGAACAGCCACACTATATTATAGAATAATAAAATGATGGATGGATAAATGGATGGATGGATGGATGGATGAATGGATGGATGTCGATAACTATATATTATGACATAGTAAATACATTTTGTAGTAGAGGTGTTAAGTTATGGTACCTTCTTGTACTGGGTCGTTTTTGTGAAGGACTAGAAGGAGTTTGTTTAACAAGTATAGGTTGTAACGTTGGTTCTTGCTTGTGAGGTCTTTGTGGGTGGTGCTATATGAGATAATACATTAGTTCAATAAGTTCACTTATTCAAAATGATTACCTTTTTCAGTTCTTCTTCTTTAATTTTCAGAGACTCAATTTGTTCTCCTTGTAATGGTTCGTCAATGAGTTCAGGTTTGTCTGCAGTACCACCCATACTTGACTGAGAGTTAGTAGGAGTACTAGAATGACTGCCATTGGGACTACCTGTCTTCTTACTTAAAGGGGACTTGAGTTTGAACCCCCCCAAACGAGAAGCCATCGTTTATTCAGTAAAAATCCCAACCTGAACTTATGGTTGTTCAGTTGTCATAGCAACAATTATTTATTTAACCCTTTGTGACAATAGAAACAATTATTTTTAACCCTTTGTGACAAATTAGCGAAGCAATTTATTTTAACCCTTTGTTAACAGCAACGTTTTCTTGACATCATCTCTTTACCCAAAAGAGTTACGTACTTGAGAGACATGTCTGAAGCTAACAAACTTCAGGAGCCATTAACAAACTCAGGAATATCTTTCAAGCTAAGTAAACCAACTGGAGGAAGTAAATTAGACCCATCACTGATAGTGAAGGAGAAAGAAAGTGAGAAAAATGACAGAGATTACTTAGTATCAGTAGAAGGCAAAGAACTACAAAGGTAAGTTAATCAAAACTGTTTAACTATCCAAATTATTTAAAATAATTAGGGGTGTGGCCTTCATGGTTGACCACACCTTCTCATAATCACCTGTATTAATATCTTTCATTAGTGTTGTACCCAAACCAGTTGCTAGAGAGTACATTATACCACTTATTAAAACCAATAAATGGCGCACACCTAAAAATAAGACCAACCATACTACTGATAACATAGAAGACAACACTCGTGTTGACTTGGATAGCCAAGCTGCGGCAGCCATCTTGGAAGGTAAACATCATTTGTAGTACATGTAAATAGGATACTTGAGAAGGAAGGAAACAATATAGTTTATTGAACATTGATAGGAAGCAGCTTGGGGTAACTTCCTGTTCATCTACTCATAATTGTTTTATCAAAGTGGTTTGTGCTTTAAAGATATATTAAGAATATTTGTGAATTTGATGACAAAGTTATAGAGTCTGGACTATTCCTAATTAATTATTAATGAGGGTGTGGTCATTTCAATTAGAGTAACTTACACACTATGACATGTGTGATTTTTGAACAAGTTCTAATGTGTTTATATTTAAATAATTTTTGTTGTCATCTCTTATCTTTAGATCTTGCAGCCGGTAAGTTCCAAAGTGAGCATGTTAATGAAGAGGGTGGAGACAAAGGACCAGTTATCCCTTTACTGATGCAGAACAAACCACCTGTTAAAATTGAGGAAGACAAGCTAAATGACTTACCATTCAGACCTGATGAAGTTAGTGTTAAATACATAGATGTTACAACTTCAATGCCATCTCTCTCTCTCTCTCTCTCTCTCTCTCTCTCTCTCTCTCTCTCTCTCTCTCTCTCTCTCTCTCCCTCCCTCCCTCTCCCTCTCCCTCTCCCTCTCCCTCTCCCTCTCTCTCTCTCTCTCTCTCTCTCTCCCTCCCTCCCTCCCTCTCCCCCTCTCCCTCTCCCTCCCTCTCCCTCTCCCTCTCTCTCTCTCTCTCTCTCTCTCTCTCTCTCTCACTCTCTCTCTCTCTCTCACTCTCCAGAGCACACTTAATGACTATGATGATATGCCTATTGGTCAGTTTGGTTCAGCCATGTTAAAGGGAATGGGTTGGAAACCTGGACAAGCTATTGGTCTCAATAAAAAAGGGTAATCTACATTATAGCTGTGTTGTTATCATATGATACACGAACAATTAAATGCAACAATCTATGTGACAGACATTGAGTTAATTCCTTTGTAAGCATATTTAATAAGACATTGGTTTGTTTAGTACATTATTATTAGAACCAAGGCTACAATGCACAAATTCTAGTCTAGAACCAATGCTATGATACATGTAGTCTAGAACCAATGCTATGATACATGTAGTCTAGAACCAATGCTATGATACATGTAGTCTAGAACCAATGCTATGATACATGTAGTCTAGAACCAATGCTATGATACATGTAGTCTAGAACCAATGCTATGATACATGTAGTCTAGAGCCAATGCTATGATACATGTAATCTAGAGCCAATGCTATGATACATGTAGTCTAACCAATGCTATGATACATGTAGTCTAGAACCAATGCTATGATACATGTAGTCTAACCAATGCTATGATACATGTAGTCTAGAACCAATGCTATGATACATGTAATCTAGAGCCAATGCTATGATACATGTAATCTAGAGCCAATGCTATGATACATGTAGTCTAACCAATGCTATGATACATGTAGTCTAGAACCAATGCTATGATACATGTAGTCTAGCCAATGCTATGATACATGTAATCTAGAGCCAATGCTATGATACATGTAGTCTAACCAATGCTATGATACATGTAGTCTAGAACCAATGCTATGATACATGTAGTCTAACCAATGCTATGATACATGTAGTCTAGAACCAATGCAATGATACATGTAGTCTAACCAATGCTATGATACATGTAGTCTAACCAATGCTATGATACATGTAGTCTACAACCAATGCTATGATACATGTAGTCTACAACCAATGCTGTGATACATGTAGTCTAGAACCAATGCTATGATACATGTAGTCTAACCAATGCTATGATACATGTAATCTAGAGCCAATGCTATGATACATGTAGTCTAGAACCAATGCTATGATACATGTAGTCTAGAACCAATGCTATGATACATGTAGTCTAACCAATGCTATGATACATGTAGTCTAGAACCAATGCTATGATACATGTAGTCTAGAACCAATGCTATGATACATGTAGTCTAGAACCAATGCAATGATACATGTAGTCTAGAACCAATGCTATGATACATGTAATCTAGAGCCAATGCTATGATACATGTAGTCTAACCAATGCTATGATACATGTAGTCTAGAACCAATGCTATGATACATGTAGTCTAGAACCAATGCTATGATACATGTAGTCTAGAACCAATGCTATGATACATGTAGTCTACAACCAATGCTATGATACATGTAGTCTACAACCAATGCTATGATACATGTAGTCTAGAACCAATGCTATGATACATGTAGTCTACAACCAATGCTATGATACATGTAGTCTACAACCAATGCTATGATACATGTAGTCTAGAACCGTATTTTTAAAATCTCATATAAAAGATTTTTTAACAAGTCCAAAGTTTAAATCAGTTCTTAGAATAGCACACATAATATTGTCTCAACTTTGTATGAGACCCTTGTGTATATATCTCCTCCTCTCTCTAGTCTATTGGAGCCAATTGAGTACATTCCACATCCAGGTGGTCTGGGTTTAGGAGCAACTCCACGTCCCCCTGATCCCAAGAAAAGCAAAAAGATAAGGAAGCCAGGAGAGGTGGAGCAAAAGGTAGTTTCTGTAAAATGATGAACAGATTCAGGCTGGGACAAAGTATTGTCTCTAGTGTTCATATGACAAACAGATCTTGTTATATAAACTATTATATAATGTCATTATTAGTATAACTAGATTAACTGGTTGTATTATTTTAATGTTAATAGACACAATGTTATCATATGACAGTGTTTCAGGTCATTTCCCAATTGTTGAATAGAAAATGACGCTAAACTCTTATGATAATAGACTTTTGTTTAATTCTTTATTTAGTTCAATCCATTTTATTGTCTCAGTGTATTATTGTTTACATTCATAATGTGGTATTGTCTAGTATTGTCTGTCCATATGTTTGTTCATATATTCATACATCCATTTAGCAATTCATATATCCATACATCCATTTAGCCATTCATATATCCATTAATCCATACAGTCAACCATTCGTCCATTTTTTATTCATTAATCCATTATTCATATGTATATGTCCATTTAGAGACCCATGCCATATAAGGATAAAGATGGGAGAGTTAAGCATGTTAAAAAAATTGGAGAGGAGATACCAGAGCAGAGACCCGAAGGTAAGTATTTACTAGTTAATGAATGTATGTAACTATGGGGATTATTCATGAATAATTATTTGTATGTACATATCGTGTAGGATTTTATCCTGGTAATTTTGCTCAAGTTTGTGATGGACCTCATAAAAATCTGTATGGAAAGGTATTTTACAAATAAACTATAGCATTACTCTCTCTCTCTCTCTCTCTCTCTCTCTCTCTCTCTCTCTCTCTCTCTCTCTCTCTCTCTCTCTCTCTCTCTCTCTCTCTCTCTCTCTCTCTCTCTCTCTCTCTCTCTCTCTCCCTCTCTCTCTTAGATCATAGCAGTAGATGAAGACAATGCTCGTGTGGTATTAAAATTAGCTATCAATGATGAGGTATAGTGAAATCAACATGTTTACTATAGAATGTATATTTAATACTGATGACATCATTAGTATTAAATATTGAGGGCATAGATCAGTTGTGTGAATTTCTTACAACCTTGACCCAATTGTACCCTATACAATGACTACTAAAAATCCACTTATTTCAAGTGACGCTCTCAAATTTCAAAAGTCATATTCATTCATCTGAAAGCCCACCCTTTGGCACCTACTAAATACACTTTCCCTGGCAACCTTTTTTATACATTAACTCCTCCTTTACATGTGAGATATTTGGTACATGCCATTGGAGTTGTAAAAAGTGTGTGACTTTAATTGCACAAGGTTTGCTTAAGCTGTGGGAAACCCTTCCTTCAAGTTCTATGTATATACACAAGGAATACTGTTTATGTGTCTTATATATTGTTGTATCATAGTCTTAATCTATACTGGGGTAGGGCTTAGGGGTTTTGGCTAGACTTCCTATGGAATCAAAAGCATTCCATTCACCATGAATTTATTTTTGTAGCCCATAATGTTTGATTGTCTTAATTTGTTGAGCTTTGACAGGTGAGAAAGAGGGCTTGGTATAGTATAAGAAAGAAGGTTGGGGTTAGATACAAAAATTGAACTGCCCAGAGCTATTGTTTATCTTTGATGAACTTATCCAACCAAGAGGCAGCTCCTATCGTTGCTATATATAAACTAAGCAAATAGATAGACAGTATATTATTTGGTATTATGACTACTATCTCTAAGTTACTACTATCTTGATTTTGGGGATGACATACTATCCCATATCAATCTTTTCTGTACATTTGAGATCGTGTGGGCTCGCCTCCTTTTTCAGTGTCTCCCGAGTCACAGGACGTACCTTACTATTGATGGGTGTTATTGATTAGGTAACTGGAGGAAGGTGATAAGTGGTGTCACTTCTCATGGTCCATTGTACACTGTATATTGAACTATGCATAAACACTTACAGTTACAACAGAATGTACTTATATACTGTCAGTATATTGTGGTATACTCAGTTTATGAGGCTATGTAGTAATATAGGCTCCAATGTTAGTTATACTATGCCTGTATATTGTTGAGTTGCAAAGTATGGAATATAGTTTCAAGCAATGGGTGTGTATCTTATATTCATGGCTAAGAGATAATAATGTCGAGACAATAGTTAGAGTGTGTGTCTTATAATGTTGCTTTGTCGTTAAATAGTACTATTTTTAATGTAACATGAGCTTTCTCTGTTTGGGAATTCATTGTTACTGATAGAACAGCCATTGTCCTTATTGATGACATTAAGTGTCATTTATTACAATCTGTTATTTATCATTAGTATCAAGTTAATTGAAGTTTTTTTTTAGAAAGTCTCAAGTGTTCAATTTAATGTTATAATAGATTGTATTCATTAAAGATTTGAGTCTCATTAAAACAATACTGGGAACTTGTTAATGAATATTGTATTATATATAGTGAATGCAGTTAATTGTAGTAAATCATTGACTGGAATGGGTTATTCTATCCTATAGAATTAAGTAGGGACATTGTAATATATAGCTAGTTGTGTATGTGCTTGTGTGTTTATAAGTTGTTTACTAAATAGTTCCTTTTTACTATAGAATATGACATTTAGTCAGTACCATCTTGAGCTAGTGTCTGAAGAAGATTACAAAAAACATGGTAGAATTACTTCAGGTATAACAGACAACTCACTATACTACTACTATATTACTATATATACTATTGCTTGGTTTCCATAGGACGGCATCAAGTAATGAATAAAAAAGAATACGGTTTAGTACTATCAAAAAAATCAAGGTACATTTTATCTGTATATTGGTAATGTTTTCAATGTTAAGTGTGTATTGTGTCTCTCTAGTTCACCTTCATTACAAGCACACTCTCCTCCTCCCTCCTCATATAATACCGGTCACTACAGAAAGAGAAGATCAGAAAGACACGATATAGATAAAGCAGAAAAACGTGTTAAATCATCAGACAAAGATGACAGATATAGCCATAAATTATCTTCTGAGACAATTAACCAAAGAAAACATGATGATAGTAAATATGTGTCATATCATCACTCTACTACTGATCGCCACAGTCACACGAGAGACAAGGAGACTATGTCCAAAACATCTAAGCAAGACTCTAAAAGTACTCAGAAGATAGATTATTGGATAGTTCCCAGTATTAAAGTACGTATTATTGACCAAAACTTTAAGAAAGGACGTTATTATAACATGAAGGTCAGTTTACATCATGTAGTGTATAGAATTAATATTTTGTTGATAATGTATTTTTAAGATTGTTTATAGAACTTACGTTATACATATGTACATATGATACCTTTAACAAGTAATGATTAAAATTGTATTATGTTAATGATCTAATATTGTAGGTTACAATTGTTGACGTAGTTGATCTTGAAACTTGTATCTGTCAGACTGAAGAAGGGAAGCTACTAGAAGGTATTTTAAGAAACGTGTATGAGTCAAATAGTCTATGACCTTGTTTCACTTAAGGTGTTCAACAGAGAATGGTAGAAACGGTTATACCTAAAGCACCTAATGCAACTGTGATGATTGTAGGAGGAAAGAGAAAGGGACAGGTTAGACAGTTAGTAAATATAATGTTAAAACACATTGACAAACTTAAAACAATGAAGCACAGCACAGCTGTTGTATGTCATTCACTAAAAACAACATTCTAAACAACTTAATAGTTGCATTCATTAACTCTTAAATTGGTAACAATACAGCTAACAAATAAAAGAAAGTGCACAGTTCAGTAGGTGTTTCATGTTTTGATTAAAGCTTGTTTTAAAAATGTCAGTCTCACAATAATTTACTTTGATGTCTTCCTCATTGAACCTGCTGAGATATTATTATCCAATGTACGTCAGCCAATTTGGCTCCAGTTAGATTATTGAGTATCTGTAGGAAGAACTTTATCATTGTTCTAACATAGCAAATAATAGATAAAGAAAGTGCACAGTTCAGGAGGTGTTTTGTTTTGATTAAAACTTGTTTGAAATATCAGTCTTATAAAACTTTGATCTCTTTCTCTCTGAACCTGCTGAGATATTGTTATGCAATGTGCGTCAGTCAATCTGGCTCCAGTTGGGTATTAAGTATCTATAGGAAGAGTTTTATCAGTGTTCTTAAGTGTAAACATGTTTATAAGTCTCAAAAGGCTGGCTTTGATATATGAACTGACCTATCAGATCACAGTTCACTTGTCACATGAGTCTCATGTGATTTGATTTATCTTGCGAGATGGAGCTGTGAATATCATTAAGTGTTTGGTCTAATGGTCAGTATCATATTACAATTCACTTCTGAGTACCTGAGAACTCTCAAAACAAGTGCTCTACCAAGAACACTTCACTAACCTCTTGTCTTAAGGAGCTAATAATATATACAAGTTAAATTGTAACTATTTGTAATTGAATTGACACTTAATTAGCCACTTTTCTCAAGGGGTACATGTGTACAACTCAACCACTTTCTTGTAAACAATCTTGTATCAAACATGTAAACAAGGTTACATTGTCACTTGGAATATTTCCATAGCAACAACACTGTCTTGACATAGCATATACTTGAATGCTAAATTGAGTAATAAGTCTCTCAATTTGATTAGCACTAGCTACCAAATTTAAATAATAAACAGACTTTTTAATCTGTGAACTAAAAACAAATTGTCTATGTAATTATTGGATTTTCGTGTGCTTGACCAGCTGGCTCAAATATGTAAGTGTCCAATGGGTGTGTGTACATGATGTAACGATCACTGGGTACAAAGCAAGAAAAGGAATAAGTAAAATTAAAAATAAGATATTTATTTATGAATGGTTTTATACCTTGTCATATTTCTGATGTCATTACTCCATTGCAAAGAGTTTTATCCATGCATCATATATAGTAACATGATCCTAACTAATAGTGTCTATTGGAAAGCGATGGAATATAAGTTTACTCTTAAGATCATTGTTTCTTGTTCTAGTCTAAACTCTTAGCAACAGTAGAAGCAGTTTTTGTTAATTTTGTTGTAATGAGAGACAATAGGTTTGTACACTAGATCTCAATTGTCAACACTGAGATTGGATGGAAATATTAATTACATGTTATTTGATAAAATGGGATATTAGGAGGATCGAGTTACATGTAGCATAGAAGAGATCCAATTTGCTAATATATCTCATTATAATTTGCAAACTTTTATCTATTTTTGGACTACTATGGTCATTTCTATGTGATATAATACACTTTACAAATGTTCAGTTAAAAGAAGACACTGTTTATCAGCTAGCTGTTTATCAGAGAAAAGAAAAAGTAGTCACAACTACTAAACATTCCCATCTTAACCCTCCTATCAGGACGGTCTAACCAACCTCATGAAACCTCCTTCTGGCTTTTCAACTGATGTGACAGTATACATGCCTGTGGCAACACTTGAGGACAATGGGCCTGAACAGTAACTGTTATAGGCTGGGCTTTGAAGAGATTTCAAGTGCTTGGGGGACTGTTAGCCTGAGGGCAGGGTCCTTGAGCCTACCCTCTCTTGCCATCACACCTGGTCTCTTAGGTTTATAATTCAATATTTGAAGTCATTATCTTTTTCTTGTTATACATGTGGCTGGAGCTTCCTTGTGTCTTATAATAATAAGTTTCTTTAATTCATGGATTTTGTACTGTTCCTAGAAATGAGCTGTAGGCTTAGCTCCATCCATATAGAAGGTTTATGATAGCTTGTGGTCTAACTGTTAATAAAGGAAATAATACATTCCCATACCAGATGGCTCTTTTGTAATCTCTCAATTGTTTTTGGCTTTCTTTTAATAATGTAATGCAATTCACAGAATCTTGGAAGTAGCCAGATGTTAGCTGCAAAATAGATTGATGGATTGACATTAAATGAACCACTTACTATTGCATATCTACTCTTATTATCAAATAAAGAGCTTTTTAATGCTAATAGATAATAAGTTACAAACACTAGCTGCCTTTAATGTGCAGGAAAATTGATCTACAAATAATTTACTCTTTTAGTTAATTTGTTTTGTGAATTAAAGTACAAATTCTTACTTGTTTATTGATTTTATCTTTTTGTGTTTCCTTCAGTATAGTATAGAATAATTTGAAAGAATGTATAAAGTATAAATGTTTATATATTTTTTCTTTTCATAGCTTGCCATAATTGTGGAAAGAAACAACAAAGAATGTCAGGCTCTTGTTAAACTTATTCAAAATGACGAATTATTCACTCTTGACTATGATCATATATGTGAATTCACAGGAGATATAGACTCTCTTAGTTAATACTGCCATTCTTTATTTATTTAAATTCATGTTAATTATTTTAATTTATTTATGAATAATCATAGGATGCGCCGCCACGTTTTACCGTGCTGTGTTCTGATTGGTCAATATCTTTCGTCCTCGAGGCTGAGGCATGAAAATAAAAGCAGCCCGCAGGACAAGGATAAATTTAGCTTGATCACTGCTACAAATCTACAACTCTTAAAGCAAATTTAAGCTTCAACTGGCCTTCAACCAAACCGCGTATATTTCTAGACAGTAAAATCATGGCATGTAGATTAGAACCCTCTCCTATGACCTTTCAAAACGTTCACTGTTCGATGATGCCCGTCCCTGCTCCAGTTAACAATCCTATGCAATATACTGGTACTGTGACCATGAAACCGTTCATGGAAACCAAACCAACAGCTGGTATCAGACCACCTCATCTCATACCAACTTCTTCCATTCCAGTAACGGCAACATCATTGTCTCAACAGCCTCCTACATCAATCCCAGTGACCTATTCATGTCCTCCACCAATCCGACCTGTTGGTCAACTCCCCACATTTACTCCAGGTTTTGAACCATTCCTGTATCCATCATACAGAAACACACCACCTTTTACCCCAACGACTCCATGTACTCCAGGAGACGATCTCCAATTTGATGGCCTTTTTGACCTACCGCCTCTAATTGACCTCAATGACACAAAACCATTGTTTGACGACACTAGCTTTGTGGATTGCCTTCGTGGCATGGATCTTGACAATATAACTCCAGTAGATGACATATCTCCAACCATGCCACATATACCGGCCATACTCGCAAATCACACTGATTCTGACTCTGAGTCCCAAGATGCAGAACCCACTCCAATAATTGTGAAAAATCCACACACTACCATCACTCCGTTGCCTCTGGAACCAGTTCTTCCTGCTCGTAGACGAGGAGGTAAAACCCGTCCTGATCAAACAGCCAAAGGTCGCAAGCGATCACGAGATGACACAGCTAAGATTAATGTTACTGGTAAATCTGATGGTGACAGTGAAGATGTTGCCAACTCTCCATCCCTCAATGAACCTGTTCTTTCTCCAAATGGAAATACACGGATATATCTTTGCAATTATCCTGGTTGTGACAAATCATACTCCAAAAGCTCACATCTCAAAGCTCATCTACGACGTCACACAGGAGAAAGACCTTTTGCATGTACTTGGCCTGGCTGTGAATGGAGATTCTCTCGTTCAGATGAATTGGCAAGGCATGAGCGTAAACACACCGGTGTGAAACCATTTGGTTGCACTATTTGTGGAAAGAAATTCACTCGATCTGATCATCTTTCAAAGCATGTCAAGATCCACTTTCGTCCTCGTAAACCTCGTGGAGGAAACAATCGTCGTCGCTCACAGCTCAATTCAATGTCAAGCATTGAGGACTGCACTTCTCCAATCTCAACTTCACCACCTCAAACTGACGTTTTCTATGAGAATTAAAGACTTACTACACATAAATTATACTATTCACATTTAAAAAAACCTCACAGGCAACAGAGATTGACTACCCTTAGCATTGCAGATCAAGACAAATCTGATAGTTCACATTTGTGGTGAGATTTGGCAATTATCGTAAATTATATTATATTATTTGAAATATTAAAGGAAGTTGTTATATCAAATGTCTCTCACATTATAAATTTATATCATGCAAAATTGTTGTTTTAAGTTTTCACTCTATTATAGTTTCTCAAAGTCACTGCTCAATATCTTTCTTTTAACAAAAATTAACGCTCACAAATTTCTGTTATAGAAATAATCTATCATCTCACATGTGATCTGCAAAGAACATTGTTAAATTTTGTTACAGATTTCACTATCACTATCTGTTTTTCTAAAAGTATATCACATTTCATTCTCCTTTTCTTTTCTACAAAAAAATTTGTACTATAATTCATATTGTATAGATTATATTTCTTTATTGCAAATATTGCACATTTTTCACTTAAAATTGATCTATTTTTAATTGTATATCGAAAGATGATTTTAAGAAAAATTAATGTCAACGAAAATTCTATTGCCATATGTACTGTACTGAAGTGAATGCAAATCCATTAATGAACAAGTTGCTAATGTAACAATTAAATTAACTCTCAAAATAACAACGTACACACTAGATGGTCTTATTGGCTTCATGTTAACAGAGGTCTTCTTGGTAACCTAATATCATGTGACGTCATTATCAGATTGAACGATGTTTACAAGTAACGTGAACAATGCAAGCACAAAAATAGGTAAGGCAATCCATGAGCATTTCTGATAATCTTCAATATACATGGCCAACACTGTGTAATATGATACAGATATATTGTGAATAAGACATAGCAGGTATTGAATATCATTAAAAGGGCTGTGAATCAGAGGGAAAAATTCATGCTCAATGACAATCATGCTCCAATGCCTCCCCAAGTGGAAACCTGAGCATGGTTAGAATTCAATACACAACTACTGTTAGTTTGTATTCATAAGTCTGACCTTACAAATAGGTATGTCAGTTTTATTATTCATTTGACATGCAGTCTTTGTAGATAGACCTACCACATGTCTAGTTACTGATAAACATTCAAATTTCACCAAATTTCAAGCACATTGCTAGTATTATTATTATAAAAGAAGGACAGTGATTATATCAACTACCAGATGGATGGACAGCCATTTAAGGAAATAATGTTAATATGAAAAAAAACCTAAAGCCTATTACTTTATGTACCATCCTAACATCCTGACAGTAAAAGCCTAATGCATTAGATGCTATATTATCAGGTGTCCATACTAGCTAAAGACCAAAGTCAGTGGTTTAATCACTGTTGGGAAGCAAACTGTAGGAAAACCTCATTATAACAGCGTAGTAAAACCTCTGGTTGTTATACTATTATGACCTCAAGGCTAGTATATAAACAATATATACAAGGTGGTATGGGATGTGAGTTAGTGATTATATATACTATTAGAAATTTATAATTCAAATACCTTAACATTATTATGGCTTTCAAGGAGGTTTTCAAGAAATGGTTTTAAAGAAGAACCAAAGCAGGTGTGCTAGTACAATAATTATGATTGCAAGAATATGCCTCATTTCTGAGAACACTGCATTATTTTTAGAAGAATTTATGATTCTGTTCTGAGAACTATGTATTATTTTTAGAAGAAAACCATAAAGTGAGTTAGTCAGGAAGTTATGCAAACAGAGTACAGATGTTACTAGACCACAATACTATGTTATTGTGTGCACCATTGGCTATAGACCTGTATCTAGGGAATTCCATAGCCATTTAATGGTGACGGAACACTAATGTGACAATATATATGAAGTACATACTTAGTAATACTATTAGCTATTAGTATTACTACTACTCTACTAACTAATACTAATTTTTAATGTATTGTTTATGGTGTCAACTATTTAACCACACACACACACAAATCATTTGGTAATGATGAGTAGGGATATACTGAGGAGATTATGAATCTATTTTTTTATGAAATGACAGGGTTTTCCCTGTGTCCTCTTCAATATTCAATTATTCATGACAATCTATGTTTAACTCATTGTGGTTACAGCATGAATATATTTAATTAATGCTGTAAGTTTCTTTACTTACAAAAATACTTATAAAATACAAAGAGCATGCTTTTTACTAATTTGACAGCAATTTACAATAGTTAATATAGATAAATTAGCAAAAATAATGATTCTGACCTTGCATTTGTGAGAGAATGGATTAGATTGACTGGGGGTGTGGCTGATCCAATGCAGTTTTCCACAAAACACCAACCAAATCATCATCTTCAGCAATGAAATGGCTCAAAAAAAGAAATCGAATTTCCATTACAAGCAGAAAAGCAACTATTGGTACACTAATAAAGCCATAGTAACATATAAGAGCAGAGTAAAATATCGACATCCGTTTGCTGCACAGCTCCTGTTTAGGGTTGGGCTCAGTCTGCAGAAGTGAGGGGTGTGTCACTAACTGAGGGGGCGTATTTACATTATTCATAATAATGAATAACTGAAGTGTGTTCAAAATATGTTCAAAATGTGAATAGTGATTACATTCATTGTTGCCTTTTGGATCTTTTTATGCTTTTTTAACTTTGCTCCCCTCACAAGTATTAAATTAAATAGCATACCATTTCACTAGTAATTGTGATACGCATCATAGTTGCACTAATATAGGACATACTTAAAGTTAGGATTCAAGTTTAGTATAGTATGGAACATGATGTCAAAAATATATTAGTAAGCACTCCAATTAATTGTTGTCTATCTGCATCAATTTCAACATTAGAGAGTACCAAATCAAGTCACTCTGCCGTTTATCCAGTAGTAATATTAGTTCACTAGTCTTTGCTATAAGAGAATTATTGTCTCTTGTAGCAATATCAGAAGCTATGTCCTTGTTAAAAGAGACCATTTCTTGTGCTATATTATTAGTAAGTGATAACAATTGGGAAAGAGATTGGCTTTCCATAGTGTCAAAATGTGAGATGGTACTTGATGATGGTTTCTGAGAATGTGGTGCTGCTTCAAGAAGATAAACTGTATCAGTCTGTGTGTCCATGTCATAACAGTCTAACTGATTGGTTTGTGTTACTGCATCAGTATGCTCTGCTGTATTAGATTGTGTTTCCAAAGCACAGTCATTTATTGTGTTCATATCACACAGTTGAAATACATCTGTTTGAACTTTAGTATTACAGACTGCTATGATATCAGTCTGCGTAGACACAACAGCGCTGGCAGTAGTGTTGTCCTCACTAACCAGAAGAACAGCATCTGTGTCTACAGTATCAACTAATGGTTTAGTCACAATTTGAGCATCATTATCTGCTGTTTGGCTATATGATTGTACAAAGAGTGGAGTACTGAGATATTTGTCAAGGTTGAAATCATTTTCATAACACTTGATTGTGTTAACACTGGATGATGCAGCACATTGTTCTTTATGATCTATTAACAACAATACAAAAATATCATGTATTTATGTTTACCTGTAATTTTTAAATTTTGAGTTGAAAATGCCATATCTTGAGAAAGAAGTATGTTCAATTCCATCTGATACGCATCAGTAACAGTGTCTTGCAAGTTAGGAACCTTTAAGATATTGTAATATCATATTACATTATATCAATATCATTATAGTTGAATACCTTCATTTGTTCTTTTGAAAATGAGGCCATTTCGATAACAGTCTCTTCATCCTCTAGTTAAAAGTATTACAAAGTAAAAAACATAAGATCACAATTTGTACCTCCTATAGTGTTAGTGATATCTTTACTGAGTGTTGTGTGTGATGGGACCTATACAATGAAAACATAATCTATTGCTTGGTTACTTTGACACTCACAAGACTTAGGTCACCTACCTTTTCTTGAACTAGTCTTGAATCATTTATAAAATTCATCCATTTGTTATGTTGAGCAATACATTCATCACTGTTATCTTGTGACGAATCTGTAATTTTATTAGGATTTCCTGCTACATCATTGTTCTGTGTATTTTGAGACTTCTCTAATGATTGGATCATAACTTCAAAAGCGCTCATTGGTTTGTTGGTAACAGCCTCCTTGAAACAATAGTCTTTGTGTAGGACATGTGTATCAGGAGAGATTGTCTTCTGAAGAGAACTGTCTATCTCTTTATAATCAGATTCAAGAGTGGATGAGTGTAGAATAGACTGTTTACAATGAATTTGTTGCACAGGAGATGAGTTTAATGATGAGGTATGACCCTTTCGTTAAAGAAGATAACACAACAACAAAGAATTAATTATGCACCTGATGTGAAGTAGTTGAAGGAGTAAACCATCCTACAGGATCTTCATCTAAAAGAGACGAGATACTAGAACTAATAGAAGACCATAATGTTGGTATGTAATCACACCTTACCCTTGACTCTTGCTTAACAGACTTGCACCAGTTATGGCTTTGTTGTTAGTTGTATCACTATCTAATAAAGGGCGCTGCTGATGGAGACATTTATTAGGACTACTGTTATGTTGAGTCTTATGAAAGTCAACAAGTGAGAGAGGATGAGTTATTTTAGTTGTAGTTGGAAATGGAGTCTACAGATATAAAGAAACCAACAATTGAAATGAGTAAGTAAATTAATCTTTACCTCTCTATCATGATAACTCTTTGGTGCTTTTTTCAAAACATGATCTTGAGGTGGATTATTTTTTGTCTTTCCTTTCTGTCCATACCAATTTACTTCCTCCCAGCTATATAATGAATTCGACTTTGTTTGATGGCCACCAACATCAAATATTGGTCTCTCTGTATCCCACATTGATCTTTGTGAAAAAGGAGGAGGCTCGGATCTCTTATCAAGTAATACAGGAAGTTCAGAGTGGCCAGACTTCAATGCATAGTCAAATTGACTGTTTGGTTTTGTATGAGGTTTTTTATTCATGGGGAAGATTGATTCTGTTAGAGTAGATGCATTGGTTGTATCCTCAATGTCTAGTATCGAATTGAAACTAAACTTGTTAGCGGTAATTAAAGGTCTTGTTGGAGAAGACACTCGTTTTAGTTGTTCTTGCTGAGGATAGTGAGTAGGGATTTTTGATGTTGATACTCTTGGTTGGTTCTCGTAAAATGACACGCCCTCTGAGCTAGCATCTTGAAATTCAAGTGTTGAAGGTTGTGTAATTGGTGACATAGGTAGTTCAAGATTAAAGTCATAGCTTCTTCCTTGCTTGGGCCCAGCTAAACTAACTTTTTGAGGCTTTTTAATGTCCTAACATAAAAAACATGTATGAGTATATTATGTCATAAACTATAAACCTGGTTTGTACTAGTGTTAACATCAAAAGCATCACTGAGTGCCTTCAGAGACAGTAGATCTTGACTGATCAATCTCTTGTATTTTACAACCATTGGAGAAGTAGAAGAATGAGGTCGTTTAGCTGGTACCCCCAGCAAACGCTTCCTCTCAAAGAATTCCTATAAAACAAATGATCACAAGAAATCACTGTGTACTCATAAAAAAGTAAAGAGTCTACAGTCCACGACCTTACTTTTTGAACTTTTCTTTCATTTTGCTGTCGTACACGACTCCTATATGTAAGATACCTTAATTGTTCATTAAATATGGATAATCAAACCTTGCTCCACCAACCCAATTCATTGTCTAGCCTCGGATTGAACATACAGATACCAGATGGTTCCACGTGTTGTTGACAAACACCCCCGCCAATTAAATCATAAATATTTAACCCTTTATTCACTTCATCACATGATTGGAAAGCAGCCCCTCCTTCTTCTATCAAAAATCAAAAGCAGAGGAGAAGTCAGTTTTGTGTTGTAGTGATCTTCATTACATTAGAAAAGATGGCTAGTGACTCAGATTGGAATTTTGATGCCTTTGTCTTTGACTCTCAAACACATCGTGAGCACATGACACACCCACCTATTGTATTAAAAGTATCTTACCTGTTATAGAGCTAGCAGGAGAGAAGGAATTAAATGGTTATCGTCAATTTCTAACGGAATATGCTGGGCAGTTGAGTGGGATTGAATTAGCTCTTGATGAAACTCTCGGAGATGCTTGGGACTTTACCCTTGATCCCATTTCTCTCCAAGTTAGTTTAACAAAAAAAAATCACTTTATCCTATAGGTATACTACTATTCTTAATGATATATCATTAAATACAGTGTCTATTTGTCCAATAAAAAGTACATACTATCTTTAGAACAAACCCATACCTTTAAACCCTAACTATGCCTCTACTAATAGTCTCTGTACACATAACTTTGTCATTATTGCATATAGTACATCTTGTACTACATGGAGTTAGTGTTGGTATGTGGAATGTATAACATTTCTTTCATTTAGACTGCACCATATGAACATACTACATTACAAGAGTTGATCAGAACAGATCACAAGATACTCAATAAAGTAGTGACTGTCTTTACAGCTCTGTGCTCTGAAATTGCTGAACATAAACAAAAGGTAAATAATGGAACACGATAATATACAATATTTAACCTCTTTCTTTTATTGTTAAGGCAACTACTAAATTCTTTATACCTCTCTTAATGTATGGTGAAGGTGGTAAGTTAGTCTATCTAAACTTTCTATTATTTTTATCATTTCCTCTCTCTCTTCCATCAACTTCCTTTTCTTAGGAAATGAGGAAGTAGGAGAGCTAGATGGAAATAGCCAATTAATGATTGGTCATTTTCTATCATTACTACAGGTACAACTTTATTGAGATAATAATTAGACTACTAATGTTTTGTTTATTTCTATTATAGGACTTAACTCTATTTATAAATAGGATCAATGAATTAGTTAAGACCGTTGTCCTCCAGTTAGCATCATTGTATAGTTCTGAAGGGTAAGTAATAAATGTATTAGTTACTTTAGGATATGGAGTTGTTTGTGAATAATTGTTGCCTACTTGATGAACCAATAATATAATTAGATTGGATTTTTTTTCTATTTTTGCTAGGACTCTGAAAGTTATCAATGCTAGTGGAATACATCTACAGGTATTTTAATCATTGAATATTGAATGGTTGTTTCTATCACTTCTCTCTCTTTCTCTTTGTCTCCCTCTCCTCCCTCTTTTCCTCTCTCTTTGTCTCCCTCTTCTGCCTCTCTTTATCTTTCTTTCCTCTTTTCCTAGGCTGTATTTGAGCATTTAGCTGATGCTCTTGCGATCCTTATCACTTTAGACAGTATTTTTGACCATGTTCATATTTTTAGAGACCACTGGACACGTTACAAAAGGTACTTCACTTTTTAACATCTGGTGAGTACATTTTCTCTTTCTCTCTAGAGTTATTGCCTCCATTCGTGGTGCTCCACAAGATTATGGTGTTGATGAAGCCAAACTGAGACCATTTGAGAAACTGCTTCAGAACATTGAAGGCAAATTAATGGAAGGAAAAATATTTGAGGTATAAACTCTATGATTTATAGTTTAAATTACAATTGCTCTATTAGACTTGTGTTCTGCAAATATTTAATGTGGATGTGACACAAAATCATCAGCTTAATGAAGAATTTCTCATTTGTATGAGAGACATGTTCGTTCACATTGACTCAAAACTTGGTTTGTATTGTGTATTTTATATCTCATGTCATTTATCTTCTGTTCTCTCTAGTTGAGTCACGAGAGAGCGATACTAGACAACAAATTATGGGTCTCTGTGGTCTGTTAGTATTTCATTATCAATTGTTTAATTATCAAGAGAAAAAATTAGCTAGACAAGTTTGGGATCTCTACAAGAAAGTGAGTCATAGCTTCTCTCTCTCTCTCTCTCTCTCTCTCTCTCTCTCTCTCTCTCTCTCTCTCTCTCTCTCTCTCTCTCTCTCTCTCTCTCTCTCTCTCGCTCACTCACTCACACACATTTACTCACTCTTGTATTATAGATCCCTGCTATTCATGTTGTTGGTAATTTGTTGTTCTTTCATACTCGTTTCTTGAATGAAAAACTAAAGTACATGCTTAAAATTCTTGACAAAAAATCTACCAATAATGTGGAATATATGAGAGATCAATGGTTGACTACCTCATCACAGAACTTGCCAAGGTAACCAAGAGAACTTTGATAATTTCTTAAGATGTAAAGAAGAACTACTAGCTTGAGCAACTACAATGATTATCATATATATAATATAGTAGTAATATTATATATATATAATATAGTAGTAATATTATAAATATAATATAGTAGTAATATTATATATATAATATAGTAGTAATATTATATATATAATATAGTAGTAATATTATATATATAATATAGTAGTAATATTATATATGTAATATAGTAGTAATATTATATATATATAATATAGCAGTAATATTATATATATAATATTATTAGTGTTCAAATTAAATTATGACTTTGTGGTGTTTTTAATTTAAGGATGGCACAGAATTTCTATTTGCAAGTTTCAAGTTGGATGATCAAAATGGAATCTGAAATGAAAGCTAAATCAACAACAGAAACTATTAGCTCACGAGCATCACTCTTCATTCAGGTAACAACAATATGCAGTAACCACAAGCAGTCATTATGTATATAAATACTGTATTCCATATATGGCATTGCCAGCATCTCTTTGGTTTTCTACTGACATATTCTACCTAGCAATGAATGAACTTTTACAATTAATTTTGATTTAAATACTTTTATTAACACTCATAGAACTAGTTGTCCCTTAACTAATAGAGGTTATGATAGTAATGTTGTAATATACAAACACTGTACTATTTAATATCATTTTGTTTCGTCTTTAGGGTATGCTACTAGCATATAATATTAGTAACTATATTGGTACATTACTCAATCTACACTTCCATTTGAAACGACCCATGACTAAGTCTGGTGTACTAGCAGTGTGTAGAATGGCTGAACTATTAAAATCAATTCAATATACTTTCCATCGCCGTTCAATGACTGTAGCTGAATTCATCACACTGGCCATGAATGAGTATGAAACACTTATTCTTATTGCTTTGGAGAATATGACAGTGAGTTGTTTGACTGGCTGCTGTTAAATATAGCTATCATTTGTTATATGTTCAGTTGTCGATGTCCCTCTCTTTTGATATAGACTATAATTCAAGAATCTCAACAGAAACGTTACTCTGAAAGAGCTTTAGTGAGCTTCTTTTAATAAAATCTAATAGTTTATTTTAAATGCATTAATAATATTTTTATAGGATATATTAGCCGCTTTAACTCTTATGAAAACAGTTATAAATGGTCCAGGTATATACTAACCAATTCTTGGTTCCTTTTGATTCTTTTTGTTGTAGGTACTCGTGAGAGAAGATTAGTATCAAAGATTGTTTTTCCGTTTGCATCTCAGGTAACTTAGTAGAATGTACGTTGTAATGATGATTCTTAATTTGTACAGCGACCTTTGAAAGAGGATGAAAAACTTATTGGTTTGTTGAGGAAACTTGATGCCATTTCTGAATTAAGACTAAGGTACATTTATTTTACAGCTATAGTCACCTTTATTGCTTTATACGAGATAACAGGATATGGTTAGGGTTTTATATTGTACCGTAAATATATATTCCAAGCACAAGCACTTAATATATTGAATTCTTTTCAGAGTTAACCAAGCTTGTGACTGCTCCTTTCTCTACTGGCATAAGGTAAGCCCCTCCTATTAATGATAATCACTATGGTAACAAAGTCATTGACATTGGCTCACTTTTGTTGCAGGTGGCCATAATTCCCTTGTACTTTGCTGATATTTTTAACAACCCTTCCGATGCTCATAGATTACATGTAGGTTGGCATATGGGGGAGGGAGGGACCCTTTCATTTTGTCTCGATATTTTAGTACATATTTGCTACACTGAGTGATTCTGTACCTATTATCAAATGGAGCCGTCATCTTGAGAGCACAGACGAATTGCTCAAAATGTTTGAAGATAATGTATACAGTCAAATGAAAGAGGTATGTCAGAATATAATCCAGGACATCACTTATACTAAATATTGTTTTTTTGTTTATTTAAATTGAAATTGAAAGTTTTTATTATGCCCTTTGGACTTTTAGTAACTAAAAGTAAACATTTCTTGGAAAAGTGAATGAAATTAAAACCAAACTAAAATCATTCAATAACATTGTATACTGACTAGATATAAACTATAACAATATCAATCTACTAGTTTGATGTACTAGTTGTTACAGTATATGCTTTATTAGTGACTGACATGTCCTCCATAAATCTCAAATTTCAAGTACAGTAAAAGTGAATGTAGCATTTATACTGTGTATATAATGTTTATTATTCTTTTTTAGAAAATTCTTGATCCGCTTTGTCAAGCTGTTGAGGAAGACCTTCGTCTTAGTTGTCATCTTCATTTGAAATTGGACGATCGTAATCCATTTAAAGTAAATGACATAGGTTTATTATATGTCTCAATTGTATTACATTAGTTTGGTATAAAAGATCTCAAACACCTTTTGACTGTAAAACCTATTAGATTTTTTGACAGAACCATTGATATGAAAGGTACATTGAAGGCATAGATGTTTTATTACTATTTCTGATTTATCCCTCTCTCTGTCTCTCTCTCTCTCTCTCACACACACACACACACACTCACGTAGCCTATGTCACTCATTATTTAGATACAACATTCTATGAGCTAACTACTGTCTCACTTCCTGATTGGAAGACTTATGGAGACATGAGAAATTTGGCCGAACAAAAGTATGGATTGGCTATGTTGGAGCCACACCTTCCTAGTGCTACACTTGAGCAGGGATTGGATGTGTTGGAAATTATGAGGAACATTCATTTGTTTGTCTCAAAATATTGCTATAATCTAAACAATCAAGTAAGATAGAACTGCAAGATACTAGTCCTAAACTTTTGAAATATGATCTAAGTGCCTCCTTAGCGCAGTCGGTAGCGCGTCAGTCTCATAATCTGAAGGTCGTGAGTTCGAGCCTCACAGGGGGCACGTTTTTTCTTCCTTTTTACCGTCATTATTACCAGTGACAAGTGCACAACTGCCTTACCTTTCGCAAGTGCCTCCTTAGCGCAGTCGGTAGCGCGTCAGTCTCATAATCTGAAGGTCGTGAGTTCGATCCTCACAGGGGGCACTTTTTTTATTTCTTACTTCCATCTCCTAATCTTTTTGCCTGTAGTTAACGTAGATGATACAACCTTTTATGTAATTTTGGTTAGAAATGTAATCACTTTATTTTTAATGTAGATATTTGTGGAACGGATGTCGAACAACAAACATCTCAATACCATCAACATTCGTCACATAGCTAACTCTATTAGAACACATGGAACTGGCATCATGAACACTACAGTATGGTACATTGTTACTTAGCTCTGTGAGGGATCACCTCTTCTAGGTCAACTTCACTTATCAATTTCTTCGTAAGAAGTTTTACATATTCTCTCAATTCATGTATGATGAATACATCAAGGCTAGGTTGTTAAAGGTCAGTGTTAGGACTACTATTATAAACAGCTGTTACATTATCTGTGTGATTTAGGAGATCAGGTTTTATCGTGAACATCAATTCGATCCAGACATTGATCAAAAAGTGTGATTCCTAATATATTATGATATTTAGTGATCTCTCTCCTTTCTCTAGTATCCTTTTGCTCGTGCAGAGCGTTTTAATCGTGTCATACGTAAGCTGGGTATGAATGAAGAAGGCTTTAGTTACTTAGATCAGTTTAGAATTCTTATAATTCAAATAGGTATGTATGTCTATCCCGTGTCTCTTTGTTTCTATCTGCCGTTATCTCTTACCTACAGGCAATGCTATGGGGTATATTCGTATGATTCGTTCTGGTGGTTTAAATTGTTGCAGTAGTGCTATTCGATTTGTCCCTGATTTAGAAGACATTGTTTTATTTGAAGACCTATGCACAGAAGCTCAAGTATCAGGGGATGTGCTAATGGCTGCAAGGTAAGATGATAATATAGCGACGACTTGGTTATCTTGTTGTAATAGAATTGTAGATTCGGTTGTTGGAAACTTAGCCAAGAATTTTGCAGAGGGAACTGAATATTTCAAGGTAGATTAAACAACGAAGCCAAGACAGCTGTAGCAATATACTTCCTTTAATTATTTCAATTTTAAATACCACTTTAAAAATAGAATACACTAGATAGTAACATTAGACTATAAATGGCTAACTACTATTATTGAGAGAAATACCCTTCAAAATATTATGAAACTAGCAATGTAAATTATCATCACGCTCTCAGGCTATCATGTACATTATTATGTTTACTATATCTTAACTATGGCTTCAATATAATTCCTTACCATTAAGACTTCATGTTACAAAATTTATACATTCTGCAAGCATGTATGTTACATGATGTTGACTGATGTCGTGTGTGTTGTCATCTTATACTTTAGTGCCAATGATACAGTCAATTTAATACTATAGTAGACACCTGGAGCATTGAACTGCTCTATTTGGCTTTTGTTGAATTAAAGTATTTCCTAATTACTGCCATAACTCTGAGTAGATTGAATATTTTAAAGTGTACTGTTTATTTATTTGTTCCTCTTGGTGCAGTCTATGCTCTTTGTATTGTTAAAAATATTTTTGTATTATTGCATTTTTGAAGCAACTATTATTGTTAATTTCTTTTATAGCTTTTAGTCGATGTCTTTTCATCTGTTTTTCGTAATCCTAAAAATAGACATTTGCAGAATTTTTACATGATAGTTCCTCCACTGGTTAGTAAAGTAGTCCATCCATTCATTCATCTATTCATCCATTCATTCATCTATCCATCCATCCATTCATCTATTCATCCATTCATTCATCTATCCATCCATCCATTCATCTATTCATCCATTCATTCATCTATCCATTCATTGATTCATCTATTCATCCATCCATTCATCTATTCATCCATTCATTTATCTATCCATCCATCCATTCATCTATTAATCCATTCATTCATCCATATACTTTAGACACTCAACTATGTGGAATATATTATCAATGCCAAAGATAAAATGAGTCGTAAAAATGCCAAAGGTTCAGCTTTTACTGATGATGGATTTGCAATGGGTAAGACTTCTGGAGTTATAATATTATATATATCTTTGACTTCATTTGTAGGTGTGGCTTACATCCTCAAACTTGTTGACCAGTATCATGCATTTGATTCTCTACACTGGTTTGAGTGTGTCATGTTAAAATATAAAATGGAGATGGTAAGAATATAAAGATATTACAGAAGTTGAGGACATATATTCTAATTACTATTTCCTATTCCAATTAAACGGGGTTATACAGAGTTGGAATGTCCATCTTTGGCTTCTAAATTGTAAATAACAATCATACAATATACAACCAAAATCAGGAACCCAACCCAACTGGAAACACCTTGTTGTCACTCGATTCTAAGAGATGGCTTGTGGTATTTGTGCTCCGCGTTTTATTAAGTAACAAGGAAAGCCAAGAAATGGTACACGTGCCAAAAATGGAATTAGGAATAAGAAATTGAAACTCATTAATTGAGTTCTTAATTGGGCTTTTGAATACACGAAGGTGCGTGGAAGAAATAGAAATAGGAATTGGAATGTTTGTCCTCGGCTTCCGCAAGATATAGTACTATTGTATTGATGTATTGTTATCATTGTTATTATCAGTGTCATGTTTCTTTTGGCATCCCTGTTATATTTTTGACACGTAATAGACATGTACACTCAGGCATACACACACACACCTTGTGCTTACTCATTCTCATTGTTGAATGTTTCATCAAACAGTACATTAAGTAGGTCAATGTAGTAAATATGTAACACATTACAAATGAACAGCAGCTACTCCTACAGTCTAAATGAATAGAGAATCTTGAATATTGAAATGCTTGACTTGCTTACTATCTACATATATAATGTGTAGCAGCTGGAGCATGTAAAATGAAACTTAACGAGGTAATGCTAATAATTATTATTACTATTTCTTAAATTAGAGGGAGCTACTTCAATCAGAAGCCAAGGGACGAGGTGATGAGAAACTACTTCAAACAATGCATCTTTCTTTGAAAAGACTTGAAACATATATGAAAGCAAGTTTCCTAAAGTTAATGGTGTGTTACATTTACTATTTTATAGGAATTTGAGTTACTTGACTATTCTTTGAGAAGTGCTAGAATCTTTTTCCGAGCTGATTTAACTGCCGAGGAGGAACAGCAGGATAAGCCTAAAGAGGAGAGCACAACAGAAGGACAGCCACCACCATCTGAAGGAGGCGGTGAAGGCGGGAGTGGTCCTCCCCCACCTCCACCCGATCCCTCAACCTCTGGAGGTAATGATGATATTATGCTAGAACATTCATAATGTACTTATATTGATAGGAGCACCTCCTCCCCCTCCTCCACCACCTCCTCCTCCTCCTCCTCCCCCTCCCCCTATGTAAGGGAGCCCTGTTTAAAGTGATTTGATTTGACTGTTCTAAATAATAATACCTGTTTTAAATAATATATATTTATGTATGTGCTTGTTGACGTATTGTAGATCTTTACACGATATATAACAAAAGTTATGATAATAATCCAGTAATGAAACTTTTTGACAATAACTAATAACTATGTGGGCGTGGCTCGTATCGTATTACACTTAAGCTGAAGAATCAGGCCAGTGCAGCTTCAAACACGATCTTTGAGTGACTAAAGCAGTTTGGGCTCTGCTGTATTTAGTATATTGTACAACTATTATACCATGTCTGCTTTTCTCCGTATTCGTTTGCTTGAATGTCAACTAGACAACCGTCGTGAGTCCTTTTGTTCAGTGAGTATCAAAGATGCTGTACATTCTCCTGGTGAGGGCATAAAGTTGATGCAGAAGAAGAAGACGTTCTATCCAGACTGGGGAAAATGTTTCGATTCGCATGTTTTGCAAGGACGACGAATGCAGGTATGCCTGACTTGTATAGTCTTGTAAGCATAATTTCAAGTCGATGTCGCATAATATCGATTGTAAATGATTTAAGTGAAGTATTGCTTTGTACCACATGTTTTTTAAGGGTTGCTAAATGTTTCAATATCAGACACGCGATAGCAGTGAGTATGTAGGGCCAAAAACACTAGAATATCGTATCCAAAACAAACAATTTAGCTATTAAAATGAAAGTATAAAAACATAGCAATGATTATAATAGATTTAAATATGTGGAATTCTATTTCAGTTTTCACTTTATTAAATGAATAAATCCTTCAATTGGAATCAATCATAAGAGATTACTGAAGAGAGTTCTTCATTTTACATCTGATGTTCTTTTATTGTTTATTCAGGTTGAAATTATGGACCGTGCTACTCCAGACACAAAGATAGCAGAGGTAACTGTAGAATTAGAAGAACTATGTGCTATCTGTAGAGACGAACCTGATCCTTCAAACGCTGTTAATTTAGCTGTGAGTTGTTTTGACTTTACTGTTTTCATAGCAACAGTGTTGTCTTTATACTTCAAATTCCCTTGTCTCTCTTCTCATCTCTCTTTCATTCATAGTACTAGAAATAATTTCCACCCACTTCATTCCTTTTCTATGTTATCTTTGCCAATATCTCCTGATCAATTTGTTATGTTAGAGACTATATAGCTCTATACTATATGTCATTTTATATCTATATTCTCAATATATTACCTCATTAATTAATAACAGTAACTGCTAATATACAGTAACAAGCAGTGCTAGGCAGCAGATATTAAGTGTAAATAGCAATATTGATTATATGGAAAGTACCAGTGTCCTATTTATCTTTACAAACTTAGATAATTTCCCTTTTTCAATGCTTCACTGCTATTCTCTCCCTCTCTTTCTCTCTCTTTCTCAGCTTGACTTATGGCCATCAGGAAAGCTCATTCTCCAAGTAAAACTATATGGAAGTCTGACCACAGGTTAATATATAATAATTGATGTTACCTTACATTTGACCTATTCAAGTACCTGATATTGACATAAGCCTATTTGTCATTTAACACTCAACAGAGTTGTTAAACTCACAATTCACTTAAATGTTTCCAATACGTCCTCTTTTGTGTAGAATATAAACATGTTTACATGAAAAAGTACAAACTTAGCAACACTATATCAGTAAACATCAACATTTCGTGCTACTTACCACACTATTATAGCTATAACAATATAACCACAACAATCAAATGCCATTATTGATCATTAAATATCCTCCACCTTACACTAACTCAATTGTCATTGGCCATATTGTTTGGGAAGTTATTGTCCCTTCAACCTCCATGGATGGCTGTAGTATACACACTGTATAATCCATAAATGTCTACTAACAAACTCCATGTGGTTGATTGGAAGCCATTGAGGCTCACCACATTATAGTACTTAATTGTAGAGGCTTGTTGCTAAATATAGTAACATATGATATAATGTTTTAGTACTAATTTTAGAAATATGGCTATGACTGATTTTCTGGTTATAGTAGTTTAATAATTTAGATCACCATGACAACAATCAATGAATACTAAGTACAAGCCAAAATTATTTAAGTATATTCCGTTGCTTATAATGTGTGGTAAGTGGATATATTCTATTTTTGGCTAAAACGTACCTTTCTTACTATCAGTATCATACCATAGTTGGTTTAATTGATATGTTTTCTGCTGTCACTAATCCAAATTTTCTTAACCTCAAACTCTTTGATCACAAATTGAGACTTAACACTTAAAATCTTATTAGTTCAGTGGATGCCTTATTATGTGTAACAGTCGACGAGGCTATTTGTTTACATATATACTATTATACCATATATGTGTAAATTCTTAATGTATTAATCAGTATATTGTTTACATACAACATTGCAGTTTGTGTAGGTATGTATATAGTGTGTGTGACCAGGTGTATATATAGGATACATGTGTGTGTGTGTGTGGAGTATAGGTGTACCATTATAGGTATATGGTATTTATGTGTGGGGGTATCATACTACATTTAATATGCTCTCTCTCTCTCTTTCTCTCTTTTTCTCACACAGATGAAGACGAATACCCTCCAAACAGAACACCCGAACATCTTGAGTCTCTGCCTAAAAATGCCACTGCTCTTCGTGGAAGACGTGGCGCTATTCATGTAAGACAACACTCTATCTGTGAGAAAAAAGGACACCGTTTTTTAAAAAAGTTTTTTCGTCAACCAGCTTATTGTTCATATTGTCATGAGTTCTTATGGTAAGATAGAGTAAGATAGCTTTTATCCTTCCATCTATCTATTTGTTCTTTATTGAACTCTTCCTTAACAGGGGCTTTACCAAACCAGGATACCAATGTCAAAGTATGTTCTATGATATAACTTATTGTTACCTATAACATTCGCTAATTCTATAATCTCATCCTCTGATTACTTTCTTAAATAAATTATGTGTTCCTCTCCACTTTCCTTCCTTAGTATGTGCTTATGCATCACATGGTAAATGTTTAGAGTCTATAATTGCCAATTGTACAGGTGCCACAGTGCACGGCACGCTGTCAAAGGTAAACATGTAAACATCTTTATCATGTCATGTCTTAGCTTCTGCTTTGTCTGTTAGTAGTAGTAATATTGTATGGTATCTGTAACAGTTATGTCTATAGAAATTACATTGGTACTCTTATAAACAACTCTCTCTCTCTCTCTCTCTCTCTCTCTCTCTCTCTCTCTCTCTCTCTCTCTCTCTCTCTCTAGAATTCAACAGAGAGATTCAAAATAGACATGCCACATCGTTTCAAAACTCACTCATATTTTGGTCCAACCTTCTGTGATCATTGTGGTCAAATGATGCATGGTATCTTCAGACAAGGTGTCAAATGTGAAGGTATGGAAAATTGATACTATAATATAACCAGACGTAATAATGTCTAGTTATATTAGTAATAATTTATTATAATAGTTATAACTTGATTTTAATATTTTTTTTCTAGTCTGTGGAGCTAACTGTCATCATCGTTGTGCACCTAATGTTCCCAATCTTTGTGGAGTGAATGAGCGGTTAATGGCTGAAGCATTGAAGGGCATTGATGCAGATAAAAAGAGAAGATTGGTAAGTAATGTAATAGTTATTAACGTTGTTTATTGTTATATGCAGTCAGCTGACGTTACTAGTCCTCCACCAAAAACTGGAGCCTTGGCCAAACCTATGCCAACAGTACCTGATGATCATGAAATATATCAAGAAGTTACAGAAGGTTTGTTGCTTAAAAGATATTTCCATATTTTTAATGTTATCTCCCATAGAAATGACTAAACTGGCTTTTGTACCTAGTAAGAAAAAAGATGCACCTCCTGTTCCTCCTCGAACTTATAGTGCTTACGCACCATGTAAGAGAGAGAGAGAGAGAGAGAGAGAGAGAGAGAGAGAGAGAGAGAGAGAGAGAGAGAGAGAGGGAGAGAGGGAGAGAGGGAGAGAGGGAGAGGGGGAGAGAGGGAGAGGGGGAGAGGGGGAGAGGGGGGAGAGGGGGAGAGGGGGAGAGGGGGAGAGGGGGAGAGGGGGAGAGGGGGAGAGGGGGAGAGGGGGAGAGGGGGAGAGGGGGAGAGGGGGAGAGGGGGAGAGGGGGAGAGGGGGAGAGGGGGAGAGGGGGAGAGGGGGAGAGGGGGAGAGGGAGAGGGAGAGGGAGAGGGAGAGGGAGAGGGAGAGGGAGAGGGAGAGGGAGAGGGAGAGGGAGAGGGAGAGGGAGAGGGAGAGGGAGAGGGAGAGGGAGAGGGAGAGAGAAGGAGAGGGAGAGGGAGAGGGAGAGAGAAGGAGAGGGAGAGGGAGAGGGAGGAGAGAAGGAGAGGGAGAGGGAGAGAGAAGGAGAGGGAGAGGGAGAGAGAAGGAGAGGGAGAGAGAAGGAGAGGGAGAGAGAAGGAGAGAGAGAGGGAGAGAGGAGAGAGAGAGGATAGACAAACAGACAGAGATTTATTATTGTATTTATAGCTATGAATGGTGGAGCAAAGATTCGTCCTCAAGTACCAGCAAAACCTTCAAAACAATTCAAGTTGGAGAATTTTAAGTTTGTTAAAGTATTAGGCAAAGGTAGCTTTGGAAAGGTGAGTTTATTAGTAACATGTTATTTTATGTTAATTAAATATTAATTACATGTTAATTACATGTTCTATTGTTCTCTAATATAATTATAGGTACTCCTGGCCCAGTTGACATCACGTAAGGAACAGTTTTATGCTGTAAAGGCTCTTAAGAAAGATGTGGTACTTGAAGATGATGATGTTGAGAGTACAATGGTAGAGAAGAGGATACTAGCATTAGGATCAGAGCATCCTTTTTTGACTCATTTACTTTGTACCTTCCAAACTTCAGTGAGAATATAAAAAGAAAAAACATGCCTCATCTCTCTTATCCCCTCCTATCCCACACAGAGTCATCTCTTCTTTGTTATGGAATATCTTAATGGTGGTGATTTGATGTTTCATATTCAAGTATCTCACAAGTTTAAACTACCACGTGCTCGATTTTATTGTGCTCAAATAATTTGTGCTCTTCAGTTTTTACACAACAAAGGCATTATATACAGGTAGACTCAAATTGATGCTAAACTTGTCTTGGAACAAAAGTATACACACTATTATTTTCTTTAGGGACCTGAAACTTGATAAT
Organism: Xestospongia muta; assembly: GCA_963693285.1. NCBI lineage: Eukaryota > Metazoa > Porifera > Demospongiae > Haplosclerida > Petrosiidae > Xestospongia > Xestospongia muta. The sequence continues at coordinate 4,277,244 of OY848931.1, forward strand.
GTACTTTTGGACACAGAAGGACATGCTAAACTAGCAGACTTTGGTATGTGCAAAGAAGGCGTGTTCAAACCATCAACAACTGGAACTTTTTGTGGAACACCAGACTATATCTCCCCAGAAGTAAGTATAAAAACGAAAGACATTGTATTATAAATGGCCTTCATTGAATTGCCAAGTTTAAAAAACAGCTCAAGAGACTAGACAATTTTATTACTTTGTATTTTATTACTTTGTCTTCAATCTAGATTGTTAAAGGCAATCGTTATTCTTATTCTGTTGATTTTTGGTCGTTGGGTGTCTTGTCTTATGAAATGTTGACAGGTCAGTCACCATTTAGTGGAGAGGACGAAGAGGAACTCTTTAATTCTATTTGCAATTCTCGTGTTCCCTTCCCATCTTTCCTGACTCCTAGTTCTATTGACTACCTTAATAGAGTATGCTTATCATGTGACTATCATGTGACTTTTTTCGTAATATGTTTTATATAGTTGCTTGAAAGAGATCCAGAAAATCGTTTGGGCTGTATAGAGGATAAACTACCTATTAGAAAGCACCCATTTTTCTCTCCTATTGACTGGGAAAAATTGGAAAGAAAAGAAATTGACCCTCCTTTTAAACCAAAAGTGGTTCGTCCATTTATCTGTTATCAATCCAATCATCATCCATCCATTCATTCATTTATTTACACACTATAATAGTAGGAACTTACCATATTTTTATTATTTAGAAATCTTCTAGTGATGTCAGCAATTTTGATGACGACTTCACTTTTCAAGAACCTAACCTCACTCCAACTGATAATCGCCTCATTCAATCCATTGACCAATCAAATTTTATTGGATTTTCCTACACAAATGACCGCTACCTCTATGAAAGATAATGCAATTAGGCTTTATATCTATTGAACATACAACACAGCTCTTATAATGTAATATATTTTTAACCCTTTACGATAACATGATGACTCTACATACTATTCTAGTAGCTTCTAGAATTCAATCTCCTCAATATACTGAAGTAGGATTGTTTGTTTTTTTGTTATTACTGAATTAAGTATGTTGTTGTTGTTGTTGATCTTATTACTTTGTTAACTGTAACCAGTTATTAACTCGTAGATAATTAAACACAAATTAATTCAGGGGCGTGGCTAATTGATGACTCACCTCGTGTTTGCTATTAAATGGATTCTCTCAAAGATTGGCGTGTTTGGGGAGTTATGGGGCTAGGAGCAGCCGCGCTAGGTCTGGTTTCAGTTGGAACATTTTATCTTGGCCTTCAAAGAGGTTGCAGAAATAAGAAATCTTCTGTACAAGGAAAGAGTTATAACAGTGCAGATCCATTAATCCAATATGCCACTGCTCATAATAAGGAAGATACGACCCTAGCTAGACTTCGAGCATTCTCTATAGAACATTCTAAAGGTCGAATGACTTCATCAGTTGAAGTTGGGAGACTTTTGACTATTTTTTGTAGAGTTATGGAAGCTCGTAAAGTAATTGATATCGGAGTGTTCACTGGGTGTAGTGCATATGCTATGGCTCTTGGTTTATCAAGTGGTGGGTGTGTCATTGCCTGCGATGTCAGTTTGGAATACGTTCAGTTGGGTCAGCCATTTTGGTTAGAAGGTGGAGTCTCTGATAAAATTGATCTTCGTCTTCAGCCGGCCTTAAAAACACTTCAAGAGTTGATTGATGGTGGAGAGAAAGGTACTTTTGATATGATATTTATCGATGCTGTTAAAGTAGAGTATCCAGAGTATTTTGCAAAGGGTCTAGTGTTATTACGTCCAGGTGGACTTTTTGTTGTTGACAATGCTCTTTGGGGTGGTAAAGTGGCTGATTCAGCTAATGTCAGAGAAGATACTGAAGCAATTAGGAAAATAAATCGTTTGATGTGTGATAGTGAAGAAGTGGAGTTTTTACTACTTAATATTGCTGATGGTATTGGTATTGGTCTAAAGAAATAACCAACTAATTTGCATTTATTTAACACTAAAAGTAATATTACCCACTATTTGATTATTATTAATATTAATAGTGTTTATTTAAATGAAAACAAAAGTTTTATAGTTCACACACAACACTGGAGCTCTTTTGCACATTCTTTGTAAGGAGAACAGCCACTCTCATGGAGTCCAGAAATATGGTACCCTTTTCTTGTACACATATTGCTATCATCTACTTTCTCACAGTGCCGATAAAATTGAATGTGCCTATTCAGCAGACAGCACTCAGCAAATGAACCTATGAGCGAGTCAAAGAATATGCCATGAAGATACTCTCCTGGATGACATTGGAACTTTGATTGTGTCACAGTTGTCCACCAGTTTCTATGATAGCAATCACCAGGATTGTCAGACCACTTTATGTCAATGGTTTTGTTACCCCAGAATGTGTATGGTGATGCACAACAAATCAGACTAGTGATTTTGGAAGCACTGTATTTTAGGCCAGAAACATAGTAGCCATAGTGTGAACATCTCATCCATTTATTCGCATCAATGTTACTTTCTGTGTAGCAATCTGATACTTTATGTGACGGTGCTGCGCTACATATTGTTGTAAAGTTGTTGTCGGAGCCCTTCAATTCCTGACTATAGAGAGTCCACTTCTGATGGATATCAGTGACATTACAAGATAAAAACTTTAGTTCGTAATCCAAAGATTGTTGTGAGAGATTCTCTTCTAAAGCTTCTTCAAGGACAACTTTTTGAACTTTTTGTATCAGAGATTTAACATGAACCAATGGAGACCATTTTGTAGCAAGGCATTGCTCAGTGTGTGGTTGTTCAATGAAATATCCTGCACACAACCACTTCATACTCCAAGTACTGTTCTGACATTTCTCTAAAACAATTTTCCCATTACTCTCTGACATACACAGTCCTGTACTTTCATGCACAAGATAGCTTTCATTACTCCATGTCCATACTTGAGCAGCATCCTTAGTATGACAATTTGTCACGACGACTTCCCATATGGAATCAATTGGATTTTGAATTGAGTATCCATGTTTTAATTCTTTAACAGCTAAGCATTTATTGCTTGTTGGATTATAGATGACAAGAGAGGATGGCTGAACACGTTGACCTGGTATACTAGAGTGGTTATTTTTGTTCATAGGAGGCTTAGGTGTTGTTCCTATATCAGGGGAATACGTAGGAACAAGATAATATTGTCCTTACTTGTAGTACAATTGTATATGATGTTAGCTTGAATGATGTCCAATGAACTTAGTCTCTTTTGATGACCCATTTTAACATTTTTTTGCTTTGCAACAATTGTTGGCTTGCCATTACTACTAAAAGCCTGCAAAAAAGCACAAAAATTAGAGCAACAAATTCAACTTTGACTCTACAAAGTAAGTAGTGCATTTAACTCACAAAGCTTGAGTAGTGCATTATACTAGAGTAATCATAAGTAACGTTGTAAGAATTAATCGAGTCAGTGCTATATATAAAGAAATTTCTATCATGTCCTTTTTTAATGTTGTCCCATTTCACTTCAACATATTGGTCTCTATCAGGTCGGGACTGTTCGTGCCAAAACCCAATAACATGGCCTAATTCATGGATAACTATCCCCAATGTACGACAGTAACTTGATGGCCAACCTATGGAGACAAATTGTTGTCCTCCTTTTCGACCAACTTGGGAATAGCACCTAAATCATATGGAAGTAAATATGCAAAGTGTTAATTCTCAGAATGAATCTCAAGCTGTAAGAATAAGTGTTAACACTGTGAGGTTACAATATGTTCTCTTCCATAGATGTTCCAATATTTACTTACCCATGCTTACGGACAAAAGTGATCCAATCTAAATGAGTACTGTCCTTTGGAGCAAATTGAATACACGTATAATTTTCCCAATGATCAATTGCTTGCTGAATGAGGTCATGTGCTTCTAAATCTTTATCTGTGTGTGTAATAGACTTATAGAATGATCATATACAATACTAACCCAATTTTTTATCTAGAGTGTATGGTACTATAGCATTTGGCCAGTAATGAGTAGCAATACTAGAAACTGCTTGCAATGAAGTTGTCCAACTTCCTTTTCCTTTTTCAAGGGACTCAATAAACTCATCTTGATCTTTAGCCATTTCAATATCAGTCTCAAACATATCAAGATCTGATAGAGAAAAAATGTTATTGTAAGTGTATATATTTGTAGACAAGAACCTTTGTTGGCTAATCGGATACACTCGCCTGTCCAACAGTTATAATTTGGAGAGTTTTGTCCATTTTTGTCTCCTTGAGGTACAGGTAATCCATAAATTAAAATACTATTGACAATCATTATAGCAAGAACTAATAAACACTCCTGAAAGTTAATAGTGAAGGCACTCATTTCTACAATTGCAACTCTCAATTCTTTGCTGATATGACAAACTTCTATATAACTATAGCCTGAGGTTATCCAGGAGAATCTCTAAAAGAAACCACTTAACGTGTCATATCTCGCCTTCCATGACTCCATACTGAAATTTTCATGTTAATTATAATTCCATATAAAAAACATGAATCACAAAATGAAACATATGTAGCAAATGTAAAGAGTTTGGTTTGCAACTTTTATAAGTTAATGAAACAACAGGTGTTCACTCGTCGAGATTTGTGTACAATTTGGAACGCAATTTCTGAATACATGTCCAGAAAGGGGGCTTCACTGAATGTACAAGGTAAGGATAATATCAGAGAATAATTGTAATATAAATATTACTTTTCTCTTTTAAGCCTTTATTAAAATACTTGGTCATCAAATAGGCAAAGATATAAATCAGGACAAAATTCAAAAGTGCTATAGTGTCTGAAAACAAAGTGAATATTAATTGTTATATTATGTAAATACAAAAAAAACTTACTGACAACTAACAAAGTGACAGCTACATATTCATAATGATTATTCTCCTGTTCAGGAGCTTTATACATCTCATAGTGTTTGGCAACCTAACAATAATAGTAATGTAGTTTAAATGTTCACTAAATGTACTAAACTCTACCCCTCAATATCAGTACTATATTAGTCTCATTCCCAGACTGCCTTTTCACCTTGTGGGCATGGCAATCTGGGGATGAGACTATACTAAAATATAAATAAATACAAAACTTTAACTAAAAGCATGAATTCTTTATTACACTTACATTAACAATCTTATAGATATAGTAAGCACAGGTAGGTAATAGAAATATCAAAAAGAAGACAGTGACAGAGAGAACCTCGTAATAGATCTTAGAAAACAAGTAGTTCTTCATGTGTATTAACTTTTCACCTTACCCCATAACTTCCTACTACATTACAAACAAATATATATACAACAAGGATGGGAAGAATGATCTTCTCTCCTTTAGACAAGAAGGTTCCATTACGAGTATAAGCTAGAATAATCAAATTCACCTACAAAACAATCAAAAAATTAAATAATCATTAAAAGACTTGTTTATTCTCATTATATTATGCTAACACTTACAATAACATGAAAACTAAATTGAAGAAGCGTGGCCAAGAATGATCGAAATCGATATGCTCCTGATATGAAAAAAGATCATTTAGTTATTAATAATATAATTTTTTTTCTATATTAATTTACACTTATAATCATTGCTCTAATGATGTATTAGCAATGTTATTGTAGCTTACTCTTCAAAACTTTGTCATTGCCTACTATTTGGAACCGGAGTTCTCCCATTCTTAAATATATCACAATAGCAATGATCAACAAAGGTACACCAAATATCAAAGCTACAATGAGTCGAGCCTACAAATAAATGTAATTGTAAATAAGTTCAGAGTTTGTAAATCAAGAAAGCATTGTGGTGTGTGTGTTGGTTTACTAGTTTAATAGCAAAACTCTCTGAGGTATATACACTGAAATTTGCAATAAGATAAAGGAGGACAATAATGATGGCTATTGGAACAGCTAATACTTCAAAACCCCGCTCTCGTAAAACTCCATCAATACCATAAAACATACAAAAAGCTAAACAAAGAATAGAACAATCACCAGTTCATTAATCTAATAACAAACCTAGATTGGTTATTAAGAGAATAGCAAATGTGACATCACTGAGACACGTCCATTCTTCACAAGCAGGAAGACCATCATATGCATCAGAATCATTCATTGAATTGTTAAAGATTTTGTGAAAATAGACAAATCGTTCAATTGTTAGTCCAAGAGTAGTAGAGAATGCAACAATACCCAATACAAGAAAGATCCACTCCCACCATGAGAAACGCTTAAAGTTACGAACCTAGAGAGGAAGGAAGTTGAAACCATCAAGTTCTATAAGAAGTTTACGCACTTTTCCAATAACTGTATTCTGCCCAAATTTTGAAGATGCATTGTTAATTAAAACAGTGTTGTGGTCTGGTTTGACCTGTGATTCTGTAGATGAGGCCATGCTTGATTCCATGCTGTCCGTCACCTTTCTCCTCCTCCATTGACCACACCTTCCCTTTTCATTTTAAAAAACATTTGTGGTTGAATAACCCAAGACTACTGTGTGTGCATGATCTCTCAGATACTGACCATATGCTCAAAGATAAGGAGAATAGGTCAATAGGTGAATGACATTCAACGGCAAAGGTAGAGAAACTAAAATATCTTCAGCTGTTAAATACTGATACTATCACATGTACTGCCATTTGTTTTTAAGATATTTTCTTATGTCAAAGGTTCTTACTTAGTGTTGTTCTTTGGTCCTTCTTTTAGATTACAAACCCATTAAAGATGAGGTATTTTATTTTAACATTTGATTCTGAAAGCTAATAGTGAAGGCACTCATTTCTACAATTATAACTCTCAATTCTTTGCTAATATGACAAACTTCTATATAACTATAGCCTGAGGTTATCCAGGAGAATCTCTAAAAGAAACCACTTAATGTGTCATGTCTCGCCTTCCATGACTCCATACTGAAATTTTCATGTTAATCATTATAGTTAGCAGTGTAGTTCGTGAATTAAAGAAATTCCATACAAAAAGACATCAATCACATCACAAAATGAAACATATATATATAGCAAATGTAAAAAGTTTTGTTTGTCACTCATGTAAGTTAGGGAAACAACAGGTGTTCACTCATCGAGATTTGTGTACAATTTGGAACGCAATTTCTGAATACATGTCCAGAAAGGGGGCTCCACTGAATGTACAAGGTAAGGATAATATCAGAGAATAATTGTAATATAAATATTACTTTTCTCTTTTAAGCCTTTATTAAAATCCTTGATCACCAAAAAGGCAAAGATATAAATCAGGACAAAATTCAAAAGTGCTATAGTGTCTGAAAACAAAGTAAATATTAATTGTTATATTATGTAAATACAAAAAACTTACTGACAACTAACAAAGTGACAGCTACATATTCATAATGATTATTCTCCTGTTCAGGAACTCTATACTTCTCAAAGTTTTTGGCAACCTAACAATAATAGTAATGTAGTTTAAATGTTCACTAAATGTACTAAACTCCACCCCTCAATATCAGTACTATATTAGTCTCATTCCCAGACTGCCTTTTCACCTTGTGGGCATGGCAGTCTGGGGATGAGACTATACTAAAATATAAATTATCTGAATTGTTAGACAACAGTATTAATATAAGACTTTAACTGCAAGCATGAATTCTTTATTACACTTACATTAACAATCTTATAGATATAGTAAGCACAGGTTGGAGATAGAAATATCAAAAAGATGACAGTAGCAGAGAGAACCTCATAATAAATCTTAGAAAACAAGTAGTTCATCATGTGTATTAACTTTTCTCCTTACCCCATAACTTCCTACTACATTACATACAAATATATATACAACAAGGATGGGAAGAATGATCTTCTCTTCTTTAGACAAGAAGGTTCCATTACGAGTATAGGCTAGAATAATCAAATTCACCTACAAAATAATCAAAAAATTAAATAAAGACTTATTTATTCTAATTATATTATGCTAACACTTACAATAGCATGAAAACTAAATTGAAAAAGAGTGGTCAAGAATGATCGAAATCGATATGCTCCTGATATGAGAAAAGATCATTTAGTTATTAATAATACAATTATTATCTATATTAATTAACACTTATAATCATTGCTCTAATGTAAAAATAGACAAAAAGTGATCAATTAATTTCTGTCTAGTCATCACAAACACATTATTGATGTATCAGCAATATTATTATAACTTACTCATCAAAACTTTGTTACTGCCTACTAATATGAACTGGAGTCTTCCCATTCTTAAATATATCACAATAGCAATGAACAACAAAGGTAGACCAAATATCAAAGCTACAATGAGTCGAACCTACAAATAAATGTAATTGTAAATAAGTTCAAAGTTTGTAAATCAAGAAAGCATTGTGGTGTGTGTGTTGGTTTACTAGTTTAATAGCAAAACTCTCTGGGGAATGATTTACGATGAAATTTGTAATGAGATAAAAGAGGACAATAATGATGGCTATTGGAACAGCTAATATTTCAAAACCTCGTTCTCGTAAAACTCCATCAATACCATAAAAGATACAAAAAGCTAAACAAAGAATAGAACAATCACCAGTTCATTAATCTAATAACAAACCTAGATTGATTATTAAGAGAATAGCAAATGTGACATCACTGAGACACGTCCATTCTTCACAAGCAGGAAGACCATAATATGCATCAGCATCAGAACCATTCATTGAATTGTTAAAGTTTTTGTAAAAATAGACAAATCGTTCAATTGTTAGTCCAAGAGTAGTAGTGAATGCAACTATACCCAATCCAAGAAAGACCCACTCCCACCATGAGAAACGCTTAAAGTTACGAACCTAGAGAGGAAGGAAGCTGAAACTATCAAGTTCTATAAGAAGTTTACGCACTTTTCCAATAACTGTATTCTGCCCAAATTTTGAAGAAGATGCATTTTTGCCTAAAACAGCGTTGTAGTCTGGTCTTCCCTCCGATTCGTTAGATGATAGCATGCTCGCCTCCATAATGTCCATTAGTGACCTAATGACCTCTTTCTTTCTCCTCCTACATTGACCACACCTTCCATCTTCATTTAAAACCACTGGCGGTTGAATGAGCAGGAGGTTAGTAGTACATTATTATAAAGACGCACTCAGACACTCTCTTAACACTAGTACTGCGAAGTATCATGGAAGTGACCACTTGTAGTGATGGTGACTGCTTTAAAGACTCTACAACAGGTGGTTTTATTGATCTTACATCTCCTCTTGATATCAACAGTTCAATGGCAGAAACTATCTCCAGTACCATATCAATAACAGGTATTTTACTTCTTACAACATAGACTGTCATATTGTGTATGTGTGTGTGTGTGTGTGTATCAACCAGATACTGACCATGTGCTCAAAGAGAAGGAGGATGGATCAACACGTGAACGACATTCTACGGCCATTTTTTGCAAAGGTAGAGAAATCAAAATATTTAACTGTTAAATACTGATATTGTCACGTGTACTGCCATTTACTGTATAAGTTAAGATATTTCCTTATGTCAAAGGCTATTAGTATTGTCCTTTTGTCCTTCTTTTAGAGTACAAACCTATTGAAGATGAGGTATTTGATTTTGACATTCCCGAAGAGTTCCTTAACATCAGGTATAGCACATTAGTATTTCCAAGAAAAGTGTAAATATATCACTTTCTTTGAATGGTTGTATTTTAATGCTTTGAAGTTCCTTACCACCTGCCCATTAAGTTTATTATGCACACTCTCTCTTCCTTTAGTTTGAATCCAATTGGATCAGCAAGCACAGAATCTGACAGCTTTGATCTAGATGCTTTCCTAGGGATCAAAAAACCACCTGTTATTACAACAACCACTTCACAAATCACACAAGAAGACATCACAACCAGTCCTCCTGATAATAGTGGTAGTACAGTAAATACTAAAGATACCAGTGCTTCAAGTCAAACGTGTAATTCTGGAGCTGGTAGCGTCACTGTGTTAGGTGAAGTCAGCCTTCCACTTCATGGTGAAGAGAGTGAAACAATATCTTTGACTGAAAGAAAACGTCGCAATACTTTTACTAAAGAAGAAGAGGAGCCATCAGATGTCAATGTTACAGAAAACATCAACTCCACAAATAAAAATGATATAAGCCAATTCAACGAGGATGCTCCTGTAATTAAGCCTAATGTTGAAGCCCCTGTATTTAAAAATGAAGCGGACAATAACAAGAGACAAGGAAGTGAAGAGGAGCTAAATGTTTCTAGTTCGTCTGATGTAGTGCTTCAAAAGTCATCCAGTGATTTGGGTAGTAGCAAGTTAAATGACTCATCTTCTAGTTGTATATCTCAGGTCTCAGTGAGTAGTACCTGCAGTAATGTCTCCTCCAATAATACGGTTACCTTAGAATCCAAATTGGTGAAACCAAAATTGGCGAAATCAAAATTGGCACCAACGAAGAAGTGAGTAGATGATAAGGCCAGTGCAATCCTTTGCGAGAATACTGGTGTATCATTGAGTAAACTAGAATACTTTAATACAGTTTCTTAATTTTTCTTTAGGACTTTGAATTCCAGGCTAACCAAACAAACTCTATTACCATCAAAATCCACTACTTCCAATGCAACATCTATTGTAACCAGAAAATCCATCAAAGTACCTCATACACAAACACTTGGTGGTGGCAAAGAGTCTAAGATATCAATCCCATCAAAGAACCCAGCCAGAAGTAAGTCATCACCAGTCGATGTAACTAGCAGACAAGAGAAGAAAACTGAACAAACAAAGTTACAATATAAACCTGTTACAAAGTCCATTGGAATAGCAAGACAAAAGCCAGTATCAACAAGCCAGAATAGAGTCACTGCTGCAACACAGAGGGAGGTGATTTCAGCAACCCAAAGGGAAGTGGCTTCTACGACACAGAAACTTCATGGTCCTATCAAGACCAGTACAGGAGCAGTCAAGTCAAATCCAGACACAAAATCTAGCCGTGTTCCAACACATAAGGGAAGTTTTAAATATCTACAACCATCACGACTTGCTCAGACTAAAAAAGACTCCACTAAAACAGTGGGTGTGGTCAAGTCCGAAACAACTCTTGACAGTACAGTACCCCCTACATCTAAGCTCCAATCCACACCTATAGTAGACTACGCCCCATCTCCTCGACGACATACTATTTCCACACCTACTACAGTCATAACATCTCCTTTACAATATAGTTTGAAATCTAGTTCTTTTAAAGATGATGATACTAAGTCAAGAAATACTACCTTTACAAAGGAGGAACAAGATAAACAAAAAACCATTAGCACTCCGCCCAATCCAAAAGGCAAACGGAGATCCCTCATACCAACCCCTCGTGGCAAGGTCAGAGACCACACCCAAACTTAATTATATTATTATTTCTCTAATTACAGGATATGGCCTGGAGTATCGATCCATCTCCAATTCCTTATAATTTAGATGATGAAGATCCCCTCAAATCCTCTGAGTCATTACCTATCGTCAAAAAAAACACTCAACCTCCTCGTCTTAGGAAAGGGCTGGCTCCCCCTAAGGTAGAAGCTAAAAGATTAAAGGGCGGAGTCAAATGTCAATTGAAACCACCTGCAACCAAAACTGGAGTGGGTGGAGCTAAGGATGGACCAATAAAATCTCAGGTGAGATTGTAGATATGTATAGAGACCATACATTCTCTTGTGTTATTGCAGAGAACTATTCCAATTGATGATAATTATGATGCTGAATTTGAGAAGAAGGTAGAGTAACCACACCTACTATTATATAATGGATAATGTTGTAATAATGATGTAATCACGTATCATTCGTGTTGTGTTATCATAAACTCTCACTAACTAGATCTTGATGGTTGGCTTAGAAACTTGTTCAACTAACTTTTTATCAATAAACATTGTGGTTTAAGAGTTTCTAAGTGACATAACAAGTGTTGGAATCTACACATATATTAGTACCAGTACATCTAACTTAGAGCATACAATAGAAATGGAATGAACATCAGTTAAATCTTCGTTGTATTCAGTAGTATTGAGAAACAATGTTTCATCACAGTATATATATATATATATCCCACACTATTGGATAATATTAATGTAATGTTATGATACAGTCTTTACTTGTGTCCTCCCCCTCGTTTAATTAGCTATTATCTCAAGTTGCCGCTACTACTAAACCTAAAGTGGTACATTCTCCAATAAACAAAGAAAACCTCCCAGCCACACCCCATTCAAAATGGTCACCCATACGACGTAAACCCCTCCCCCAAGGTGATGAATACATACGTTGTACAAAGTATACTTATAAAGAGTAAACTAAATAATAAAAAGTGTGTATTGTTATAAATACCTTGTGTTTTGACTGTTCAATTTCCAATTACTTTATCAATCTTAAGTCTCATGTTGTAAAGTCCATAACTTTATAATTATAATGGCCAATAATGAACTTTAATTTAAGAGTGTATTTTTTTACTAAAAGAATATAAAAAGTGAATTATTCCTATTATAGCACTGTTCCATATAGTAGTGCCATTTGTCAATGTCAAGAACTAGAATTACTATTCACAATATTAAAAGATGTAGATTGATAACATATTATTGAGGTATTGTGTGTTTGACCTGTTGACTTTTGTCCATTTCACTAACACATACCCATTCACCCTCATGTGACTCTTTCCATAAAGTCACCTGAGAAAGAGAGAGAGAGAGAGAGAGAGGGAGGGGAGAGAGAGAGAGAGAGAGAGAGAGAGGGGGGGGGAGGGGAGAGAGAGAGAGAGAGAGAGAGGGGGGGGAGGGGAGAGAGAGAGAGAGAGAGAGAGAGAATAAGAGAGAGAGAGTACATATAGCTCAATATTTTATGTCTACTGACCTTATTATCACCACCTGATATTGCTAAAATATCTCCAGTAATTGACCAGCTAGCATGCCATACAACATCAGAGAATGTATTCAATACCTACAACAGTAATAATATGAAGTCATGATATTTGACACCAATACCTTTGAAATCCACTTTCCTCCACTAGTTTCATCTTTAGTCCAAATAATAACTTTACAATCCTACATTATTATGTATACAATATTGAGTGTTACTAGTTCTACTGACCTGAGAGCAGCTGGCTATTCTACTCAACGGTAGACCTATTGATGGAGCCCAAGCTACATCTCTTACCCAGTCTGTATGTCCTTCTAGTTTCTCCTCCATTATCCAATTATCTCCCTCTTCTCTCCAAACTTTAACAACATTATCACCACCTCCTGTAACTAGTCTCTTGGTAGTTGATAAGGCTGACTTAGAACCTCCCTAGAGAGAAAGAGAGAGAGAGGGAGGGAGAGTTATATATTCTATTGCTGTTCTCTTACTTCTACTAATGATCCTGGATTAACAGCAGGTGCCCAGCTTACTGCATTACAACCCAACTATCGATATATTTTTTAAAATGCCATATATTTATTACTAGATCATTTCTTACAGTATGTGCTCCCTCTTGTCTTCTATATTTCCAATTACCGTCACCTAATAACAGGGGTTATACAAGATGACTAGTGAGGATTACTCATTACCTGTTGTATAAAGGATAGAAAAAGATTCATCTGATGAAGCACACGCTAATATAAGTCCCCATTCATAAGGTGCCCATTGAATACTATTAACTACAAGAAAGTGAGTTTGTAACTATTGCCATGGCAACCAAATTACTTGATAGATCTACCTGATGATTTGTGTTCACAGAACTCGTTCAATTTATTCCAAGTTCCATTAGACTCCTTCCAAATAATTACCTAATTAAATTAATAGAATCATAGCAGCTGTTCCAAATTAAAGACAAACCTTTCTATCATATGAACAAGACGCTAAAATACTACCAAATTTTGGATGGGCCCAAGACACTTGCCACACAGGGCCTTCATGACTATGGATTAAAGATAATTAAAATCTTAAATAGCTTTTTCCACTCACCCCATTAATGATGCTAATAAAACAGGGGCATTCCCTGATACATCGAATATCTTGACTGTCCGATCAGATGAACAAGTTGCCAGTCTCCGTCCATAGTAATCCAGTTGAGAGTCATGCTGTAATGACGTCGTTGTGATGTAACATATTTAAATTTTAATTTCTTACTATCATATCTTCGTGACCAGTATCTACACAACTTTTCACATTGACTACACCAGCCATGGTGAGTGGGCATTAAATAGAAGATTTCTTGAAACACCTGTGCAGAAACACATTTAATACTATGATAGTACTTACTATGCAGACTAATACCAACTAAAACTCTCATATAGACTCACCTAAACAGTCTGAGCCTTTCCAGTAATTGATGTGAAGAACAATGACTTTTGTATTGGTGCCACGAAAACGTGATGACGTGTCTGCGCATGCGTATGACCACGTGGTTATCTCCTCTAGTCTTCCCACGTGGTTAAGGTGAACTCAACTCTTTAGGCAAGAAAGAGGAAGGTTATCAGCACTATGTCCAGTTTTTTTCTACCCTCTAAAACAAATAAAAGAGACCTCAGAAAAAGAAAAAAAGGAATTGTAACCAAAAAAGTTAGCAAGAAAGAATTTATTAATATTAGGGATATTTTAAATACTTGTAGGACACACGTAAAACAAAAGTAGTCAAAAAAGACACTAAAATAACTGACGATGATATTCGAAGTGAGTCTGAAGATGATGAAAAGGAGTAAGTCCACAAATTAGCGACATAATTTAAACTTGAAGTGTTTTTGTGATAATTAGTATATATGTGTGTGTTTGGTGTATCTAATAAATAGTACTAATGTCAATGTAGTATCTAATGTGACAGCGATATTTTAATAGGAAATTCATAGATCCAACCTCAGAACTTAAAAATGTATTATTTAAAATACAAACTCTGTAGATGCTACCTTCTGGTCACGGTACAAGTATATAGTATTGTTGATTAGGAAATTGGTAGTGGTGAGCTTCTGGACCCTGTGATTGATTACCTACTATTGAGGCGATGTAGGTATAGTATAGTGTAAGAGTTGAGGTGATGAGGTTTTTTAAAGGATTGGTATTTATAATGTAATGGGTTATGTGGGTGTGTCTGTAATTGTATTAAAACCTTGAAATATTAGGTTCCAACTATTTTAGGTCCGATTTATTCAAATCTCTCAAAGTTGATGATAGTCTTAGCGATGAAGAGGAGACAGCACCTGAAAAAAGACTAAGACTTGCTAAAGAATATTTGAGCACACTTGAAGAAAAAGGTATTATCATAATATGTTAGACAAGTTTAATATAATGAATTCATTTTAATAGAAAAACAAGATAAAAATACTGATGATATTGACTATGATGCTATAGCACATAGATTACATGATGAAGTTGTAAGTTGTAATCTTGAGGCGTGTAATGTAATAACTTAGAATGAAATGTTATCTAATTATAATACGAGTTGTGTATACCAGTCAAAATACAATACAATATAATACTTTTAACACAGTATCTTTGTTATTTCAGTTGGAACAATCAGGAAAGTTACACAAACAAATTGCTGATCGAGTAAGCAACTTTCATACACTTTTAGTTTCATTATTATTGTTATAGTACATTACTCCCAATGCTGACTCCATCAAATTCTACAAGGGCCACAAGCTATCAGTCACGTCACTTGTGGTTACACACAATAGCCAGCATGTCTATACTGGGGGGAAAGACTGCACCATTATCAAATGTAATTATATGGTATATGTGTATCAAATTACTTCAGTAAGATATCCTTTATTTAAAAATCTACTTCTCAATTCTAGGGAATCTTAGTTCTGGGAACAAAGAAGTTGTCTTTATTGGTCATAGGAGAGGTCTTACTGAGACAGTGGGTCATACAGGGCATGTACTAGCACTAGCTATTAGCACAGATGATAAATACTTGGTATGTTAGTAAATTATTTGTGCTGTATATACAGTATATATCATGTTATATGTAGGCTAGTGGAGGATCTGATAAATTGATACACATATGGGATTGTGCTACTAGTTTACACTTGCATACTTTTAGAGGACACAAGGATGCAGTTTCAGTGAGTACAATGTATTGTAATATCGAGGCTATTTGTGGCTGGTGTCTATGTTTCTAGGGTTTAGTATTTCAACGAGGCACTCATCAATTGTTTAGTTCGTCATTTGATCGTACAGTGAAGATATGGAATCTTGATGAAATGATTTATGTAGAAACACTGTAAATGAATCGAGATTATCTCTCTCACTCTCTTTCTCTCTCTCCTCCTAGTTTTGGCCACCAGGATGCTGTTGTTGCTGTTGATTGTCTCTCTCAGGAGCGTCCTGTTACTGCTGGAGCTAATGATAAGACACTGAGAGTTTGGAAAATTGTTGATGAGTCACAACTGGTTTTCCATGGTCACAAGTATGTCATATGAATATCATGTGACATTTTGAGTCTGTTGTAGATCTTCCATTGATACTGTTAAGTTGATTAATGAACAAAATTTTATATCAGGTTCTCAAGATGGGTATGTTTTTGTATTATTATGTGACATGACTCCACCATTTTTAAACTCTCTCCCTCAGTAGTATTGCTCTGTGGAATGTCATGAAGAAGAAACCACAGGCTATTCAGAGACATTCCCCTGACAAGACAGGAGAGTACTGGGTTACAGCAGTAACAGCATTACCTCATACTGACCTAGTAGTCTCAGGTACATATTGACATGTACAAATTACTCATCAGGCTATCACACATGCATTTATGGGCTATGCAGTGAATTTAATTAATTATCTGATGATGTGTTATAATTCCAGTGAATGTATTTTAGTAAGCAGCTGTTTCTTTAAAGTGTTGTTGTAAAAATTATGACTCATCATAGTATAATGAGAGTATTACATGTACATGTGTATAAAACATGTATACATGTTAATGATACATGTACTGCATGTATGACTCTTGTAATTTATATGGGTTTGAATAACATCAGCAAATTGAGACAGGAGGTTTCCCTGGGAATTTCCCCTTTCCTCTTTATTCTACATATATGGAATAATGATATACTTCCTACATGTATGGTTTATGAAATCATAGGAAAAAAATGATTTATTTATAATATAATATTTTGTGTGATGTTATTTATATTGTTCAGGTTCGAGAGATGGACAAATACATTTCTGGAAATGTGGTGAACAGTGTCGTTCTTTAGAACATCTGTTTTCCATTCCAGTGGTAAGTAGTATAGTATAAATACCATATAAAGTCATTAACATTTACTCAACTCCTTGTATATACAATAGGATATATACAATAATCTAATGATCCATTGCATATGTATATGTAGAACTTACTACAATATACTACTCCTATAAATGGTTGTATTTATTGTGAGGCTTTGTTTTTTTGTTCCACTTCATTATTTTTAGCATTTTGTATACATTATACTGTATCATATTGTGACTCGTATCTCTTATTATTGACAAAGAAAAACCTTTTAACTACAGTATAATTATTTTACTAGAAATAAACAACCAATATATTTGTTTAATACAAATATATAATATTATTGATAATATTCTGTTGATTTCCTTTTCAGCCTGGATTTGTCAATTGTCTGTCTTTCACTAAACATGGAAATTATTTAATAGCAGGTATTGGTCAGGAACATCGATTTGGACGATGGTGGAAGGACAGTGAAGCAAAAAATGGCATTATCATTCTATCATTATCCATTCATTCATGATTAATTGTTATATATTGGCAGTAATAGAGTATATAGTAGAATTAGCATTTATTTAAAAGCCTACATATTGAAACAGAGTAGTATTATAAATTATAAAAAATCTGAAATATTATGTAAAAGTAGCACGCAAAAATGTTAAAATTATGTCACTCTGCTCTTTCTAGTTTATATTAATTTGGGGATCAGCTAGACCTTTTCCTATTAAAAGGAATCATAAAATGATATATAATTAGATGGATTGTATATGAACTTACTAAGTTCTGTAGCAATATCCTCTGCATAGGGACCCAGTTCCTCAATGACTTCTTCAATGAACAGTTTTAGGTTTTTATGTGGTTTAGCTTTGATGCTCTCTCCAATTTCTGATAGCACTCGTTGCATGTTAAGTTCTTTTTGTTTTGCCTTTGGGTTACATATCATAGAGTACTCAGCATCTTCTAAAATTTCAGCAGATTTTAACTTTGTGGCAAATGGAATAAGGTTAGCTTGAAGAATCTCCACAAGTCTAGCATGATTTTTTGTAATGGCCAATTTCTCAGATTTCCATTCTGTCTGTTCAGTTTCTGTAATAATTAATCACAATGGATCAGTTAATTGTTGTTTATACTTACTTAAAAATTCGTGAACTTGTTCACCCAGTACATCCAGTATGGCCTCCATAAAACCTTTCATAACAGTAGGAGCAGCTCCCATTTTCTTGTCCATTTTTTTTGTCACTATTTTTAATAGAATGCTAGTTCTTTCATCTTGTGAGTGGACATATGTTAAGTCAGTCACTGCTCCCTGTGTTGCATCACTTAACAGACCACATTGCATAGCAAGATCAGATAATCTTGACAGAGAGTTTATCAACCTTACAAACATAACATCATAGCATTTGTCATATGCTTTCACTTCATTTAACACTTCTGCTTCAGCCTCTTTTACTGCTTCTTTCTGATCTTGGACTTGAGAAGTAGCCATACTCAACCCTGCACACACTTTGTGTATCGTATATATAGACGCTATAATATGCACTTAAAGCAACCTCAGCATCCATACAAGGTAACTGGGTGGTTACAAGATATGAATATATTTATAAAGCCTAAAAAATAATTTTATTACAATTGTAACAATACATGGCTGCATATATACTTGTAAAAATGAACATTTATATAATTATATGCAAAAAACACATAATAACATCAACTCGGATATCTTGGCAACTGTACTTGCTATATCAGTTCAGACACTACATGTGAATTAATAAAAAGGGTAGAGTTATGTGGATAATAACAACTTACACAGGTCTACTGAAAGTCTTGCTGGATCTTCCATTTTAATGAGAATAGGAATAAACTTGTCTCTTAAATCCTGTGGGCAAAGCTGGAAGCGCTTGTCTAAAGCACTAAATAACATAGCTGTTAAACGATCGGAGTGTTTCCCAGAAGGATCAGTCGTGATCTCGTACTCTGTTTGAGTGATAAGATTTTTGCTGAGAGCCTGATCTGCTATTGTGGTGATATTGGATTGTATTGCTTCTGTTATTTGTGGTATTTCTTCTTTGAAGGCTGCACAGCTTTCAAAGTTAGCTGAATGGGTTATTTGATAAATTATGTTTATAAACCAATAATAATAATACTTACCAATTGTTCTTGCAGTTTGAACCAGCACTGTTGAAGAGTCTGAACCAACAATAGCAGCAAGATCATCCCTATACTGTTTGGACTCTTTAAATTGACCACTCTTCTCTAATTTTTTGGCTCTCTTGTAACATTTCATGAGGAAATAGTCTGATCTCTTACACTCTGATTCATAATTGGTATCAGAGACGGCTTCGTATACTTCTTCTTGAATCAACTCTTTGCTAAAGCAATGTTGAGCTAACTTGGAAATAGTGCAATCGACGCCATAAGCAATCTGCAATCGTGGCCTAATTGTCCGAAATGCCGCTACTTCTTTGGTCTCTGTTATCGTCTTTGTATCATTTGTTTCTGTCTTAAATTTTTTAGAGAGAGGTCCGTTTGTTGCTTCCATTATTATTGCCAGTCGTCGATCAGTTTATGGGCGTTGGTCTTAATAATTATAACGTGTGGGAGTTTTATGTTAATAATAAAGATAGCAACATTATTATTATTATTATTATTATAGATATTATAAACCAGTGGTGAAGTATCTATTGTAATTATATGTGATTAAAAACGTTATTATTTTGTTAGCGATGACCATTCAGTTCTTTTTCTATATAAACAATATCATATTAGGTCATGTAACAATTTAACCTGACTTACCCAATGCATTTGCTAGTCTATCTGCAGGTCCTCCTATTTCCCTCAAAACATCCTCAATAAACACATACATATCTTCCTTATCTTCCTGAATAGAGGAAAGAACTCCGTCCAATATTTCATTCATAACACGTCTAACATAGTCTGCTTCAGGGTTACATATTGTTTGGTGCTCAGCATCTGTTAGGACATCTTTTAGCAGTCGGCCAGCAACAGTCTCTAGATTGTACTCTAAATGACTTATAATGTTAGCTTGTTCTCCTTCTAGCACTGCTTTAATAGCTCTCCCTGGGTTTTCAGTATTCTTGTCCTCTTCTCTTTTTTGCTTCTCTGTGTGCAATTATATTAATAGATACATATATATGAATTGCATGTATAACTATATATTAAGAATACAAATTCTATAAGCATATACTAACCTAGGTGCTGTTTGAGGTTTGTTCTGTCTTCTACACTCTCTAGAAATGCTTCCCAAATTTTGGAAGGATCTCCTGTTTCATCCATCTTTACAATTAACATCTCAAGTAATGTAGTTGCCCTCTCTTCTTTTGTGTATCTTTGTACATCCATTGCTTTCTGCGCATTTATTAACTTCTTCCCTGCACAAAGAGATCCTAATCTGGTACGAGTAGTCATCAATGTCTTAGACATTCTCTCACGATATTCCCTAAATACTCTCTCTTCTTTGCTCATTGCAGTGGTAGCGGTATACGTAGAAGACTCAACTAGTAGCGAATCTTGCAATTGGAAGTTACCGGTAGGGCTAGCCATTATTACCAAAGCAGTGCCGTAGTTTGCTAGCCTCCACACATTATTGTCATAGTTATATGGCGTACGTCAGTAATGAATATTTTAATATAACAGAGTCAATAGTATTCACATTGTTGCATC
The DNA here is from genome assembly GCA_963693285.1 of Xestospongia muta. Taxonomy (NCBI): domain Eukaryota; kingdom Metazoa; phylum Porifera; class Demospongiae; order Haplosclerida; family Petrosiidae; genus Xestospongia; species Xestospongia muta. The sequence goes on from OY848931.1 coordinate 4,298,104, forward strand.
ATCATCACGAGTAATTCTTAGAAAATTAGTTTTTATTGTTGGTAAAAATTAATACAGGTCTTAGATAGCTGCTGTTTTTGTTTGTTCATGTACACAGAATTTACATGTGGATCAGTGTCATCCAATAAAAAAAGGAAAATGAATAATATAATAGAATTCATATCTCAGATAACATTTCAATATCAGGGCTACAATTCATATTCACTGAAACTTATATCAAGTGTGTCAATATAATATTATGTATACAGCTGGTATGCATATATCCTAACTAGCTCTGATGATGAATGGTTAGTAGCTGTCACACTAGTAGGAGGGACACTCCCTGGGAATTCCCTCCAGTCAGTCATTAGGGCTTCATTCTAAATAATCATGGTAGTCATTTCCAAACAATTAAGGCTTAAATTATCCCAAATCAACATCTATCCTCACAGAATTGTCTCTGCTTTATTAGCCTCTTCATTGGTCACATGAGATCTACACGTGTGTATGTGTATACATAAATTGACATTATGTTATTTGCTAGGAAAATCATCTATATAATTAGAGCTATATATATGTTGAAAAATATTAATACAAAATATATATTAGAGCATCTTGTCAAAATATGTGTTAGAGGATCTTTTCAGCTCAGACACTATACAGATAAAAAAAAATCTGTGTAATTAACTATCTTAGGATTGCAATGATGTTTTACATAGTTCTTTGGAAAGATTTCCTGGATCATCCATAGCAACAAGTACAGGTATAAATTTGTCTTTTAAATCTTGTGGGCAAACTTTGATGTGACTCTCCAAGAGATCAAGTAGATGGACTATACATCCTTCAGAGTGTTTTCCAGCAGGATCAGTTGTGAGTGTACACACCATTGGAGTGATAAGATGTTTGCTTACAGCCTGATTTGCTATCGTAAGAATATTTGACTGGATTGCATCTGATATTTGAGGCATCTTTTGCCTGAATTCTGCACTACTTTCAATGCTAGCTGTATATAGTATAGATGCATATAATTTATTTGTTATATTAGATAATGATACTTGCCAATTGTTTTTGAAATTTGATCCATAACTATCGAAGAGTCATAACGAACAATTTCAGCAAGAGTAGACATGTACTGTTTAAATTTTTCTGTCCCCTCTGATTCATATAATATGGTGGCTGCTTTGAGACATTCAAGGAGAAAATAGTCAGTTCTCTGGAACTCTGATTGATGATTGGTATCAAATATTTTTTCATATTCTCTTAGCAAGATCAATTCTTTAGCATAACAAAGTTGAGCTAACTTAGAAAGAGTACAATCAGAGCTATAAAGTATCTGGAATTTTGGCCTGAGCTTCTGAAATGCCAGCACCTCGTTGCGTTCTTTATTTGGGTTTGGAACATGGGAAGCACTTGTGACCGGATCCATTGTGAGCCAAGCCCAAGACTTGCTATACTGATGTATTATAATAATACTTCTCAAGATTAACTATTAAAAATAGTAACACGTGATCGTGTGTTACTATGTTTAGGGATTAGCGCTCCGTAATCTTGATAAACTACAATTATAATATACAATAACTTCTATTTCATTAAGAAAATGGGCTATCAATTTGGGACTAATATAAAAGCATTAGTTTTTGATATAAACAAAATAATTTTATTGACATTTCAAATTTAGTTATAAAGCAACCATTACATGTTAAATTTTTAGTATTCTAAATTGTACACATATCTTTTATTGAAACATGGATATTCAACTATGTAATATCCAGAACATTAATTGATCAGACTAGCAATTTAACATGATATATTAATTTATAGTTACAATTATATTCATATGTTTTTCTACATCAGCAATAATGTCAGCATAGCAGTGTCATGATCACATGTTACTCTTGGCAATGAAATTGTTTATACATGAACATCTCTTTGAAAGATAAGTCTAACCACATGTACATGTCTCAGAGGTATATTATACATTTTACCCATATATTTATGTATTATGTATCTATATTATACTTAAAACAATACTTGTACGTACACATTAGCAATTATATATATATATATATTTTACTCAATATAATAATATATTACTTTGTTAGTATTATATTACAGACATGGAGGATGATATACATACAGACAGCTTATGTAAACTATAATAGGATGTTATGAATTTCAGGATTCTACACTAGTAATATGAACTAGGACTATCCCAGGGAAGTTCCCCATTAATTTTGCAATTGCTGGAATAATTTCTTTTGTAGTGGTGAAGTACTTTATTCAATAATAAACTCAGTTTACTATAATAGTTGTACACATGAACACACACACACATGTACACAAGAGCTTAGTCTTTTAATCATACAACTTATTATAAACAGCCAACTTATTATAAACAGTAGTATTATCATATCTATCTATATATACATAGATATATATAAATATAGAAAGTAGAGTATATCTATAATAACTACTATATTATTATTACTTATCTAAAAACACAATATATTATACTAGTAAAAATTAATGTTATATTATGTTCATGTATTATATCAGTTAATATCCATTGGTGTTTCTAACTCCTTTTCTATAGTGTCAAAACAACAAAAATTAGTCATGCCTTTTTTATATATGACTCACCGAGCTCTCTTCCATATTTTGTTATTGGCTCTCCCATCTTTTTGAGTACTTCAATGAACTTATGAAATACACTTGTATCATTTCTGATACCTCTCAGCAATTCATTCAGAACTTGCTCTGTAAAGAACCTGTCATTTTCTGCTCCTGGAATCAACACTGTTTCATGCTCTTCAAATGTGATAAGCTTTTGGGAAAGAGCAGATCCAGCAATAGAATGAAGATTGCTGGAAATTGGTAGAGTGATATGAGGTAGTGATTTCTTCAAATCTTCACTGGTTGCAAAACTATCTGTTATGAAGGGCAGAAAAAGAAGCAAATAGACATATATTGATATATTTAGTTATATCATTTACCTATTCTATCTGCTATGTGACTCAATGCAGAATCCTTTCTAACAATTGCTGCAAGTTGAGATATGAACTTTTTTGATGCTTCAAAGTTTCTCTCGTCCTCAAAGTCACATATTTTTACAAGGCAAAGATCCATGAAGTACTGTGCTCTCAGATACTCAGGTTTTTGCTGATTATCAAACATACCTCGATAAACAGGTCTGGGAATCAAATTTTCAGCATAACACCGTTGAGATAAATCTCCGATACTTGACTGAAGTCCAGTACTCAGCCTTGATTTGTTCTTACTAAAAACCGCCATTTCATCACTTGACAAGGTAGACATAATACTAGTAGTCATAACAATAGTTAAATGGTTAGATAGATAGTCTTCTGCACAAAAGTAGGGAGTTATCTTGCATCACATATAGGGTGGGGCACATATTAGTATTTTATCAGCATTCATAGAAATAATTAACGTTCCAAATTACTATCACATGATAAGAAACTTCATTTCTACATATAAATACTACTAATTAAATCATTAAATAAAAACATAGGTAATTAAATCTGAGTTCCATCCACTTCAATATCAATAGAAGTAGTCACTTCATCTTCCTTATCCTCCTCTAGTTCCTCTATATCAATTCCTTCAACCTCAAAGAGATACTGTAATACTATAAAATAGGACATATGATACAACATTTATGAAAGACAACATTGACTCTCGTACTATCAATTTTTAACTATAAGTGTCAACACAAAAGCATTAGTTCATCATATTTTGATAATATTTATTCACTAAACAATATAATAACAACTAAAGTATTAATTATTTAAATGTTTGGGTTGTTTGGTAAATATTATTACCAAAAATGTCTTATACCCAAAAACATTCAAGCAATAATTACTAGTTATTACTTAAACAGTCAATGTCATATATTCCTGCTAGCAGTACTTACATTCTCCTACAAATGTTCCTCGAAATAGTTCATAGCTTCTTTTTAGACAGAAAAGATAAGAATAAAAACAGTCACTTTTGTGCTCTAAAAAGTGCTTGTCTTTCTGACAAATCACATGAAGAAACCTCACTATCTGATTAGCTAAAAGAGATCTGTTAACAAACAATTTAAACCCACAATGAATTAGTTGACATTACTTTTGTTTTGAAATAATTTTGTCATCTGATGTATGCTTATTTCTCAATTCTTTGAGTACTTCTGTCAGACAACTTACTAAAGATTTCAACAACTAAAGAAAGAGCACACATGATATAATACAATTAATTTATTTAATTAGAGACTAAACATTAATTATCCTATTACATCAACCAACAAATCAATGTACCTGATGTGAACAGCATTCTTCTGAGTCAAAGAGCACATTCTGTCCAACTTCAGTGGTTGTCAATTGATACAAAAATCTAGTCAACTAAAAATGAAATACAACAGATTAATAAATTATATATCATATTATGCACTCAAAAATGACTAACCAACTCCACTATGTATTGTAGTTATTAATCTAATATAAAATAATGTATACCTGAATTTCAATATTTATTTTGACTTCTATTGGTTTTACTGGTACACGAGGAGCATACAGAGCATAGCAGTGATCTAAAAGACAAGAGTCTAGAGAGAGAGAGAGAGAGAGAGAGAGAGAGAGAGAGAGAAAGAGAGAGATGAATTGTAACAACCTCCTTTCTTACTAGAATTATTGCACAATAGTTGTACAATTTCAGGTGATCGCGATAAAGGCAATAAAAGAGTGACCACTTTCAGAGTCAGTTCAGGATTTTCCAAAAGCAATAATGACACTAGCACACATTTCTGTTTCAATAAGACACTATATCTACAAACAAAGAGAGTAGTACATCAGACAATGTGATATGATGTTAAAACCTTTCTAATAACTCCTTACTGCAATCAAGAGCCAAAGAAGTTAAACTGTCTAAAAGACTTATAACTAACTCCAAGTCTTCTTTCTAAAAAATGGAACATTCTATTCACATGTACTAGAAAAAATGAATTGCCAATGAAAAGTTAACATTATACTGAAAATTTCTATTAATAGTTCTATGTTTCTATAAATAGTAACATCTATTATGTAATGCAGACTTACCCCACATATTGTAACAAGATCTAAGAGGGTATCAAACAGACTTCCGGTATAAGAAGGACTATGAAAGGGATAGTGAACTGATTTAGAAGAAGAAAGATGAGAGTGACCAGACATTTCTTCTTTCTAGCACGGTAATAAGAAAAAAAATAGTGGTAATATAGAACTAGTCATTTAAAATGGCAGGCTGGCAGTGTTAACTAGTTGGATTATTATCAAGGACTATTAATCTTGTAATAAAACAATCATTTTCCAAATTATTAACTTACTTGGACTTGTTCTTTCTGTATCAGTACATGATTACTGACATTATATCCAAGTGTATTGAGACAGACAAAATCTTGTAAATACTAAAAGAAAACTATTATTGTAAATACACACTGTTCATTACTTTGGGTTGCTCTGGTGTCATGGATCGTTTCAGTCTTTGTGATGCAGTGTCCTCTTTACTCTGATATCCTCTGAAACTAGTCTTGTCTTTAATTTTTGCTGATTCAGATTGAACGTCACCCACTTCTCCTGTGTCCATCACTTCATCTTCACTTGATTCCTCACTAGATGAGGGTAGCTCAGAACTGGACCTATTGATATTAAACTTTGGTGGTCTAAGAAGCAAGGCATCACGAACTTGTTGGCTATACCTACAAAGTGTCTCCAAAGCATATGCAACCTGTAAAACCTGTTCTTTCTGGATAACTGTGTGTGGTGAAGGTTCTTCCAAGGCCGTCAACTGACTTGTTTGAGAGGTCTCACTGGTGTGGGAACTGTGAGATGAGCTCTGGAACTCAAACCCTTCATAACTTCGTGGTGATGATAATGTTGATGTAACGCTAAGATTACGATCAGTAGTGTTCATACTGCTAACATTACTGCTACCACTGCTGCTTCCACTACTACTGCTAACAATTACATTGGACCTTTCTCTACTGGTAGCGTTGGATGAAGAATCGGAATTGTTTTTCTGTTGCTTCAATAACTTGTCCTGATAATAATTGACAAGAACACTCTCTAATACAGGAAGCAGAGAGGTGCCATTATCTGGTGAGGTAGGATTTAGTTGACTACACTGTGTTGAGCTTATGCTTTCTAAGCTAAAGTGTGGCATTTTGTACGAGGAAGAGACAGGAATATCGGAGGAACCAAGTAAGCTAGCAATACTGTGTTCAAATGATACAGTTGAATTGTTCCGTTTGGTTAATAAAAGAGATGGAGTACACGTACTTGAGAAGGAACGATCATTGTCTAAATCAAGAGTGAGTGTTCGTTTTAAAGAATGCATACGAGGATACTCCACGCTGGAGGGTGATGTGGAATTTATCCCTCGATTCAATAGTCGATATGAGGTTTTGTAATGTGGATGGCATCGGTTGTTAATAGGTGTGACCACAGGTGTTGTAGTGACAGTGCCTGGAGTGCCAGGTAATCCTGCTGGTGAATGAGTTGGTATAGGTGCCTGAAGAAGAGATAAAAGACCAATCGGCGGAAACATCTCCAAGGTTTCTGGAGGTTCATCTGGTTTTTCCAGACGTAACTCTAATGTTTTATAGTCAGGAACACTTAGTAGGTCTCTTTGCATAAGTAATCTCAAGAGTTGAGCACCTGTCATTTCTGTCGGATATGGGTTGTGAAGGGCAAGAGATGTATCATCAGTAATCAACTCTGTCTGAGACTCTCTGTCAATTTTAGTAGTACCTGTAGATGACGAGGGTCTGGATGTAAATTCACACTGTGTAGACGATAAGTGACTTCTTTTTTTCTTAACATGGACTATGTTTGATCCTGATATTTGTGACCTAGGAATAAAGTCCTCACTAGAAAGGAACTCAATGGATTTATTACTGCTTGTTTTACTACGACTACTGGAACCAAATGATTTAGGAGGCGTGGCTTCTCTCTTTATGGAACTACTGCCCCCATTGTGGAAAGAGTCCCTGCTATTCTGTTGTTTCATAGCTTCTTTTAATTTTTGATTTTCATGTTTGATGTCATTCATTTCCTTTTCTTTAAAAGCAAACTCAGTTTGCAATGTACTAATTTGTTTTGCCAATTTTTGTTCTCTTGATTCTTGCTCCGTTTTACGACTTAGAGTCTCTTCATAAACATCTCTATCACGTTGGTTTATTTTTGCTTTCAAATTCTTGTTTTCAAGACGAAGTATTTTTATTTCACCCTCCATTGTTATTATTCTGTCCTGTAAATCTTGGTTTTCTAGTGGCATAGCAGGGACAGTGGATGATGTGACTATACTGGTATTATAAGGATAACCTGTTTGCTGAGCTGGTAGTGACGACATGTCAGGGGATGTTCCTCTATCGAGTCCAATTTTATTGTCAGGTTCAAAGGGCTGTGGTTGTTGTTGAGTGAGTTCGTAATCCTCAAGTGCAGCTGCTAATAATATATCATCATTCTCATCTTCAAGTCCTTCACCTACAACACCTTTAAATACTGAACCACTTGGTCCTGCATTGGTACTGGGTCCTGAAGTGTCAGACAATCTTGTACGTTTTCTTGAAGATAGGAATTGGTGACTTCCAGTACCAGGGGGTGTGGCAGTAGGTGGGTCATTTCGTCCAGTGTACGCAAATTTTCCTCTTTTTGAGTTCATTAGTTAGCTAGATCGACGAGAGAAAGTTACAAACACAAATATAAAGGTTATGCATTGACTGCAGCTTACCATAGGAAAGTTGGATAACATGCGAGTTCACATGGTCTAATCGAGGGGACGGACATGACACGGACAAATATCGAAATCCAGTCTATATTCATAACATTTCCTGAGATTTCCAAAGTCCACGATTTCAAGATGTTTGTAGGATTTCAATAAGACTTCTCTAAGATTTTGTGCTTTCACACCAGATTTCTGTGGGATTTCCGATTTTTAAACCAAGATTTCGAAATATTTCGATGACTGTATTCAGTCATATATGGATGGACCTGCAGTCAGTATTAATATTTTGTACTGGGGATATTTTAAGTTAATCATTAATCACCAAGTTTGAAGTTTCTGGAAATAATGCCAAAACCTACCAGATATTTAATTATTTAATTTCCAAAAAATATGTTTCTACCAAAAACATACTTCTCACAAGGAAGAAATACCATCTTTAACTCACCACCATACAACACCATCAGAACCTTTAACTATGCCACCTCAACTAGCTACTACACTCGAACACATTGTAGGATAATTAGATATATTAACACAAATAAGTACTATACTTTAGACCATAGTCTACATATAATATACTTAGTTTGAAATAAGAACCTCTACAATGTAAAGACAGTTGTTAGTCCTATTACGCTAGAAAGACATCAAATTGGCTGACTGTAGTGCAAATTTCCAAGTATCATTTTGACCTTTCTCCTATAGAGTTTAGGGATGCTCTATTTTAAAAATCTAAGATATATTTAATTAATGACCATTATTTATGCATAATTAGCTAATGTAAAACAGATTATATTCACGAAGTCATAAATCCTTAGAATCATTTAAATCTATCAAAAAACTGACAGCACATATGTCACCATAACAACAATACATGTCTTCAATGTCATTGTGGGATTATCATTATATACATTGTCACTATCTTTATATATTTCCTGAGTTAGTACTATAATTGAATTGAGTACAATAGTAACTACCATATCTCAATATTAAATTTTGTCTTTGTATTGGTCCATTTAACTTCCATATTCAGTACAGTTAAGGTTACTAGTAGAACTTTAATTAGCAGTACTTAATATTGGAATCATTAACCAATGGTTGGAATTGAACTGGAGTGGGAAGACTACAACAAGTATGAGAATTGGAGAGGAAATAAAGAGAATAATGGATCCTCTTCATTTGGTTTTAACAATGAAGTTGAGCAATTTTATCAACTAATTGTAGGATGACTTTTATACTGGCCATAACCCCAATACAATACCTACATGATGACATCATAATGACATCATGCTCACTTAATGTCTCTTTAATTAAAACACTCGTAAACAAAACAGCCATCATTTGTAGTATAACAAGATACTAATGAGAGAAAGTTATTTCTTTCAGTATCAATAATAGTAGGCTATAGACAATAGCAGGTTGCCATGACTACCACACTCCACTTTTCTTTGCATCTGATCAATGTGTTGAATTGAGCTACAGTTATCTGGGTTAATTAACCCCTAATGCTACTGCTCCAAAGGGTTAAATATTAAGGGATCACCTATGGCTTTCATCACTAGAGTCACTTGTAGAAGAGTCTCAAGTTTGCAGACAATATGGAGACTAGGTAGCTCGTATTCAACAGCTGAGGATAATGAATTTCGAACAGAAATGTTAGAGGGTGAAAATAAAGGTAACACAGTTATTAATGTCATATCACAAATAGAATCAATCTATTATATTATTGACTGTAGGAGTGTGTGTGTTTACCTTCAACAGACCTAAAGCAATGAACGCAATCTCACGCAACTTTCGTAATAAAGTAAGATCTTTTTCTGCTTCAAAGTACATGCTATGTAATGTCTTATTAGTTACAAGAGTGTGTGGATATGGTGAGAGACAGCATAGATGTTCGTAGTCTTATTTTGAAAAGTGATGTCCCTGGAGTATTTTGTGCTGGTAAGCATAAGTAATATACTGAATTTTTTATAATGGAAATATGTCTCATATGAGGGGAATTCCCTAAAGTTTCTATAGTGCTAATGTGTGTATTATTATTTTGTAGGTGCTGATCTAAAGGAGCGAGCTAACATACCGGAGAGTGATGTTCCTAAAATGGTGGCAAACTTTCGAGCACTTACATCATCATTTTCAGATCTACCGGTACCAATACTAGCTGCTATGGACGGTTTGGCATTTGGAGGTGGACTAGAAATAGCATTGGCTTGTGATTTGAGAATAGCAGGTAACACTACTAGTACTTGTATGCACAGAGAAATCATTGTTCTCTGATAACATGTGAACATTAGGTATGTTCCTGGCATCCAATAATTACAGCTGGTGTTGTAGTAATGTATTATCTTTCTTGTTTAGCTAAAGATGCTAAAATGGGACTTGTCGAAACACGTCTTGCAATTATTCCTGGTGGAGGTAAGACATAAGAACTATTTCTATTCTTGTATAATATTAACACTCTCAGTAGAGCTAGATTGATGATATTATATACATAACTAAAATATTCTGGTAACTATACTACAATTTGTACTATAATAAAATATATAAACTATGATTTTGTCAGAGTGATAGTTTTAGTATGACTTCAGAGTCAAGTTAAAATCTTGGAGCCATTTGAGTTGCTTCAGAGTACAATTGAAGTAGGTCCTCCCAGCTTACTTTGTCTAATAATTGTTTCATAGACGTATGAACACTTTCAGATAACTCTATAGGAGATGTGTTTGCAGATTCAGTTGGAGCTTGTAAACAAGCATATTCATCTTGTAGAAGATTAGTTGAAGCTTGCAGACTTTCAGAGGTTTGAGTAGTAGACAAGTCTTTTAAATGTATGTCCGAGTTTTCTGAAGCTATAGATAGGTTATCAGTGGATAAGCTCTGTGAAATTGTACTCAATATTAATGGTGGTGAATCTGGCTCCAAGTTTTCCTCAGAACAACTTCTGGATACTGTTAATGAATCTGTTGTGATTTCAATTTCAATCTCTTCTTCCGGTGATGGAGGCATGGAAGTCTCTTGTATAAAGCATGATGTATCATCTTCCTCCTTGTACGATGGAGGTTTTGAACATTTTACCAATGTGGATAATGACTCTGGAACTTCAGATGCATGATTGCTGTTATTGATATGAACGTTTACTTTTGTCTTAGCATTTGACCTTTTTCCACGCATTGAGCAAATGTCACACAGCTGGACATACTTAGCTACTGCAGCTCTAGGCAAATAAGCAAAGTCTTGTTGGATCTTTGAAGGGAAAGACAATAGTATAAATTAATACATAAACTTTGATAAATGATCTCTTACCAATTGGTATGTTTTTCTAATACCATAATGACCTTTTTTATCATTATGATATTCACCGATAAGATTTGCAAAGTCTTCCAGTCTTGCCACTAGTCGATATGGTTTGTATTCACTCCTATTGCATTGACAACTCTGTTTTGCTTTCTGTGGGTTAATGGGTACAGCAATACAGGCTATGAAGTCACCATTTGCCTGTTGCTTCTCGAGCAGAAAGAACCCAATCTTGCGTATCCAATACCGAAAACGAGCAGTTGATACACCACCTTTGAGTGAGTTAGCTATTTGAGAATATAGCGATGCTCGAATTACAGCACTACCTCGACGTACACATTTCTCAGGCCAAGTATTGTCTAAGAACTGCATGTATGCAGCATGACTGACAACGTTTCGCAACACTGGATTGTTTTGCTTAATACAATAGCCTGAAGTGAGTTCAGGATAGCCTGTATCAAAAAGGTTTACTGCATCTATGGTAGTATTGCTGGTTGCAGCTGCTTGAGTTGGCTGTTGAAAGGCGTTTGGAGTCACTGGAGGAGTTGGGTATAGCATTTGACAAGGAGTGAAGCTGGAAGGTGTTGAACAGCTACTTATTTGTTGATATAATTGACTTGCTATAGTTTGTTGGGTAAGATAGTGAACTGGAGAGTTTGTCGTAAATTGTTGACTTGATTCTTTAGGATTATGGACTTGGGATGCATCACTTATTGGCATTCTTTGTGCTGATTCGCAAATAGAGGCTAATGTATTCAATTGGTCCATTCTGACTTCTTTTGGAACCACTAAAACCCTTCAAATTTAAAAGGATGACAGCTTGTTACCGTCTCTTAGCGCATGCATTTCGTATACTGCAATTTTATTGGGTAGATAATCATGACGTCATGTTTTATTTTAGCCACACCCCTCAATTGATTGATTACTAAGAAGATGTATAGATTTCTGTGTAGACACTGCTATAGATCTCGTTATCCTACCAGCACCATCATTAGAACATTATCGACTAATCAAAGAATTGTTGATATGGAGTACAAACAAGTTGGTCCAGCTAGTCATATTGTTGCTATAATGAAGTTAAACAATTCTCCTGTTAACAGTCTCAACACAGCACTATTAGCTTCATTTAACAGAACACTCCAAGAAATCTCAAATTCAACTAATATTCAAGGAATAGTCATTACATCGTCTTTACCATCCACCTTTTCAGCAGGACTTGAACTCAGTGAACTTTACAAAACGGATGAAAAAAGATTGCGTACGTTTTGGACCCTAGTTCAAGATTGTTGGTTCAATCTCTATTCATCCAAACTTCCAATAGCAGTAGCAATAAATGGTCACTGTTTAGCAGGTGGCACTATGATTGCTGTGGCATCTGACTACAGAATTGCAGTAGCAGGTCACTATGGTATTGGAGTGACTGCAGCAAAAATAGGAGTGATTGCACCGCCTTGGTTTCAGGGTAACATCAGAGAAGTTATTGGTCAAAGACAGACAGAACTAATGCTTTCTCAAGGAAAGATTTTTTCTCCTAAAGAAGCTTTTGATATTAAACTAGTGGACGAGATTTATGATGGAAACGATTTGGTTACTCATAGTGCTCAGTCTCTTTTGCCTTTTATGGAAACCTCCTTTGATGCACGAGTCATTATGAAACAATCTCTTCGGAAAGAATTAATACAGCGTTTAGAGAAGCAGAAAGATGAAGACACTGAGAAATTTGTTAACTTTATTTTGAAACCCTCTGTGCAAGAAAGACTGGGAACTTTTATTAGCACATTAAAAAGCAAATAATAAAATAAATAAATAATGATATCATTGAATTAATAATGATTTGTTATTGTCTTAATAGAACCTCTCAAAACTATTTAAGTATCTGTCTCTCTCTCACACACACACTAAACATAGGTGGCACACAGCAGTTACCTAGATTAGTTGGTATTGGCAAAGCAAAGGAGTTGATTTTTACAGCTAAAGTACTTACAGGTACTGAAGCTGCTGAGATTGGACTTGTAGAGCAGACTGTAGAACAGAATTCTGATGGCAATGCAGCATATCTTAAAGCTCTGGAGATTGCTAGAGAAATCTCTACTAAAGTAGATCAAGAAAATGTTATAATTATGTTTATTATTATTGCAGGGACCTATAGCTATTACTGCAGCTAAAAAAGCCATTAACTATGGAATGCAGGTAAGGGTTGTATTTTCTATTAACATTATTTACTTTTCTACTATGTGTAGACAGATATTGCTACAGGATTAAAGATTGAAGAAGGATGTTATGCTCAAGTGAGTATCTACACTTTTTACTTTACTGTATTATTTATTTGTTCATAGATTGTTCGGACAGAAGATCGTGTTGAAGGATTGAAGGCATTTGCTGAAAAAAGAAAGCCTGTTTATAGAGGACAATAATTAATTGAACTGCTACTTTTTGTTTATGTGTAAACATTGATAATAATGAATTTTGATAATAACCTTACCCGCCGAATATGGGCGTGGTCATTGCAACACGCGCAAGCGCGAGGCGGCGTTGAACAAAAAGAAGGCTAATGAAGAGAATTGCTTACTGCTGAGCCAGACTCGACTATGGCAAAGACGAAAGGGATTCTGTTTTTATTGATCTTTTATAGTATCTTTCTATTGGATATTTCACTGTGTGAAGAAGTAGCAGAAAACGAATTACCATACCAACATCATATTACATGGGAGAGTGTATGGGTTGGCACTGGAAGAATAGAGAGAGAGACGATGTTACTAGATGTACCTAGAGAATATGCTGAAACTCCAAATGCTGTACACCATTTACAGCACATACGACAAAGACGGAAGATCTATGGGATAGATGATCGTGTGCGAGTTGATCCAGCCACTGATGGCTCCCATGAACCATATAATGCAATTGTAAGAATTTCCACAGGATGTTCTGGAATCTTAGTCTCAGAGAAACATGTCTTGGCTGCTTCACATTGCGTTCATAATGGACGTACATATCTTCTCTCTGCTCGATTATTTTTAAGAGTAGGTTATCTGATGAATGATGGCCGTACAAAGTGGACTTTTGTCAAGCGATTTTTTGTTCCTGCTAAATGGAGAAACCACACTCACACTGGTCAACATGAATACAATGACTGGGCAGATTATGACTTTTCGGTACTTGAACTATCAGAAAAGCTAGGTCGTACAAGACACTTTATCCCACCTGGTCTTAGTGGGATGTTTTGTAACAATCAAAAGACTTTACATGGTGTAGGATCAGATGTTGATTATGTAAGCTTTCCAGACGATAAACCGAAAGATGCTATGTGGCTTGTGTCTACAAAAATTAAAACAGAAACACCACATTTATTGTATTTTGAAGGAGATGCTTGGCACGGTTCATCAGGAGCTGCTTTGTATACATGGGATTATAATAAGCAGACTGGAAAACAAGAGAGGCGTGTCATTGGTGTCCTCTCTGGCAACAGAGACACTGAACCTGAAGCTAAACTCCAGGGAAACTATAATGTAGCCGCACGACTTGATCCAATAGATTTTCTTATGATTTGTCAATGGATTGGAATTGAGAAACAGTGCCAAGATAGATACCAAGATTATTTAAAAGAAGATAGATTAAAATCTATCATTTGTAATCCTCGTTAATAAACTACCACCAATGGTTAACAATCTTTAAAAATTGTTATTTTTTTGGTTTATTATAAATTATTATTATTACAATATATATGTTTTTCTAGTTCTAGCTAATGAACTACCTAACTGTACATGTCCAGATTCATTCTCTGGCCATAAAACACCTTTAGTTGATGGTGATGTGTATGAATAATTATATACTTTGGGATGGCGTACTGGTTGAAAGAGATTGTAGAGAGAGTAGGGTTTTGTTTCCAGTGTTTCATGTGGTAAATAGAGTCGTAGTTTGTCTTGAAGTGCTCCAGGCCAGAAGGCACTGTTGCTAGGAAGGCCATGATATTTGTAATTAAAACCTGGGCGTGATTGAATCTCCCTAAGAGATAAAAGAAGTAAGAACAAATGATTTGCTATGTGAAAATGTTTATGTTTTGTCTAGAATAACTTAATTATGATTGGAACTTGAATGTGTTTCTCATCACAAAAAGCCTTACTTACTTAGTGAGCTCTTGGAATTTGTCATATGTCAACCAGCTATCTGTTTTGGCTTTCACTCTGGCAAAGCCAGTTGATAGACGTATCAACTTAGGATGTAAAGGTCCACGTAATTGTTTGTACTGCCACCCATAAATAGAATACAAGTCAATGTCTTCTTCCTCTTCTGTCTTTTGTGTTGGTGGCTCAACAATTTTTTTGGAGGGTAAGTCAGTTCCTGGTTGACGTAAATGCTGTAGGCATTGTTTTCTGGTTCTGTCTGGTGGTAGCAAAAGAGCTAAAAGATATAATTGTAATACTAAACAATTAGTAATAAAATAAACACAATGTTAGAATGGTTAATAATATGAATTACTGTACCTCTCTCAGCTAATGTTTTGTCTAATACAATATTATGGAGTTGACAGTACTCCAACAAAGATATAAACTGTTTCTGAGCAACTTTTTTAACTTCCTCTGCCAACTCTCCATAACAACCTCCTAATGTACTCATTGTAGTTGGTGTAGATGTACCACTACTGGGAGACATCAAAAGAGAGGACTCCTCATTTTGACTAGTACCATTCAATAATGACATTGTCATTTCACTCTTTTGCAATTCATCCATCTTCTGAAGGTACTTTTCAACCATTTCAACCAACCCTGTCTTGAATAACCAACGATAATCTATGAAATGTTCTTTTGCTGTTTCTTTCTCTAACACTTCACAGAGAAATCCAACAACCTGTCCATTAACAGGTGCTCTCAATCTCTTTAGACACTCTAATATTATATCAGTAGGTATTAAGTAATTTTTCTTGGTATCATAAGGAATTAGAAACCCAGCCAATCTATTTCGACTGAGAGTAAGGAATTTTTCAAGACGTTGGATGTCTTTAAGTAGTTGTCTTCTCTCTCTGAGTCTAAGTCTCTTTAATTCTGCAGGACTGAGCTCTTCATCATCACTATCAGATGTCTATGGTGACATACACATATCACATAATTACATATATCATAGCATTACATGTATCACATAATTACATATATCATAGCATTACATATATCATAGCATTACATATATTGTAGCATTACATATATCATAGCATTACATATATCACATAATTACATATATCATAGCATTACATATATCATAGCATTACATATATCACATAATTACATATATTGTAGCATTACATATATCACATAATTACATATATCATAGCATTACATATATCATAGCATTACATATATCATAGCATTACATATATCATAGCATTACATATATCATAGCATTACATATATCGTAGCATTACATATATCATAGCATTACATATATCATAGCATTACATATATCATAGCATTACATATATCACATAATTACATATATCATAGCATTACATATATCACATAATTACATATATCATAGCATTACATATATCATAGCATTACATATATCATAGCATTACATATATCATAGCATTACATATATCATAGCATTACATATATCGTAGCATTACATATATCATAGCATTACATATATCATAGCATTACATATATCATAGCATTACATTTGTTTGTCCATCCATCTATCTATTACATACCTCAGTAGGTGTTGGTGGAGTTTTCACTCTATTTCTCAACCTTCTTTCTTCTCTAAGTCGAACTAACAAGGTAGACTCAATAGGTGTACACTCTTTAGTTGTCAGCCATTGCTCATGAGCCCCCATAGACTCCAGATTCTTTCTCATCTCTCGTCTTTGTGCTAGCCAAGACTTGTACTCTAGATGGGGTGAGGCTTCGGTTTTGTTCTGACTTTGTGTCACATGTTCAACATTTTGTAGTTTATCAATTCTTGTAGCCATTATAGGATGTGGTACTTGATGATTTGCTGAAGGAACCCAACATGATGTGGTGTCAATCACTCTGTGTCTCACTGGTGATTTTTTACGAAATAATTTGACTCCAACACGATAGAGATGAGAAGGAACAAAGTTACGTTGATGGTAATGGTGGACTTGCTCTTCTGCTGGGGGACGGTAAGTGGATAGATGATGATGGATACCATCTTCCATTATGATAATCACTTATTAGTTGCTATGGTAACGACATTTTATTTTTCGCAATGATCATGAATAATTAGAGTTCAAAGTAATACGGTGTCTCTTTTTCTTCGCCCAATTGCAACAATGAGTCTCCAGTGGCAAGCCGTGGCAATGTCCCTCTATGTGGAGTTGTTTATAACACTGATTCTTATCCTACCCATTCTGAGCCCTTCAACGTAAGCCCTCCCTGCCTCCCCTAATTTGTTGGCATGAAGATGTCCTTACCTTGCCTACATAAGATCTCATTAAAATTAATTAGTACATCTAGTAGTGAGTGTTAAGTATTTTATATAGTCATTGTATAACATAATTACTGATTAGCCCTTTGTCTATTACTCACAATAAACATAAACCTCGGAACTAATTGATTTTACCCACATCCTGTTGTACATTATGAACACTGGGAAATTATACCACACCCTAATGTAGCCCATCTGTTAGTAATACAAGCGATTGTGACTTGAGCTATTAGCGTTACTTTTAAACACAGTGTATAAATTAATATAGTTTTGTAACATATTATGTCTATAATATTTTGTTTGCATTCCTTTAGATGGAAGTCAATATTTAAGCTAAGGTTGTTCTCAAGTTTAAAACCAATATGGAAGACTTTGTTTTACTCAGTATTGCTTATACTAGTGGTACTCTTTGTAGGTTAGTTGGTTTATTAAATACCGGTACTACCACTGCACAATACATTTTAGATTCCATACGTACTATGGTGAAGTATTCTGATGATTCAATTGAGAAATCTGGTCAAACTCTGGATGCCAAGTTAGATTTTCGTATTAAGCAATGTCGTGGACAGCGTAACTTTTACATCACAGGGATGTCGCTGTTTTTAATGTTGTAAGTACAGAATAGTTTGTGGTATTCGTCTATTAACCTAATTATTTATCCATTTCATAGTGTTATCTATCGATTACTAGTTCTTCTCTCTGAGAGAGCAGGACTGGAAGCTAATCATCGAGCAGCTCTCTCTCAAGCACAAGGAGTTAGCAGAGAACTTCAAAGGCGTTTAGATGAAGCCATTAATGATGACAAACCTGACGTAAGTAAAATGTATGACATTATCTCTAATAAAATGGTTGTTTCTTGTTAGAAATCAAAAGAGACACGTGAAGAGGAAAAAGAGAAATATCTCACTCGTATTACTGAGTTAGAGAAAGGTATTATCCTGATATGCTCCATTACAAACAACTACCAACACAATCAATGTAGACTTGAACTGTATCTGCATCTTGCTTTCTTAGTTATTTATTTCAATTGTGTCTTTTGCTAGAGGTGAAACGTGTTCTTGCTGATCGTGATACTATGAGAAAACAAGCTGACTCCTTGAGGGCCGAGTATGATAGGTTGTCAGAAGAACATCAACGTCTACAGGTATCTCCTTATTACTATAGCTTAATAGTAGTGCTCTCTCTCTCTCTCTCTCTCTCTCTCTCTCTCTCTCTCTCTCTCTCTCTCTCTCTCTCTCTCTCTCTCTCTCTCTCTCTCTCTCTCTCTCTCTCTCTCTCTCTCTCTCTCTCTCTCTCTCTCTCTCTCTCTCTCTCTCTCTCTCTCTCTCTCTCTCTCTCTCTCTCTCTCTCTCACTCTCTCATACACACTAGAATGCATCCAGTGAGGATGACAAGAAAGACCAGTAGTAATAAATCATATATCACACTATATTAGACCATTTTAAAACCCTTAAGATTTTAGTTAGTTTCTATTATGTATTCTCACTATATTTCAGTTGTTGTTTACTGCTTTGAGTTTGAGATTTATACTGTAAATGCATTGAAGGAGAGACCCCATTGAAATCTTTTAGTCTAGAATTACTTTACTCTCAGGAAATACAAACCTCGAGGGAAAATCAAATTCATACAGTTTATGTATTGTGTTACATTATCACACCGTGCAATAAAACAACAAATTATTTCTAACAGTTTTAATAAGCAGCATAATAAAGTGGCTTTAAAAATAGGATGTTAAAATAATATTGTCATACACATTTGGTATGCTTATTCCCTGTAATCATGTATAATAATTAAAATAGCCATCTCATTAAAGTTATGTATATTGACAATGGGATTGCCTTGTGTTAATATATGCATTTGTAATAAAAAATCAAGCTCTGTTTTGAAAGTGACTGGATCTGATTGTTTAATTGTCGCTTCATCTCACACAAAACTGGACAATGTACCATTCTTAGAAAGGTCTTGTGAATGGAGTCCACTATCATTGCTATCACCACTAATTTCATCATCCGGTCCCCGTAAACGTACTTTATCAATTGAGCCTGAGTCTGTGTTATCATCTCGCACAAAATTAGTGGAAAAATATGCTATAAAGAGAAAATAGATATTTAATACATACATGTTTAAGGTTGTAGTGCTGATGTAGTACCTGATTTGGGATCATGACCTATGCTCCATCCTGACCCATTCAATTGTAAATGCTCTGCTTTTTCTAATAAAGACATGCTAGCTGATCTACGTCGATTCATTCTAGCCAATGAAAAGTACATGTTAAATGCACTTATTGATCATCATTGTCTTACCTTAATTTTAAAGTGTCCTCAAATGATGGAGGATTGATGTATGCGGGTGGAGCTGGTATGCCTAAACGTATTGAACCATCATTTGAGGAGGCATATGTAGCATGTGTGAAACTAGGTTGAAGAGTAGCTTGTGAACTATCAGAGTCCCCTCCATCAATAAACCTATAATGACATTAAATAAATGATTATTATATGATTTTGTATTTTGTCTTACATTGTTTCAATTGGTTCCACTTTTTTCCAATTCTCATAATAAGCTACAACATCAGCACTTAAATCACCAGCATCTTCTCCATAGAAACTATTACGAACTGCATAATTAAAAAAATTAAAATAATAATTATTACATTCTCTTGACGACATACCCGGATATTTGTGTCCTTTTCTCTTTTTGCTCCAACGTATTGCAGCTATTATAGCCACAATGACTACCAATATTGCTAGACCAATAACTGATGCAGTAAATATGAACCACACCCTTTCATAGACTGGATTTGATGACTGATTATTAGTACCTCCAACTAGAAAATGGATGAATAGACACTTCAATGGATGAATGAATGGTATACAAATGGAATTAAATGGATGGATGAATAGATATTTCAATGGATGAATGAATGGTATACAAATGGAACTAATGGATGGATGAATAGACACTTCAATGGATGAATGAATGGTATACAAATGGAACTAAATGGATGGATGAATAGATATTTTAATGGATGAATGGATGATAACTAGATGGACAGTTCTCTTACTAGTTGGGTCAGTGGTTCCTTTAATTGGTGCAGAAAAGGGTCCCATTCCTGATCTGGTATGGGCAGCTATTACAATATAGTATGTAGTATCAGCTTGAAGACCAGTGAGAGCGTAACTTGTCACATTAGATCCCACAGAAACATTGTAATAAGTGATCCCACCTCCTCGTGACGAGTTGGTCCAGTAACGTACAGTATAATCAATAAGAATACCATTACGGGATGACTCTTCTACAGCCTAATACAAGAGTTAATAGAATATGAATTACTAGGTATTGAGTACCTCCCAATGGAGAGATAGTGATGTCTTTGAACGAGTTATAGCATTGATATTTGAAGGTGCTGCTGATGGTACTATAGAAGGAGACGTATTAAAATATAATTTTCTTAACTTTACCATATATGGTAATGAATATGTATTTCTTTTTTCTTACCATCTTCTTTTGTTATTGAGGATTCATAAGTTAGACTATCAACTTGCTGTTCATTCTTTAATACAGCTACCACTCTCACCCAGTAACGAGTATAAGGTGTGAGATTAGTGATATTTTTACGTGTAGAACTGGAACCAGTTACATTTATCTGTGTAACCCAACCATCTGCATTGACTCCAGGACCAGGCTGGATTGATGAATAGATGGATGAATAGATGGATGGATGAATGGATGGATGGTTAGATGAATGGATGGATGGTTAGATAAATGGATGAATGGTTAGGTGAATGGATGAATGGAAGGATAGATTAATGGATGAATAAATAAATAAATGGACAAAGAGATGTACCTGTGTATCAATTTTAAAAAAGTTGAGGTTACCAGGGAAACCGTCATATTTCCAGTTAACTTCTATAATATGTGAAGTCAGTGCTCTTAACTCTGTGATAGCTGGTTTGACAGGAGCAGCTATAAATGGACAATTATTATTAACACTAACTAAATGAGGAGCATACTTGTGATGTTGACATAAGTGATGATAGAGTTGATAATAGGTGTTATAAGATGTGGATTATTAATCAATGTTGTGTGAATGACACATTGATATTGTCCCTGATTTCTTGTTGTAGCATTGTTAACAGTGAGACTAAGATCAGTCTGAAAAAAAATAGATATTATGGTTCTATCCACCTATTTGTCTATCCATCCATCCTTCCATTTATATGTCCATTCTATATTACCTGTCCATTGGATTTCAGTAAAGTATGGCTTGTACTATTAATAATCTCTCCATTATGCATCCATTTTATTTCAACTGTTGTCCTCTCAGTATCATGTCCAGCTGAGCAATTAAGAGTAAATGATTCACCCACAAAAATAGAGACAGAAGACAAATGACTAGAAGTGATTGAGGTAGGATCTAAGAAAAGAGAGAAGAAGATCCCAATACAATATTAACTACCTTTGACTTACCAACTACAGTAAGGTGAGCTGTGGTGTTAGATTCTCCAATCACAATCTGACTAATATTAGATTTTGCTATACATGTATAGCTTCCTTGAAGTAATTTACTGACAGACTTCAATATTAGCTGCCCGGGAGTACTAATATCAAAATTTGTGTTATCAGGACCAAGTAGAGTACCATCCTTCTTCCATTGGTATGTTGGCATCGGAGCTCCAATGGCTTTACATATGAGAGTATGCTGTCTTCCCGAGAATGCCAACTGATCTGAAAGACTACCATTAGATGTAAAAGTTGGAGGAATTGCTAAATAAACAAACAAAATGATAAAGAATGTATTAACTTGTGTAATGTCAATTAAATACATGTACTTTTACACGGTATCCCACTTTTGAACTGGTAAATTACATGTACTTTTACATGAAAACCCACATGTTTTGAATATGCAGGTAATGATAAAAACTCTAAGTGAATACATATGAATGTAATGGATATATGTACATGTAAAAATATCATGTAGCCTGAAGTGACTTACTCTGTACTTGTACAAATGTTGCTGTACTAACATTCCCAGCCAGATTACTGACAAAACATTGATATGCACCAGTAGCAGATAGACCAGCATTTTCAACGGTTATATTAGAACCAGAAGATATCCATATGCCATTATAAAACCACGCCCATACAAGATCAGAGCCATTAGCGGAACAATTGAGGGTGAAAGTCTCACCCCAAGTGACAGTGAGGGAGGAGGGAGGGAGTGTAGTTAGTGATGGAGGAGCTGATAAAGGAAGAATTGTCAAATCCACATACATAATATGTATATGTTACCTCGAATGCTAACTGAAGCAGTTGGTGAACTTCCAACTCCAGTGGCATTACAAGAGTAGTTCCCTACGTCATTAGGTCCTACACTATTTATCTCGAGTTCAAATTTGCGAGTTTTAGGAACTTCAGCATTGCTCCCATTAGGTATAGACCAGCCAATAGTAGGTTCAGGACTAGAGAATACAATATTATTATTATTAAATAGCAGGTTGCAGTCAGTATAGTTTATATACTTACGTTCCTGCACCAATACAATTCATAATTACACGATCTCCATTATTAACGATAACACTTTGTGGCTGAGTTATAATTACTGGACCAGGAGGAGGAGTGGTAAGTCCTGAGATGTTGACTTTTGTGGTGTGCTCAATAAATTCAGAACCAAATGACAATTTGCATCTATATGTTTCTGCTGTTATAACTCTTCTTAAGTAAAGATTTCCTTTACTTCCCATATCAATTTTATTGTCTGAGTTATCAAAATTATTTACGATTTGACTACCAGCAATAAACCAAATAAAGTCAGAAATAAATGGCTCAGGGTAGCTCTCATAATCTGGTATACAGTCAATCACAACATATTCATTCCGTTTTACTGTGATAGTAGTATATCCTCCATCTAAATTTGAACTAAGATACCGTAGTCTAACTGTAGCATACTTTGAAGTAAGAGTCCAGTTACCATTACTAACAAGACAACTATAATTACCCTCCATATTAAATGTAATACTGGATATAGTTAGAGATTGACCTCCTTGTCCAGTAGAATAGCTACCATCAGGTAGTGTTAACACAGAACCATTGACAGCCCATTTATATGTGACATTTTCAGTGGTATCTAGAATACAGCTTAGTGTTACAGTACTCCCTTTGGTAGTAATGATATTGGATGGATGTAATGATAACACTGGAAGAGACTGAGAGAGACCTAAGAGAGAGGGGGGGAGGCGTTAGGTGTGTTGCTTACAAATAAAACATTATAATTTATTTACTATTCTTGTGTATGTCATACCCAGTTTGGTCATTATTTATAATTAACTGTTAGATCCATTATAGTAGTTGAATAAACATACATAATTATATATAGTATACTACTATCACTTCAGTCCATAAACAGTGAACACTACACGCTTGTAGATCTAGTTATTGAAACAAAAACCATATTAGAGGCCCTTTCTACGTTACAATTACAGCGTGTTTATATATAGGCTGGTGTTTGATGTTATAGTAACTTATACAACTATCTTTTATGCTATGAAAAACATGTTTATAACACATTCAGTGTACGCTTTTTGACACAACATGAACTGTGATTATAGGTGACATAATTTGTAGATCTAAAGACACTATCTTTTTTGACTTAAGTGTTGCACTAATTTCAAGTGAGCCTGATACAAGCCACAAACAGATTTAGTCTTGTGTGAGAATAGTATATCAAATGTACTGACCTGAGTCAGGTTGTACGAAGAGCAGGAAATGTGCAAGTAATAATACTTTTAAAGAGTCTATCAACATGATGTCTTTTGCCATATAAACAAAGTGCTAAAAAGATAAAAAGATGGATGGTGAATAATGAAAATGGATGGATGGCCAGAAAAAATGGATGAATGAATAGCAACAAAGAATAGATGAATAGCAATGGATGGACAATTCATATCCAGTCTAGATGAGGGTTGTAACAGAAGATGCTCCAACTTACTATATACAATGATCCTCTATGAGTGTATAACGACTTGCTCCAATATTTACCACTGCCAGGCACAAATTTGAAGCTTTATTTAGATTGCAAAGTTCTCTACAATGTTATTGGCGACGCCTTGCCTTTTACAGCGATGTGAACACGAGAGATGTCACACAGTGTGAATTTATTTACACTCTGCAGCTAGGCCACTGAATAGCAGCAGTATAATGGTATTCACCTTCGGAGAGAAGTAACAACACTTCGGAACTATAAATATTATATTACTGTTCTAAAATGACTAGTAGTTAGTTTCCCACTTTTACGTTCAAAGTGTAAGAAATGTAACTTGCAAAAAATTGTTTAACACTTTTATTGCCACAATAGGTAGCCTGCGGGCTTCCTTGTCATGTATTTGTCGCTAAGCAACGATGCTAATAAAAGGTGTGGCAATAATTATAATTACCGATAATTAAAAGTTTGATTATGGTACTTTAGTGTCTATTGTTTTGGGCACATTTTGGTTTTGTTCAAATATAATACAATAGAAAACATAGTATCAGAAAGAATGAAAACATGTAAAGATTAAAGAGCAAATCATTGTGTTTGAGGACAACAGAAGGGATAAGAGATTTCATTGAAACCAAATGATTCGATAATCAGTTAATATTCTAGGACCTAGTCCATAAAAGATCACCTAAATTTAATCCTATCAGTAATAATTATTGCTAGCATGACGAGGACCGAGACCAGGTGGGTGGAGTATAGGTGGACGTGGTACCTGGGAATGTGGTATAAACCCACTCCCAGTAGGACGAGGTGGTCTCATAAAATCAGGTGCTGAGTGAGGCATGATTTGGTGGGGAGGAGGAGGAGGAGGAGGGTGCAGCATGGGAGGATAAGGGGGATGAAAGTGAGGGTGAATGATTTCTTGAGGTGCTGATTGAGGTGGAGGTGGAAGAGGTACTTGAGGATGAAGAGAATAAAGCTCAGAAGGAGGTTGAGTATGAACTAGAGAGAGAGAGAGAATGAAACACAAAATACTCATAACATAATATCTACATATTCCTAGTGGTTTTCCAAACGTCTTTGTCAATGGTATTTAACTCATGTAGGCTCTTGTTCATGATATGTTTAGAAAGAGTTGTCTCATGTTTAGTGAGTGTCCAGAACTCTGTGGTCATAGGTGACATGCTTTTATACAACGCAAGAGAAGACTCTTCCAAGTTAACCAAAAAAGCCCTCAACATGCAGTAATAAGAATGAGTATTTATGTTATAGCTGTGTTTCTCATCACTGACCTCTTCTAGGATCATGTGTCATATCCTTAGGCTGGGGTCCAGTCCATAGGAACTGGGCTGAGGGTGCCATAGATGTTGATGTTAGAGGTAATGCATAGGCAGGTGAGGGAGCAGAAGACATGACATTATCAGTTGATGACGTGGGAAGAGGGAGAGAAGATGGTATAGAGGAGGACTGAGTTGAAGCAACAGAAATATTACTTCTACTGGAAACTACTAGAGAAAGTGTAGTTCAATTGAAGGACACAAAAATATAGCCACTCCCATAATAATATTACTGAATAACATAACCATTATTTTAAAGTTGATGTACATCAGTATTAATAATGGATAGACTTACTGTTGGTTTCTTCACCAGATAATGTAGGACCATCTTCTTCATCAGGACTAACTGGTTCAAACTGAGGACCTCCTCCTTCAACAGCTAATGTACCACTAGTATTACCACTTTGAGAAGGAGAACCTGGAGACAAAATGTCTCACTCAATACTCATACCAAAAGAAGTGAAGATAATTTCTATTTTATTCTCTCACCTGATGAAGGTAGAGTATTTTGTTTTCTAGAGGAGCCACTGAGAAAACTAGAACTAAATGAGAGAAAGGAGATGCTTGGTGATGTAGAAGGTAATGCAGTTGTAATTGGGGGAAGAGGT
Organism: Xestospongia muta; assembly: GCA_963693285.1. Classification (NCBI taxonomy): domain Eukaryota; kingdom Metazoa; phylum Porifera; class Demospongiae; order Haplosclerida; family Petrosiidae; genus Xestospongia; species Xestospongia muta. The sequence goes on from OY848931.1 coordinate 4,324,485, forward strand.
AGAGAGGATAAAGACGAGGAAACAGGAGGAGGTGAAGGACGGTCTTGAATGATTGTAGTTTTACGAACATGATCAGCTGGTTTTCGAGTCCTGTTACGATATTCAAGTAAAGACATTTTACGTTTTGATGTTGTATGCTTGAGGCCTTCTCTCTCGTCATCAAATCTTCCTTGATCGAAAAAGGGTTCTGAAGACACTACAAGGGATGAATTCTCATGTTCAATGAGAGGGCGTGTTTCCCCCTCATTTACCTCCATAGATTCTTGAAGATCAAAAGGAGAAGGTGGTGGAGTTGATGATAATTCCATTTCAATCGAATCCTCTTTCTTTTCTTCAGCTACCCCCTCTGTTGCTATGGATACTGTATCAAGTTCGTCTCTTCCTAGTTCACCCTTGTCAGGGTTGTCTTCGCTCTTTTTTGGGGAACTAGTCAAACCAGTTTTGCTAACAGGACTATCATGTCCAGCTAAACTTGTTGACATGTCAACATTTTCAGGCTTACAATCAGAAGAATCTGAAACTTCTGATATATCATGTTGCATATTTAAATTATCAAAGTCTGGGTCTGAGTCCTTGATGCGAGGGCTATCGCCAACTATAGTATTGTCAGGTGTAACAGGCTCCATTATACTTACTGTTGATGATGTAAAAGGTTCTGTTGAATGAGATCTTTTCTTGTGCCTCTGTTCTCTCTCTGTATGATATAATGATTTGTCTTCAGCTGTTTCATCTTTTGTTGAGAGCTCGTCTCCAAATTCATCATCATCTGAGAAGTCATCAAACAACGGAGATGATGAAACTGATAACTCCTTTAAACTAGGTACCATTTTTGTATCACTTGGAACAACTTTCTGGCTAACAGATTCAGTTTCAGGAATAGGTGAGTTTGTACTGGTATTAGATGGTGATACAACTTCAGATAATGTTGTTGCTGTGTCAGTGTTTGTTGTGATGGAGAATGTGATTGTGGGAGATGTGATATTGGAGAGAGCATGAGTACTTGTTGTTTGTGGTGGTGGTGAGGGAATGGATTCAGATTTGACCAATTCACAAGATATTTCCCATTTCTGAAGGAACCTCTTCTTATGATGTAATGTTACTAAAAATAGAAGAGACATGATTATAGAAACAAAGAGAAGAAAGTTTTTAAATTGAAAGGTTACTACTACAGCATTCATAATACAAAGGAGAGTTGACTACTTCCATATCTTGTGTTACTGTAGTACAGTTATATCCCAACTCTCTATACAACACTGACCTTCACATGATGACATGTAATCCTCTACCTTTTGATGATTTTCTCTCTCATTATACATTTCAATCCATCGCTAAACAAAGACACAGACTTAATAACTACTTAATAAACTAACATAGACTTAATAACCACTTAATAAACAACATAAACTTAATAACTACTTAATAAACTAACATAGACTTAATAACCACTTAATAAACAACATAAACTTAATAACTACTTAATAAACTAACAGATACACTCACATGTTTTAAACAACCTCGACTTCGTGGTCTTTGACTCTCCATAGCTTTAGCACATGCTAACGCAAATCCACTTGTCATCCAGTTAGTGTTACCATTACTTGTAATCACATCTTGACATTGCTCCATTTCCCATTGTCTGAGAATGGCCTGTAAAGAAGTAAACAAATGTACAGTTAGTTGGGCAATACAATAGTTTGATAATAATTGAGTGAATGGGTGAAGTAGCAACAACAACAAAACATTCCTCTAATGAATGAACGGTTTGAGAAATGTACAATACACAGTCATTGGTTATATTAATAGAGAAGAGAGTGAATAGAACGATGGATAAAAACGATCAAAAATATAAATATATAGTATATAAAATTTAATACTTCAATGGAGACTAACTTTCTTTCTTGGTAGAGCAAAGTCAGCTAAGAGATATTTTGGATGCAGATAAGGGGTCACTTCAAAGCTCAGTTTAGGCAGTGATGACCATGGAGGAGAAGCTAGATCAGTGGAGTGTGGTAGATCAGGAAGAGATATAGTTGACAGAGAAGGAGTAAGAGGAGGTGAATTAAATGTATCAGGAGGTTCAGGAGAGAAAAAATCCATGCTAGAAACACTTGACAATCGTCTACACGCAATACATAAGTTTCTAATGGACCATTTATTACAATATTCTTACGGTTTTCTTGAAGGTAATAATTGTACTTTACGTCCATTGCTACTAGTTCTGTTAATAAGATAATTTAAATGTTTGTATAACCACACCCACCTTTCTTTGACCACACCTTTTGGTGTGTTCTGAAGTGATGGTGAAGAGTCGCCATCGTGACTGCCTTCAGAGAGAAGATGTTTCCGACGACGACTGGCTTCCATTTTCTCAAACATCTTCCACACAGCCTCAGTCTTACGTTCTTCTCTAGACTATTAGGAAAAGAGAATAAATATAATCAGAAAAGACTACTACCTTTCTTCTCTTTGGATTATCAATGTCCGCATCATCAGAATCACTATCACTGACCTGAATGTGAGTGAGTGAGCGAGAGAGTTACATTAATAATGACAACTCTTTAATGACCATCCCTTACCTCTCTACTACCTTGCTGTGATACACTTTGAGAATGTATATGTCTTAATCTCTTACTACCAGTACTAGTCCAACTGCTGTTACTGTCTTCGTCCATTGTATGAGTAGAAAGACCACGTCCCTTGGTAAGACTCTTTCGACTTGAGGAACCACAATAAGTATTCAAATTAAAGAGGCCTGTCTCCTACCTCTGGTTAGTGTCCTCATCCTGAAAAATGTCACCACCTTTTTGTCCTCTTCTCCCTTTGGCTCTGGAAACCAACGGTTTAGGAGAGCTTAGAAGACAAGAGTTCTTTTGATCACAGGCACACTCAACAATATAATCACTATAACACGAAGTACTACTGTTTGTATAATAGGAGAATATTTACTAACCATTTGTCATAAGGAAAGTCAAAGCTTAATGTAATCTCTTCATCAGGGGATATATGACAAAGAGAATAGACTCCAAAATGAACATCATTGTTTACAAAGAAATGTCTCAGCTACAGCAGAGAGAGAGAGAGAGAGAGAGAGAGAGAGAGAGAGAGAGAGAGAGAGAGAGAGAGAGAGAGAGAGAGAGAGAGAGAGAGAGAGAGAGAGAGAGAGAGAGAGAGAGAGAGAGAGAGAGAGAGAGAGAGAGAGAGAGAGAGAGAGAGAGAGAGAGAGAGAGAGAGAGAGAGAGAGAGAGAGAGAGAGAGAGAGAGAGAGAGAGAGAGAGAGAGAGAGAGAGATACACATCAGTACAGTAGTATAAGTGTATTATATACCTCAGCATTGGGACTGCATGAACGTCTAATAAATCTAGCAGGATTGCCATAGTTTCTAAGAGAGTAAGAGACAATTACAATAAACAACAGAGATCTATTACTCTAATAATATTTACCTGGCATCAATACAAACATGAATATCAGACATCTTATCATATTGATAGATAAAAGGACAAGGCCTACAAGTGGGTGTGAGAAAATGAGGGGGATTATAACATCATGATCAGGCATTAAGTAACTGACTTATGTTTCCACAACAACCGTGTTGAACTGCTACCCATTTCAGCCAAAAGTGCTTGTTTAACTGTTATCCTTCCCTGTATAAGAAAAATGTCTCATTACATGTAGTTACTGGATGGATAGATAAATGGACAGTTTATTGGATGAATGGACAATCAATTAAGCAGAGGAATGAATGGAGGATACATTATAAATAACCTTATATTCCATAATCATTTCATCCTCTGGTATATGAACTTCTGATACTACGCCCTTTCTAGATGGACCTACTTCCCGTACAAGACATAATGGATTAGAACTTAGGCTATGAAACTCCTCTTTGCTATAAACAACAGCTTCCTGCTTTAGTTGAGACAGACAAGAAGAGAGGAGAGATCGAAATGGTTCTGTATAACGATTGACATCGATATTCTCATATGGGTCTCGCCATGGACTGGTATTAGAGCTCCATGGAGTTGGAGAAGAAGGAGTTGAGACAGGGGAGAGTTGTTGTTCCAATGCAGAGGCTGCTGTAAGTAGGGTCTGAACACCACTTAAAATTGAGTCTGAAGGGGAGCTGGGTGATCGCTGATGTAAAAAATCTTTTGGCTAGTGAGGAGAGACAAGGGCTGGTTTATTACAATGCCTTCATTGTTGTAACAATACTTGTAATGAACATAAAAATATTATTTCAAATTAATTATCTATTGCACAACAGTAATGATATTTTTTACTTACTTTTCTCTTTCCTTTCTTTGTTTCTTCCTTCTCTCCTTTCTCTCTCTTACTCCGCCTTGCTTCAGCTTTTAATTCCTGTACTCGGAGTGTTCCAGTAGTTTTCTGTTGTTGTTTTTTCTTTCTCTTGGACGAGGACGCAGGAGATGCAGTACCTGACCTCCGGCTATCATCAGCAGATACACTAGCTGAATCATCGTCATCAAAATCTAAGAATCGAGATAGCATTGACAAAATCAGTAAAAATTTACCTGTTCCCGACATCTCCTCTTTCTTCTTGATCTGTATTATTCTAGCACGTTTCTTATCAACAGGTCTTGGCTCACATTTCTCACATAAATACTTGTCTGGCAAATTATTAGGATCAACCTATTGAATATATATATATACATATATGTATCAAATGGACTACAGTGATTTTCATTGAATTTGATGCTTATTGCATTGATTAAATGGAGTAAGACATGTCTTATTTATGTACTAGTAAAACTAAGCTGACTTTATTAACATAAACAGAGGGTAAGGTTACCATCACTACTAAACCAATATCACAACAGTCATTGTTCAGTATATAAACACTGAGGGATATTGGTAGTTAATGAGGTGGGTTATACGAAAAGAGAAAAACAACACAGATAGTCAAGCCAGTATTTGAACCAAGAACCTTCTGACCACTCCATAATCAAATACTCTATCATCTGAGCCACTGAACCTATGTAACAAACAGCATATAGGAATCTAATTAGCTCAGACAAATTCAGCTGAATCTCTCTATTTCAATACTTCACTACCCTAGTAGTAATTCAGAGTGTGTGATCCATTGTTGCATATAGAAAGTGATAGTAAGCTCTGTTTTCTATACCTTCATACATTCTACATGTTGCCATACAGAACACTCATCACAACAGATCATGTAGCCATCATCATGAGTGAAGGTACAGATACATCGAGTGACATAATCACCATAATCTTCTTCAAGATGTGACATTCTGCCATTCATAAGAAACACAGAGAAGAGCTAGAGGTGATGAAAAGTAGTGGTAATACAGCTAACATGTTTATTCTTACCTTGTTTTCTAAAAGGAAAACAAGTTAACAAAGCCCATCAAGTCACAAGTTAACAAAGTCCATCTAGTTTCATACAGTTAAAAATCTTAAGAAAATATTTACTGTCCACACTTTATAAATAACTATGTTTCACTCTCTCTACAAGACATAAACATTAGTTTACTAGTATTTAATCTATTAAACAAGCTTATACAAAGGCATAGAGAGACGCTCTAGACTCTCGATTCAGCTTTGATCGCCTTTGACTTTAGGGCTTTGGCTAGTCCCTAGAAGCTGCTTTCAATATTTTACCTCGTGTTGGTTAAAGGGGATAATTAGAATAACCTTTAATTTTTACGGTTTAGCTGTGAATATATTTTTCTAACTGCGCATGCTCAAAAGTAAATAAAAGTTGCAGGCTTGAGCTCCACCTTTCACTTGAGAGTGATAATCATAGCTTAGTAGAAAAGGTGGTGTTTTAATAAGGCGGATTCCACTATTGCAGGCTGAACTATCAACTGTGATAACTTTTAACTAATTTCTAGTAGTATTGCAAATAAAGTGTTGCTGTATTATTGCTATGTTCTTCTCAACCTTGTGAAAACTTCCTGGAATCCATATACAAATTATGCAGATAAGTTGTGGTTGCCAGTGTTTGTTTGTTTGCGTTGCCTTGGTGCTTGTCTCGCTGACCTCTGCAGAATACCAGTGGAGTGGAATTGTGAATACACTTTTGAGCTCTTTTGATTACAAGTGTCATGATGACTTTGCTGTGACAGGAGTAGCCAGTTTGTTTGAGTAAGTTTGATGGAGGGGCGTTTTAAGAAGTGTTTGCTATAATATATAATTTCAATACTGACTTGATCAGAACAACACAAGTTACAATACTGTACATTCTGTTAGTATTATTGTTCATGCATAGCTTCACTTTAGAAGCATCCAGTTGACATATTTTATGTTTATCCACAAGAGTTAATAGGATGTAATAATATATATCTCCAAATCATGATATTATATTCTGTTTACGTATCCTTTCCCAGTGACACAAACAATGATAGAAGATGGGAATTTCAGTGCGCAAGTGGAGGGAACTTAGCCAATGTCAGCTCAACATGTGTTTTACAGGTACAACAACCAGGCTGCCAGAACTTATATTTAAATAATTATACTAATAATAAGCATATCTCTGACCAACCTTGCTTTTGTTCTTCTGTAGAGTGCAGTTCATGTAATTAGGGATGATATCACATTCAATTGTCCTAACAATGGTTATATAGCAGGTTTTTCTACTGTATACTCTCCCTCAGACGAAGACAGATATTGGTCTCCTTATTGCTGCACGAGACCTAATTCTACGTTAGTCAATTGCCACACACTGAGTTCTAATTGGGAGAATATTCTAGAAGGTCCATTGAATTGGACAGCATCTAATGATCGTATACTTGCTGGAATATTTAGTTTTTTCTCCTCGTTTAACAGGTAATTACATCATATATATATATATATTATATATATATTATATATATATATTATATATATATATTATATATATATATTATATATATATTATATATATATATTATATATATATATTATATATATATATTATATATATATATAATATATATATATGTTACAGTTTATTGCAGAAAACATATTGTAAATGTACGTACACCCAAGTTATAGTTTTTGTTTTTTGTGTTGCTCTTCAGGGATCGAAGGTGGAGATTTAGACAGTGTGAGCTACAAGGTAATGAATACTGTTAACAACATTGAACCCACAATATGTTGATAGTAGTGTCTTCAGAGGATTATAAAAGGGTTATTGTAAGAGGGTATTGTATGTGTGAGTGATGATGTACAATTAAAACAGAGCTCTCTTACAGCCAGTGCCAGTAATTTGGCAGAACCCACTGTTTAGTAAGGGAAGCACAGGTGAAGAACCTTGTGGTTTTTTAACACAGTCTGAACTCATTCATAATAAAATAGTTTTGTAAAAGGAACATATCGTATTTGTATGACTAGTAAAAGGAGATAGTTAAATATATCACATCTCCTCTTTCACTTTCTTTCTCATCTAGTGACTTGCGGTGATCCTGGTATACCTGATAATGCAATGAGAGTAGGAGATAGCTTCCTATATGAGGATACTGTTGTGTTCTCTTGTAATAATGGATACTATCAATCCAGTGGGGCAGAAAATGGATCGAGAATCTGTCAAGATACAGGATTTTGGAGTGAAACTCAACCAGTATGCTCATGTAGGTCCAACTGTAGCACTTGTATATGCTATAATTTGTGCTTTATTGGTTGTAGTATGTACAAATATAGAGAATTGTGCAGATATTCGTTGTACTAATCCCGCTGACCACTACTGCTATAAATGTGCCTCTAACAATGGAGTAGCACTAGGAGAAAGAGGCTATGTAAATTTGAATACTTCCTGTGAACGTAAGCTAAATGATGTGAAAAATATCCAGTTAGTACTGAGTATGTTCCAATAGCACTGTGTTCATGGTTGGATGCCTTCTGTTATCCTGGTGTTTGTACAGCTGGTCCTTCCACTTGCAATTGTTCTGCAGGTTTTTCAGGCTCTGATTGTCTTCAAAGTAAGTAGAAACCAGCATTACATTGTAATCATTGGTAGATATCCTTTCTTACTGTACATGATCATGATACTGCCATTCTTCTTGTGTAGTTGATACCGAACCTGATCTTGAGTCCTGTACTATCATTCTCTCTGCACTAACTACCACATGTTCTATCAATGTTACTACCACTCATTACATTAATTTCATACCTACTAATCTTTTGGGAGAATGGGAGGCCTTCTTTATGGGTCCTTCACCTGCTCCTGTAAAGCCAGCATATGTTGAAAGCTATGGTGTTGGCATTAGTCAGTCTTGGATTGAAGCTAGCGTCTTTAGACAAGACTCATGTAAGTTTTGTACTATTTGATTGCTATATTATTGCATTATATTAAAGCACTAATATCTATTACTGGTAAACATAAGTTATAACCTGTTATTCCTTTTTAAAGATCCTAGTGATCCTGCTACTGTGACACGACACTTGTGTACAAGTGTTGATCTTTCTCCTGATAAGCCTAAGTCAAGTTTAGTCATGTGTGAGACCTCAGCTAATGCTAGTGATTTGAGCAATCATACTTTTCTTCATGGTGACTGGTAAGATGACAACATTACTTGTCCATCTATACATTATTCCGTTGATTAGGTTCAAGGTAGCAGTGTACATATCTAATGGAGGTTATTTAAACATCAGCAATCTTGATATCAATGAAACCACTACATATTATTATACTGGAACACCTATCACTCCGTTCTCTCTCTTTGTTATTGATACACATTCTCCCACACATTGTTCAGAAATAATTTCCGAAATCTGTCTAGCAAACCAAGAAATTCTTGAAGAGACCCTTCTACACAATACTCTATCTGTTGTTTGGGGTGGTTGGTCTGACACACCCTCAGGATTGAACAAGTACAAAATTGAAGTGTACAAACTTGTTTATAACTCAGTCTCACGTTTGTTAGACAAAGATAGTTCGTTTGAGTATGCACCAGAGATAAATGACGAGGGACAGACAAGTTATTCAATGGATTTCACTCTCTCTGATGAGGGTCCTTATTCTATTGTTCTTATTACAACTGATAATGCTGGTAATAAACAATATGCCAGAAGAGTGATAATTTACGATGAAACCAGTCAGCTCTTAGAAAATCCAGACATTCCACTAGCAATAACTTCTGGATTTATCGATGGAGGAGCATACTGGCATAATTCTACAACTGCACCAATTACTGTAGGCGGAGAAGGTCATTTCTATAACACTAATCTTAAGACATCAAATTGGTTGGCACCAGTTGCTAATCACACCCCTTCAATCCCGTCACAATTTGACGATAGTGATCGAGCTGGTACACCTAATGCTTTAGGTATAACTCAACTGTCATATACTTATATTATTGACCAACAAGGCGGAAATTCAGCAGATGGTCAAACGCAGCCTGGTTCATTTCCCTATAGTTCACTCGACCTTGCATTATCTAATGTTGAAGTTACTCCAACTGTTAATGACGGAGACTCTGTAAGTATTTGGTTTGAGGCCCGAGACTTCAAAGCTAATACTCCTGTTTATGAAAAGGTTCTAGTACACATTGACTCCAGTCCACCTGTAGTGCAGGGTCTGGGACTTAAAAATGAGGGGGTCTCAGAACTAGTTTCATTGTATGGATCTGAGGATTTGCTGGACTTGGATATTGTATTTGAGGCTTTTGATAAACACAGTGGATTATATGAAATTGATTGGATCATTGAAACTGATACTCAAGAGATAGCAAGTGGACAAGTAGTCATTACAGATTATGATCAGGTATGTAGACGAATGGATGGATGGATGAATGGACAAATGGACAGGCAAATGTATGAATGAATGGACAGACAGATAGATGAATGGACAGATGGATGAATGGATGATGGATGAATGGATGGTATAATATATGAGTGTCTTATTATTCCAGGCTGTGTGTGCTGTTGATCCAGAATGTATATGTGATATTGTGGACCATTGTCACAAGATACCTCACTCCATTACACTCACATCAGCTAACTTTCTCTCTGGCTCAGAAGCCAAACATGACACAGACTATTACATCACCATCACTGCTTACAACCATGCACGATTATCTTCATCTGTGACTCGTCAATTTACTGTTGACTTAACTCCTCCCCTTTCTGGTGCCATTTTTGAAGGAGATGGAGGTGATATTTTGGACATTGATTACATACAAGACTTTGATTATAATGTTCGTTGGAGTGGGTTCTTTGATCAAGAAACTGGAATCCTAATCTATCAGTACATCATTAGTACTCATTGTGCCACAGCAACCTCATTCCAGTACCCTAACATGGGAACCAGTCCAGCAATTGATACCAATCAGACCAATGTTCACTGGTCGGCTCCTACAGCTGGCAAATATTATGCGACTGTTGTAGCTTATAACAGTGCATACAAACCTTCACAGCCTGTCTGTTCTGATGGCATTGTTATCGATACCGAACCCCCAGTATTCAAGGGTGTAGTTATTCCTGGAGGTGTGGCTAGAGAAGGACTTGTCAAAGTCTTAGGAGAGGTGTGGTTAGTGCACAGTAATCAAGAGAGATCACGTGTTAAGGATACTACAGAGCTATGTCTTAACATCAGTACATCTATCACTGTGGAAGAATTGGTAGCATTTCCTATACGATATAATAGGTAAGTATATTTTTGTCTGTTTGTCTGTATGTACATTATTATTGTATCATTTATAGATCTGCTCCAGCTACCATTCATTCAAATTTATGTCCTCAGTTTTTACCATATACATCAACTATATATACGCCAATAGACACTGTCTTTAATATCACATGGACTGTTACCGATAACAATGGTATCCGTGACTACCAGATTGGTATAGCTAGTGCATACAATGCAACCACTGACCCTGATGTCATACCACTACAAAGTACTGCAGGCCACACCCACTTTTCAGTTCACAGTCCTTTATTTATAGCTGGATACAAGTTTCACGTTGTTGTGAAGGCTGTGGACTTAGCTTTACATGAGTCTTTGTCCGTTATCGGACCTATTGTTATTGATACTTCTTCTCCTTTGATTAACGGTAGCCTAGTAACCAATATTTATGAAGGGATTATGGTTGTATCATGGGATAAACATGCCTTTATTGATCATGAGGATGTCTTCCCATTAGATCGTTATCAGTATGCTATTGGTAAGTTATTTAGTATGTATATGTAACGAGTGTACTAAATTTTCATAATGTTCTAAATGAAACATGATATTAGAGTCCAGGCTAGCTCCTCCTCTATTTTGACATTCTGATGAGTAGAGGAAATGGTTTATCATGTATATTTTTAATTTGATACATTTACAATTTTGAAATGATCATATATGATTCTTAGATTAAATTCTGGTATTGCATGATCTTAAAGTTTTTGTTGCATGATCTTATGGTTTTATAGCTGCCTGCTTCTAGATCCTCCTCCACCCATCAGATTGTCAAAGAAAAAAGAAATAATTGCTTAACTAACATGATATTGGATACACTATTAACATTGCTCTGGTAGTTGCTAGTGTGCAAATAGCTGTTTTTAACCCTATTCTTTGTTTATATATAGGTCGAACACAATACGGAGAGGATGTGCTACCTTTTACTCCAATCCCCACTGTTAGCTCTCCCCTTTGTTCTGCTCACCATTGTTTCGTCATAGCTACTGAAACGATTGGTTTCCTTCCTGGCAATAATTACCATGTTACTGTTAAAGTCATCAACACTGGTAACCTAGCAACCATTGTACCAGTAAATCCTTATATGATGCCATTCCGACTGACCAATTGTCTGAGTGTGTTTGAATATGAAGATAGTCCTGGTTCTACTTACTTTATTCAAGCCAAAGATCAAGATATTATATTTAACTATACAGCTGTGTCCATTGGTTGGAGAGGATTAACTGATGAACTTTTTAACGCGACTTTTTCAGTTGCACTTGGCACTCAACCTGGTTCATCTAATATAATAGATTTTACAGCTGTAAATACTGGAGTCAATGCTCATACATTCACTGATCTCATGTTGACGTCTGGAGCATATTATTACAGTACATTGCGAGCTACTAACATGCTAAACACAGTGACTGTATCTTCTGATGGCTTTTTAGCTCTTCACTCCATTACTTCAGACAATAAGGATGCATTTATATGGGACGGGTGGTCAGATGACTTTGATGAAGACTATCAACTCTCTAACAGTCTAGCAGCTGCACATTGGTATTATCCTAGTAGTATTTCCCGCCATATTTCACACTATGAGTGGGCATTGTATCAAGCATGGAATGAAGACATCAACAATCTTACAATAGTGTTACAATATACTAATAATGGTGCGATAAATTACACAGCATGTTCAGTTCATCTTCAGTCAGGTCTTCTATATGTATCTGCTGTAAAAGCCTGTTTTCAATCAAAATGTTTTCAACCAGTTTATTCAGATGGTTTTCGTTTAGCTTCTCCTCCGACTCCCTCATCTCTCTCAGCCTTCTATATACCTGCAGATGTGATTGATCTTTTAGACCATAGCAACCAAGGCCAACTCAAAATCTCATGGACACCTTTTTCAGACCCAGAAATGCACTATTATGAATGGAGTATAGGGTCTGGTAAAAATGGCAATCAACTGATAACTAATTGGACAAGACTAGCTCCTGGCATTTCAAATGTCAGTACAGTTTTGAGTGTGCCTCTATCATTTCATTCAACACATTTTGTTACCGTAAGAGGAGTTAACAGGGCAGGAATTGAGGGAAGAATTACCGCAGAGCTGGTCATATCACATGCTGTATTTTTACCTATTCAAGTGTACGACGTTGACACTTCCTCAGTGCCCAGTACAGTCAATGACTGGAAGAGTATAGAATTTCATTACTTCAATTATGTCGACTTAGACTATACAAAATCTAATAGCAGCCTGTCAGCTGTTTGGCCTAATCTTCGATATACAAAGTACAACTATTCTATTTCTACCAGTGCCTTGTTTGTGCCCTGTCAAGAACCCTATCCAGTATCTTGTGGCTTAACTATTGTCAATGGTATCACTGCTACAAATCTAGATTTAGTGGATGGAGAAATTTATTATTTTTGTGTTCAAGCGTTACATGAAAACTTATATAGTCCAAGCCTTTCTGCTCCTCAAGTTCTCACTGTGTGTAGTGATGGTATTGTGGTAGATTTGTCACCACCTCAACCAGGGTGTGTCCAGATTGTACCCTCATTGCAAATTGGAAATATACCTGAACTATTTAGTGGTGAAAGAGAGTCATCTGGGTTTGAGGATAACAATGGTGATACTAGTTTGAATCTGGATAATTCTCATAGCTGTGTTAATAGTTCTGGATCTCAAGCTTCAACGTCTGAGTTACACATTGTGTGGGACTGGTTTCAGGACATTGAACAGTTTGGGAATGGGCCTTACAAATATGGAGTGGCATACTATGAATATTCAATAGGTACAAAAATAATAACTACACCACTAAATCTAAAATTAATATAATTATTATCTGTTTTGTGTTGTTTTATACAATAGGTACTTCACAAGGTCATCCAGATGTCGTGAAGTTTACAAATGTGGGTGTGGTTAAGGAAGTTATAGTTACTGGACTCACATTGCAACATGGGTTGACCTATTATGCTACAGTGAGAGGTGATTTATACTATATAATAGATATTTACCAGTTGATATAATTGCTTTCTTTGATCAGTACATTCTTTTTATATATTATTGTATTAACATATAGCAACTGATCATACTGGGCAACAAACCCTCGTCACATCACATGGTCTTACTGTTGATTTAACTCCACCCAGATTTGGTCGTGTATGGATAGACACACCCACTACGATTGCAGTCACATCTCCAACTCAGCTCACTCCAAAATGGGATCTTGTTAGGGATGAGAATAGTGGTATATCAGGACTTTATTGGGCACTAGGATCTTCAACTGGTCTTAGCGATCTTTCTCCTTGGCAAAAAATCAACAGGATAGCTTCTTCTATAACTGTGAACATGTCATTTCCTGATGGACAACCAATGATCCTCTCTCTACTGGTATGTAGTAGTCCATCCATCCATCCATCCAGTTATCCATCCATTAATTTATTAATCCATTTATATTTTCTATAGGCACTAAACAATGCTGGCTTGTTGTCTGTCCATTCTTCTCATCGGGTTATATATGACACCACACCTCCATGCTCCTCTCGAGTCTTCGATGGACCCAAACCTATACAAGGATACTGGGACCTGGATTATACAACAAACCACACCCATTTACAAGCTCATTGGAACTCTTTCTCAGATCCTCATACTTATGTCACTGAATATTACTGGGCCATAGGGTCTTGTGCAGGCTGTATTGATGTAATGCCTTTTGTTAGTGTAGGATTATTCACAGGTTAGCATGTGTCATTTAACTACTAATTCGATTCTATGGTTTACACAAGGAACAATCTGTTCTAATAGTTTTACAGTGATTGTAATTATAAGCAAATACTGAAAACGTTTCTTCCTCTCTCCTGCAGAGGGTGTTCGAAGGTATCTGTGTAGACATAGTCAAAAATATTATATCAGTGTTAAAGGATGTAGCTACTATTCTGGATGTATTATAGCACACTCTGATGGCATTACCATTGATGTCACTGGTCCTATTACATCACTATTACATCATGGCTTATCACCAAGAGTTTCAATGCAATTTCAAGCATCCAGGTATATTAAAGGGAATGGATAGAATAACAGATAAACTGATAAACCAATCAATGGATTATATTTTCTCCATTCTATTTCAGGCATACACTGACATGCTACTGGACTGGTTTCCATGACTCTGAATCAGGACTATCTCACTTCATCTATTACGCAGGTACATCCCCCGGGGATCAGTCATACATTATTCCAACGACTCTACCATCAACAATGACCTCCTTTGTAGCACACTCACCATTTAGTTCTCTTGATCTTCTACCAATCAACAGAACAGTGTATGTAACGTTGGAGGCCTATAATCGTGCTAGACTCTTTCATTCTGTCTCTTCAAAAGGTGTTTTCATATCAGATATATCACCTCAGTTGCTAGGTAAAGCTAGCATTAATACTTCGTGGTCAGGTTCATTTATAAGTAACACTCAATATACCAACTCTGCCCTACGCTTAACTTGGAAGTTCACTGATACATATACCACTGTTGATCAATATTTTTGGACTCTTTTTTCAGACTATTCATCTTACCAACCTGTCTCACCATCTTATGACTATAACACATTACATACTACTCTTACTAATTTAAATCTTCATGATGGCAGTAGACTAGCAGCTGTAGTGATAGCCTGCAATCAGATAGGTCTCTGCAATAGAGACAAGACCGATTATATCTTAATCGATTCTAGTCCACCTATCAGTGGGTACTTTGCTTTGACTACTGACTCAACAGCTAGTTTGCCTTGGTCAATAGCTGATGGCATGGTGTGGTATCACAATAATGAACTATCTGCATCTGAACTTAATCTTACTTTCACTGGATTCTCAGACCCGCATTCTGGGATCTCAGAATATTGGGCTACCATAGGGTCTTATTACGGTGGCCGAGATTTATACGACCCAGTATCTCCACTCATAATCCAAGAACATTATTCAAACCTTCTTGTTTCAGTCGCCACAGTACAACTTTCTCGATACCTCAGTACATCTGAAGTAATTTCAATTTGGCTATGGGCAACTAACAGTGTTGGACTTCAAAGTATCATTGCTCAGGGCAGCTTTGAGGTAGTGCTTTCCAATATCAATTCAACTGAGACAGGTTATTTGAAGCTATTGAGATCACAGCATTGTCCTATATACAGTTGCCAAGGTCATTGTACTTGCAACAAACAAGGACATCTTTGTGACGTTATAGTCAATGGCTCAATATGTCATGAGCTGGAGTCTACTTCTTTGCCTGAAAATATGAAAATATCCATTTCTAACTTTGTTTCACAGCTGGCTATACTCAATGATGCTACAATTCCCCTATTTACTGCACTGACTGACAAATTGGCAGCTCTTGTTGAGTTTGATGCACCTAGTTTCCAATGGATTGAATGGAGTGTAGGAGAAAAAGGTCAGAATCCTGGGACAGGAGTTTTTGACTTATCCTCAGACCTGATCTGGTTCCCATTGGGTCTGGATACTACACCAGTATTCAATATAGGACCAACACATCCACTGGAACAAGGAAAGACATATGTCTTTTATGCTAGAGTGTGGTATAATTCAACTCACTTTGCTGTTTTTGAGTCTGAAGGCGTCACTGTTGACAGCTATAGCCCTCAAATTTCACAAGGGTTCAGATTAAGAGAGACCACAAGTTTAGACCCTGTGGATGCTGATTTCATATCGAACACATCACAGCTGAATCTCAAATGGAATAATGTTTTTTCAAAAATATTTTCTGGAGAATATCTTAATTTTGAAGTTGGAATTGGAGAAACACCTGGTTCTGATAATGTCCTCAGCTTTGTTTTCATCAACAATCTAACATCACTTGATCTCGCTGATCTAAATCTGAAAGGCAATCGGAAATATTTCAGCTCAGTGAGAGCCACCAATCCTCTAGGTATAATGGCCACCTCTATCTCTGATGGGTTTCTTGTAGACTTAACTCCGCCTAAAGCAGGTGTTATATTTAATGGCGATCATCTCTATGATAGCATAGCCCAATCTGACACAAGTAGTTTCTCAGTTCGTCTTCTTGGTTTTCATGATCCTGAGTCGTCAATAAGGAACTTTAAAATGACTGTGTCTAAATCCTCTCTTTCTCCTCTAGATTATAGAGATATTGGCATAAGTACACATTATACTATGTCTGATCTCCTCTTACAGGATGGTGAACGCTATACAAGTCATATAATTGCTGTTAATAATGCAGGAGGTGAACATGCTGTACAGTCCACTGATAACATTATAGACAATTCTACACCAACTTTGATACATTGTAAAATTCTTAGTGGAAATTTAATCAAGAATCCGTCTTTTGAAGATAATCAAAACCCTTATATAGATGCAAAAAATATCTCTTATGATCCTAATTATATTTTTGGTGGACTTGTTAGAATTGAAAGTGCTCGTTACCTTCAAAATGAATGTCATGATTCAACAGTTACTCCTGCTGATGGTAGATTTTCTCTTGAAGTACCACATCACATTTCTCAAATTGTTGGTAATGTGATGCCTTACACAGATTATTACTTCTCATTTGATCTGTTAATTCAGAGCAACAAAGAAACCAAGTTTAGAGTGGAGTGTCCTGGTATTGATCATCTCTTTATTGTTCCAGCTTCTACAGATAATTGCCGTTGGAAAGCTGAAAACTTTAAATGCACAACTAGCAATTCAACAACAATGAAGATTACCATCTCAGCTAGTGATGACAGTATAACCGTGGATAATTTGTCATTGATATATTGCATAGAATCGATTTCCTTTGCCGGTGATACATTCAAAATACACAATGATTACTCTTCTGAAACTCCTAGAGCCTTTTGTTCATCATCAGTATCACTCTCACTTCCAATTGATGACTCACAAAGTGATATATTAAGTATAGAATATGCATTGGGTACGGAACCAGGTGGACAACAAATCTTGTCATACACTTCAAATGGCGATCAAAATTTTGCCTACCTTGACTTTACCAATTTCAATATTGCACATAACACTTCTCTCTATGTTTCTGTTGTTGCAACTAATTATGCTAAGCTTACTAAAAAGTTTTACTCAGAACCTATACGAATTGATATCACACCTCCTGATATTTATGATGGAGGTCTGAAAGAAGTTTTAGAGGAAGAAGGAGATGATATCGATTATTCAATATCCTCTATTGTTCAATTGGATTGGTCTGGTATTGTGGATGAAGAGAGTGGTATAAAACATTGCCTCTGGGGACTAGGTATGTGATCATATAAACTATTGAATAGTACAGTGTTTGTGTTAGTACTGTTGGAGGAAGAAGTATGGTTTTATGATGTCCTGGCAATTCACCATACACTAGATTATTTTTACTTACTAAAGCCTGACCATTTATTGACCTTTAAATTTAGTTAATTTGTATTAGGCTTAAAATATAATGCTAATATTGTAATGATTGAACAGATAGTTTCAATAATATTTGTAATATCTAATATCTGTTTCTTTCCAATCAGGTTTATCACCAGGAGCTACAGATATTCAACCCTTCACTGTCTCTAACTCCACTGGAGTCAATAGCAGTGACCTATCTAGTCTTGTCTCTCATGGTACTACCGTATATGGTGTTGTAGTATGTCTCAATAATGTTGGACTAACCTCTGGCTCTCAATCTGATGGTGTAACCCTGTTATTTAATAAACCTAATCACCAATTAGCAACAATATCTGTCCTCAGCCCCACTCTGACTTGGTACGAGTCTGAATCTGGTTACCTTTCCTCATATTCATTTCAACTTATGTGGAATGGTTTTCAGGATGTTTCAGGTGCGCCTCTGTATTACCAAGTAAGAATAAAAGAAAATGGAACAGTTCTTGGAGAAGAAGAAGGATGGAATAACATTGGAAAACTCCAACAAGCAACTTTGGAAAATATAACTGTCAGTAAGAATATTTTACATATGGTTGAAGTGAGATCTTATGCTGTCATTGGTCTCATGAGTGAAGCTGTCTCTGAAATGTTTTCAATAGTACCATTAGCTCCCACTTGGAATAGTAAGTGTCAAAATTGTTTTATCTATTCTCTCCTCATGGACCATACACATGACGCATCTGCCACCAATCCAGCCAGCCATGTGCTCCATATTTTCATTCGT
Organism: Xestospongia muta; assembly: GCA_963693285.1. Classification (NCBI taxonomy): domain Eukaryota; kingdom Metazoa; phylum Porifera; class Demospongiae; order Haplosclerida; family Petrosiidae; genus Xestospongia; species Xestospongia muta. The sequence continues at coordinate 4,343,259 of OY848931.1, forward strand.
GTATCTTTTTCATTCACACAGATATAGGCATCAATGCTACCTGGATAGCTAACCAACTAACATTAGAATGGACGAATGTCTTCACCTCTCCTTCTCCACTAATTTATGAAGTCTCCCTCGGATCACAGCTTGGAAGTACTTCCATTCGAAGATGGTCCTCACCCATACAAGAAACAGATAGAGCTAGAATTGTAATAACTGAGCCAGGGTTGTCATCCAAAAATGATTACATATTATCACTCAATGCTATTAGCTATAATGGCTTGTCAACAGCTGCTAATTATATGATTAGTGGTTATGTAACTCAATATTTACCAGTTTAATAGTGTATATTACTAACCTAAGTGCATAATACATGCAATTACAAGATATATATATATATATATATATATATATATAAATTTATTTTTCACTATTCTTTTGTGCATTTTACCTGTGACAAAAAAATGATAAATTGTTACTGAATTTAAACCTCAATCTATCACTGATACTTTATAAGATTACGCATTTGTATTATGACAAGAATGAGATGGTACGATCTTGTTGATACTGGACTTAAAATAATCCATGCCAAATGTTTTAATGAAGACAATGTAATTATGTTTAGTAACTGACCTATTATCTCATCAAATAATGTTGTTATAGATACATTATTGATTAGGCTTTGGCACACTATGCCAGCATAATTTTAAGGTATGCTGAAGTGTTGAGTATAATAATGTTGCTATAGATACGTCATAGGAATGCTCATTTTAATAGTACTATACAACTTTGGTATTCCACCCAGTTTGTTTGATGTAATATATTTTTGTATTAACAAATGTCTAGCTACATTAATCAGATTACACTTAATTCATTATAATTATGAATTAAAAAATACAAAAATGCTCCAACAATCAAGCAATGCCAAAATGAACCATTCAATGTGGGCAGTGGTGTATAACAGAAATATACATTCTAATTAATTAATATAATTTAGAAATACATAAAAACAAATGCAGAAGAAAGTGTTATAGAATAGAGAGGTAGAGACAGAAAAATTCAAACACTGTGTGAGAGTTTTTCTACTGGTCGATCTACAACCTGAAACCCCGGACTATGTTTCTTGAATTGTTCAATGGTCTTGTCAGTGGTGTACCCAGCTCTTTTGTGTGGATTAAACGTGTACTTATCATTGTAACCAGATGAAATATTGGTATCTTGCTTTGAACTTTCAGACTCTTGAGAGTGAGAGGTTGTCCGAGTGTATTGGGTACCATGACCAGTATCACTAGAAGCATGGGATGCTATCAGACTTTGTGAATCACGATCCATTTGTGACTCAGTGTTCGAGCTTGGGTGTGGGTGCCTTCTTATGTATCGGCCTCCTTGATGCATAGTGCAATCTGATCCATTGAAAGTACTTGACACATGGATATCAATTGGTCTTTGCTTGTGGCAAGGATAACATCCAGAACAATAACATACTGGATGACACTGGTAACAATGATGACGGTTATAACTGTGGCAAGACACAGCTGGGTAACATTGTTTACATATGTTATCACTCATCATGTGACCAGGAGGAGGAGGAGGGTGATGATGAAGAGGTGAAGCACAATGAGGATTTCTTTCATGGCTAGATCTCGTCAGTCCAGATTGGCTAGACTGCTGTTCACAACTTTCATCACATATCGTGTGACCAGGAGAAAAAGGAGGAGGGTGATAATGAAGAGGTAAAGCACAACAAGAATTTCCATCGTGAGTAGATCTTGTCAGTCCAGATTGAATAGACTGCTGACCAGTATTATTTGAGTTAATCGTACAACTAGATAGAGACAAAGGTTGAGAGTGTTGAGCTATAGTAGTGTTACTATGTGTCGATAAAGGATTTCCTTGAGTAAGAGTGTCAAGAAGGATTCCAGGTTCATCACCTTGGTGTTCTTGGTTGCTGGTATCGATTTTGCACGACTTTGATCTGCCTTTAACTTTGACAAGACAAAAGATGAGTATAATGATGACCAGCAATATAATTGCTACAAATAAAGCAATGAATAAACTAAAAATCATAATGTGTTCAAATGAAAATGCTTTATCAGGAGATTTTGTTTCAGTAGGAGATGGAGTTGGAGATGGTGTTTCGGTAGGAAATGGTGTTGCAGAACATCCAGTATTATCATTATCCAATTGGTTACAGTACCTTTTAAGGAAACGTAATGAATTAGGTCCAGTGACTGTCATTGATAAAATAGCTTTGTGTCTGGAGTTATCACATTTTAAGTCTGTGTCACTGTATGTGAGATTAGGACAAACAACGTTTCTACAATTTTTAGTTAAGTTCTGAAAAAAATCTTCCACTAAATGATTCTAGAGAGAGAGAGAGAGAGAGAGAGAGAGAGAGAGAGAGAGAGAGAGAGAGAGAGAGAGAGAGAGAGAGAGAGAGAGAGAGAGAGAGAGAGAGAGAGAGAGAGAGAGAGTGTGCGTTCAAAACAGCAGCCATATGAAGTCATTGTATAATTAGTAGCATGAAATCATATCTCTTTGCTTGCTTAACTAAACATTTTACACACCAAATAACTCTTACTTCATTACACACTCTTCTTTACTATCGGGCATTACAAAATAGTCATAAAATGTACATTGCTAGCAACAGTTAATGATATCATTGAATTTATGCAGACTCACATCCTGTCATGATTGGTTGCATTATTCCTATGACATTGAGTAATACAGAAAAATCTATGAACTTTAGATGCCAAGCTGGTCTTTGACTGCTATTAAAGCATTACCTCATTGTATAGGTATGACAGTAGCCCATAAAATTAGTTAATTACTTGATTATGTCATTTTATGATGTAAATTCGAATGAGTACATATTTGGAAGTGTTACAAAGAGTTTACACAAAGCATACTACGTCACATTTTGTTATCACATTATAAAACTCTCCTACCTTGCCCTGACTGTGTGGTTAGTGGAATTATCATAACTTAATATCATACTATCAAAAAGCTACCATGGAAGAATGGCACCGGGAAATTGGAACTAACCTTTGGAGTAAATCTATAGTTCTATATCTCTCCTTAACATAACATGTTTATCAGTTACATAGTTCAATAGTAGCTAACTGCATGCCATTAAGATCGCAAACAATTCATTCACACTAAGACTACATATATATATATAGCAGATAACATAAACAGCTGGCCATTGTTAGGGGTTTTCCCTTAACAGAGTGGGGATCTCCCTGAGAATTTCCCTACTAGTTCTAGGGAATTTAATGAGTCACAAGTGGCAACCAATCAGTTTGCAAGAATGGTCTGTACAATTCAATAGTTATCACAGATATTAATAATGTATTTGCTGGTCACTGGTTCATTTTCATTGTTTCATATGTGGTTTTAAACCATAGGAATTACCATACCAAGACAACCAGTGGTAGGATATGAGGTTGAATAAAAATTTGAATTAAATTTTTTTGGTTCTTTACTGAATAGAATATGAGATTTACAGTGTTCTGTTGATGATTATGTACCTTCTCTCTTTCCTGTTTGCTAATATTTTCACATTGCTTTGGATTAATCGATATATTGATCGCAAACAATATTGTTTCTTTGTAACCTGTAATAAAGTAAGAATAATAATTGTTTTTGAATTGTAAGACCCTAACTCCTAACTCATACAAGAGATCTAATAAACAGTTGTTATTTGGTAATTGATTTGTTCAAGTGGCTATTGTTTTATCAAACACAATTGTTCTTGTCATATCTTATTAAAATAAACCACTAAGTGATATTTTGATAAGGAGGCTTCTACCATTAAAATAGAGGCCAATAAATTATGTAACTCGCAATTAAGTTTAATGAAAACATTCTCAAAGTGTCTGCATTCATTATGAGGTTTCTGGTTAGCAAGTACACTTTGTCAAAGGTATCTTTAAGGGTTTCAATAATTTTAACAACATAAAACATGATATCATGTAAGCTAAGCTCTCTATAATTTAGGGATAAAGGAGACCTTGTTTTTTCTTATGATGGATGGAGAATCAGGCAAATGGATGGACAGATAGCTCAATAAGTCATATTACAACTTAACAAACAACGTAGTGATGAAAGTATTAATAAAGGTGGTGGTTATAGAGGCTTCATAAGCTGTGATCAGGTGACTTTCATTGCATAATAAGTTTGCAGGGAAGTTGTTATTAAATTGTCTTAATTGTTCCTATATAATATAGATTTTTAGTAATGTAATTAGTTTCCTTGTGACTATGCGGTCTATTCTTGTGGTTAAATATTGTGGTGAGACTGTAATAGATAGTTATTGAGAGTAGGCGAGTTCGGAGTATTCTCAACCATAAAATTACAACAGTGTTACAATCTTGTTTAGTATTGCATCAATTTAAACTACAAAAATCCTGCAAACAATGCATAAAATATCATGTCTAATACTAAGGAGTATGGAGCATCAAACAGACAGTGGGGGCAGGAAACATTAGTACATTTGTAGCAATGTACTCTGTACTACGATTGTTTCTATAATTGGCAGTTTGTTTTATTTTTAAAAAAATCCCTTCAAAAATCCCCTCAATATTCCCTAGGGCTAGAACCTGTTGCTTAAGCTTGCACTAACATATAACAGTAGGTGTGATGGTTTTAATCCCTTTTTATACTGAGTTAGTTTGTTATTAGTGAACTTAAAGGAAGTAAGCTTACAAGAATATGGCTGCCTCTTTATACTCAACTGAATTTTTACAAAAGCCACAGGTACTGAAAGTGTCTTCTGTCCAAACATATTTCCTACTTTACATTACATTCCAATATCTATCAATCTTCTGATAACTCTTTACTCTACTACAAACACAACGTCCAAAACACTGATAAGACAGGTATTTTTGTCACTAGACACACTCCTCCATCTCCTGAAGGAAATAGAATTTACCACAAAGTATCCTTTCCTTACACTACAACAATGATTGAGCCTATCGTACTATATCTTAACTTTATCAAGTAACAATCCTCCTACATATGCCAACATTTGTAAAGCTTTAGATAATAATTGTTAAGAATTCTGAAACAACAAGTTATAAATTCACTCTTTTAATAACTTACAATTCTGGAAAGCCGTTGAATTAATTTGTTTGATTGGTCCAAGCATTCCACTGACATTATATGAGATGTTCAAGTAAAGATTATCAGTTGGTAGTGGTAAGTCGAAAATACCATCCTCTGAAGACATCACATTATTAACGACTATGCGATATGGATACGATCCACTAATATTTACTCTATGACAATCCATTAAAGTAACAGTTCCATTGAAACAAGCTATAGGATATGAAAATAGAGTCAAACTGTGCAAACTTGAAATGGTTAGCAAATTTTTGTGGTTTGTTCACTTGTTATGTCATGTAAAAAACATGTAATAAAAACAATTAGTATGAATATCACACGCCTACACACACTGTTCTATTAGCTGTGAAACAGATGTTTGCAACAGACCAACTGACATAGTCAGCTGCTATTACTCACAAATTCCAATGGACAGAACAAATGCTGTAACAACAATTATATAAAGTCAGTAATAACTATTAAAATAGTTAAAAGATCACAGCTATTGTTGAGTATTTCAGTGACAAACAACTGATGGATATAAGTTATAACTGAAATGAGAGTTCATTCCATTTGAAGTATTCTATGAAGGTACTGGATCGTAGATGTAACTTGACTGATTGATGTTAACCAGTTCATAGTTATAATTAATGATATTCATAGTTATAATGATATTCATTGGTGTGTTGTAAAGTTATATTTTAAATATTACAAAATGAAGACCTATAAAGTGACTGATAAAGCATTCCTATTGCTTCTCCACAAACAAAGGTATGATGACATCTTGGCACAGATATAAAATGAAGCCTATATCTACATGACCTTTTAACCTTTCATTACTAAATAAGTTGAGTAATTATCCTATGATAAAACCACATTGGTAAAAAAGGGATCTCTCTACTTACTAACAATTTAATAGTTATCATGTTTATATTATCCAGCTATCTGGGAGATCTTAATAAGGACTATGAATATCATTATCACTGATAACAATCAAGTTAATTACACACTTCAGTGGCTCTTATCCACAAAACAATAGAAACAATTAAAATGATATAGTAAGTTTGACTTTGATGTTGCACTGGCAATGAAACAATTTGTACTCCAAATGACAAAGCAGGTCAGGGTAGTGAACTCTTAAAATGAAATACTTAAGTACCAAGTTTTACTATATCGTGGAAGTTTGGCAAAATTATTAAAAAGAATTATGATAAAGTCAATTTTATTCTCTTAGATTGAAGGACTTAGGCCGGATCGAGAATTAGAATGAAACCTCACAAAATATTTATAATATGTTTATATTTAATTAAAGTTATAGCTAAGTATGACATGATTGGAGATACAAACACTTTGTTGATCCTAAGTTTGCAAGCTCACCATCAACACAAAAATATTAAAATTGCAAAGACAGCATAAATGAATTATGCACTGTCTTGAATTAATTAATTGAGTTGATGATCCAGCAAATTGTTTTTTTTTCTGACAGTATGAATAAGAACTATTAATAAATTGAATGGTATTTCTGCAACCATGACAGTAAATGCATACAATATGAATGCAATAAAGTACTATTGTAATACTAGATGTAGTTATTATAGTAGAGAATTGCAACATATATGTACTAGGCAATAAAAATATCATCAAAAAATAAAGTAATAGATTTCACTATATAATAATCTATTCCTCAAAACATAAGACAGTTTGGAGTAGAGACTATACAAGTATAATATATATTTTTGATAATTTGACTCACGGGGAACTTCCAGCTGTCTTGATGCACTATTTTTAACTCCATCAACTTCAGCTATACAAGTGTAGTTAGCGATATCTTGTTCCGAAGCATTGATAATTAATTCACTTATTGTTAGGTTGTGGTCTCTCATGTTCTTTCCATTTTTTAACCATCTAACATGTATATTGTTCTTGTTAACGATTGGATGACTTGTGTTGCAAATCATTATCACATTACATCCTTCTCTTACTATATCTATAGATACCTCAGGTGCATCTAGGATATTTTAAAAAGAGAAATGTTATTATCAGTGCAATGGTAATATTATTAAAATGAGAGATTTTAAACACTCACATTTAATATGATACCAAGGTCCATCGTACTCAGATGTACTAGCATTAACGTAAAAGTCACTATTGCCATTTTTAGATATCACACGACAAAAAAATCGGTCACGATCATATGAAGAATAATTCAATGTAATGGTTGGATTTAACAAATTAGTATCATCTTGGGTTTTTGGTGATGCATCATCTACATCAAACATCAGCTTGAGGGAAATTTTTTTTTCTTTTGGAGTCTCACTGCCAAACTTGATGCCACATTTTATAACAAATGTACCACCAGGATAAACAGTAATGTTGGTAGTAGTGTTGAGAGGTATTAGTTGTCCACAAACTAAAAATATAGAAATAAAGAAAGGTGAGTGTTATAATTATATTATTAGGATTTACCTGTTATTGATGATGGGTTATTAGTATTGATGCAGCTGTAATCTCCTTCATCATCTATTGTAATATTATAGATGATCAAGTAGAGTTCAACAATTTCAGACCCAACAGTTTCAAACTCAACAGTCATCCTATCGCCAGAAACATCCAAACTAACGTTATTCTTAAACCATGTGACGTTTTCGAGATTTTTACCAATGCATTTAAGTTTAAGGGAAGAAAATTGACAGCCAGGAACATTTTTAATTGAAGTCACTCCATTAGAGTGGATTAGATCAAACTGCAGCAGGAGAGCAACAGCTATAATCTGAAGGAAAAGATTCATCTTGAAGCCACTAATGATTGCTCAAAGTGAAACTCACTGAATAAATGGATTTTTTTTATAATAGTTAGCTCAGCCAGCTAAGGTGTTCTCCCTTTGGAAAACTCCCTCGTTATTTGGGGGAGGAGCTCGCTACGCCCCCTGGAACGTCACTAGAAAATTTCTTCCGTGATAGAGGAGCTTCTCCCAAGAAGGCAGAAGATATAGAACGTCCTTCAACTGGAGCTACTGATATTGATACCCAACCATGTCAGGTGTGTGGCTATTTCTTGTAAATGGATCTCTCTCTCTCACTAGTCGCTGTAACAGGCCCTAGTGGGTGTGTACCACAGACTATCTATCTATCTATCTATCTATCTATATATATATATATGGTAGTGTGCTAATCTTCAATGCCTTAAATAATAGCCAAATTGATTTGTCTTATGTGAAATCAAAAGTTATCCCTCGGAACTTAATAGCAACTATTTCTAATAATTGATCTTAATGTTATCTCTTTATGTACCGACTAGGATACATCTTATTTGATTGCAAAGTTGTTTTGTAGATATCTAAAGAGTCTATTAGAACCAACGTTTGTAGTAATTTATGAAATTGTTGTGTACAAGAATGAAAGAGTTGTTCATATGTTGTGTGTGTGTGTGTGTGTGTGTGCGCGCGCACTTTTCTATGGCATAAACGTTACTTCACAAGATTACAAAAGACAATCACAATAAAATCATATACACACATTTTCTTAATAAACTAACCACTAACCACTTGCTATCTATAGTAATGTCACATGTTTAACATGTGTTCACATTAGAACAGACCTTGTATATATATGCCTTCTTCTAAACAGACTATAGTGAAGCAACAATAAATCGTGAATGTTTTGAATAAACTTGCCACACATGTTACTTACAAAGTATGGCTGCTCTTGTCAACATTTATATTATGACAATGTCATTAGCTTAATGTGTCTTCATGGTATCGATTGTGTTTGTTATTTTTTTGTTGAGTAGATATATTGGTGTTAGCTAACGTCAACCTCCCTCACAGGTGTCATTATACATGTATTAAGGTGATTTCTACTGGAAATTACCTCTGATAGTCCCATTTGATTCTAAAATGTACTTGAAGCCTTATAATCTTTGTACACAGTACATGTAACAGTACGTGTGCTTTGTAGTTTAGTTGTGTAAGAGGATCCTGCTGATTCTAATCTACTTGAATATGTTGTATATATCATGTGATTTATTTAAGAGCATGTTGAATAATAATTGGAATTTTTGAGTTAATATGTAATTTGTAAACAACCATTCATCCATCCATCCATTCATCCATTTACTTCCATTCATCCATTTATACATATGTTGCTAGTATATAAATTGGATTTCAGTAAGTTATTGTCAGTTATTCAATTAAGTGACAAGAAACTTAACAAGATACATACCTATGCCACTATATAATCTTACAATCTGCTATTTCATTTGCTTGGTGGTATATGTCATGTCATGGTATATTAGGAAGTGCTTCCTTTGTGATGTAGCTTTAGGTAATAAGATCAGCTATGGATTAATTATTAGTAGATCAATAAACTGCTGTATTAATTGAGGCAACAATATTCTAGCTACGATAGTACGACTTCTCTTAATAATAATAGTAATAATAATTAATAATAATAATAATAATAATAATGATAATAATAATAATAACAATAGTAATAATAATAATATGTTTAATAAGATTCATTAACAGGGTATAGTTTGAAATAAGATATGTCACACCACTAAGAGGTACATTGTTGTGTAATGTGCTAGATTACCTACAGCAAAGTGAATGGAATAGCAAAATATATATATATATATGACTTCTGTTAATAGTTTTTAATAAGAGTTTATTAACAAATATGTGATGATATGCTATCTTGTTTGTGTCGTATCTAAATATTGTTAATATCTGTTAATGGGAAATTTGACGAGGATTTTAGTTTGGTTATTTTGGCAAAATTTTGTTGCCACACCCACAATTGTTGCCTTTGTTTCTGTGTCATATTAAATAATAGAATTAAAGCAGCTGTTCACAATTTAAATGGGGAAGCAAATATTTCCCTGGGACTATCCCTTCATACCATCTAAACATTCTTTATTAATGAACTTACAATAGTTGTATTGCAAACATAACCACCACATCATCCATCACTGCTGACAAGTCATACTACACTTTATAATTGGTTTAAGCCTAAAAGTCTTCAACTAACTACCAGTAGTACTGTTTAGTATGTATGTATAATCTAAAATAAAAATTGATGTGATCTCAATGTAATATTGACCATGTACCAGTGGTGCTTACATGAGTGTAATTGAATCATTCTTTAGCCTGTTCCAAATATCTGTGTGTGTGTGTGTGTGTGTGTGTGTGTGTGTGTGTGTTAAGTCACTTTATCAATAGATAATATGTTATCTCATGTTGTTTAGAATTAGTTTATAATGATGTAATGTCACAATCTAGACTTACTTCATTTTATTGAAGACTTGAGTCATTGCCAGTAAATTCCCCTCGCTACTATTATATATTTACTATCTAACTTACCTCAGTACTACTAGACATTATAATGATTGAATGATGTATACATACATATTGACATATTATACTTGCTACTCATCTTAGTTGTGTTCAAAGGGAATGACACAATCTAATGTACTCTGATCTACTGTATTGTATAATACTAATAACAATAGAAATGACTGACTAGACACTCAAAGGATTTTTGCTTGCTTTGTTAGCAATAGCTTAGCTTTGTATTTGCCATTTCAGCACCTACTGATGTTAACAGTCTTCCTGCATTCTCATACCATCTTATTATGATATCAAGTTGTGAAATTATAAAAATTCAATTTGTTCATAGTTCATCACTTGATCTGGTTGACATATTTAAGATCTTATCTTAACTGGTAAAAGTACCTATAGTTGGCCCACATACATTTTTCGAATTGTATAAATCCAGCTTCCTTGCATATTTTAAATTTTTAAATCATGAATTTGTTAAATGCTGTTCACTATCTAATATGCATCAGTTATGTCTAAATATAATCAACTTGCAATAATACAAATGGAATGATAATAGAGTAATTCTAAACTAGTCTTTAAATGAAGTAAATGTAATAATGTTTGTCTCTGAATCCTTCTTGTTTGTACTGATATCGTTGTTTACTCTTGTTTCATTGTCTTTCATCACAGCTGAACTGCAAGACATCCCTGGTTACTTCCCAGTGTCCAAAGACAAGGTTAGTATTGATGGAGATATGAATACTGTAATAATGGGGACATTACTACTGTAGTGATAGGGGTATTAGTACTGTAATAATAGAGACATTAGTACTGTAGTGATAGGGGTATTAGTACTGTAATAATAGAGACATTAGTACTGTAGTAATAGTAAAAGATAGGGACGGCAATATAGTTGTTTATTAAGTTTTGTTATGTCTACAAAATGATAATTTTCATAGCTTGTCTGTCCATTAGTTTATCCATTCATTCTTTGATTCTCTTTCTTTTTGCCATTAATCCATTTGTCTGTCATTCATCTATTAATTTATATATTCATCCATTTATTTGTCATCCATCTATTAATTTATATATCCATCCATTTATTTGTCATCCATCTATTAAAACATCTATTAATTTATATATCCATCCATTCATCCATTAGGCCAAACAGATTATAGCTCCTCACTTAGCTACTGATGGGTTTTATCTTTTACGACCAACTGATGGAGATGCTATCTGTACAATATGTGTCAGGTAATCATGATCCAGAATCATGCAGTTCTTTAAGTACTTACCTATCTTGTATGCTCTGATCACTGCATCATATCATTAGGTATAAGCAATCATTAAATTAATATAAAAATATTTAAAGTGGGTAGAAATGAGTAGTGATGTGATAAAGGAAGACAAACTGATGACATAATACAAATATTACAAGTAGTGAGTATGTTGACATCACAATAGGTAATATGACCTACTAACTTCGTTGTTTGGCTTCGTTCATATCAAGCTAATGAAAAAAATCAACTATGTTTAAAATGTTAGACTTTCTCTTACACTTGAGGAGACTATGATATCATTTCATAATTTGTTTATAAACTATGTATCAAAGACAGCTTGCCTGTCTTATCATTACCACAAATTTTAATTAATTTGGCTACTGAATCCATTTAGTAGTGAGGTCATATCATTGTACCACACAGGATGCATGATTTGTTCTGACCGCACTGCTAATTTGGTTTTAACAAAAATATTACTATACAAAATTTAATTCAAAGTCTAGCCATTACAGTGAATGAATGTACACTCACTTGTACAATAGTGACTTGGTTGTTATTACCATAACTAAATCATCAAGTCATTTTACTAAGCCACATACAGACTTAACTATCGTTACATTCACTTCTGTTCTCCCACCTAAAGAAGGACCCATAGACTTCAAAAGCTAGTGTTTTATTAAAAGTATTGGTCTATTTAAAGGGTGTTACCAATCTATTTATATACTTTACTAAAACAAAAAAACTCACATTATTTCACTAATTCTTCATACATCTAAACATTATGTACTATTGTAATATTACTGTAATAGCCATTTGATTGTAAAAACCAAATGATAACAGACTGTCCGTCAGGTTTACCTAATAATCTATCACAGAGATTTATGACCCACAATTGTGTCAGTGGTCAAAATTAACATTAAATTAATTAATTCGGTGTGACATAATTTTTTAGTACATTAAAATCTTTTCAACTAATTGGTATAGACTTAAGCATATTGTTATTGAGTATTGAGTTTAACCACCTGGAGGATGAAACAGAAGCTTTAGAGTGAGTTATCATTATTATTTTTCTCCTTTCATGACTTGACTTTGAAGAAGTGATCTCATGTTACAATTCTCCCACGGACTCTCCCACTTCTCCTATAATGGCATTAACTTCCTTTCATATAGGATTTTTGAGAGATCTTACAGCATGATTAATTGTATGCTTCATTTAATGCCCTACTTCTAAGATATCTTACAGTCTTATGACTATCTTTCAATTCTTACAAGTTTAAAGAAAACCACTAATTAAATTACTCTATTATCAAGTATATTTTTATTTGATCAACTTATTTACATCGAAATGAGAATTATCTAATGTATTAACATACGTGTTATTATAAATTGTACTTAAATTATGCTTCGTTAGTAAAAGAGTAATTGCATTACTTTACAACCATGAATGCATTGATTTAGGGAGATCTTTCTCTGCTAACCATTACTCACCTTGTTATAGTTTTATTGGACAATTAAGTTGTGAAATAAGTAATGTAAGTTCTTTTCTCGTTATTTTTATTACTGTATCTAGACGTTGCAAATTATAAATGTGTCAGCAGTTATTATAACTTGAATATTAATGTATATTTCGTAATAATTGTATTATATAATAACTGCTTAGCACAGCTACATCCTCCCACTTGAACATGACCAAACCTGATACTGTAGTTTTTACTATGGTTATATAGTGTTATAGTTTTGATGCCAAACTCAACACCTGCATTGTGTTGACCTTTGACCTTTATCATTGTGTTATGCTCTGTTGTGAGCTCATCAGGTAGAGATTTCAAAATGATGTAGTTATATTAATCACTAATCTATATAGAAATCGAGGAGTTAATATTTGTAATTAAAGTTATCTTATCACATTGGTTCATCATAAATCTCGTGTACATTATTATTTTAATTATTCTCTCTCTCTCTCTCTCTCTCTCTCATACACACACACACACACACACACACACATTATAGTAATAATCAGAAGCTAATGAATTATCGTCTCTTCAGAGACACGACAACTGGTCACTATTACATAAGGGATAACAAATTCCCATCCATTAGTTCACTTATACAATATTATAAAAAATTTCCCCTCAACGAACAATTCAAAACTTTTTTACTCTATCCTGTACCACAAGATCACATTAGCAGTGAATATGTAGCATTGGTACCATCTACAGGTCAAGGAGGTAATACTCTTTGTCTGTCTGTCCATTCATCTGTCTGTTTGTCTGCTTGTTTATTTGTCTGTTTGTCTGTCTGTTTGTCTATCTGTTTATTTGTCTGTTTGTCTGTCTGTTTGTCTATCTGTTTATTTGTCTGTCTGTTTGTCTGCTTGTTTATTTGTCTGTTTGTCTATCTGTTTATTTGTCTGTTTGTCTGTCTGTCTGCTTGTTTATTTGTCTGTTTGTCTGTCTGTCTGTCTGCTTGTTTATTTGTCTGTTTGTCTGTCTGTTTGTCTATCTGTTTGTTTGTCTGTCTGTCTGTTGTCTTTTATATAGTATTTAAATCTATTGTTATTGTCCGTACAATATACAATAATTGTAATATCATAACTTTCTAAAATATATCCCAAACATGTTTTCATAGTAAATTTGATGATGTTACCAGCTGGATTATTTATTATCCACTCTTTTGGACCAAATCACATCTCAGACTTAAATGCTTAATAATTGCTAAGCTGTTTGACTGTATACTTCCCAATAATAGTAGTGTATCCCAATAATCTAATTAATAGCTATTCTCTAAATTCCAGGACATTACAACTAGCATAGTTTATAGATGTGATATTTTACTATACTTTCATAATGATTTACTAAACTAGAAAAACCCTAAACAACAGAGTAGAGTATGACACAGCATTTTATAGTTATGTCTACTGACTGTATACACACTGACTGTAGTCATTTTGGGTGTGGTTGGGTAAATGCTGTGTCATATATACTCTATATTATTGATGTTGTTATTGTTGTTGTTTACCAGTGCCACATGTACATGTACATGTGTGTGTGTGTGTGTGTGTGGTTATATCCTGATAGCTTGTAGTATTTACAACTTCAGAAGTGATATAGTTTTCTGATCTAAGACTAAGTATGTTTTCATAATAATTTCATAATAAATCAAAAAGACTGCTATAGTAAAGGGAGAAATTACTCTTGATGTCTAGATATCTGGAAGAGCTAGGGGGAACATGTAAATACGTAGGGTTTATCTCTCTATGACAGTCCCTATCTCATGCAGTAAAGGGGTAGATGTATTAATAAGAGTGGTTTTGATCTTTTAGTCTCTCCAGACTAAGAAGGAACCTTGTGTACCATTTATTTAAAGCTTAGGAGAGATACTAGGCTGGCCATTTAGTTTTAATGTTGAATATCTGGAACTTACATGCCCACAATAATCCTGATCTCTTGTCCTGTTTATTTAAAGTTAAAAGGAGACACTAGGCTAATATCTGAATACTTGGAACTTACATGCCCATGTTAATCCTGGTCTTAGATCCTGTTTTTTCCAGCAGCTTTAATTTCAAACAGTTCCACTTAATTCATAGTAAGCATTACCTCTTAGGCTTCATCCTGTAATCATACAAAATACTTTACCTACATATAAGGATATACCAGTCCTGCCACATAACAGAACACATTAGAGTATTAATAATGTCTCTGTTTGTCTGTCTGTCTGTCTGTCATTCAGCCATCCTTCCATCTGTCCATTATCCATCCATCCATCCTTCCATCTGTCCATTATCCATCCATCCATCCATCCATTTATCTGTCCTTACATTCATATCATCTCTAGCCTCTAAACACACAAACAGCACTACTTGTATCTAATGTTGTGCTCTATTTAATTTAGAACCTTCAACAAGCAATAGTAGAGCCACTCCAAATGGACCAGGACCTCAAGCAAGAGGGCCTAATCCAAGAGGAGGGGAAAGGGGAGTACCCACTCAGAGAGGAAGAGAAAAGGGAGGAAGTGAACCCAAATGTGACAACCTTGTGAATTTGCCTGGAGTTCATTTAAATTTATCAAAGAATGATGTAAGTCAGTGTTATCAAAAATAGTTGTTTAGTTTTAGTGTGTAGGTAGTACTTGTTTATTAAGTGATTCCTCTTAGAATACTGTAGTGCTGTTATCATCTGCTTACTTTATACATTATCTATTGTAATACGAGTTATGGACTATCATTGTACATATCTTATGATCACGTATACTTGTACAACTGTAGAAACAAGGCATTGCTATGATATAAGACATTGATATTACATAACTACACATAATGTAGTAAATAGAAAACATGATCATATAAAAACAGAAAATGATTACAGTATATAAACAGAGGTTCTTGAAAGTTAAGTAATGTTGGTACACAATGACCAGTTTCTATAGATTAATTTGTTAATGTTGTCAAGTCAACTGTGAAGTCATGGGATATAGTAACCTTCCCAACATCCATTCATCCATCCATCACATCATCCATCCATCCATCACATCATTCATCCATCCATCACATCATCCATCCATCCATCACATCATCCATCCATCCATCACATCAACCATTCATTCATCTATCCATACATAATATCTATTTATCCATTCATCATTTTGTATAATAATAATAAATTTATTTTATATCACATTTTGTTGCATGTTTTGTGACCTAATACTCATTATATCAATTGGTGCTATCTCATAATTAAACCAACTAATTACAACCATCAGTCTCGACTGAAAACGCACACATACCAACTATTTTGTTCTAACACTATAAACTACTTTGTAAGTATTTTTTAAAAGCATTCTACTTTTAGGAAAGAGGGAAGTCTATTCAGGCTAGTACTATCTATGAACAGATATATAACAATTGAACGATCCTAGAAATATTGTTGTAATTGTTTTTATGGTTGTAGAGCTTGTAAAATTTGTGTACATTTTCTTATAAATTTATACATACACATTTAATATATGTAATTGAGACTAGACTATCTTTACATCCTGCTATAACATTACCCTTGGTCATCCTAATGGCATCTTGTGGTCTGATAGTATCCTGTGGTCTGATAGTAATGGAGTACATTTCAACTTTTAAATATGTCCTAACATGTATATGTAGATGATGTGAATGTGACTGGGTGTTGGCTTTGTGTAGTAATTGCTATAATTTTGTTATCTTTCTTTTGGGAGTTATGTCTTCACAAACTTTCTGTGTGTGATGAGCAGAGATATGCTCTTTTATTGCTTCCATCTTTTGGCTTATAATAGTGGGTTTTAAATTATTTTTTTAAGTTTTAAAAATGTTTATAATTAAGATGTTCTGAATACAACTGTCATTTGACTTGATGAATATTAATATATATACATATATATATATATATATATATATATATATATATATATATATATATATATATATATACATGTGTTGTAGGTATGGGACCAATGTACTTAACTACTATAAGTACTGCTATGAACATACTTGTACTTATACTTGAGTCCTTCCTTCATTTCTGCACTGTACTTGTACTTGTACTTAAGTACTGAGCTATGTATTTACAAGTACTTAAAATACTTTTAATAAGTACTTTGAAGTAGATTTAAGTCTTTTTAATCTTACCCATCAAAGTCGACAAAGTTAAATCATACACATTGTGTTGACAAAGTAATGTTCACTTAATGTTTCATTTGTAAAATCTAATGGTTGCTATTTCTTTGATGTTAATATATTATTACAGTAGTGAGGTATATGATCTTATCATGACACTTTTTTGCTATCAAAATGACGATCTCTTTGATGAATTCATTAATGTCAATTCGAAGAAACCATAAGATTTTATTGATAACTTTTTTGATAAAGTTTTTTCTACAACAAAGGAAAAATGGAACAAACCTTTTTTGGGGGGAGGGTTTATTCAATTGAGAGAGTACAAAAGTTATAATTTGACCCTTGTCTGTTTTGAGAACATTTTGACAGTTAGACCCTGTTTGCTTAAGAGATTGTGAAAACTCCTCCTCTGAAAGATTTCCCTGTTGTGTTTGTTAATGTAAAACTCACTACTAATGTTTATACAAGGTTCATCCACTACCACTGGTGTATTTACAATGAATAGAGATAGACCTACTTAGATTGCAAAATTCGCCCATTCTGCTTACGCTCATTAAGTATGAATGGAGGGAGGGAGATGTATTGTTTACACAAGGCATTTCTTATACATTCAACTTTGCTTACTCCTGTTACAAAGTTCACCCATTCAGTTTACGCCCAGTACTTACTTAACAATGAGTATTGATATATACTTACCACTACCATAGTACTGTAGTGATTTTAACATATATGAAGGATATTTGTTAATATAAGTGTTAATTTAAAGGATATTATGACTATTTTAATAGAATATTAATGTTATTACGATACATTCTATCAGTGTTGTGTCAAGTGAACACTTAACTTCAACAAAAACTCCTTTACGTAATAATGTTGACATTGCAGAATGGTATCTCTATGGTTATTTGTAGAGTAATTAATTAACTATTGTTTGTATACTTATTTGTAGAGTAGTTAATTAACTATTGTTTGTATACTTATTTGTAGAGTAGTTAATTAACTATTGTTTGTATACTTATTTGTAGAGTAGTTAATTAACTATTGTTTGTATACTATTTGTGGAGTAAATAATTAACTATTGTTTGTATACTTATTTGTAGAGTAGTTAATTAACTATTGTTTGTATACTATTTGTGGAGTAACTAATTAACTATTGTTTGTATACTTATTTGTAGAGTAGGTAATTAATATAGTTGACTTCTGTTGTGGTAACATAATAAACTAAACTAATTATTTTATTATCTAATACTATGGTTACTGCCCTATCTAATCTGTCTCTGTCTCTTTCTCTCCCTCTGTCTACTTTACAGGTGCCAGTAGTCTTATCAGCTTTTCTTGATCAGGATGGCTCCTATTTGTTGCGTCCAAGTGTCTCCAGTAAAGGGCAGTATACTATATCACTGACGTAAGAATACTCGCATGACTAGTTTATAAATTTTAGGTTTTTAGACTTTTGTCTCTACCTGTACGTAATGCATACAAATATTAGTTTTGCCATAATGATACACCTTTAGACTTTTGTCTCTAGTTGTATGTGACCTCCACATAAACCCTATTTCAGCTGATGTAAGATTTTAATTATGATGACAGACTGGTAGAATTTTGTCTCCACTTTATATGACGCACATACAAATTCTAGCATATTGCTGATATGGAAATACTCACACGCCTTTAGACTTTTGTCTCTAGTTATACACGATGCACCCATAAACCATAGGGGATATATTTGGATTATGGACTACATCATTTACAACAACAATGAGTAGTAAGGCTTTTGTTTGTCTGTTAATGATATCAATTGTTTTGAACTTGTGTAAACAATTGGAATAGGGATATTACTATCACAAGTATTGTTAGGAAACTTGATTCAGAACTAGATATCTTGGCAAAATAACTCTTGCTTCATTGATACACACATGCTGTCCAAATGAGACTAGTTGGTTGACTAATACTACTAACAGCAAACTATAGCAAGGAAAGATAATACTGTCTTCCGTATATTGAACAGTTAGGGTGACACAATTATAAAATGTGCTCATGATGTCTCGTGTACCCTAGGTATATGTCAGTGCACTCTGTGATATGTCAGTGCATTCTAGGATATGTCAAGACATGTACAATTTGCTGTGTACCCTAGGTATATGTCAGTGCATTCTAGGATATGTCAAGACATGTACAATGTGCTGTGTACCCTAGGTATATGTCAGTGCATTCTAGGATATGTCAGGACATGTACAATGTGCTGTGTACCCTAGGTATATGTCAGTGCATTCTAGGATATGTCAGGACATGTACAATGTGCTGTGTACCCTAGGTATATGTCAGTGCACTCTAGGATATGTCAGTGCATTCTATGATATGTCAGGACAATTATAATTCTTATTTTATCTTCCCTTCTACAGCTGTGAATTATCAATTTTGAACTTTAAAATCAACACTGATCCAGCAGATGGCAGATTCTTTATCACTCCCAAGAAAAAATTCTCAAGCATTCAAGAACTTCTGAACCATCATCGAACTGTCCCTCTCCGGAGCAAAGCACGAACTGGTGCCAAGATCTTTCTGGTACGTCCTATAACCATGACTGACATCCAGCGTCTTTTCTCACAAATTAATGCTCTACCACCTCCATGGCAAGAGTTCTTTGATGATAATCATAAAAGGCCTTATTATTATAACGCACTAACTGGAGAGTCAGTATGGGAAAGACCCAAACCACCCACTTCAGCACCTGATCCTCCTCCAATATCTAAATCTCAGACATTGGGTCCTAAAACTGGTAACAAATCAAGTTTTACAAACCGACCTTTGCCCTCCATTCCTCAATGTGAAGTAACTGTCACTTCTAATCCACGCTTAAGTTTAGACTCAGGAACATCATGTACTAGTAGAGGTCCTACAGCTCGTAAAGGCTCAGAACCATTGTTCCAACGGCCACTACCAGATCTCCCTCAGAAAAATACTGGTCACTCCAGTCGACCTCTTCCCCTATTGCCTGGAAAAGGAGAACAACAACTTCCAAATGCTCGTGGTCTTCCTAATTTGCCTTCTAAAGATAAAACAACTCCTCCAAATCTTCCCAAAAAAGGCTCATCAAGACCTGAGCAGCGTGACTTTTCTGCTCCCCCTCCTCTTCCTTCAAAGCAACCATCACCCACACCAGATCGTCACAATTTCCCTCTCCCTACCACATCCAACCCATTACCTCCTCTTCCGTCAAAGCAGCCATCATCCAAGCCATACCATCATGATATTCCTTTCCCTCTTCCTACCCAACCACAACAGCCCTTGTCTACAAACCTCCCCCCTTTACCTTCAAAGATAGAGAACAATTCTATCCCTCCTCTCCCTCCCAAAAATGACATGCCTCCTTCTACATCCAATAGTTTTCCACCATTGCCTCCCAAAGATCAAAATTCTATTCCACCTCTTCCTCCAAAAGAGGATGGGCCATCTATGTCTGTCCCCTCTCTTCCACCTAAAGAACCGACAACAAATGGCTATTCTTCTCAAAGTCCTGAAGCCCTCATAAGAAAACATCGGCCTGTGGAATACATGGATACTGTGATTCAAGTAGCTCCACCCACTCCTCCTTTACCCACAAAGGCAATTCCTCCTCCTCCTGTTATTGGTACTGGAGGTGGTCCTCCACCCCCTCCTCCTATTCCACCTGGAGGTAAGATAGATAGAGATTTATATCTGAAATAAAAGAATGAATGGATGGATGTACATGTGCATTTCGATTAATGGATGGATACATTAACGGATGAATGGATGGATCAATTAGTAATGGATGGATGGTGAGACAAATATTTGTATCGTTTGTATTAACTATAAAACAATTGTTTATTGCATTCTCTTCCAATAAGAACAGAGAACAGTTGATAGTGCATACCAAAGACAACCAAATTTGTATTATTTTTGTTGTTGTACAGACAGCCACATCCCAATTGAAAATAGTATACTGCATTTTGCACTCTAGGTATTCCAGCTCCTCCCCCTCCTCCACCTGCCTTACCTTCAGATGGTCTCCCTCCCTCTCAATCAAGACGTAGTAACACGGTGTCAGTACCACAGAAAGAAACTCCTCCTCCAGCAGCAGGAGGACGTCCTTTCTCAGCTAACGACCTCCAACTTGCCAAGACTTTATTGAAACGAAAAGAAGAAGAGGAGTTTTCTCAACCTAAATCATCAGGTGGTGGTCTGCATGATGTTTTTTCAAATGCATTAGATCAGAGGTTGACTAGCATACGAAGTGCCATGACAACGTCAGATGATGAGGACACTGATATCGAGGAAGTGGATGATGATTGGGACGATTAGTCAGGATATTCTTGCGCACTATTGGCCACTCTTGTGAACTACTGTAAGCCATAGTTGAACATGTTTCTGTCAATGTTAATAAATTCGTGTGTTGTAACATGTAAACGTTCTTTAGTTATTTGCTGCAGAAAAAATCACACTTTATTTCAATAATACTAATAAATTGATTATTGTTGTCAATGTTTTATTAAATGTTAGCTTTTACAGAAATGTTTATCAATTCATTGTTTTGTTTGTTTTACTTGCTATTATGTAATTTTAAAATTAATATATGATGTGCTTATGTTTTAATTAATTTTTTAATGATTGGTATGTTTTAGTTGTTATTAATAAATACACTTGTGACAATATAGCTCACTCAACTTATTTATAAAAGCATCAACAACAAGACCTATCAGTGTGCTATTTTTTATCACTGAAAATAGATGCAACAATTAGCACACAATTAATAAATTAGCACTTACAGAAAACAATACAATAGAGATTTCTAACTTCTTACTGTTGACACTTGCAATGATACTGTACATTATGATTATATATATATATATATATCGATCGATATATATATATATATCGATCGATCGATCGATATGTATATATATATATATATATATCGATCGATCGATCGATATATATATATATATATATATATATATATCGATTGATCGATCGATATATATATATATATATATACATATATATATATATCGATCGATCGATCGATATATATATATATATATATATATCGATCGATCGATCGATATATATATATATATATATCGATCGATCGATCGATATATATATATATATATATATATATCGATCGATCGATCGATATATATATATATATATATATATCGATCGATCGATCGATATATATATATATATATATATATATATATCGGTCGATCGATATATATATATATGTATATATATATATATATATATCGATCGATCGATCGATATATATATATATATATATATATATATCGATCGATCGATCGATATATATATATATATATATATATCGATCGATCGATATATATATATATATATATATATCGATCGATCGATCGATATATATATATATATATATATATCGATCGATCGATCGATATATATATATATATATATATATATATCGATCGATCGATCGATATATATATATATATATATATCGATCGATCGATATATATATATATATATATATATATATATATATATCGATCGATCGATCGATATATATATATATATATATATATCGATCGATCGATCGATATATATATATATATATATATATCGATCGATCGATCGATATATATATATATATATATATATATCGATCGATCGATCGATATATATATATATATATATATATATATATCGATCGATCGATCGATATATATATATATATATATATATATATATCGATCGATCGATCGATATATATATATATATATATATACATATATATATATATCGATCGATCGATCGATATATATATATATATATATATATATATCGATCGATATATATATATATATATATATATATATATATATATCGATCGATCGATCGATATATATATATATATATATATATATCGATCGATCGATCGATATATATATATATATATATATATATATATATATATATCGATCGATCGATATATATATATATATATATATATCGATCGATCGATCGATATATATATATATATATATATATATATATATATATATATATATATATATATATATCGATCGATCGATATATATATATATATATATATATCGATCGATCGATCGATATATATATATATATATATATATATCGATCGATCGATCGATATATATATATATATATATATATCGATCGATCGATCGATATATATATATATATATATCGATATATATATATATATATATCGATTGATCGATCGATTGATATATATATATATATATATTGATCGATTGATCGATATATATATATATATATATATATATATATATATCGATCGATCGATATATATATATATATATATATATCGATCGATCGATATATATATATATATATATATATATATATATATATATATATATATATATATATATATATATATATATCGATCGATCGATCGATATATATATATATATATATATATCGATCGATCGATCGATATATATATATA
Source organism: Xestospongia muta (assembly GCA_963693285.1). Classification (NCBI taxonomy): domain Eukaryota; kingdom Metazoa; phylum Porifera; class Demospongiae; order Haplosclerida; family Petrosiidae; genus Xestospongia; species Xestospongia muta. Next base: position 4,367,093 of record OY848931.1, read on the forward strand.
TATATATATATATCGATCGATCGATCGATATATATATATATATATATATATCGATCGATCGATCGATATATATATATATATATATCGATATATATATATATATATATCGATTGATCGATCGATTGATATATATATATATATATATTGATCGATTGATCGATATATATATATATATATATATATATATATATATCGATCGATCGATATATATATATATATATATATATCGATCGATCGATCGATATATATATATATATATATATATATATATATATATATATATATATATATATATATATATATATATATATATATATTATATATATACATATATATATATAATATATATATATATATATATATATATATATTATATATATATATGTATATATATAATATATATATATATATATATATATATATATATATATATCGATCGATCGATATATATATATATATATATATATATATATATCGATCAATCGATCAATATATATATATATATATATATATATCAATCGATCGATCAATCGATATATATATATATATATATATATCGATCGATCGATATATATATAGATATATATATATATACATTTTCCTGTAAGTCAGAAGTATAGGCTTCTCTTTTAAATAATTAGTTTTCTATCAAGTGAAATCCAATTATGACAAAATTGAAAAGACTTGTATAAAACATAATTATACAGACATTTTGATAACATAGAAAGTAGTAACAGAGTGAATAGTATTGAGTACTGTTACAATTACTTTATTTACAAGAAGTACAATATATACATATTATTTAGTAAATATTTCTTAATCTACTGTATGATACAGCAGTTACAAACTGTCTTGTCCATTATGTTACTGTCCTCAGATCTATATGAATTTTGAGTAATAAGAGGTGTAGATTCATCGGCAATATCAATTGATGGTCTACGTCTTGTATAGGGCTCATTAGAACCATTTTGAACACGATTAATACGTTCAGCGACTAGAGAGAGAGAGAGATTGCTCATGGATACTGAAGTAAATTTCTGAGAATACGAGGCAAATAAAAGTCAAATCATTCCTTACATTAGCAATGCTCTGTTATCAAATGAACACTTACGGCTTTCCTCTGGCAAAGGTGGTTTTTCATTCAGAGCTGGTACTGAGTCATCCATTAGTGCTAGTTTTGGTTGATTCTCATACCCAGGGGGTAAACGATATACAGGTCTAGTACCACGAACTTGACCGCTAGCAGATGACTTGGAGTTATGTGTTTCCTAGGAACATGAAGAGTATAAATACCTAAGTATAACAGTTTGTAAGGAATTGTGTACTAAAGTCTGGTCATTTTAATTTTGACCTTTTTTCCATCAGGCCTTCTTTGTATGCCAGGCAGTTCTAAGATTTTGAACCACATGTTAACTACATATACAGGTACGTTTTTTTATTGCATTGTTGTGTGTAATTATTGAAAGTGATGAATAAAATTACTCTGCAAGCATCAACTGTTGATGCACATCACAATCACTGAATTTAATTTACCACTTGCTTCAATTATTATCATAGTTGGCAATGCCCGTTTTATTTCCAGAATAAGTTCTGTACACTCTCTGCATGTGGACTTTGTCCATGGCCCTCTAAATAGCAAACATATTTTTGTCTATACTATACAGAGTTATGTTATTATATTTGATTGTGTCTTGTTCCCACAGATTTTGAAAGTCTATTTGTATTAACTTTGACCATGTGATGTCTTCCTCACACACATGCACACACACACACACACACACACACGCACGCAAAAGACTTTAGACTCTTCTTCGATGCTGTAAATTAAGTAATAGTGAAGACTGGAGAGTTTATTGAGGCTGTAGTTCTGCTGTTAGAAAATGCTAAACAAAAATCTCAGTGCTCGGTCTGGCAACAGTATACTGTTATAATATTATCTCTGAAGTAGAGACATCTTTCAAATTGGCTTTCCCATTTAGGTAATATTGCTTTAGTGTTCCTTCTAAAAGTAGCTTCGAAGATAACTTTTGAACTTTGGGTCACAATAATCAAATCACATGACTATTTCACACAGAATGTGTTAGTAGTCCTTTAAGTTGTGAATAAGCAAAGCTAAATGGTCTCTGTTTTTTGAGTTTGTATGTTTTTCCGGCTATATACACAATTTATTTCAATTGAAAAAGAATTTTTAGTGATGCAATTCAAATAAGCAAGTCAATAGTCACTGGCAGAGATACTGGGGGGGGCAGGGGGGCTTGAGCCCCCCACTTTTCAAATTGGAGGGGCATGGCCCCCCTCCCACTTTGCAAAGAAGGCAATTATATACGTGGGTGGGTGATAGTCAGTATAGTGTAAAAATGTTGCATTGTGTGAACTCTCTAGCAGCTGTAATTTCAATTTACACTTATTAATTAATTCTACATATAAGTTTTTTTTGACTGAGCCCCGCCCCCCACTTTTTGAGTGGTGTCGCTGCCTCTGATAGTTACAAATCACTGCATTATAAGAGAGTGACATTTTAAATAATTAAGTAAATCTGATAGACAGTTAAGACCTGGTTTATACAGTAACACTGAACTGGTCATGTTTTACGATAAGATTATAATAGCCTTGTTTAGCCAGCCCCTCCCTCAAAAGAATGTCTTTACCATTATTTGAGGAAGGAGCTGACTATTCAATACTGACTTTACAGTGATGAAGATATCTCAGATATACAATTTAATGTAAAGTTGACTCACTTGTCGTAAACTTATATCAATGTCTTCTTCTTCAATCTCTGTACTTGAGTGGTCACCATGATGACTGTCAAGACTATCTGCTGTATGAAAACTACTTGTTTCAGTCGGACTGGGAGCAGTATTATCTATAGAGTAGGTATATAAAGTGATTTCCTATATTAGACTCATTATAATAATGACTACCGGAGTCTACATGCTCCACCTTTTCATAATCAATTTCATTATTTATATCTCCAGGCCTACCATTGTTATCTGAGAGTGCTGATTCAAATCCTCCAGTAGGCGAGGGGGCTAGACCTGAGGCTGTGAGATAAGACTGTGGTGAAATAGCTAGTTTATTTAGGTCTTCTGGTCCAAGAGTATCATCTTCATGATCACTACTTGGCGAGGGCAGGATATTTTCTAGACAGATAATAAATCATTTAGGATAGTTATCTAAGAATTAACGTGACAGATACTAAAATATCAAAAACTTACCATCCATAAGTCCGTGTAATAGTTCCTCCTTCTCAGACTAGCTAAGCCTATTAAATTAATAGTTATTAAAATTTTGCACCAACATTGCGCATGCTCAATCGTTTTTGTGTACGCTTATGTTTCCCCGAGGTCACGTATGTTTACTTTCTGCGCATGCGTATTGGTATCACTACGACGCAACTATTTCATAGCTTTCTACTTTTGCGAAGAAGTGGATGATGGCTCCTGGTTTTCAACGAATTTTATGTTGTTATGGAATGATTTTGTTGCTCTCTTTGCATTGTGCAGTCTCTGAAGACTTCGATAGAGTTAGCAGTAAGTTTATTTATTTTTTTTTATAAGCAATCAACTATATATATATATATATAATATTGTGTACATAGTGTGTTTATTAAATGCATGTTACATTCTTATAGATGTTATACAATGCAGCGATACGAAACCTTGTCCTGATGGATACTACTGCGTTACTTACTTTGGTGAGGAAGGGATATGTCTTGTGGAGAACACTAAATCGAATAACAAAGTGTTACACACTGACGATGAAACTAACAGACTCCTAGAGAGCAGTGACACAGGAAAGGATGAACCTGCACCTATAGGACCCTTTCTTCCTCTAACAGAAAAGGAATTGCAAGGACTTAAAGATGAAAACTCTAAAGAGGAAGAAGAAAATGACCTTGAAGAGAAACAAGAGAATGGAGAAAGAGAAGAGAAAGAATATGAAAATGAATTGGATGAAAAGCAAGAAGAAACAGAAAACGAGGAGCAAGAACAAGAGGAAGAGGAAGATGACGAAAAGGAGAAGCAAATGGAGAAGCAAGAAGATGACGAAGAAGATGATGAAGAAGAGGAAGGTAGAGTGGAACCAAAAGATGACTTAGATGAACCAGATGAAGAAATTATTGAGAATGATAAGGAAGAAAATGATCAAGAAGAGGAGGAGCTTGACGAAGAGGAAGATGACAAAGAGGAATATGAAGAAGACCAAGATGACAACAAAGATTTAGACACCACTGACCGGATTACCAGAAATGTCAATGAAGATGAAGAACTGGCTATTGATAATTTTGAAGATGCAGAAACTAATGTTGTAGCAGAAAATGATGCTGCACAAACAATAGAAGATGATATGACAATCGAAGATGAGTCTGAAGATGATGTAGTAGAAGAGAAGACAAAAACTGAAAATGAACCTAAAGATGACGATAATGTTTATACTGATGAGAATGAAGAAAAGATGGGTGAGGAAACCGATCAAAACTCTATGGCTAACAGTGAATCTGAAGTTGATAATTTAGAAGAGAAGACAAAAACTGAAAATGAACCTAAAGATGACGATAATGTTTATACTAATGAGAATGAAGAGAAGATGGGTGAGGAAACCGATCAAAACTCTATGGCTAACATTGAAGATAATGATATGGACGAATCAAAAGTAGAAACAAGATCAATTCGTGGTCTTAAACGAGTACCTAGGAGAGGCCGATATCGCTATCGTCACAGATTTAATGGAAGAAGAGGACATCACAGGCATCCTTACAGGAATCATGGCCGTGTTAACAAGATAGCTATAAAGAAAAAGGACTTGCCTACTGTTCGAAGGATCTTAAAATCATTCATGCATCTCACTAAATATCACTACAAACTAGATGTTGCTCGCTACCTTAATCAATACAGAAGGGGGAATATCAAAACTATTAGAGAAGTGGAACAGATAACAAAAACACGAGATGCTATTCTCAAAGCAGAAAAGACAGGATTCAAGGAAAGCGACAAACCAGAAACAGTTGTAGAGATTCTGAAGAAAGCTTCGCCCCACAATAGCGACAACTTCATTTTCAAGTTCTTGTACAATTACTACAATGGTCAAAGATATGCTAAAAGAAAGTACCGACTTTTCAAAGCACGTATCACTAATACTAAAGCAAGCACTAAAGGCTGTTGTTCACCACCATCAACAAAACAGAAAACTGAACCAGGGAAAAAAGCAAATTCTCAAAAGCATTTCTTTAGAAAGCACCATGGTAACCATTTAAGGAAACCACTAGTCCATAATAAAATGAGAATTAAATCAAGCAAGACCGATAAGCAACATACACAGCCCTTAGTTAATCACCAACTAAAGATGCAGCATCCCATTGACATTTCAACTCCAACACCTGAACCAAATATGAAGCATGGAATAAAAACTACATATAAAACGTCAACCAGTCAAATTATGTCAGCAACAAAAGAGAAACTCAATACAGTAGTGAAAGAAGCTAGTGCTGCTCTTGATGCCCTTAATAAAGCTGGAACAAGACAAAAAAGAAACATGGCACACGAGTCATTAATGTTGTCTTTTGGTATGCCACAAGGTCCAAGTCAATGGGATGATCTCAATGCTAATCAACAACATAATGCTTTCATCAACTCTCATATCTTTAAAAGAGAAGTCAATCAGGACAATTCTCAAGGTGTACCCAATCCAAGCACAAATCTCCGTAACAGAGGGGATACGAGTCATGAACAAATTCTAGCTGATTTCGAAAGTTCATCAAGTGATAAAAAGCAAACAGTGGACTCACTGGATCAACCTGATGTAAAATCAAACAGTTTCCAGCGAAACTCACACTATACTTTTGAAGATGAGCAAGACAATATGAACCAAGAAATTGATGACAAGAATGGTGATTATGATATGGACCTAGTAACGAGTGAGGAGGAAGCTAAAAATGCTCAAGAAAATCCATTTGCTGAGGAATACAAAATGAGAATGAAACGTGCTTACAGACGTGAGTAATTTGTTACTGGTATTATTTTTTTAATTTGTTATCTGTTTTCAGGATACGGGTCACGAAATAGCTATCGTAGACCTACCAGTTCATATCGTAATAAAAATCAGGGAAGTCAAAAGGGCAATAAGAATCGAGGAAGTCAGAATCGGAAAGATCGATGGCATCATCAGAGAATTCTACTCAAGAAGTACTCACAGTTGACAGGATTAGAGTTTAATATTGAAAATTTTGTAAACAACCTACTTCGGGACCGACAAAAGAGCAGAGAATACAAGTTTATTGTACAAGCTTCCAAAGCTATTGGTAATAGTATGAAGACAGGTTATGCTGGAAGAGATAACCCAAGGGAGGTTGTTCAGCTAATAAAGGAAAAGGAGCCTGAGAGAGAGAGAAAAAATTACCACAGGTTCTTGCAACTCTATTACTCTGGAAATTCTAATGCAATTGCTCACTACAACTTCCTAAAATCTGGAGAAACTACTGCTACGTCACCGACTACAACTTCTCCTCCAGTCACAACTCCACCACAAAGATATCGTCCCACATACAGGCCCAAGAATCGTCGTCCTTCCATTTCAACTCCTCCTCCACGACGAAAGTATTATCGACCACACTCTCCCCCAACTACACCTCCTCCTCCAATGCCTCCACGACTAAAGATTTACCAACCATACTCTCCCCCAATTACACCTCCTTTACACCCAACCACATCTTCTCCTCCTTCAACTAGTGAACCGATGGTGACAGAACCAACACAAACAATTCAAGGTATTATCTCAGATCAAGAACATAAGTTGTTAACTTTGTTTTATTAGATAAACCATGTGCCAGTCCAGATGGTAGTATAGTTCAACCAGGAGATAAAATCAAAATCCAATGTAACACATGTGAGTGTAGGAATGGTCGCCTTGAGTGTACACAGTTCAAATGCGCTGACAATTCTCCTACTAATATAAATGGTAATTTTATATAGCACAGTAACTGGATGCACATTATTATTCTTTCATCAACAGATTCTAGTGATAAAACAGATAAATCTTCTCCAACTCAACTTCCAACTAATGCTGATCCATGCAGCAGGTGAGAGATTGAATACCACATAACGTCTTCACATATGATGTCTTATAAACGTCCTTTCTATGTTGCAGATGTGAAAAGAAGAAAGGAGAAGAGGTATGTGGAGCTAACGGCAAGACCTTTAACTCTCTTTGTCATGCTGTGAATTGTGCTGGTCTTAAGGAGACGGATATCACAATGGGTCCCTGTGAAAAGAAGGTAAAGACAAAACTTAACTAATACATATTAAGATAATTATTGTGAATGTTAGGATCCATGTAAACTCAACAATTGTGGAAAAGATGAAACATGTATACCTACAACAAATGGTCCATGCTTTGCTTTGTACAACACTGCAGGAAAGAAAGTACCTTGTGAACAGTTTATGTGCAGTAAGATTACAAATGAATGTCATACTACTATGTTTCTTCCATTCGTCTATTTACGTAGTTGCTACAAAGAATTGTCCAAAAAGTAACAATGCTGAAGTCTGCGGGAGTGATGGAGAAACCTATCCCTCTCCTTGCTATCTTCACAAAGCTAATGTGAAGTTGGCCTACACTGGACCCTGTCGACCTGATCAGTGTAAAGGAGAAGTGTGTGGAAGTACAGGTGTTACATATAAATCAAGCTGTCATGCAAAAGCTCACTCTGTGCGAATTGACTACTATGGAAAATGTTTTGCTGATGAGTAAGCCGACCCCATCCATCCATCCATCCATCCATCCATCCATCCATCCATCCATCCATCCATCCATCCATCCATCCATCCATCCATCCATCCATCCATCCATCCATCCATCCATCCATCCATCCATCCATCCATCCATCCATCCATCCATCCATCCATCCATCCGTCCGTCCATCCATCCATCCATCCATCCATCTTATCCATTTATCTATCCATCCATCAGTCTCTCACGAGAGAAGTCTTGTAAAGAAGTAAGAAAATCCAAGCGATGTGCTCAACTAATGTGTAAAAACACTGTTATACCAGAAGATTCATGTTGTCCTGTCTGTGGTAAGAACCCTCATCCATCCAGTTTCTTAGTACATTATTACTTATTATTACTTATTATAATAGGTGCAGCTGTTAGTATACATCCAAATGCTAAAGGATTAGCTGATATGAAAGAATCTAATCATATGTACGTGGTAGAAAATTTCATACGTAAACTTGTCCCAGAGTCTGCCAGCAAGAATTGTCACTTGACTACGACAATGACTGACAAAGGTGACCTCTCTATTGTACTGGAAGCTGTCAGTGGTGCGCATGACACTCAATGTATTGCTGCAAGCAAAGAATTAGTGGAATTGATCAACAATCCTCCAAAAGTTCTAGACACAGATACCATAACAAAGAACTTAGGACCTGCAGGAAAAAAAGAACCAGTTCAGAAGAATGTGTTAAATGATGTCAAGACTAGTTCTAGCAACAATACATCAGTAGATGAAGATGAAACATTGAATGAAGATGTCAATAGCGGTTCTCTTGTTCTCGCTCCTATCTTAACCAATATAGTCATTGTAGTATCTTTAGTGGCAGTTCTTATTCATTAATAAACTATTGAACAATGTTAGCATAAGTACATGTAATTAGTACATGTACTTATTATAGTAGTGACGTTCTATTACATGTAATTGGTATAGTATAGATTCTCTATTACATGTAATTAGTACATGTATTTGATGTATAATTATAACTATTATACTTCTATTTAAAGATAATATTAATAAGTATAAAAATTTTAGTCATATCAAAGATTTCTGGTGTTTCTTTCTGATTGTACATAATAATAAAATTATAGATCATTACAATGAGGGTTGACAATAATCAATGACACAACCATAATGTTTAAGTTCATCATCAGTACATTTGGTCTCAGTACTAATAGTTTCTGGACTGACATAATTATTAATTAGCATGTGGTTTTTATGATAATCTATAATTACAACTACAATAATTAATTAGCATGTGCTTTTAATAATAATCTATAATCATAACTACAATAATACAATTTGAGAAACTAAATTTAACACCAAATGTTATAATTAGTAGATAAGGAAATTGAATGGAAATAGTTCAAAGAAGAGGAAAGACTGTATTACATGTAATATAAACAAAAAATTAGCACTTTTAACTGGAAAAGATAATAATTCATTATTGGGAGTAGAGGAAATCAACAAAAATATACAACACACTAAATTTGATTATAAGTACAGTACATTATTCATACAGCTTTCAAGAGAGGAATATTAATTTATTATTGATTATTAAAGTCTAGAAAATAATGTCTTTGATTTTTATAATAATAAAGTGCACGAACACTCGATAATATTGCTAAAGGTCGTCTTTAAAATGATTATTTTCGTTCCAAATCCTAATAGTTTTATTAGCTAATGTAAGTGACCTAAAGAAAAGAAGAGAGGGATATTTCAAATTTGAAATAAAAATTAACAAGGCAGTATTATTTTGCTACTATGGAAACAACCAATTAGCTAATACCCACTAAACCACACCCACCTCCCGTATTAATAATAGTTTTAGTCAGTCCGAGGGTAGTTGATGGACACAGTATAAGCACCTTGAGATGGAATGGAGGAATAATTGTTTCCATAGCCAAGAGCTGAATCTGATCGACTGCTATCATTTCCAGGAGATGTGACATCAGCTCTTATCATCAAATCGTGAGGACTAACAGATCTAAAAGAACGACAATTGATGATCGAGTTCATTAATAAATATACTAGTACTATATATCTCGTTGAACTCTAGTTTAAATGGTTAACATTTGTGTTAACAGTTCAGTCAATAGTTGCATTGATAGCTCAAATAACATAATAGAGCAATCTGATTGGTCAGACAGAGCCAGACTCTCAATGGATCTGGCATATCAGTGAATACTTTGTTCACAAGTAGCCAATCAGATTACACTGTGGTTCAAACTAGCTAAGCAGCCAATCAGATTACAGAATATTTTAAAACAACCAATCAAACTACAATATGTTTCAAAGTTACTAGCAGCCAATCAGATTACAGAAAGTTTTAAACACAACCAATCAGATTTTAGAATGCTCTTAAATAGTCTATCTAGCACATACCTGTTGTGTCTGTTGTCATAGCTATTTGTTTCCTCATCATCGTCCTCATCATCCTCATCTTCCTCTTCATCTTCATCCACATAAATTTCCTCTCCTTCATTGAGTCTGTTATGGGAGGTGTGGTCACTCATGTCATCATCTGGAGGTAAAGTTTGAAGTGTTGGAATCATTGAAGTTCCATCTCCTCTTTCATCAAGGGAACTCATAAGTTTAATATTGTCTTCTTCACCAATTGCTAATGACAAAGAGTAATTCTTGTAATTCAGAAGTCATGAGATTTATATATAAGTAGTCATGTGATACATGTATAAGTAGTCATGTGATACATGTAACTATGGTGATATTTCATGTGAAACATGTACTCTTACTTACTCATGTCACCATCAGGAGTTAAACCATTGGAATCAAAATGAACTGACGGTTCACCTTCAGCAGTGACTCTGGAAAATGAAAAAAGGAAGTGTGTAAGTTAAATATCCTATAATAATAATATGAAGTCAATAACTATACTGTATCAACATTCTCTCTGTCTCTGTCTCTGTCTCTCTGTCTCTCTCTCTCCTCCCTCCTCCCTCTTTCCAAGTTATCATTCTTGATGTTCTTACAATTTCATGTGTCTCTTTTTCTTATAGAGAGTATCGTCAACAGTCCACACAGCTCCACGACTCTTGTTCAGCTCAACACGAACAAAACATTTGTGTAAGGAGAGATTGTGCCGAATAGCATTCTAAATAAAGAGAAGACAAATCAAAGGTGAGATCAAATGCACACACACACACACACACACACACACACACACACACTAGTCACATGTGATATCATTATGTATTAGCCACATAAATACACCTGTTGTATTTACTACATGACCTCAACATCACATGTAACAAAATGACAAAATTGAAATAATTTGTTTAGTTTAACTCAAAAATGATGACCACAAACATTTCATTAATCGATACTCTTTATTATTGAGGTAGCAATTATTCAAAATAAATTCTCAGTGATGGTATAACATGTTGTACCTTCCATGTGGGATTATTCTCTTTAAAATAGATAAAATTCTTCATAAACCAAGCATAGATTTCACACAAAGTTAAACATTGATCAGGTGATTCTAAAATGGCCTGACGAATGAGACTAGCATAAGTAAACGGCGGTCTTTGATCAATCTTTGAGTATCTTGGTATTGCTTTACGCAGTGCTTCTTGTGTCTCTAAAAATTGATAAAGAGGTAATGTCAACTAAGGGAAACAATGATTGGAAAATTTATTTAGATGAACCAAAAGCTTCAATTATTAACTTCAATGTGTTTATATACATATTAACAATAAAGAAAGCTTCAAATGATTACCATCAAAAGCAACGGGTGATGGTCTCTCACTAGCTGGTCTGCTCTGTCTATGTCTAATAGGACCAACTTCACTTGGCTGGGTACCCCCGTTTCCTAGCGGCAACTTCATATTAGTAGCTGGTTGAAGAAGACCATCCAGTTTGGGAGGATTGTATGTTTGTGCAACAGCAATGCTCCTTGAGCCTTGATTAGTGGGTGTGTACAAAGATGACATTACTGTTCCTGATGAGTCTAACTTTAAAGTAGTGGGCGTAGCCTAGAGTAAAGATAACAAGTTTGTTATAGTAGTAGGTCATAGTTGAGCAGCTGGTCCTATTTCATCACAAATTATATTATTACACTAGGTAGTAATAAGAAAAACAGTTACATTATATTAGTTATATAATTATATGATAGACAGTGGACATGTTCTAATAAATCCATACATCTTGATATTAAAAATACCTGTGGTGTTGTTGGTTGAGCTACTGGTAATGGCGATTGTTGTAGCTGCAATGGTATCAGAGTGGGCTGAGGGTTTACAATGTAAACTGGTTGTCCACTTGTGTCTGTATACACAGCTTGAAAGACAGGTCCTGTACTGGGTGTGGCACCTATGGGTGTGGCTGGTTGAGATTTAGAACCTATGAGAACAAATGTCATAATCAATTGTATTTGTAAGTACATTGCTTTGAAGTTATAGAGTGGGAGGGGCTTACCTAAGCTGGTTACTTGGAAGGCAGATGAAGATGAAGAGGAGGAGGAAGGAGTGGGTGGAGTAGTCACATTAACTGATGAGAGTTCAGATTTGTAGATGAGATCGTCTTGGTCACTTGACGAAATGTTTAAGTGTTTTTTCATTGCTTGTAACTTTTGCTTCTCATTCAATAGCTGTAGTGGGTGGAAAATAGATAAACATATTGTACTATATATGACAACAGCCATTGTGGTGAGTTGTATAAACTTAGTGTGTGCCACAAACAAGCACTACATCAGTTAAAGCAAGTTTCAAACAGATGTTGAGGGAGGAAAGATGAAAGTGAAGACACACAACATAATGTTGTGGTATGCAAAGATCCCACCTTACAGTTAGTATTGATATACAATGCCAAAACCATTAGTTCACCAGAAATTGACCACTAACAAAAAAACAACAGCTTCTTTTGGGAATGTTTGTTGTGGTTAAGGCTGTCAGTTGTGCTTCCCAAAGGAGTAACATTCTATCAAAGCCAAACAATCACAAGACAATAAACAAAAGACCTCAAGGAAGCCTTGCCTGTTCAAGTATTATCATCAAATTAAAAGAAAGATTGTTTCATGTGGTAAGATTTTACCGACCAACAGACTTTTATAACACACAATAAAGGTAGAGTTTGGCCTTTTAAGGTGATGTTTCTTTCCTGGAAAGGGAAGCAGTCTAGACACTTCCAAAGGATAAAAAGAGAAGAGACTTGAGGCTAAATACTAACATTTATCCCAGTTGTGCTATCACCTTGACCAATGTCCATTATACTTAACATATCCTAGCAGATGTAATTATTTATTAATACACTTTAATATTACATGGATACATTTTAACATTTCTCTTATTTACTGATGCTTGCTGGTATATCTCTATAAAAAGAAGAATTACTGTGTCTATCTTGTGCCATACTATCTGGAGTTCAACATGTAATGATGCAATGGTAGGTTAGTTTTGACTCCATGCAGCTAGCAACAGACAACTGATATCTTAACAGCTATTATGAATTTAGTATTGCCTATAACTACTATGAACTCTTTCTATCCTAGGTCACTAAATTAACCACTATAGTACAAGAGTTCAAAACCAAAGTACAAATTTTGGTCACAGCATGACTTCTACTCTCCTTTATGAGTCCATATAGAAAAGTTAATTATATCTATTTAATTACCAGATGTCTATGATGTTACATATTAGGTAATGCCAATTGGCAATGCACAATAACAATTACAATAAAGAAGCGATACCATTTAACATGAATATCAATCACACCACCACACATGTATATCTATAGACAATATGAGGCACCATAAAAGGCATAGATTTAACTCATCACTACCCTTATCATGGTCATCAAAGTCCTCTAATTACTAAGTGTTGGTGCTAGATATCATTACAATCTTAGCACCATAATTACACTTCTAGGAATTGAGGTGGAAGAGAGTTAATACAGATTAATGGTTCATGGTACAAAGTAGTTTACAATGCCTTACAAAGTAGTTACATAAAAGTTTTACAAAGTTGTTATATTATATTATAATCATAGTACTCAGAAGAAGCCAGAAATGGGCTCTGTTTCATGATATAATGTGGCTAGTATCAAAAGCATAATAATACATGTCACAAAGGAACCATATTATGTAAGATGACAATGAATCCGTATATATCATGGTATCAAATGATAGGTTAGCAGACACAGGCAAAGAGAGTAATAGTTTATTGGCCACAAATGAACTAAGACAAGGCCTGTTATAGACATTGTGGGCACAAACCAATTGCTCTCATGTCCAACAAGAAAAAATGCTTAAAGGAATAAAATTTAAAGATTTCTTTTGTTGTGGAGTAAGAGTATACTATCGTTGTCATAACAGAGTTAGACAGTCACAGCTGCCAGGTGTCAGAAGAAAGAAGTGACCCAACAAAGTATGGTCATTACTATTATGTTATTTTATGCCTTGTAGAGTAGCAGTGAGGGAGTGTTTACTGTTAGAATACGACATTATTTGTGAGATGTAATAACAATAGCAATAGCAGTGTTGATATCATTATTGTCATGGTAACTATGTTTGACCAGTAAAGTTAATAGCAGTATTTAGCTTACCAGTTTTTCTATCTGTTCAACCATCATTGATTGCATTTTTACTTGTACTTGAGTTTTACTGTTTAGTACATGTTCTGTACTTAAATGACTAGAGAGAGAGAGAGAGAGAGAGAGAGAGAGAGAGAGAGAGAGTCAATGTACAAGTTGGCATCCACACTCAAAACTAGTGAGATTGCAGCTGTCAACAACCACATTAAAAACAATTGTGTAGTTTCAAATACAACGATAGCAAAATTATTACTGTGTGTGGTCTCATGAAGACTAACATAATTAGTCCATGAATCATAATATAGGCTTCAGTTGAAAAACATCTTTAATACTAGGTGTGTATATTAGATACAACACACCTGGAGGATATTACAACAATACAACAACAAACGATATAATTAGTGTTGTATTCAATGGAAAGTCATTCCACAACCCACACAGTGTGTCTACAAGTACGTAGAATACAAATCAGTGTAGGCTGGCACTACACATGACTTGAAAATGTAGGAAATTGCGTTCTGGTCTTTAATATAATAATACACTATCTAGTTTAGCTTCCCAGAAGGATTAAGCAAATGTTAATAATTAAGAGATGGTAAAATCCCTCCAAATAAACTTACTTTAATGACTATAATATTGTATGTAATAAAACAATCAATAGAATCATTATAACTTCTGTTTCACATTCAACTCTGCCTTAATCCAAAATAACCCGTGACATTAATAGTAGTATATTCACGTGAAATAAAATAGTTGGGTAGATATATATATAAGTGTGGATCACAATACCTAGAATAGCTATGTTGATGGTTTGTGTTCAAGACCAACTTTTAACATGTTGCAAAAGGTTTATAATCAGGTTTGTCAGTCAATTAGGTAATATTATAAACTGTTGCTTACACGAGTAATTCTTCTTGAGACTTCATGTTGGCTGTGCACTCTGGCCACTTACAAACTGATCCATCCCATAAAACTTTTAAATTTTCTGTGTGTGAGAGAGAGAAAGAGAGAACATCAAGAGTTGTACACTAATATGATTATTTCATGTACCTTACATGTTTAAACTTTAGATCTTATTACTCATCACACATGTACACACACACCAGTTATTTATGATACTTAAACTATTATAGCTATATAAAGAACAAAGAGTCTCTTCAGATAGCATAACCTGCCACAATGTCACAGTCTATAGTTATCATCCAATAAGTACAGACACGTGAGTGTGATATCCCAAAATGATAATCAAAAGGTCATTGAGCTAATAAATTCTGGATTGATATGCAGCCAATGGTGTTATGGCACCTTATTGACGTTACAAGTGGTTATTAATAGTTATTACAAGTATTTGTGGGCTAAATGCACAGGTAATCAAAATTAGGTGGTAGGCTTTTGTCCAAATATGGTCAAAACTATGATTAAGAGTGATTTGATAAACAATGAAGACAACAGTAAACAGAGATGTAAACAACAACACCACAACAACAAACATGACAATTTTAGACATATCAACACGACCACCAATTATTGTATACAACATTATAATACAACAGCTGATCCCTGATTATAGCCTTAATACACACTAAACTAATTACATCCTATAATATTAGGGCAATGTGAGTAAAGAAACCATTACCATTGCAGATTGATGTTACTACATTCTGTTATAATTATACCCTGTCAGATAGATTCTAGTGTCCATACTGACTGATTGAAGTGCACTGTACATAACAAAAGGGCCAAACCAATATTGTTTGTTGGCATTGGACAATTTCCCAAATTTAATGCAGTGGTTTTGTAACTGACAAAACTCTGCCCTAAGGCATACTAGAAGCCTATCAAAAATGGTAAACAAAAGACAAGGTGTGTACAGGCTCCACTTCTTTAACCCACCCCTAACATAGCTATCATTCCCTCCTATTTTTAACAGCTCTTATACATGTATATTTTCATGTGTTATTATGTGGAATTGCAAAAAGGCAAAACAAAAAAAAATCCTGACATCCCATCTTGTTGTTTGCTGAAAAACAGTTTTTGGCTTCAGTGCCATATGATTACTCCATGCATATGGACTTTCTACAAGTTCAAAGCGTACTCTCTAACAACTGGCCAGTTTGTTGAGGATATAATCAAGTTAAGGGCAAGACTAATTGGACAATGACTGGCCCTAGGCAACCAGGAAGACAAGACACAACATAGATACTGTAAGAAAGTAGTCTGAAACACATGCATTTGTGGTTGTAAGCGACTTGTGACTAGTGACTGGCTAAAACAACAAGTAGGAAATGGGCTAGCATGTCAGTTTTGTTTTCTTGTCACAACCTTAAATAGCCTATCAGTGAGAACATTACCGCATGTATGAGGAATAATACCAATACCTAATAAAGAGGTATATTACCACTCTGAATGTATTAATATAAGGATTTATTACCAAAACAGTATCATTGGTGAACTATAGTAGACACAAGGATAATGTTAGTATTACCTTATTGTATGTACTTTATCTATACGTATATACTTTGTAGTGGTAAATCTTTTAAAAGCAACAGTAGTCCAAAAATTTATACTCTAAGTTTCCAATAGAAGTGATTGCGACAATTTGTCTACTAAAGCAATAAAATTTACCCAGAAAGATGTGTAACGAATGATCGAGTTACATCCATGCTCTTAATAGAACTAACTTCATAGTAGTTTATATAATATCACTATCACACTATCATTTGCATGATAATTGCCATAGCTATGCATGTTGTGGTGTAAATAATATGTACCATAGACACAAACACATTGCTTTGACTAATAAACAAAGTATGTTAACTTTTAAAAGCTAATTACAAATTCTATTGTGAAGCAGCTGCATTATAAGCCTCACTATACGGCAGCTTATGTTATCTGTCTACTCCCATTGGTTGTGATGACAGTAAACAACAGAGTGAGTATACGCAAGTAAACAGATAGTTCTAGATGCCACAAGTGATAATTAAAAGCAACACAAATCAATGAATATAATTACAGCGACCTCAAGGCCTGATCATAAGGGCTGTAGGCATGTCCACTACACAAACAGATAAGGGAGTAGGCTGGGATTACATGATATAGTGATCTTACACAGCTTGTGGAGTAAATACTAACAACACTATGGGCAACCTTACTCATGCATGGTGAAGACAGTATATTAGACTACAAAGTGTACTGTGACAATAACATACTTTGTAAATGATCAATAATACATAGTCTAAGCCAATCCCACACTCTATCTTGTCCCCCCCAAACATAGCCACAAAACAAAAAAATAAACAGCAAGGCCACAACAAAACAAACTATTTCATTAGAAGACATACCTGTGTGAGTGGGGATAGTGATAGAATTGCTGTGAGCAGCTGTTGACACTAGCATACTGTGGAGAGAGAGAGAGAGAGAGAGAGAGAGAGAGAGAGAGAGAGAGAGAGAGAGAGAGAGAGAGAGAGAGAGAGAGAGAGAGAGAGAGAGAGAGAGAGAGAGAGAGAGAGAGAGAGAGAGATGAGTATTTGCATTACAGAAACCATACACTAAACATCACATGGATGTGGTGTATTAAGAAACAGATGGTCCATCAACTAAAAAGGCCTTGAGTTCAAAAATGAGCACTTTTGATATTTCCTTCAAAGATATCCTATTTCACCTATCACCTCATCAGATCAGTTTGTAGGCTTGAAATGGCTACCAATTATCATCAACGTTCAAGTAAACTTGGATACTAACACAAATACTTAAGTCATATTCACTTTCATCTCAATGTTATGGCATTCATTATATTGTCATATGAGCTAGGTTAAGTTCATTAGTTCGGATTAAGAGACTAAATAAGTAATTTTATCAGATCACAGGTTGTTTGTCAATTACTACCAAATTCAACACTAAATTCAAAAACAGCAAACAAAATATTGGCCATTTTATATACAGCATAACACAAGTACTTCTACAAGAAAATGCCAACTCTGTACAAAACATAGTTGACAATTATTAGTATATGAATAGACCAATCAACACAGCATACACATATAGGCATGCAGTGTAGCACATCATTTTTATAAATGCATTTGGTATGTAATGATGACTTGGACTATTGAAAAGGAGAACATGTTGTCAACAGCAATAAAACATTTAAGGAGACTAAACTTGAATACATTCAGATGAACAAGATGCCAGCTGTGTAACGAGTTGTTAAGTTTATACTCTTATAAAATGTATTAATGGAACTACAGTATTATTAAATGTACATAATGTTTCATACATGATAATATCGCGATTGATACATAATTGATGGTTGGATGGATGAGTGAATGAAGCGACAATACACTATAATAGTAGGTTGACATAAATTCTATTTCTACAAGCTCTGTACTAAACATTAAATATGTACCAGGTAGAGAGTGGTTATGTATTATTTATTCTAGTCTGTTTAGGCATTCACGAATCCATCCTCTATGTGTTCTGAAACCATATTCATTTACACAGTATACATGTTAATTCTCATTGCCATTTAAGTGTCACAAATATGGACACGAGAAAATACATTCAATACCATTCCAGTACTACAGTCTGTATAAGGAATATATTATCTACAAATATAGTATATGTATTAATTGTATAAGTCACTATTGCAATAGTACCATTACTGGTTTAATCCATATTTCATAACCACACATACATATTTTGAAGCAACAAGGTAACGCATCCTTAATTGAAGTAATTCTTATAAGGTCAAAAGACATTAGCATTGAGAGAGGGTGAATGTTGAAATGGAAGTGTCAGCAACCTATAAATTTTCCAATCAGTCCATTTAAAGAAAGAACAACTAATTAAAGTGCAGGTGGAGACAAAGAATATAAACAATAAATGCAGTAGTAATGTTATTTCTGGAGGGTTGTCTCTGGATACATACAATATGAGATAATACATCAGGTAATAATAACTTTCTCTTATAGTGTGTGTGTGTGTGCGAGCACTGCTTAGATGGGTAATACTACTCCTTGTCTGAGGTGTAGGAGTTACCTAAACACAAACATATATCACAACTATCTCACTCTATTATTGTGTAAATACAAGCACAATTGTGCAATAAGTGCTCATTCCATTATAATTTAGTCATCATTTTATAGTCTAGTTTATACAGGCTATTAGCTGTTGTAGTTTTAGTAATCAACTTTACATTGTATTAATATTAATTACTAAAATGTTTCTTAGAAAGAAAATGATAACTTTTTAAAATTGCTTGAGAAGTACTAGTGTGTTGTAAGGTTCATTTAAACTTGATGATTTCAATCTTCTTAAAGAATTTTTGTCAATTCCTTTGTGTTACAGGCAGGGATCAATTTTTAAATTGTTATCTTGTCAGTATATATATTGAGAGACAACTACTAATAAGAGGTACACTGAAATTTAATTGCTTGATGCTTGCTTTAGATATTTGCTGGATTGAAATCAATCTGAAAAATATGAGAAATTACCACGAAGACCATTATTGAATCTATTTTATTAGACTGTCCTGTCTGTTGATTTCTTTCACGTATCTGTGGCACAATGAATGTAAATGTTATATTGTATGGATCTTTAAACCTTCAACACAAATGCATTTGCTCAACAAATCTCGTCACACATGCTCAACAGTAGCGTGTCTTGTTCGAATAAGCACATGTACTAGATCTAAGATATTAGAGCAAGTAGTAACCGCTAGATTATGACTTGAGAAGTACATTATGAGACAAAAAGGAGTGTAATGTTCTCTTGTCAGGAAAAATGAGAGAATATAAATGTGATATCAACAACTATTTCTGTACACAGAGAAATACAACAAGTATTCTCTTGTACCAACTTAATGTACATAAATGTATTGTAAACAGTCTATATTCATGCATTCATAGCAGAGACTATAACACTTCAGTTAGCTTGAAAACTGTCTGAAGTGTGAACACAACTAATAATCACTAACAACACTAACTGAATACAACAATACATCACGCTATACAGGTGTGAATGGAATTTGAGAAGGAACCAGGTGGCAAGATTTTAAAGATAAAATGATGACCTGGTAAGGAGTTCTTGGTAATAGGAAGTCACCCTTGTTACTGGGAGGTTTCTGATGTGAAATCACATCATAATACATACACAATATACTATAAACAATGCTACATTCTCTAAACATTATGTTGGCTGTGGTAGTGGTGGTTATATTAATAAAATAGATTCATACATTATTAGATAGATAGTTGTCATAAAGAAAAGCTTTCATCCATCCATTGTTAATCTATTATTATCTATATGTCCATCTATCCACTCGTTGTTCATCCATTCATCAATAATAATTTATCCATTTGTTATATATCTGCCCATTGGCTTACAATTAACAAATCAAAACACCAAACACAAATAACACGTAGCTTTAAAAACACTCATAAACAAACAGACATAGGCAAAATTGCCTACTTACAAATCTGTCTTCCTCCGCTATTTTTTAGTATAATATTCTCTAAGTACACAATTATTGACTAACGCTGAGAGATGGCTATACCTTGTGTCGATATCACTCTTTCAAGTTACTTGTTGACAAACTCACAACTCTACCCCCATGCTTGTAATTTCAGAAACACATATCAGGTTTTCATGTTGAAACAACAACATTCTAATCCGATCATTCATTTCAATAATGCACAATCCTATCAGTTATCAAATGCCAACTACTAATATGAAGACAATCATTCTTAACTGGCAAACTGTTATCCAAATTCATTAACTTAAAAGACTCCTTTATAATTGGAGGAGTTAGATCAAAGATGCTCAACCACAAATCAAAAGAGATCACAGGCTAAATACATAGTACATACTAATTCTGATTAATCTTATAGGATAATAGGATGTGTGATGCCAATAAAACATATTGGACAACAATGTAAAGAGCATACAACGGATACGACAACAAAACCAGTCTGTCAGACAACATGGTTAACAGTTTGTGAGCCGTCTGTTGTTGCAAACTAAAACCAATTATGTTGAATAGTGTGTTGACAACATTGTTTTTAAGTTTATAGCGAATAAGGAAGACAAGAGCAAACAGAAATGCAATGATCGACAAAATGTTTTATAAGATAACATTCTAATAAATAGTTGTAAGAGAGTGGAGTGATGATTATGGATAGCTCAATACAATACTTTTTTTTTCTATTTCTCCTTACCCTCCAAGAAATTGAGGTGCTTGTTGAAGATTCAGAGCACTCTCATTATGACTGGTCATTGCGACTGAGACAGCATTGTGGGGTGTGTTGACCTGAGTAGCATACCCTACTGGTGTGGGTGTCAACTGAACAACAGAACCTAGTAAAAAGAAGAGAGTATTTGTATGCTAAGTTCTTAAACAAATTTTGTGTTTTTAACTAGGAGAGGGGTAGAGAGAGAGGGGGGGGGGGGGGGGGAGAAGGAGAGATATTTATTTTGTATTCATTCTGAAAACTAAGTTAAATGTATTAGAGTGCAGACAAAACTTCCTTTCTTTGAGCAAGCCATTGTTGTGTAGGTTGACAGTTGGCTACCTTTTACTAATACATTGGCAAATGATAAAAGAACTTTTAAGTTCTTACAAGTAAGACACGTAACAAAGAGATAATAATAATAATATAATAATAATAATAATAATAATATTACTGAGTCTTGTATCAAAAATATTAAATTTAATACTTAATAATAGCTATATATAGCTAATAAGTTCTCACTTCCAGTAATTATTTACATAAACACTGTTAATAATTCACAGAGCAATAGCAAAAGCCACCACGAGAACAACAACACATCAGAGCAAATACTCTTAACAAAAACAGTAGAACTATCAACAACAACAATACTGGAAAATAAGCTCAACATTATATTTGCAATGTCCTTCATATATTTCATACAATGCATATATAAGTGACTTTTTATACTTTACTATTGCATTGGATTCTACATTAAGAGTAAGATGTAAGATACAGAAATATAAACATGCAACCTGCTGAAAGAACCAATTTCAATGCCTTGTTTAAATGTTTAAATACATAAAAAATAGTTCCATTTATTGTCATTACCTGGTTGTGAAAAATCACTAGCTTGCAGTTGAGAGAATGCAAACGGTGTACCCTGTATCACCTGACCTCCTGTGGCCAGAAGCGGCACTGTTCCACTTGAACCAGCTTGTGTTGTTGCAAGTTGATTTACCGTGATATAGTTTGGAGTCCCAGCGGCCATAGCTGATGCTACTTGAATACCCTCAGATCCTCGAGGGATTATGATTTGTTGGGGCGTGTTTTTTGTTGTCAATGTAATGGAGCTACTACCTGGTATGTTGGGATGTTTTTGAATGACTGCATTCATTGCCATTTCACTGACCATACTCTATCAAGCTGTGGATTGCAAAGAAATGAAGTTGATTAAAGATAATTAAACATGGCTGTGCTCAATCAAGGTAACTAAATCCACATTAGCCATATTCATATACTCTCTTTAAACAAAATAGGCGACTCAATAACAACATATTATATAGATGGGCTAAATTTCTGAGGTTTATGGAGAAATTGGTTCATAGACAAATAATGGAGGGATAAACATAATAGCAGCCAGCTGATAGGCCATGTAAGTGCAAGGAAGGTCTCCACTATGAGGGTTATGGATAATTAGCACCCGTGCAAAGTGCAAAACCTGAATAACTGCAAATAGCCAAAGCGCTGCGCAGGTTGTTTATTCAAAGATAAACAATGCTGCTTGATTAGGCATTAGATAAAGAATCTACAATATTATCGCAAACGAATTAAAAGTAACAATCATTGATACAATCATACTGCTTCTTTCTAAATAGACAAACTTACACGATCTCTACAGAGGTCTACAGTACAGGATCTTTGCTAGCCTTTCAATCTAGAGAGCACGGAGACTATCACTTTCTTTCTACCAACAGTAAACTCGACAACTGGGCACCTGTTGTTTGGTGCTAAATATGGTGTCTTTTTATAGATTCATTGATAAACGCAAGCGCCTTTATTATGTGTATACAGCAATACACACTATATTATAATAATAAAGAACAACAACACAGCTTCCATGCACCACATGCAACGCCCAGCCTTCATTATGAATATACTTCAACAAACAGATTACGGAGAATTACGGACGTATACATTACAAGTCACATTTTTGCTGCATGTCAAAGCCACATCAAAGCATAAAGATAGGTAGTACTACAACTGCTAGACATTGTTATGCAATTGGGTGCTTTCAAGCATGACCCAACAATCGCAAACTGATATGGCACTCTTTTGATTTTATTTATACTATATAAATAATATAATCATATAGTATTGAAAAATGCTGTATATCTCTCTAAGGGCACACCACTACTTGTATCTAATTTTTAACTAAAATAGTTAAAAACAACAGTTGATTAGTTCATTACAAAGAATTATAGAGCTCCAGCTTCTTTGAGCATAGTCGTCAATTTTCCTGACTCATTAAAAGCTTTAGTTTCACTTCCTCCACCGATAAACTTTTGTCCAATAAATACACGAGGAACAGATCGGCCACCAGTAATAGACAGGAGATAGTCCTGAATAGCATTGCCATCATCTTGTGTGTGTGTGTGTGAGAGAGAGAGAGAAAACTAATCAACAACTCCTCCATTATTAGTGTAACCAACAACACGAGCTTTAGAGTAAACAAAAGCACAACAACAGGAAATACAATTAGAGAATGCACATAATACTACAAAGTATTAGAACCATAACACAACATCTCCATCTCAACAGTTAAATATTTCATTATCTTTATCACTAGTGCACCTGTACATACACAGCATCACAACAAACAAGTCACACTCTTATAGAAAGATACACAAAAAGGATGACATACTCAGGATGCTAAAGTAACACATAATCCCACAACAACAACAAACATGGACCACATTGAACAACAAATATCTCACCCTGCCAAGATCATAACAGCAACACAAGAACAAACCTAGCCAAGGTGATAATATGTAACACAAACACACAATACCCCCAAGATGGCATAAACCAAAAACAAATCTCCGAAACAAAAACCATAACTAATACTCTTGCTAAATTGAAATATGCAAACAACAATCGACGCATAAATACAAAAAAAATTAAAGCTCTTTATTTATATCTAACATATATGGTTGTGTATATTAAAGGGTGGTATAACCTAATTTTATCGTATTAACACTTTTAATCAGTTTGTGTGCAAACAGATTACATAAGATAGATTGGAAATATTGAATGAACCTGTTAAACTGATATATGACCTCTTATCCATATTATTGAGTTACAAAAGGTAAATTGCTTAGTTTGGCTTTACTATCTACATTCTCATTGAACCCATTGGTAACAACAAAGATTTTTTATTACATAATCTCTTGGCTAATTAAGGATATTATCAATGACCTCTATGAACTGTTACTCCATCACAATTCATAATGTCTGAACTCTAGTGCATAATCTCTTGCAGGTTTCTCTTAGATAATCAAACTTTGTTAGTAATTTATACCAAATGTTGTGTGTTTGTATAACAATAGAGAGAGAGATACCTTCTTTTGTAAGTTGTAGTACAATATTTCTATGCTATTATACATAACTACGCTACTAAAGTAAGTAAACAATGGTTATATCTGGGGGAGGGGACAAGCCATACGATATCATTTGATGCAAATAGTGCATATTTCGTTTTCTAATAGACAAAAACTTTTCAAAAATGCAAAATAGCTGCCATACAAAGTTTGGGTGACAAATAATAATGTTTGGATGCAATTTTAAAATTTGAGATGCAATGAAGACAGAGTTGGCCTAGTTTTGGCAAAAATATTGCTAATTAACAAACCAAGAGACGACACAAAAGAAACACGAGATATGAACAATTTACAAGTACAAAACCATGGGCAGCCATCATACAACATCACTGATAAAGTACTCATATCTTAATAACAAGATTATAATTACAAAAATCAGCCCAAGATAATTTTGATGTCAATAAAAGTGATATTATTATTTAAGATTTTAAGTGTTGTCAGAAACCGTTCAGGAGCAATCTCCTGAATTCAGTTGTTTCAATATTTTATCAGTTCATCTCATTGTCATAGCACTTGAGATAGACGCAAATGAAAGACATTAGTTGCAACGAGTATTGGTATATTCAGTTGACATAAGTTAATTCATTTGTCATTTCAATACCAGTGTATGAAAGTAGAACAAACCATTGAAAAGAAATACAAATAACATATTGTCCAAAATAATGTTAGGGCAATCTGGTACACATTACCAGCAGTCAGACAGTAAAACAAGTATGTCACTTCTTATTGTTATACTTCATTTGAGTACTTACCCCTCTCATCTAGCTCAAGAATAAAATATTTTGCTCCAGTTGAATTCAATGCTTCTTTGGCCATCTTACAAAAAGGGCAATATGTCTTTGAGAAGACTGCCACCTTATTGGTAGCAATGATGTCATCCACAAGCTGTTTTGCCATTGCTAGAGAGAGAGAGAGAGAAGGGGGGGGGGAAGAGGGAGAGAGAAAGGGAGGAAGAGAGGGAGAGAACAGTGATAATATGGGCTTTATTAATGTTTCTACTGGTTTAAATGATATACTTGTCATAATTTCAATAAATGATCTGGGGGACCATTTTTGGCATTATAGGAACATTTTAGTGGCTAAAATTGGTCTGGTGGATCAACTCAGCCAAAGTGGTCCTATGACCCCTTTTGCTACGACATACCAGTGTTTACCGGATAATGAATATACTCCTCTCACTGAATATGGTTATATTCAATAAACACTTATGCAAACAACAACAACAATGTTTATGTTTTTGCTGAGTGTACTAGCCCAACCCACAATGAATTTTCAATAACTATGGGACAGACTTGCTATCTGTTCGTTGAGCACTATTACATACATTATTATTATGGTACCCATTGTAGATATTAATAAAAAACTACAAACCAGATCTTTGAACATCTTAACACAATTATGGCCCCGTTTTTGATATTATATGACAGATTATTAAGCTTATCTCCACTTCTCTTCCTTGGTAATATAACAACTTACTTAAAGTAGAAATTAGACTGGTATGTATATTTAGAGCTGCGTGAGATAAAGACAACGAATGGCGCAGTCTTAGCAACCAATGAGCCAGCACTTCTTATAGCAGGGCTTTCCCTTATTGTCAGCACGTGACTAGATTTTTGATTTCTATTGACACATCCTTACACAAATTTATACATGGAGAGTGATACTATTTTGATTTCGCTTAACACTATATTGATGTGAACCTAATGGCTGTTGCCGAATCGAAACCTACTGATAGAGATGTCGATGATAAACAAAAACAAGACTCTCTCTCCTCAGTAGTGAAAGGAGTTCATTCACAACTTAGAGCTCAATTAGCAGAGGGTGAGGAAAGTGCTTGAAGTAAGTTTACTAACTACTAATTTCATTATTAGGTATTCCAAAAGAAATAGTGTGGTCTAGTCATCTCAGTGACACAACTAAATTACATCATTATGCAGCAGCCATGTGTTCTTTGGCAACAGGACCCTGGATGAAACATGGACTCGGGCGGATACAATGGTGTGTAGATGCATGCAAAGAATACTTTCTACAAGGATCTTTAGAGAAGTTATTGAAGAAAGATTTACGACGTCTAGCTCATGGCAACCCAACCCAATTAGATATAGGTTTATTACCTCAATGTGAAGAAGACACAAAGAGGATTGTCAAGTCATTTCAATATAGACAACTTTCTTTATTGGATGTTGGCAGTTGTTACAATCCTTTCAAAATTTATGAAGAGTTTTGTGTTACTGCTATTGACATTGCTCCTGCTACAAAAGTATGTTTTGTTTTTTAGAGTCAATAGCTACTTAGTCACATGGAATAGAATGGCAATAATATAGCTCTCTTCTATCTTAGAGTGTGTTCCAGTGTGATTTTCTTCATGTTCCTATAATCTTAAAGAGTGAAATTGAAATTGTACCACAAAATTCTTCTGACTCTGATAATTCATTGGTTCTACAAACTCTGACTAAAGAAAGTTTTGATGTTGTCATATTTTCTCTTCTTCTTTCTTACTTTCCATCTACTGAACAGAGAATGCACTGTTGTATTAATGCTCACAAGGTTTTGCGTCATCATGGCATTCTCCTTGTAATAACTGCTGACAGTTCTCATCAAAATAGACATGTAGATATGGTGAAGTCATGGACACTTGCTATTGAGAATATTGGATTCCATCGATGGAAGTATGTTAAGGACACTCACCTTCATTGCATGGCTTTCAGAAAAACTAGAACTATTCTCGATTATCTATCTGTCAAATCTAAGCTTCATGCTAACTTGTATATTCCACAAGATACTCATGCTTACTCATCAAAAGATGCTGCAACTAACACTGAAGATTCCGTTAATAGTGATCATGCAGTATTAGGATTCAATGAGCTTCCATTTGACAGTTAAAGAACTTTTTTATTAAGATTTATTAATAATAATTATTATTAATTTTGTATAATAATAATAATGCTTGTGCCATCATATCTAAGTAACTAAACTACAGGGACTTTGTGACAGTACAATAGTCATGAAACAATAAAGACTGTTAGGGAGATCAACACTAATGTAATAACTGCTATAATGGTAGCTCTACTTGATGACATGGACCCACTAGAGACCATGTCGTTGACTGTTTCTGTAGCCTTGTTTCCCAATTTATTCACCTTGTTTGCACCATCCATAACAGCAAGAATACTCCCAATGCTACGTTTACTCTTGGGTCTTAAATGCTCTTGTGGCTTTGACGAAGATGGCTGAGACCCCAGATATGTTGCGAGTATATTTTCCAGGCCTTCATTCACATGTCGTCTTCCTCGTATTTCTGCCTGATTGAGCATGTCTAATGCTGTATTTGCCTCTTTTAAGACTGTTGTCAATTTTGATTTAGCAAACGACATAGCTTTATGGTTGTTTTTTCTGTGCTTTCTAAAGTGTTTAGGTCTTCCATTATTAATCTTCTTTTGAATGTCTTGAATCTTGTTTGTTAGGAGTTGTTTTTGCTTATTTGTATACAACGTTTTGCTCACTTTTGGTTTCTTGAAATGATGGTTTGGTTTAACATTTGACTTTAGTAGATGTTTAGGTTTCTTTGGGATAATTTTTTTGTTATGCTGTTTTGACACATTCTTATGATTCATCTTTGTTGATTGATTCATTTTCACTTTTTTTTTTGAAGAGAGACTTGACTCGCAGTCGTTTTCAGAAAGTGATCGTTTCGTTATTTCATCTTCATCATCAGTGGAAATTTTATGATATAGTTTTACGGTAGTCTCATCACCTTTGTAATACTTGTTTAGAAAGGAGGTCAAACCATAGTCAGTGATGTCGGAAAAAGCATTTTTAAGGTTTTGTAAAACAACTTTAGGTCGATCAACTTCTTCATAGCTATCCCTTTTAGCATCAAGTATCAGGTCTCGTGTCTCCGCCATTAAACGAAGTTGCTTTAAAGCTTTTTTATCTCCTTCTTCAAACTGGTACAAGTAATGTAAGACGTCTAAAGAGTGCTTGCTGACATGGATGTATGACTCCACCATCTTGCGAACCTGTTCAAACTTGCGTTTTCGAACTTCTGGTTCATCATCTTGTACATGTGAATACTCTTCCTCTATCTTACTATAAACCTCATTACTGTCATCATCCTTA
The DNA here is from genome assembly GCA_963693285.1 of Xestospongia muta. Classification (NCBI taxonomy): domain Eukaryota; kingdom Metazoa; phylum Porifera; class Demospongiae; order Haplosclerida; family Petrosiidae; genus Xestospongia; species Xestospongia muta. The sequence goes on from OY848931.1 coordinate 4,396,168, forward strand.
CTTTCTTTGTATTCCCGATCATCAGTGTCATGGTTGATTTTGTCTTCTTCTTGTTCTACTTGTTCTTTTTGTTCTTCTTGTTCTTCTTGTTCTTCTTGTTCTTCTTGCTCCTCTTCTTCTTCATGTTTATCATCTTGCAATTGCTTTGAGTCAAATATATCTTCGTCTTTCTCAATTTCTTGGAGTAGTTGTTTAGACTCAGTTTCTTCTTCAGAGTTATTATCCAATTCATCAGATGGATTGCTATCATCTTCTTCTTCTCCTTCTTGGTCTTCGTTATTATCATAATAATTATTGTCATGATATTTTAAACTTCTAGTATATCTTTCAGCATCGTCTTCTTTCACCAGATCACTTCCTACATCAATATCGTTGCTACCATTATCATCTTCATACAATGTGGTGCCATCAGGTTTATAAGCTCTTTCTGGAGTTGTTAACATATCATCTTCTCCAAGAATGCAAATACCCTCCTTGGAGCATTCATAACTGTCAGGACATGAAAGTGTGTCGCTGCACGAAATGACATCTATAACAATGATAACAAATCATTAATTGAGAAATGATTGTATACAACTTACTATCATTTACACTCTCGCCATTTGTAAAATGCAGAGAAAAAAATAATATCACAAATATCGAAATAAAGGAAATCTTAGTAATGACAGCCATGTTTATGCTTACGAATCGGCGTTCACGATAGTTACGAGCATGCGCATTACTACGCGTCTTCAAATACCGTATTTCGAAACTACCTACACTGCCCACATGATGTTTACCGCCAGCTGGGAAAAATGGATGACAAACAAACAGCAGAATACTCAGGCAGTTCTAGTGATGAGGAAGAGGAGGAAGAATACGAAGAAGAAGAAGAAGAGAGAACTAAAGATGAAACAAAATCTCAGAACTCTAATAAAGCAAAGAAAAAGAGAAAGCACAAGCCACCAGGACACAGGCGTAACATCAAAAGCAAATATGATACAATTGAAGATTTAAACCCAGAAGCTCTATCAGCACAAACTGAAGAATTAGAACGTATTAGACGACTGGAGCTCCAGCAGAGTCTAATTTCATCAATGACGCATGATGCATCACATGACATTCCAGTGACTTCACGTGAAACGATTTCAAATAGTAGAGTGGACAGTTCCTCATCAAATGAAAGGTCTGTCATCAGTGTCTTAGTGTACTTTATAATCCAAAAGTAATATTTGAGTCATTTTTTATAATTTCAACTCATTTAGTCCTGATGTTGTAATTGTTGATCTTACTGAAGATGATGAAGACACACCTACTAATCAAGAGGCAATTCCTTTAGACGAAACCACTCAGACCCCTTCTGAGAGGTCTGGACAAGCTCGAAAAGTGCTTAGGTAAAACAGCAGACAAATATAACCATCAACAGTTGTATTTTATTAAACTTATAAGGAAATATGATGTCTATGATACTCGAGAAGATGGCCAAGTACTTGTCAACTTTAATCATCCTCCTTATGAAATGGATGTGTTATTAGCTCCTCAAATTGCTCGAGCCATTAAACTTCACCAGGTAAAACTGCATGGACCATTCATTACAAATTGTAAATTACATGTTAGCTTGTAATTACTAAGAGAAAAAATTTGCTTCGTAATGTTTTTTAATTGTAACACATGTCTACGTGTAGATTGGAGGTATTCGCTTCCTCTATGACAACATCATAGAGTCTTTGACTCGATATGAGACCTCTGATGGGTTTGGTTGTATTCTAGCTCATTCTATGGGATTGGGAAAAACCCTACAAGTTATCGCATTTATCGAAGTCTTTTTGCGGATGACTTCAGCAAGACTCGTCCTCTGTATAGTACCTGTTAATACGTTACAGAATTGGCTACAAGAGTTTGACAAATGGCTACCTGTTAGTGGAAGTATGACTGAGGAAGGAGAGGTATGAGGATGGCTAATTTGTTTGTAGTGATTGATTTCTATGTGTTAGGTTTTTCCTCGTAACTTTACTCTCTATATGTTGAATGAAAACGTGAGATCTATGGAGAATCGTTATGAAATTATTACTCGTTGGTACAAAATGGGTGGAGTTTTGTTAATTGGTTATGAAATGTACCGTCTTCTAGCTCTCTCTGTACCATCCATTGGAGGTAACAATGTAGCAACTTTGGTAAATTTAATTTTTTATATATTTCTTCTTTCTCCATAGGAAACAAGATGGCTGTAAAAAGAAAGAAAAAGAAAAAGATTTCCGACATCGCTCCCACTACAATTGACTTGGATGAGACTGAAAAAGAAATGGATAATTTGATTGGTTAGAAACAGGTGATTGTCACATGACATATACTTCAATACATATATATAGAGATTCAACAAGCTCTATGCAAGCCTGGACCAGATATGGTGATATGTGATGAAGGCCACAGAATTAAAAATGATGCCACTAACCTCTCACAGGCTTTAAAAAGGATCAGAACAAAGTACATAAAGATAATGTGTACTAATAGTTTCCTGACTCCACCCCTTAGGCGTCGTATAGTGATGACAGGCTATCCGTTACAGAACAATCTCTTAGAGTATTGGTGTATGGTGGACTTTGTCCGTCCTAAGTATCTTGGGACTAAACAAGAATTTTTGGACTTGTTTGAAAGACCTATTACTAATGGACAATGTATTGATAGCACACCAGCGGTCAGTGTAGTTTGTTATAACTTAATATTGTCCATTATGTGATGCTAGCCATGTGTGGAATAGTTACCAAGGTGGTAATACATATACAACAGTGATTTTACAATAATATTAATACTGTCTAGATGTTGTGAACTACATTACCTTTCATTTATAGGATGTACGTCTGATGAGATATCGTTCTCATGTGCTACATAAATTATTAGAAGGCTTTGTACTAAGGTACATGACATAAACATTATGTACTAGTTGTGTTCATAACATACCATACCAAACTTCTCCCATATTTGTTTCTATTTTCCTCCTCCTTCCTTTAAGACGTGGTCATGAGATTCTTCATTCTGTTCTCCCTCCAAAGTTTGAGCATGTACTTTTGTTACGTTCTTCTCACACACAAAATGTACTATATGATTTCAATGTTGTCCAGACCCAGAATCATCCTGCAAATTCTCTCAACACCAGTATTGGACCCCTTAAAGCATTTGCTGTGTGCACTAAAGTAATTTTAACATGTAAAGTCTTCATGTTGTCATGTCTTTTTATCTCACCAGATCTGGAATCATCCTGATATTTATTACGAACAATCTATTAATCAAAAGATGCAGCAAGCCAATTTATTGTGGTTAGCTGAGGAAGGACTACCTCCTTCACTTTCATCTGATACTTCTTGCAAGTTAGAATGGGTTAGTGGATAGACCAATGTAGCTAGCTATGTTACGATATGATAAATGTTTGTATTCACCCTTAGCCTCAGTCCTCTCTGTTTGGATATGAGACTGGAGTTCTGGAGAATGGACCTAAGATGGTGATCTTGTTAGCTTTGCTGGAGTTGTCTGTTGCTTTTGGTGACAAAGTATTGATATTCAGGTATAAAAAGTATTATTTTATGTTTTGATCTTCTTTCATCTCTCTCTTTCTCTCCCTCCCTCCTCTTAGTCAAAGTTTACCTACACTGTCATATATAGAGAAAGTTCTTTCTGAACGTGTCATGCCCCTCCCTAATTCTGGTGATATTACTGGGTCTTATAGAATGTCTGACATAAGATGGTCTAAAGGAAGGCATTATTACAGTGAGTTAATACTTGGTGCCATGGTTACATGAGTAAATATGACATCATAGGACTAGACGGCAGTACTAGTAGCTCTGAACGAGATCGTTTGATTAGTCAATTCAATTCTCCTAGCAACCTTACCTGCTGGGCGTTCCTACTCTCCACAAAGTAAGATACATAAGTAACTATAATAATACTGACCATATCAATGCATATATTATTGGACAGTGTAATGCTTAATGTGTAGGGATGGTCCTGGCAAATGGCCGCCTTATTCATTTATACAGCTGACAATGTGATAGAGTATATTAGACCATTTTATGTACATTGTACATTTGAACTATTTTATATATTGGAGCTATTACAATAATATCAGGGCAATTATGAATGTATGTGTAGGCAGGTCTTTAAAACTATGCAATGGTTGTTAGCTACAAATTAAATATTAAATTTTGCTGGTCTTTTTCTGGCTGCTTAAAAAATGTAATACAGTTACCACAGATAATAGAATAATAATAAACAACATTCTTATATGGTCACCTCAACTATTTCTTCTGGTTTTAGAAGGAAACTATTAATTGCATAATTATTCCAATTTAACCATAAACAATGTCAAAACATACCAAATAACATAGTTAACACCATAACAGAGTTCACATCCTTGTTCAATTTCTAGTCACATTTCACTAAAATAGTTTAAATATAACACTGATATGACACTGATATAACACTGATAAACACTGATATAACACTGATAAACTGATATGACACTGATATTGATTGGCTATTAACTTTTGTATGGATTTGCCCATATAATTATAACATACTCGTTTCCTTTTAGCATTTTAAAATGTCTACTTTTTATTTCTAGTGATTTGAGATTATTTACTAATAGTTTTACTAATTTATAACTGGAGTAATGTAACTAATAATCTTTTTATTGATCTGATTATTTTGGGGTTAATATTATAATAACTCCTTTCTATAGAGCTGGTTGTCTGGGGGTTAATTTAGTTGGAGCTAATCGTGTTATTGTTGTTGATGTGTCTTGGAACCCTTGTTATGACTCACAAGCTGTTTGCAGGTAAAATCAATATTACATCTTTTGTGTGTGATATTAATAGCACATAGTGAATTATTATTTGGTACTAATAAAATTAGGCAAATTATTTCCAAAATGACACACACACACACACACACACACACACACACACACACACATATATATAAATCTGACAGTATTCATTAAAAATTAAGACATTCACCAAGTTCAACACTAGTATACTTAGAATGCTATATAACACAATTCCACAATACAAATAATATATACATTATGTTCAAACAGTAATGACGCATTAGTTATTCTATTTATATTATATGTGTAAATCTGATCCTATGTAGAGTATATCGTTATGGTCAGACTAAACCTTGTTACATATATCGGCTAGTATCGGACTGTACAATGGAGAAGAAAATGTATGACAGACAAGTCTCTAAACAAGGCATGGCAGGTGAGTCATATGATAGTCATATGATAGTTATGTGGTGGTCACGTGAAGTTTAGTGTAAATTTACATGTGGAACACTATCTGTCATAAAAAGTAGAAATGGTTATATTTCCAAGACTAAATGTGCTCCCCTTTATTTTGTGTATGATTTATATATTGGAAATAGTAATAATTACTATATAAGGGCACATTTACATGTACTACTGGTATAAAATAGTGAGTACTCTTTAATCTGTTATCAAGAAATGCCAACTATATTAAACCAAATGTTCTATCTAAACTGATTGTATTAAACTACTCTTTGGCAGGAATTTGATAATCACAATGTTAATAGTATATTATTTAGTTATAATAACAAATGTATGAGTCATTGAATTAATTACATCAAACTTTTGTCTCTGTAAACTTGAAGGAGTAGTATATACCTTCCACTCATACCATTTGTAGTATGTGTAGAACAGATGTCCCAAAGAATTGATAAATAAACAGACTGATAAACATATGGATAGATAGAGAGAGTCAATAATAACCTTTTTATAAGTGATTTTAGTTTAAGGACATTGTATTTAGTTCTTCTAATTTATAATATGTACCACTGAACATACACAAAATATGATCACACTATTCTAGTCAGGTACATCGTTATCTGTACTGTACTGTATTTAATATACAGTACAGTACAGACACACCGTCCCCCTTTCTCTCATTCACTCTCAAATTATGTATGACATCAGATAATGGTGGAGTGCAAAGAATGCCAGTCACTTTTTATGGGATTTCTCATTTGCAGTTTTCCTAAATAGCTAGTGCTCTAGGTTTTTATTGAATTTATGGACTCACAAGGCCTTTTGAATTGTTCAACCATTTCTCTCTAGCTCATTCCTAACTGGAGTTATAACACTTGAATTAGTGCTCATTCTCAATGTGAACAGACTATAGTATAGTAGTACACACAATATGACACAGTAAACATTACAATAATAACTATAATATAGGAAGATATATACTGTTGTTAGTTGAACACATATCAAACAATTTGTAATAAAGTATGTAATTAAAAAAGCAGACTGTTAAACAATAATTATTATCTGATTGTATCAAATATATAGTGTATATAATAATGAGTGACTGTTAATTACGTCGAACCTTCATCTCTGTATACTTGAGAGAGTATGTGTTACCTTTCCAGTCATACCACAGTACTCCAGTCCAAGTACTAACTGGTCCTCCATTGGGATGATAAGGTGCATTGAGATGAGATTGCATACAACAATTAAACCACCAGGCTCCATTATAAGCTATAGGACATGAACCAGCACAGTTATCATTGTCATTGTCTTTAGTAGAGAATTTCATGCCATTATGGTTATGTACAACAGGCCAAGATGTATCATTAATTAGTCCATCTCCGGCAGTACCAGAGTATCCTCCTACATTAAGTGTGTACTCATTAGTATTGTCTCCAATACTGAATGTAGAGTACTGGGCATAAGCTGTGTTACTTTCAAAATCTCCAAGATCCACTCGTAGACTGTTTGTTCCATTTGATGTAAGACGATGTACTTTACTCAAGCCTAACCAAAATTCTCCACTAAGATTACCAAAACCTTCCTCATAGTCAGTCCAGTTACGATAAAAGTCAACAGATCCATCTTGTCTTCTCTGAAAGACAGTCCATCCACCACCATCAGTCTCCATATCACAGTAGACCTGTAGAGGACAGTATAGGATACAATACATATATCATTTATTACCTCAAATGGAGTCTGTCCATCAGGGTTAATAATATATATACCACTGGTAGTATTACCTGACTCAAACCATTCCTTACAATCTGTTAGAATTACCAGAGCTGACAGATGTAGATATAGTAATAAAATATAGACAATAGATATTTATCTTACGTGGACAAGAACTAGGTCTTGTAGATGGACAGAAGATGATCTTTTTTCGATCACTTTCTGTTAAACGAATTATCTTTCCTCTGTTACTTGATATACAGCAGTATTGTTTATAAAGAGAGGGTCCATGTTGTCCCATGTTGCAGTCAGTCATACAGTGAGAGGATCCCTCTCCTATACTAGTAATATCAGGAGTTAGTAACACTAACAACAAGAGAGCAGCCATTGTAACTATCTACAGGAAATGTAAATTAAATACTTTGTTGGACAAGGGTTGTAGCTTTGCTGTTGTAGCATCATACTTCATTGTATTGTAATATTATAGTATAGATAGTACATTTTTACTATTGTCTGTACTCCAAAATTTGGAGTACAGACAATAGTATTGTTATCTTTCCTTCCCTTGTTACTGAATATACAACAGTATTGTTCATAAAGAGAGGGTCCATGTTGTCCCATGTTACAGTCAGTCATACAGTGAGAGGATCCCTGTCCTATAACTGGAGTTGGTAACACTAACAACAAGCGAACTGTCATTGTAACTAGCTTGCAAAATTGCAAATCCAGTGTTGTGCTAGAGACACTTAGATTATAACACTTTAACATGCATACTTTGTCCTTTATTAGGCAGGTAATAGCACTGTCTATATTTGGGGACCAATAGTCCAGTTCTTCATTGAAAATTGAAATGTGATAGAAAAGAGCAGTTAATGTCTTGTCCTGAATCAAACAGAAAGTCTTAATACTTGGTAGTATTTCTTTCTAAAACAATATCTAAACAATGACTGAATTATATAACCCTTATCACATATTGACTGTACTTGCACATTGCAACCAATAAATTAGTTACTCATATGACAAGCCTGGGCATGAGTGACCAGCTTATTTGTTTTTTTCTATAAAGTGTTTCTCTCTTATCAGAAATATATGTATCAGCTGTCAACTTTTCAGTGTTAGATATTAGGACAACTCGTGTAGTTTATTAGATCAAAGTCACTTTATATACATATTTGAATTGAAAATTCTATCAATGTGATCTCAATTGATATCTGATTGCGGTTGTGAAAATGTTTATAGGTAATGCTATTTTGTTCAAAGCTGTTAGTATTTTAACTCTAATAATGTTAGTGATTCATGGAGTAGTATAGAAATGAGTAATATATACATATACATACATATACTTAATAGCATATAAAGTCTGTATATTTTGTATATAGATCGTGTAGTAGATGAACTTAATCCAGAGAGACATTTCACTGCTAATGACATTCTTAGTCTGTTATCTCCAATGGTATGTGGTACACATATCTCAAGTTGTTTTTTGTTTTAACAAATCACAATAGCAGCAAGTGATGGTTTTCTTTGTTTCCAGGGCAACCAAGCTCCTCCTACAGACTTATCTAGTCATGCTAATGAGTACTTATTTGATCCAGTCATGATGCAAATATTAAGGAAGTATGGTACATGGCTAACTAAGGTAATATTATATCTATCACTGGTTATATCTTGCACAGACAACTAGCCTTGTATGATAAGTCATTTGATGTAAGGAATATGGTCTATAAATGTAATAGGTTGGCAGAGAAATTGCTGCTTACTCCATATATTAGTGACAAACATGGCTCATATTTTTTATACAAGCATAATCTACTGCAGTTGACCATGTGTAGGACATGTGTATATTTGATCGCTGCATTATGTCAGTAATGTCTTTGATTGCTTACCTATTATAGTTTTTTGACGTCACTTATACCCAACTCTTCTATATATCAACAACGTCATTTCAATTACATGTATACAGTGAAATATGGCATGTAATTAATGTACATATATCCACGCATATATTACATTACTGTTTCCATAGTTACCATGAAACATACAAGTAAATAAAAGGTTACTTGTATAATATTATACAATGTTATTATTATCATAGTTACCATTTAAACACGAGTCATTGCTGATTGACAGTGAAGATGAGAAACTAACTGAAGTTGAGAAATATGTTGCAATGAAAAACTTCCAACAGCAGCTGATCACAATGAGAAAGGGACCTGCCATTGTGTCCAGCTCTCATGTCTATCCTCCTCATTCTCAGCCTGTATTACATCCAACTGTTAGACCCACTCATCAAAGATTTCAAAACATTTTGCCAGGACAATCTAATTCTAATGTTCAATTAAATTTATCACGACCTTCTCATGTTAACATTCCCAATTCTACTGAAAAACAAAGCAATGAAATGGAAGTGATATGTTTGGATTCAGACTCAGACTCAGAATCAAATAATTCTGTTCCACAATCTCAGAACCAGCCTCATAGTTTAACACCAGTGCCAAATTCTGCATTGTCTAGTAATATCATGGGAAGGAATTTAAACACACAATATGAAAATGAAATAGTTAGTTCTAAACCGACTTCAAATAATCCTCTGACTCAAGTAAATACAGCTAGTTCTTCATCGTATTCAACACTGTCTACCCAACTTACTACTCCACATCCAATTTCTGCTCAAACCATGGCTCCCCCTCCAATGTTACCTGGTGTTACCTCTTTGATCAAACCTACTACCTCTGATGCCTCTCAGCAAGGCCATACCCCTTCTGAAGCTGCAGTGGCTCAGGCTTTAGCTGGTTTTGTCCAGTTTCAACGACAATTATGTAAACAACTACAAGACCCACCAGGAGCAATAACTCAAAGTCAAAACATGCTAAAATCTCCAGCTATGTCACAGCTGCAACTCCAAGGTCAAGTAAACCCAACTTTAAGTGCAGCTGCTAACGTATCTAGTTTGTCAAGCTCTTGTGTAGAACCTTTTTCTCATTCTACTGTAGTGACTGCTGCACCCACTATGTCTCCTGGTACCCACAAACCAAACACAACAATTCCTCAGTTACCTGTAAAACCAGTTCTTCAAACCAGTCAAACTAGTTTTCCACTTCGTAATTGTTCTAGTCAAACTGTGATGACACCGTGTAGCAGCAATGTAGGCCAAATGTCCAAGGGTTCTTCTACATCTGCTCCATTATATGCATTTGTTAATAGTTTACAACAGTTTACGAGTGGAGTATCTCTTTCCTCTCCTCGTAAGGCAGCTATTGTGCCACCTATAAGTCACCGGCCACCTTCCACATCCACTCAAATGTCTAGTCAGTCAAGTACTCTGACAAGCTCATTTGGTATTTCAACTCCAGACAATACACAGGCAATGTCATCTTTGACACCATATTCATCCTCATCATGACCTCTGATGTAATTCATATTATAAATTAATGTAATAATTTTATAATGTTTGTTTAGGGTTTAGTTTAAATCTAAAATTAATCTGCTACCAGATATCATGTCCTGATTTGGAGTTTCAGGCTAATACTTGATCATAACCACACTCATGAACATAATCACTGTGATCCCAATATACCTCACCTCAAAAATACATAAATACGTAAATCTGGGTGTTTTGGAAATTATTTGAGTGTTATAACTTATAATATTATCTCAAGTGTTCACTACTAAGTCCAATATTAATTCATGAACAGTTATGACTATGTTGAAAGATAGTATAATATAAAATCAGTTGCTGGAGAAAGATCAAAAATGTACAGTACAGTACATGGAATCTTCTCCCTTTCTCTCTCTGTTGAAGATAGTATTAGTAATAATTATAGTAGTACTCACAATATGGCACAGTAAACATTACAATAATAACTATAATATATGAAGATATATACTGTTGTTAGTTAGACATATATCAAACAATTTGTAATAAAGTATGTAATTTAAAAATAGTTGTTAAACTTGTAAATAAAAAGCAATACTTTTTATCTGAATGTATATATTGTATAACAATGTGTGACTGTTAATTACGACGAACTTTCATCTCTGTAAACTTGAGAGAGTAGCTAGCACCTTTCCAGTCATACCAAATTATTCCTTTCCATTCAGGAACAGATCCTCCATTATGGTAAGGTGCATTGAGGTAGGATTGAAAACAGCTATTAAACCACCAGCCTCCTTTATAGTGTGTGGGGCATGATGAACCATCATTGTCATTGTCTTCAGTAGAGAATTTCGTACCATTGTGGTTATATCCTTCAACTAGTCCATCTCCAGCAGTACCAGAGTATCCTCCTACATTAAGTGTGTACTCATTAGTATTGTCTCCAATACTGAATGTAGAGTACTGGGCATAAGCTGTGTTGTTTTCAAAGTCTCCAAGATCCACTCGTAGACTCTTTGTTCCATTTGATGTAAGACGATGTACTTTACTCAAACCTAACCAAAATTCTCCACTAAGGTTACCAAAACCTTCCTCATAGTCAGTCCAGTTACGATAAAAGTCAACAGATCCATCTTGTCTTCTCTGAAAGACAGACCATCCACCACCATCAGTCTCCATATCACAGTAGACCTGTAAAGGACAGTATAGGATACAATACATATATCATTTATTACCTCAAATGGTGTCTGTCCATCAGGGTTAATAATATATATACCACTGGTAGTACTACCTGACTCAAACCATTCCTTACAATCTGTTAGATTTACCAGAGCTGACAGATGTGGATATAGTAATAAATATAGACAATAGATACTTATCTTACGTGGACAAGAACTAGGTCTTGTAGATGGACAGAAGATGATTTTTTTTCGATCATCTGTTAAACGAATTATCTTTCCTCTGTTACTTGATATACAGCAGTATTGTTTATAAAGAGAGGGTCCGTGTTGTCTCATGTTACAGTCAGCCATACAATGAGAGGATCCATGTCCTATACTAGTAATATCAGGAGTTAGTAACACCAACAACAAGAGAACTGCCATTGTAACTATCTACAGGAAATGTAAATGAAATACTTTGTTAAACAAGGGTTGTAGCTTTACTGTTGTAGCATCATACTTCATTGTATTGTAATATGATAGTATAGATTATACATCTCTTATACCAGTAATACCACAAGTTAGTAACACTAGTAAGAAGAGAGCAGCCATTGTAACTAGCGTGTGGATTGATTGTAAACTGTAAAAACTGGATTATTTCTATATATCAAAGTATATTACATTATGTCAGTACTTTATTGTATGTTAATGTATTATGTTGTACTATTGTTATATTTACAAATTTGATACTAATTAGAAATTGATCAATTACCTTATTAAATTGTTGACTAGTCTAGTGTAAAATGTAGATTTGATGGATCATTACCTACAAACAGTTTTCAATGAAATGAACTTAATAAGCAGGGTTATCCTCAAGGATTTATAGATTGATGGATGAATAAAAATATGAATGGATAAACAGATGCACCAAAAATGATGATGTTTATTTTCAGAACTAAATTTTGCATTCATTAAATCAAAAGGAATAAGCGTGGTTTCTGCAGTGGGAGCATGCACGATCAAATAATTTAAACACTGAAAATTATTGAATTTTGTGTATTAAAAGTATATAATTTCCATACTTCATTTACAGCAAAATAAATAATAGTTGTCACAAAATAAAATATTTTAATATTTAATACAAATTAAGTGAAAATGGTTGCGGTCATATTTCATTGAACTAAAACAATTCCAAATATCTCATTACATCATACTATAAAAAACTAGATGAGTTTCAATGCTCCACCAATCTCCTGTGTTATGGAGGTCACTTCACTAGGTGTGGCCGTACGTAGTCGACCCTGTACCTGTAAAAATATGACATATTGTTGTCTATAGTCTGTGCTATTGTTTCAGAACTTACTGATTTAGGTCTTTGCAATTTAAGAGAGTGAGTTGATGCTACAGCACAAAAAGATAGTAATATAATGGCCAATAGTTAGGTATTTGATGACATACCAACTTCTGATCGTATCCCTGGTGTAGTAGAACGAATTACTGATGTTGTCAATGGTCTTGCTACAGTGAATAGTGATCCTTTAAGTAGAAAAGTCTATTAAATCAATAACTGGTGTTGCTGGCTTACCTGAGTAAAGACTTGGTGATTTGGTGGTCTGTTGGTTCTCAAAATTGTGAACCTAAAAGATAGAGGATCTTACAAATATTAGATATAGTACTTACCTGTTGAATGAGTCCTTCAACTTGGTGGAACGCATCTATTTTCAAATGTCGTTCATGAGAGAGTTGTTGTTTCGTTTGTTTCAAAGCCTACATGAAAAGATAAAATGAATAACATCAAAACAACTAATAACTACTTTTGTAGTCTTAATCTTGTTCCATTCGAGTGATTCCTTCTCTTTTTCCTGTTGATCTACAAAATGTATAACTTTAAATTTCAGTTCAAATGTGATAATTCACCTAATAGTGTAGTCAGTTGATACTCCTTGTCTTCTAATTTAAGTTCCTATAAAAGAACATCAATTTATTACTTTATAAACGTACAGGAAACTAAAGTTCATTAAGAAAGCAATGTTGTTGAATATTATTGTAGGGTGCTATTCTCTCACCAATTCTTCAATCTTTGCATCTTGCATTCTCTCTAATTTAGATACCACTTTGTCCTGTAAGAAATACGCACATTATGTCTCTGTCTTCAACTATCTGAATTTTTACCTTGTCTTTGTTGCCTGTTTTGTGAGCTGTAACCTTCTTATGTTTCTACAGTGAAGATGTTTATCAGGTGGATAACTAAAGCAAATTGACTAGAGGTTCAGTTAACCTCTTCTTCCAGTGTTTTTTGCAGCACTTCTGTTTTCATCTCTTCATTAGCTAGACTCTATTGATCAGATAGTTATTATATAAATTATTAATGATATGATGACTTACTCTCTGAAGTGATTGGACTTGTTGTTTGAGTGAAATAATCTCTTGTTCAGAGTTCATCTTCAATTCTAAATAATCACAGTGAGCATTGTCAAGCTCCTTTCTCAAGGACAACACCTAGAAAAGAGTTCCAAGTCATAAATAATGCATCATTCACAATGAGGATTTATTTACCTGTTCTGCCGATGCTGTGTTGGTTTGTCTTTTCTTCCAGTGATGCAGAGATTTTAATTTTGATAACTATAATAAGCAAGCAACAAGACTTATAACACAGGCTCAATGATGTTCTTACTGTATTCCCAAGCACTGCATTCTCTTCTTGTATTTCTCGATGTTCAGTGGCTTCTACATTAGCTATAGTTTCATCATCAACAGCTACAAACAGTGAGTAATAAAACTAAGAGTGGTTTATGTTCCATTGCAGTACCTTGTGTGGCCGAGGAGAGCTTCTCCCGAAGTGCAGCAATATTGTTAGCTACAGTCTGTCTGGTGTTGTATAAGTTTGCTATGGTCTCATTGTAGAGTTTATGTCTGAATATTACAGAGTAATCAAAGCATATAGATCGCAGTCTCTTACCTGTATTGCTCATATTTGTCTTTCACTGTTACACTAGATGCATGTAGTTCATCAACTAAAGATTGGTACTCCTTGTGAACTTGTTTGCGAACTTCTTTCTCCTATATAAGATAAACAGGGCATTGGAATGGGTTTAATAGGCTAGCGCAATGTTTTGGAAATAGCATGAATTCACTAAAAGCTATTACTCAAACCTGTTTCTCCAGTTGCATTTTCATTTGAGCAATCTTGATTCTCAGTGCAGTAATCTCTGTAAACAAGTAAATTTTATTCTATTATTTCTATTACTGTTACCTAGCAACAACCCATGAGTGTATTCAGCTACTGATGCAAGACCTTCTTTACTAGACTGAGTTGTTAATGACTGGACCAATGAATTAACACTTTCAATTTCCTAAAAACAAATGTTGTGTTCATGTACAAGTCAGGATTAAAGTTTACCTGATTCTTAAGATAGAGTTGATGGTATAGGCTTTGGATGGAGGACTCATAAAAGGAGGCATAACTGCGCAAGGAATGATAGTGTTGACTTTGTTTGTATATTACTCACAGTTGGTAGCATTCTCTTTCTCGAGAGAGGACTGCTGAACAAAGTTGATCGATACACTTGTCAAAGTGATCCTATTTGTAAAGAAAGATATCATAATAAACCAAATTTAAACAAAGTCATGTATACTGATATTGCAAAGTTGCTTCTTTGTAATATTATCTCCTTATCTCAATTTTTCTCTGTTTCTCTGATTACCTGAGGTAGTTCTATCACAGAATTACCAGGAAGAGTTGACATGCCAGTTTGTAATGCCTGCAAGAAGTCCTCTACAATATGTGGTCTAGGAACACCAGTAATGTCTTTCATAGACTAAATAGAATATAATGATGAAGAATGACACACTGATAATACTTACAGCCTTTTTCCATAAATCTAAAGGAAGTGTATCAGTATCTCTTTGATACTCTTGAATAGTCAGCTGTAAGAGGCGATTTACAAAGCGGATTTCATCCTGCAAGAACTGCTGATCAAGAATGTCTCTTAGACGCATCAACTGGACAATAGAAATCATAGAATCATTACTAGTGAACTTGTTTGCATTATATAACCTGTGTTTCTCTTAACATTTGCTCATTGAGGCTCTCAGATTGTTCCAGTGACTCCCAGCTCAAGTCCGTTTCAGTCAACATTGTAGCTAGTGATCCTGAACCACCACCAAGAGTTTCCTAAGGAGAAGAAATCATCGATAAAAAAAAAAATATCAAGCCAGACTTATTTTCACCAACATTTTCCATTTGCATTTTCATCATAGATTTTGCTTCTTGTCGAGCTACCAGTCTCCTAGCAACCACCATTACTCTACTGGTATACAACTCATCCAAATGAGTGACCTCCTTCTGAGATTTTATCATAGCCACACCCAACAGACTGCAACCCCACGCATCACGTAACTGTTCCACTTGGGAAGTCACTATTAGAAAGCGATAGAGTAATTGATAAGCGGGAATGGGAGGGATTGGAGGGAGAGGAGTGGATGGAGGTTGGGTACGATTTTGTCGCCCCATACCCCATTGACTGGATTGACGAGTCAATTGAAACGTATGTGATAGTTTCGAAAGACGGGAGATAGTCGAAGGAGCTCTTTGGAGTGTTTTTACTTGGTGAACTAAGTCACTAGTAAAGAGAGTGTCTTCAAGAAGAAGTGACATCGCTAAGAGTTCACCACTGGCAGCTTGTCTGTGTGTGGGAGGGAAGGAGAAAGAGAAGGGAATCATTTATAATTAGACTTCTTATTACCTTCCAGTAGGGTTGAGTGGAGCTATAGAAATATAAATATTAGAGAAGACATCAGTTTGTGGGCCAGCTCCAATGATACCTAATCCATAGCTATCAAAAAACATATTTATTTAGTGTCAAATTGTGTCTATATTGCTAATTTCTTAAAATAGAGTTGCTAGCTTACCTATCCCAGTAATGTCTCTGAGGTGTCATCTCAGAGCCTGTGCTGAGAGACAAAGGGAATGGGAGAGAGAGAAAAGGATGAGAAAAAGGATGAGGTCTATCATTTGTCAAGAGTCTATCCAATCCTGGTAGACACATTGTCGTAATAGTCTACAGGCAGAGAAAATATACTGTTAGCATAGGTTAACAATAATTAACATAACAATAGTTTAATGTCTTTATTACATAAACAGTGTTATAGTATTGTACCTTTATCATTTTCTCATCTCCGTTAGTCAGTATAGTCCTTTTCAAGTAATGACGTACTGCTATATCGTGTGAAAGTATTGTACAGGTATAGTGGAGATTGAGGTAAGATAAAACCTACACAATATACAGAAATTAACTACACTATACTTCTGGCGAGTTTCTCAGTATAATATGAGACTTATTGTTAATATTTTATTAGTAGAATGGATAAAAAATCATAAAAAATTGAGGTACAGAAACAATCCTTTGTATACCTCTTTAGGATCTGATGGGTTCTTAAGTTGACTCATTTGAATTTGGATTTGATAAATATCTCCACCTAAACACAAGGACATCATATCATTTAGTGTATTGAGTGTAAAAAGATGCAATTACTTACCAATGCTTTCAGTGCCTGTGGATACTACACCAGTACTGTCACACATCCGTCCTAATTTAGCTGTAGCACTTGAGTACATGAGGCAATTCAATAGACAGGAGGCTAATTGCTAGAGAGAGAGAGAGAGAGAGAGAGAGAGAGAGAGAGAGAGAGAGAGTGAATAGTATGTACAAGCATTGTCATTACCAGATTTATTGTAAGTATGTCTTTCTGTTCTTCAATTGGTAAATTTTGGTACATAGTCAAGATCTATAATAATTTAATAGTAAAACATTACTATATCATCAATATAGGACAGACTACCTCTGAAATATGAGGTACGTAAAAAAGATTAAGTAGTCGTTTGCCGTCTAGAGAGAGAAAAGCATTGACACGTCCTCTAGTAAGTCTACAGGGCAATATTGCTATGAACACACCAAAATAACAAACACATACTTAGCTTGTTCATTGGTGTGTGCAGCAGATGGTATGGTCACTCCTCCAATAATAAAGTAAGAATCTCTAAACAAATGTCAATACTAAATAGTAAATACAGCACTCATATATCGACACAAGAAGTACCTTGTACTAGGGTATTCTTTAAGTAATGTAGTCATCTTCAAGTATACTATACTGATCTGATGAACAAGACAGGTTTAATATTTCATTATTAATAATAACAATACTTGATGTCGTAGTGAGAAATTAGCTATAGATGTAATAAGATTGTTACAGTAACTCCTAATAAGGGAACTGGAGAAAGACTTATTCAATGATCATGAGCTCTACATATGACAGATCATACCATTTCGCTTTCTCTAATTCCTCTAGGTTTTTTTCTACAGTAGAAGGTAATGTCGTGAATTGTGCCAACATGTGATCTCGTACAGCTCTCTATATAATGAAGAAATGTGATGTTGACTAGGAAGCGATGTCATGTGCAATGAGATAAGAAAATGTAGTAAATAAACTTGATAGTTATGGTGGATGTTTGAACATGAATTGTATGTGACAGGATGTATAATGTTTGGATGAGATGATGTATGTTATGATGGACACACTAGAAGGATATTGATAGTTGATTTTTTAAATGACGTTTATTTACTTTTTCTTTTTGGAAGGAAATAAAGGAGCCATTAAGAAGATATATGAGTTGAATGTGTTCAGCGTGTTCAGTAGCAGCTGATGTTAACTGAGAGAAATCAGTGAACTTCCTAGAGAGAAAGAGCCAACGATTATTCAAATAGATAGATTCTCATCTCTCTCTCTCTCTCTCTCTCTCTCTCTCTCTCTCTCTCTCTCTCTCTCTCTCTCTCTCTCTCTCTCTCCTTTACTGACCTTTCCTTAACCAATGGTGCTGTGAACCTAATAATAGCAGCACACTGTTGACACACTATTATTAAAGCATTTCTAGTAGTTACCTGCAAGGATATGGAATATAGGTTATGATTAAAGATACAAGTAGTAGGAACTTACTTGAACTTGCAATGTCACCATCAAATTCAGCAAACCCGTTTTACTGATCAATATCTACAGTTGTTAGTAATACATTACACAATACAGTGTTTACTAATACAATCATGATGGTTCTTACTCTAATAATGTCATCTTTATTACAGAAGCTAAACCGTCCTACATGTTTATCATCTAGTTCCTGTATTGCTGTTGGAATAGACTCTGGAATATACCTAAAAATATATTAATTCATTGTGAATGGCATAATACTAACAGAACTTCTTTACTGAGTACTTCTTACCTGTCAAGAGTTGAGCTGCTTTTAGGATCTCTAGCTTCTAATACATAATCATCTAATGTCTTTTCATTGGGGAGTCGAGCAGACTTGTCGAAAGGAATGCATCGTAAAAATAGGTTTGAATCTTCTTGCTCTAACTGAATGAGTTGTTTCTTATAAAGTTGATAAAGTGAAGCTGTCTGTTGACATGATACAACAAGGTTATATCGAGAACTAATTAACTAGAGAGAGAGAGAGAGAGAGAGAGAGAGAGAGAGAGAGAGAGAGAGAGAGAGAGAGAGAGAGAGAGAGAGAGAGAGAGAGAGAGAGAGAGAGAGAGAGAGAGAGAGAGAGAGAATATTACATATTACTCTTTATTTTCAGTTACCTGAATTATATCACAGTAAGCTTGTAGTCTGTTTTTTTGTTTATCATTGGGAGAAGAATTTTCATGTTGGCTAGCAGTTTGCTTTAAATGAAACTCCAATAAATCAACTACACTGTGAGGATTATCAATGTAAAGAGATGTGAAGAGCTATAAGAGAGAACAAAGTACAGTAGTAAATATAGTATTAGAAATTAATATTTTATATATGTACCCGCTGTTGAACATCGTTGCTAAAATCAGATCCCAGTGGTTTCATTTTTGTCCATGATTCCTTGACATTATTCCAGAGTTGAATATGAGCAGCAACTACACCAGGAACTGTATGAATATCTCCTAATCCAACCTTAAAATGAGTCAGTAAAGGACTACTCTAGTATGTCTATATAAATTCTTACAGATATTGCTAGTGTTTCTTGTACGATACCAGGTATAAGAGCTGTCACTGAAAGAGAATTAAAACACTCTAGTAGGTAATGGTTGATGTCAGTTTTAAGATCTCCACTAAGAGAAATGGATTTCTTTTCTTTTACCAATGGAGGCAATCCAAAATATTTCACTCCTTGACCACTCATTGTTTTGTTATAACTTCTCTCAGTCTCCAGTAACTAAAGATATGAATTAAGAATGGGGAACTCAGGATAGATGATTCAGACAATATTAACTTGAACTAGAGCAAGGCTGTGATCCATTCATCAGTTCGTGTCCATCCATCCCTCTATTCTTTCATCAATCCATCTACAAATCCATCCCTCTATCCATCCATCCATACCTCTATTCTTCCATCAATCCATCCCTCTATCTATTATCCCATCTCTTATTTGTCCATCCATACCTTCTGGAGTATAGTTTTTAAGGCATTGTAGTGAGCTTTCAAACAATTAGTTTCTTCTTGAAACGATTTAGTGAAATAGTTATCTTGAAGATCAAGTCGAGGCTGTAATGCTATGTGATTAGTGATGACCTGTGATATAAAGACAATATACAATATATGAATATTTGTCATTTAAACAATACCTGGGCCAATTTTTCTTTTTCATTCTTATCATAGCTACTATGATAAGCCTCCAAATAGAG
Organism: Xestospongia muta; assembly: GCA_963693285.1. NCBI lineage: Eukaryota > Metazoa > Porifera > Demospongiae > Haplosclerida > Petrosiidae > Xestospongia > Xestospongia muta. Next base: position 4,416,385 of record OY848931.1, read on the forward strand.
ATTGATCAACTAAAAAATGAAGAAAAATGACAGACTTCTCTCTCTCTTTCTCTCTCATGCTCTCTGTACTTTTATCTTTTCTTCTAAAAACTGGGCTTGACATGTCCAGAGATCAAGCAAGATAGTGAATCTGTCTACTTTAGGCTGTGAGAAGGCACCAATATCAACCTCATCACTATGACTTGAAAACTTTGAAAAAAGAAGCCATTTTATTTGTTAGATCTCTTTAACTGTTTACCTTAGATTGTGTGGCTAGAGTGTCCTTTTGAATGTAGTAAGTAGCAATAGTTAGAAGTTGTTCCTCCAGTTCTTTTAGTCTCTCTTGTACAACATCGTAGACAATAGCTTTACCATTTTGATCCCAGACACGGATATTAGACATGTCTTCAAAACTATAAAAATCATCATGGTTCTCTACTTCTGGATATTGCATAAACTCAGATTCTTGGATCCTAAGAACATCATGGATTGATAGGTATAAAATGGATGTATGTATATAGTGATATTATGGATACATAGAGTTTTAATGGATGGTTAATTAAAAGTTGAATTGATCAAATTTGTCTTACATGAAATCAACAGGTGTTTTGAATAGGTGAGCACTGATCCCCATATTAAATTGGGTGGAGTCAGGTTCTTGAGAGAAACCCACGGCATTAAGGGTCAGTGTTCTCTCCACAGAACATAAATAATTTATTATAGAAAGACACTGTAGTAAAAGATACCAAACAAAAGATAGTCACATAATCATTAACAGAACAAGTACAGTGTATAGTCAGATTTTATACACTATTGAAATAATACTGAAAAGTTACTAGTAGATTCTTATCAGAAAAACTTTATTACCTTGTATCTGATGTCTCGTATACGAAGATGACGGAGAAGAAGATAAGCAAAGAAAGCGTCACGAGGTAAATGGTCAGCTTTGGTACTGATTTTACGACCTTCATCTACATCCAATAGTTGTAGAGCATCAGTTATCTCAATACTGCCACGAGTATCTGCTTCAGTGCTGTCATCTTCTTCCTCAAGAGAGAATTTAGTTGCGGGTTGTTCAATATTCATAGGACTAGATAAATAGAGAGCAGGATCATTCATCTATCCATCAACCCTTTTGTCTGTCCATCCGTCCATCCATCCATCTGTTCCAGGAAGTCTTATAGATGCCAGTCACATTGTTTCAATGTGTAATGATCAAATTACTCTACTATACTGGGAATGATAGTCCCAACACATTGTGTTGGATACTCATTATGTCATCTTGTGGTCTATCAGTTTCCTGTGCTTAGATGGAACTATCCCATTACATTAGCATATAACTGCTTTGTCATCATCATTATCAGTATAATGTCAGTTCTAATTAATGTCAGTGTTTATATAGTGAGTAGTATTTGTATCAGAGGGAGGATATATAAACATTATTACAACCTTCCTTGTGAATGTAAAGCTCAAAAATTAACTGGAATCATGATATGAACTTCTTGTGTCATTTTTTTTACAATGGGCTATATCCTCCTTACTTTCTCATGTCAACTGCAGTGTAGATGCATTTCCATAGTAGCATAGGATCTGTCCCTGTTTTGTGGGCAGAGACTGAGGTAGATGTGATGGGTGGGGGATTATGGATTGCTTCATAGTGTTGACTCAACGCATAAAGGACCTTTTCTTGATTGTCAATGTGTGTGCATTCACTACAAAGAAGTAGAAGCTGTAGAAAAAAATATAATATTTGTAAAGGTATTAGTCAGATCATCCCATGTGGTCTAGTGGTTAGGATCCGGCGCTCTCACCGCCGTGGCCGGGGTTCGATTCCCCGCATGGGAAGTCTACTTTTTTTTTTCATTTTTTTATGAGAGTCTATTTTTCGATTTTTTTATAATTGCTGTACTTACTGGATCAATATCTTGAACAGTATCTTTAATTTCTATGTAAGTTGTCACTTGCAGTGTGACTGGTTCAGGCCTACAAAAACAAGAACACAAAGGACACTCATATTGTTGACCCAACAAAGTATGTAAGTGTAATTCCCCGTAAATGAAGGATTGTAAACAGAACATACACAAACAATTACATCAAAATCGAGGAAACACTTAAATTGTATTGACATTTGAAACCTTCCATAAATCATTCTTGTTTAGTTGCTATGTAATATATACGTTAGGTCATCTGGTATTTCCTTAAACACGGAGACGAGATAGCTAATCATGTCAAATATTTCCAGTAATTACACTCCCTCTGACTTTGTAATTAATGTACATACATTTCAAAGTAATTGAATACTATTGAATGAGCAATGAGACGTCAAAAGCTTTGTGAAATAATTTCTACAAACTGAAACTGAACTGAATATGTTTTGATATTGCTGAGACATGCACTGTCTCCCATTGTCCTATTGTAAACAGTTTAATATTTGACAAGTGCATGACATATATTGTACTATGCTTATTAAGCCATCGTATTCACAAGATTTAAATTCTAAGACACAAATATACTAAACTTTTACATCATGTGTTTAGCAACAGACCTGTGACCTCTATAATAACAAACTCTTTTGTGCCAACTGAAGACTAACCTATTACCTACTACTTCTGTTGGTATTCTATTTGACTGTCAACATCCTCTTATGACAGATATTGTTTATATGATAGTTATGCTTCTAATGAATGAATACAGTATCAAAAATGTTTATGGATAATCACCAAAGTACCGTTTATTAAAGTTAACAATCAGTCTCCTGTGTGTGCAATAGTCTCTGGAATACAGATAATTTAATTAATTTAGTATAGTTATTATTATATTTTATTAACAATGTAAATATATAGTGCATAGTTTATGGTATTGGGTATGTAGTCACTTGTTAGGTACATGTAACCACATTGACCTTAAATAACATGACCATGACCATATTTATTGGATATTAGAATTATATAATCCAAACATACAAGTCAAACCAACCGCATATATAAACCATAACAATCTAGACATATTGGGGATATGACCACACCAACCAGATATTGGGTACATAACAATACCAACCAGATAATGAGTACATAACCATACCAACCAGACATTGGGCATACATACAACTACTATACCAACCAGACATTTAGGCTTATTAACCATACCAACCAGATATTGGGTACATAACCATACCAACCAGATATTGGTTACATAACAACACCAACCAGATATTGGGTACATAACCATACCAACCAGATATTGGGTACATAACCATACCAACCAGATATTGGGTACATAACCATACCAACCAGATATTAAGTATAAAAGATATATGTTTCATAACCACATTGATCAAATAATGACTATAATACTATTAGATAATACTAAGAATAACCATTAGAATATTATAATAACATATTGAATATATCTGAAAACTCTTATTGTGTACATAACAATACTGATATCATGAGTAAATACTGCTCACCTGAACTTTATATACTCCAACCAACTAGAGGATTTTCTATAGATAAGAGTACTATTCCCTTGACCTCTCCTATCTGACCCCTGTGATCCATTAACAGAGGAGAGAAGCAACAACGAACATAGTAACAGATATGACATCACATGATGTAAGTAAGAGTAGATTAGAGTAAAAGACTAGCATGCTGTGTGTACATCTCAGTGTGTGTCTCGTGTGTCTGTCGTGTCAGGGACTTATTAACTATAGCAACCACTAAGACTCATAAAAAGATGTAGTGACATCAGTTGATATAATTGTATTCTATAGTCAATATATCAATGACCAACAACGTCACAGCAAGTACTAATTGATTTTCCTGCATTCTTTGTTAATTAACCTTGTGGTTGCTATGGATAAAATTTATTAGGAGTATGTAATTCGAGAGTGACTGTTGTGTGTTCTACTCTATTACATCTGGTCACAACTATAGATTGTATGGAGTGTTTTTAAGTCTCTCTATTGTAGCCTGGAGCTGTTGCATCTAATGAGGCATGACTAGTCACATTGCAAATGTATATAGCAAGTATTGTGTTTAATGATTGAAATCAAATTGTGTAACCAGTGATTCAAATTAAAAAGAGTTGACTTATTTTTATGGGAGGTATGACTTTCTTATTTTATAATGATGACACATCAGTTTGTTGTCATAATATCATACCTTACTATTGATATCATAAGTTTGGAGTGTGTTGGCATGCACTTGATGTTGGAATAAAGTACGGAATTGGCCCAGGACTAAATAGAATAGTTTGAGCTGTTCTGATGAGCTTTCTGTATTTGAAGACTGAGAGAGAGAGAGAGAGAGAGAGAGAGAGAGAGAGAGAGAGAGAGAGAGAGAGAGAGAGAGAGAGAGAGAGAGAGAGAGAGAGAGAGAGAGAGAGAGAGAGAGAGAGAGAGAGAGAGAGAGAGAGAGTCATTATCAAATAGCTCATAAACAGCCAAAACAGAATTCACATGATGTCACAGAAACTCTGCTATAAAACAATCATATTTATTGATGATATTAAATACATACCCCAGGTATGGAATACGTCATCATGAGAGAATGTAATTTGTCTCTAGCTGTTGCTTTATCAGTTTTAATCAATGGGAGGGAAGACGTGGGGACATCTGTTTTCTGTATAGTACCCAAAGCTGAAGAAGACTCAGTTACAGAGACTTGGCTGGTTGTTACTGGAGAAGGAGACTGACTAACACTCAATCTGGAATGGCTAGGTGAGACAGTCTGAGAGAGACGTCTCATTCTGGTACGTAAATTGCCCCATTTGATTTGATGTTTAGAAAGAGAAGGCTACAAGAGAATAGACATGGTCTGAAATATAGCGTAAATTTAAAATTTAAATTTAAAACCACATTAAGGTAATAGATGAATATATAGATAGTGAATTTGAGAATGGATAGATGGATAGCTAAATTAATAGACTAATAGTAGATGAGTATTTATGGCCACTAAGCCATAGTACATCTAAACTGTCTAAATAGCTTCCTGTTATTGTGGTTTCTTGACACTTAAAACATAGGGGAATGCGGTTATTCAATGGAATTCATTATAGAATATAGTTATATACCCATAAAATAATAAATGACCACAATGGCAACCAATGTACAAATTGTTGTACAGAGTTGCCAATTCTCTTTTCAAAATCCAATTCCCCAAATCCAAACACGACATGCCCGATAACAGTACCGCAGTATCAACATTGCATTTGTTATTTCTGATAAATAGAATTGACATGAGAAATACAATAGTTTATAAAAGTGCATGTATACTTTAACAAGCTACAAACAAGGAATAAGAAGAACACAAGCAATAATAAGACAACATTATAACTGACTAGCAAATGGCTTTAATGAAAATAAAGTATTAGAGATGTATGTTTGAAGCTTCTTAGCTAATGATTGTCATGTACTTATTATAGGAATTTAACTTTGAGACAGTATCAATATTATTTAGTTAAGGTTGAGTAATCAATCTGTAGCGGGCAGTACCATTATCAGTATTCTGGCTCTTACACATGTTTGTTATGATGGTACAATGCTAATTCTAACAAAGGGCACAGAGTGTGTCTTTTTAGTGTATAAAAGTTGTCACAAATAATAGTTTATCCAAAAATATCAATTCATCAAAGACAATCTATTAAAATGTCTGCAAACAGTACATGATTGAATTACTTTAGCCAGTGCTAACATGAGCCATGCATCGTTGTAATGCATAAAAGGACACAGTACAGACAAGGTGAGGCAGTGAGACCGTTACAACATTTGACTAGTGTGTTGGATACCAGTGCCCGTCAACTCTACTGGTATGCATGTATATTGTCAATTCGGTGTTTGTGGTTTGTAGACAAAATGTTAGATGATGTTTTGTGGCTAGCAGAAGACAATAGGGAGCGCTATCTATTTTACAACATTTACAATAATACATAATGTATATGTACAAGTGAGTAAATATAACAGTTTTATGTTATCTGTTTAGGAGATATATAGGGTGTAATCCTTCCAGTACATTACATACTAAATGACCATGTTATAATATTGTCATTTCAGATGCACAATCATTGACAATTATTATAGTATACTTACAACCTACTTACTGGTTTGTATGTGGGAGTGTCAGGTTGTCGCTGTGTCATTAGAGGTAGTAGCTGGATTTGCTAAAAAAGAGAGTTAAATGTAAGTCTTCTTTACTACATTAAATTAAAAAATATTTTACAAAAGACATAGCTTGAATGTAAAGTGTTTGTACTGATAATAGAATCCACTCATATTTCAAATGGCTCCATGTTTCCGCTACTTTTCTTAAAAGTTGTGCACATGTACTTACATGAAATGACGTTGATCTGTTGTGTTATTATAAGAATTTTGTGGTTATGGTTTGAGATACATAACAATGCCAAATATTGCAAGGAGTGAAAACAAAATAGAGTGTACATCGACAATACTACACAATATTATTGTAGAAGACATTAGTAAGACAATATAATGTACATATATAATACATTATTATAGTGATAGAGAGATTGTTTCAAGCGGAGTTCAGTCAGTACTATAACAGTGATACATACAGATAACCAATTTAATGTAAGAAAAACATGTCTTCCATTCAATGTACGTCTATCATACAGTACTGTGATATTAGTGTACTACAAGGTAAATAATTAAGACCAGGTGTTTTGGGGTTTGACCTAATTGCATTAAGAGTCTGTGGTCAGTAATGTAATCTACTATACTAACATTATACATATACAAATATAGTAGCGGTGTAACCCCTCTCATAAACATATTGTCAGGAAACTGTGGTTCAGTTGAAGACCACCTGTAGTGATTACAGTAGGTTTTGTGGCAGGGGTTGTCAATCGTAAACAACTAGGTTACACTCACTATTATATAATGGTGGGTAAGTTGTTATAGTAACAAAAATAATCAAAACCTTATAGTATTGTATGGATTAAAAGGTGAAATGATAAAACTACTGGATTATTGATTAATGGAGAGCTGAAGCGAATGGACAAACGGAAAAAAAATCAATAAATAAAAAATCAATAAATTGATGAGTGGATAGGCAAGGAACACGTCATGGGATGAGTAATCAATTGAAATAACACAAGAAGGAAAAAAACATACAAATTGTTATAGTATTATTGAAAGTGACCTCATTCCCAATAAACAGCCAACATAATGCATTATCAATACACAAAGCCAGATGGCATGGCGCCGAGAGTAAAGTTAACGCTACTAACTTGATTATAAGCTCCACACATACTCCAACATAACTATGATATCATCACTAAAACTTGCTTAGAAAAATGCTACAGGGAGTAATTAACTGTATGTGCATACAATTAAACGTGGAGCTTCTCAAAACTTGGCTCCATATACGTTAGCTGTGGCTATGACTAAGCTCTCAAGAGAATTGACTTTCTACTACTTTGGATAAACTGTACAGATTCAAATTGATACTAACTTCCTTAACATAAATGTATGTCTTAGCACTCTCAATTGTTAACATATCGTGGGGAACTTATGGAGTAATGCCTTGTCAAAACAAGATCTACAGTATGCAAAAACAAAGTATTTTCTGAACGCAACTCTCATGGGATTAACATATTATAATTGTGGTGTGTGTGTGTGTGTGTGTGTGTGTGTGCGTGTGTACATGTTTGTATTATGCAAGAAAAGATAGTGGATTCTGCATTCAATAAGGTAGTTTCATGTTAGTAAATTGTGTCTCTAAGCATCATAATTATTGCGGTAGTATATTGAAGTAGTCTGTATAGAAGTGTTGACTACCAGTGAGTAGTACGTCATCAACTGTAACTAATTAGCGAAGCACAAAACACTAGCTTGATTTTCACTTCCATACACTACCACAAAAACAAACAAGCAAACAGCAAAACAAACAAAAAACAACGAGAGCTTTTATTTTCATCATTACCACAAATGATCAGTGACTATAGCGGGTTTGGATTGGGTGGGTCAAAGAAGTGCATAAAGAGAGAGTGAATAGCAATTGATTTTTGAACAATAGGATAAAGAAACTGCGGTTACATATACATGTAATGAAAACAAGATTGTGGATAATTTTAGCTCAAAGTAAACAATCTGGAGTAGATAAGAAAATTCTAATATAATTATGTGCCCACATATGAGTATCTATATCAACTATAGTTTGATGGGACTATGTCAGTTCAGGTAAATTGTACGCTAGCACTCACTGTAATAAAGGCAGTAATTGTCTTTGTAGTATAAAAGACATGTGTCAACCAACGAAGGTATATTGTCACTTCTTCTTCGTTAATGAGTGTGAGGGGACAAGGCTTACCAGCTAGATGGAGGTCTACAGCTAGAGAGAACTTCCTAGCTTGATTAAGACATAGTGTGTATTCTTGAAGAATATGGCTACAAGAGCAAGAGAGAGAGAGAGAGAGAGAGAGAGAGAGAGAGAGAGAGAGAGAGAGAGAGAGAGAGAGAGAGAGAGAGAGAGAGAGAGAGAGAGAGAGAGAGAGAGAGAGAGAGAGAGAGAGAGAGAGAGAGAGAGAGAGAGAGAGAGAGAGAGAGAGAGAGAGAAATGAAATGAAAAGATTGGTCAGTCAAACATCTAATCTAATCCTCGGTATTATAATACACATATAACATTACCAATAACTTCATGCTAAATAGAAGGGATATTTGTGGACACATGACACAGTAGCTATCACTTCAAAATTAGTAGCTCACAGTGTGAGTAAGAATTCACAAAATTACTATATAGTGTTACAATTAGAAACTCAATAGCTCAATTGATACAATAAAAACTAATCACTCTTTATTGTACCTCATGTAAATATTACCAATTCTCACTTAGCTGGCACCAATAACTTACTCAATGGTTTGTTGATAATGAGTATGTAATTGGTTGAATGTTTTGGGTTCTGTCAAAGCAAACCGAGACCATCTTACTTGAAGATTATGTTTGAGTTGAACTAACTGGTTTGCACGATCGCAAAAAAACTGCCAAACCAATAAGACAAATTGACAAAACAAATATTATAGGAGTTATAGAAACACTAATAATCATAACATAAAGTTTAGTGTAGGTGAAAAAAAAACAAGACTAACTCCTTAAGTAGTAAAATACATAAAGTGCATTGATGTACTGTATTAATATATAGTGATGATATGTTAAGAGTGATACACAAATGTTTTGATATACACCAATGTAGAATGTAATCTTGTCAAGTTACAATAGCTAATACTAACAGTACCTGATGTAAATGAAGAGGTAAGTTATTAGGAGTATAATCTGGTAGAATACAACAGTCCACTTCATTTTGCATGCCTTTCCATTGAATGGTTGTAGTTTTTGGTAGCGACACCTGAGTACAATAATTAATAATGACCAATTAGATCTATTTGTTGTCTCTCTTTATATCCGTTAATATATGCATCCATTTAGAGTTATGTAGTAGTAAACAATATTATTGTCTTGAAAAACAAACACCAAAACGGAGATCTGATATCATTTGATGTTTTATATAAATATCCTTTTTAAAATACAAACCATGTGTCATTTATTGTGTGATTTAATCTAATTAATGTCTTTGTTTTTGTGACAGCGGTTTATGTGCGTGTGAACAATTTGTATAACAGATGCTTGGCGGTAGTGTGGTTTAGTTAACTCTAACTAAACCTAAACCCCTTTTGTTTAGTATCGTCATGTTTTAGTTAACAAATCTAAACGTAAATATGCAGAGACCAATACTAAAAACATTATTATCATTGACTAAAACTTAAATTAAGCCAACACTACTAGGGGAGCTTATAAACCACCAATATAGATAAGATATTAGCACAGAATAAAGGCTCAAATATAGAGGTGTTCTCAATAAAAAATTAATAATAAGAGGTTTTTATATAAACAACTATAAACTATAGAGATCACTAAATCATATATTAGTTGTGTGCATCCCAGTGCTGAAGTGATGTACCAGTGTACCGTGTGTCATTAAAAGTTTCAATAGAGCCTGCTATGAATGGTATGTGTATTGGCAAAAGATAACAAGCACACGCTAGTTTTTTATCTGTATACTTTGAATTGAGACTTGTAGAGTGGAAAAATGATCGACAGAAGGTACAACATTCTGGGGAACAAATTGAACATTTTGATAACAGTGTACCTGTTGTAAGGAATGTAAAGCAAAATCTCTGTCCCTTTTGTACTCATCTGGTGTCTTCAAACGACCTATAGAGCTGTTTAAAATATACAATTGTGAAACAGTATGTTGTCACTTTAGGATTACATTAATACAATATCAATTTTAAAGGTCAGGTGGTGTATGCACTAGTACATACTGGGTTTTGCGTATAATTCTTTCTACACGCTCTTCAGAGAAACCATTCCTCAGGTCTGTGAGATGTTTAACCAAAGATTCCTCGAGGCTACGAGTTTTCTCGCTTTTCGCCATATAAATTCCAATTAATGCACAATATCTTGTTTGTTAAAAACAATCTCCATAACAACTACTGCCACACCTCTTTGAATGAAAATCACTAAACCAGATATGAGTAAAATGGGTTAATTATTATTAATTCATTGTTCCATTTTTTCAACTGGTGTTGCCTGAGCCTTTGCAGCCTCCTTTGCTGCTAATTTCTTTTTCCGTAACACTTTTTCATTTCCCTTCTTTACGAACTTGAGGTTTCTTAAGAATTTGGGGTCAACCTGACGTATTAACAAGAGAATTGATGAGGACACAAGAATTATAAATATAGAATAACATAATAGTTAACGATTTATTGTTAATAATTTCCAAATACGTAGAATCATTAAATGTAATACAGTAGTATTTTATGAAATACTAGTCATTATCTTACCCCTCTCATTGATGGCTGCTTGAAACGTTTTGGTTTCTTGATACCATTACGATGATTTTTACGTGCTATATTAGAGATCATACTACTGATGTATAATGTTCTCTTACTTACATTGATTGTGTGAGGTATGATTCTTAGACTTAGCCATTGTCAACAGATATCACCTAGATAAAGGAATAGAGCAAAACAATAAAATTGAAAACCAATGATTGTACTTTGTTCACCTTCTTCTCTTTAAGCACGTGGACAAGGAGAAAGAAGACCGTAAAAATTTACTGGAATATCGAAATTAATTTTGACAAAATCTTAAAAATCTATCTATCGCTGGCGCCACTAAGGCTAACCACAACATTCCTACAGCAAATTAGGCAGTCTGCTGACTTAGCGTGTCTAATGAATATCATTACGTGGTTTCCATAGCCACGACGAGGATTGACTATAAAAATGACTGAGCGTATGCAGAATAGAATCAGTTTACTTTACTTTGCTCCAAGAAATCAGTGATGAAGACTATTACATCTCAAGCTCTATACGATTTGCTTTCCTCTCAAGCAAGCAATGTTCTGCTGTTAGATACAAGATGCTGTGGCGAGTTCAATGCTGGCTGCATTGCTGGTGCTGTCAGCGTTTATTGCAGCGGAGCACTGATCCTTAGACGTCTCAAGAAAGGCAACGTTAGTGTGGAGTCACTTCTAGGTTGTGACGAAGACAAGGAGAAATATACTAAAGCCAAAGAGAGTGAATTAGTATCTGTTGTGGTTTATGATCAAGATACTACACGATACAGTGATCTCCCAACAGACTGCCTCACATCTCTTCTACTCAAAAAACTTTCCAGAGAAGTGAAAAGCCTCTCCTTCTTGGAAGGTGGCTACAGAAACTTTCATGAACAATGTCCTCTTCTCTGCTGTGAACCAGAAAACGCATGCAATGATGATCTACCTCTACTGCAGTCAAGACCGAGCAGTCTCGTTCTTCAACTCAACAACCTTACAATGGCGTGTGACAGTGATTCTTGTCAATCGTCTGAAAGCGATGACAGCAATCCCTCGAGTCCAGTACAATCTAGAAATCCTCAACCATTCGAGATTCTTTCACATCTCTACCTTGGCTGTAGAGGGGCTGCTTCGAACAAGCAAAGCCTTCAGGAAAACAGCATTTCCAGAATTCTCAATGTCACTTCAGAGGCCAGCGAATATCAACATTTGGACAACTTCGCGTACTTTCAAATACCTGTCGAAGATTCACATGAGGTTGATATGCTACAATACTTGCCCAGAGCATTTGCCTTCATCGAGGAGGCTCGTTTATCAAACGAGAAAGTATTAGTTCACTGTCATGCTGGCATGTCAAGATCTGTCACAGTAGTCATTGGTTATCTTATGAAATTTTATGGACACACACTTAACAGTGCATATGACTATGTACGCCAGAAGAAATCAAACATTTCTCCAAACTTCAGTTTTCTCAATCAACTTCTTCAATTTGAATGTACTTTACGACCAAGTCCTTCCGACTCTGGGATTGACTCTGAGTCATCCAGTCCTATCGATGGTCATTGTAGTTTAGATGTCTTTAACTCTTCTTCTACCAATCTATCTTCTCCTAATTTTGTAAGGCGCTGTATTCTTGCAGCGTAATGTTTTGTTTGTTTTTCTTGTTTGTTTTTGTTTTTTTGCATTAATATGGCACACCAGCTCTTATTGTTGTATTATATATTCATTTCTGACACTGGTATTATTATTATTGAATTTTTTATTTGTGAAATATTCCCCTCTTATAATAATTGTGTTTATATAATTATATATAATATACATGAAATTTGAACATTGAAAAAGAAAAAAGTTTTTAAACATTACTCTGGACAACTATAAATGCTAACAAAATAATTAATAATGCTAAACTATTAAATTTACAATAATTGGAAGCAATAATTTAAGACAATTCTGTTAACATTTCAGCACTCGATCACATGTTTGGTTTTCTATCACTGTTGTTGATATAGAAAAAAAATCTTTGTTATTATTGTTAGAACAAACATAATGTGATGTCCATACATGATGTAAATGTCAGTGTTGTCATTATATATATATATACACACACATATATATACACACACACACACACACATATATATATTAGCTGTAACTATGTATGTTTTGGCCTAATATTGAAACTGACTGAGTCAGCAGAGAAATAATTGCCCCCTCTTAATCAGAGAGACACAACAAGGCTTCTTTACACAATCTCATAAGTAATATAAGTGTTATTATATGAATGTGTTAATTGAATAATGCTACAGATATGACCTACTCTAACTGGTGGTACTGCTATAAGAGGTAACTATATTCTTGGAGTTGTCAGTGTAAACCTTAACTACCCAGAACTGACAGAACTACCATCATAACAAGTTAACCAAAATAGACATTTACTGTTAAACCCACTATTAGTATTACAGTCAACAACTATAAGAATTAACAAGAGGATGGACAAATGTGATGATGAAAAGGATCTCTAGTTGTAACTCAAATGAAAATTACCTCAAGCTGAAAAGAGGGACATGTCTGGCTACGTATGTTAACACTCCAAAAATAAACATTTAGGCAACCTGGATATATTAAAGACAGGTTTAATATGGACACTTGGAACAGTGTCAATGATCTGTCCTCTGAGACAGAAGGTTGGCCACAGATTGTTGTAGAACAACTAACCTAGTACTAATACAAAGATAGTTTAGTTAAAATTGTTATTTCTATTTTATTATATACCTATCAGTAAAGAACAGGGTGTCTACAAAACACTATGTATTACTCTCAATTATTTTAAATCAACATGGTATTACCTTTGTAAGAATTGGGGTAAAGTTCCATATTTGAAAATAAATTAATGCCCAATTTGTACAAAATCACGATAATTCAATCCTTAGTAAATGTAAACAAACAGATGACTACTGCAGGCATGCATGCGTACATTTTGGAGGAGCCATGTTTATTGGCTTAATTGTAATGAAATACCTCATCATTCCTCAGGAAGAAGTTAAGTTAAGTTAAGTAGTAAAATGTAACTATATCTGTACCAATAGCACAAGAAGCAGATGGTACAAACTTTAATTAAAGACAATTATACAACCGCAAGCATACCTGTCTAGATTGTACTCATTATAATGTAATCGCTAATGATATTTATTATAAAATTATGATGTATAATGACATTCAACCAATCAGATTGTGAGACTCTTTCCAGTACACCCCTTGAGATCAGACGAGTTGAGGCATGCTAACTCAACTCTTAAGGGAGTAAAAAGAGTTGAAACATAGCCCCAATAAGCAATGTATGAATTTATATTAACCTATGAATATAATCAATTAATACTCTTAGGACTATTAAAATATAAAATACGCAATACATTCAACATTTAATATTATTACATGCAGTTATTATTGTATTCATAATTATCTACTGATATTTATGAATTGTTAAAATTATTAATATGTCCATTTGGCATCACTCCAGTAAGACCATAATTTAAATTTCCATTAATTTACGACAGTTGTTTGTCTGTCTATGCACTTTTTGACATAAGTGATGTCTAGCCAGTGAAGGGAAGGGAAGGCAGATAAACCTTACTACACCCCAGACTACACTATATCCATTAGTACATAGTGAAACACAAGAGGGGAATTTAACAAAGTAAAGTTAAATAAGCATAAATGTAAACCAATATACTTCATTTACTATAAAAATATGGCATCCTATAAAGGGGAATTTATATCTTGGATGGAAGAAGCCAAGTTATACTCTAGCTATCTCAGCTGTTAAGATGATTTCATGAGAGTGATGTCTCCTAATGTCCAGTCTAACACACATATATTGTACAGCTTCCATTGCTAGCACAGCAATAGTAAAAACATACTTAAGGCAATGAGTCACTAATTCATAATTTTGAAATCGAGTTTACCAAATATTTACTTAATGTAAGGCTTTTACTTGAGTAAACATTGTGGTGTACTCATATTTATCAACTAATAGAACTAATGACAACTTGTCAACATTACTGCTATGTTTATTAACAAAAGATGGAAGATACAAACTTTTCAGCATTCATTTTCAACAATAAGTACACATTTAGCACATTAATAATATAACCAAAGTTATCCTGAATGTGTACAGATAAAGGTTTATTTATAGTATATTGATTCCATTCTGGCCATAAAAATTAAGGAGATAAGACTATAGTTGGAATATGTTAACTAGCTCTTTAATGCACTTTTCCATAAGACAACATGACAACAAGATAGAATGGCCATTCAAGATTCCACACATTAACATACAATCCCGCTTATAGCTGTTATATGGGTATTCCTTATAAGGAAGGTGATAAAAGCTGTTTGTGTGTGTTAACATGACAGTAAAACTAATAATGAATAACACTTTAACAAAATATTAATAGCAAATGTAAGTGACCCAGGGAAATAAATGTATCCACATAACAGTGTTATGTTTGAGGAAATGTATCAGTTAATTCTCTGTCATTACTTGGTTATTACTTAAGTTAAAAATTCAAGACTTGGAGCATTAGAACTAGAGTGGGAATTTTTTTGAAGTGGTAATGTATTTACTACTAATGGCGATACACTATGAATGCATAGTTTTGATTGCTATATTAAACTTATTGTAAGTTATTGGTGTTATTTCCTGCCAACATAGCATGTAAACATATACATGTGTACATTATTGTTACATACATAGTCATGTGATTACGACATGAAACCTGCCATGTCATCATTTACAAGACCTTACATCAAAGAGTGTATTGTAACACAATCCAACTGATCTAACTCCCTATACAAATGCTATCTCACATCAAGTAGTTATTTAAAGTCTAATGTTATAATATATTCATTATATTCATAGTCCTATGAGAATTGAAAGTTATGTGAGGATAAGTACTAGCCTGTGTGATAATAAACTATTTTGTAACTATGAGAAGGTTGACATAAAGAGTATTTTCTAATTCAAGTTACAAAACAGTGGTCTTGTGGTGTATTACTATTTAAACCCTAATTATTATTTGTTAAGCATACACAAAGATCTCTATGATGCTACCAATGTTGTTATGATATGTATGTACTTTGATCAACTGCTAACTGCAGTCATGCAACCCATACATTATACCAAGGTTTATCAGTGGTAAACATTGCTCCCCTTTCCCATATAGTAAGCCTCCATGTTAGAGTAGTTGAGAGTATTCATGACTAGCATAAACTCACCACAAAATTACTAACTAAATATACTAAGGTTGTGTTAACTTAATTAGTGAGGTTTGATAAGTCAACTATACCCAGCTCTGGTATGCAGTTAGGTCAAGCCATAAGTAAATCAATTATAGATGTATTTGTAGATAGCTACTAGGTGATTTGTAGAGAGTTGTTTGTACTTAATCTTCATTAAGAGTACAATATATGAACCTTCAGTTAATAATGAATTTAATAAGAAGAGGATATGATTATCGTTACCTTATACTGAATAAGTGTTAATATAAGGAGTATTCAAACATAGTTCCTTTAATACCTTGTATAATGCTAATGCTAAATCCTTCTCATAACATGTGACAAACATGTGATGATCGGTATGACAATAATAAGACCAGAAGACCTATTGTATTTGCCTACTCAAAAAAGAAGACGCACTGCATTACAGAGACAATAGATAACCTAATTATAGCCACGGCTGTAAAACTGTTATAGTAAATGACCAAATACGGTCTCATTAAGAAAATATGGAATGATGCATTGAACTAACAAATGAAGACCAATTCAATCGAGCGCACTAAAGACTTCAATTATCAAAATGGATTTTTCAATAGTCGATTAACACTATACCAACATGTCCGATGAGAGCTGTAGCCAACAATGAGTAAATCTCAAATAACATAACCAATTGTCCATTAATAATATTGACAGTCTCCCCCTCACATAGCAGACTACGAAGTAGACTTAGAGCACAAGTTTGTCATTCCAATCGACATTGTGAGAGGCTGTCGTATTACAAATAGAGACAATACTGCTACAGGAAATTTGGCACAAGATTGTTATACATTGTGGGTAAAATGTTTATTGTTCAACATCACTGTTAGCTAATAGTGTGCAGTTATTTGACAATGTTTTGTTTTCGTCCTCCCACAAAATGCAAATAAACAGAATCCAGAAACACTATGGAATATATTAACTCAATATTCATAACTATAAGTGTTAGCGTGCCCGATATACACCCACAATCTATTCAATCATCACCATGCACACACATCGACCATTCATTCATGTCTCATATTTGGCATCTATTCATCTAACACAATTTATCTATCAATTCATTCTTTCTATCTTTTCATCTCTCCATCATTCATCTATTGATCATCAGTCCATCCATTAATCTACACGTTCAATCCAGTTTTCATTATCCATCTCATGTAATATTGACTCAGAGTGATGCTATAGAACCGATCAATAACTACGGCCTGTCCTGTTTACATTCCACAAGTTAAAGAGAACAAAAATCATGCAATAAAGAAGGCAACACAAACTCCAAACAAATGTTAACTATGACATTCTTGTGGACTCTGTTTACTTTGTCACAACCTATCAAATGATACTAGTGTAAGAAAAACCAAATGATATAGAAATAAATATAGTCTATTGTTGAAATTATAATAGAGTAGTAGAAATAATACATAGAGGATCTAGGTGCATAGTGCATTGGTTGAAACTGCTATTAACAGTGAAAGGGTTCATTTTAAGGATGTTTGATAGTTTACTATAGTGACATTAGATGTGTGTGTGTGTGTGTGTGTGTGTGCGTGCATGTGGATTGGTTGAAACTACTATTAACAGTGAAGTGTTTGTTTTCAGGATGGTCGATAGTTTACTAATTAGATGTGTATGTGTGTGTGTGTGACTGAATGTAGGGAATAAGTATTAATGACGTTGTTTTCGTGTTTTGATTTCTGTATCCTCTCTTCAGTACAAACAAAAAGGTTGATCACAAGGCAGAAATGCCCCTTTCCCAGATTTGTTTAGAGACCAAAAAGACATGATCACAACAAATCTAGCCACAACAATAATTTGAGACCTGATTTTGAATTGTAGTACTATATTTTCATTTACTCCAATGTTTAAAAATTGAACTCATGAATAATATTATCTATGGGAAAATCAGTCAATAGATCTAACTTGTTGATATAGTAAGTTTAACAATTGATTCAGTAATCATTGTAATCATATGGACAGTTTAACCTTTTGGCAAAATTGTGTCCTAGTATATATAGGGCATACTGATATAATAATATACACAATTTATATTGTAATATCATTTATATAATGAATAATCTAATACACGATAATATTACATCAGATATTTTGATATTTGACATAATATACTACTGAAGTTTGACAGAGATCACAATTTCTGTAATATTGAATAATAATCGAATACAATACTTGTGTACAGTCTAGAGAGAATGAAATGTGATCATACAGTCACCACAAGTCTGTGTTTGAATAGTGTATGAACCACAATATCAAATTGACCACATGTTCAAAGATAAATTGATTTATTAGTAGGGTACAGCTCCATGTACCAATGAAATCATCTTTGGTGACAATAACACCAATATCAATGGCTCGGTGGTGATATATAACCAAATATTAACCAATGACTGAAAATAGATAGGTGTTATTAACTATTCATTAAATAGTACTATAATACTTTAATGCTTACTTAATCCTATTAAGGTATTCATTGATTAACTTATTCTCTAGTTACATCAAGAATGCGTTTGTTATTATTGTTTAAGTGACAACACAGAATACTACAAAAAAACAGCAGTGATATCACATATTTTATTAGCGATGGTTGGGTGTTAATGTGAGTAGGATGAGGTGAGTAATAGAGTAGTGAAAATAATGGCAACAAAATCTACCACACCTTTACTCATCAAACTAGTACACCAGAACTAGCATGATCTGAATATTATGTCACCAATTTATTGATTTCAAACATTACTTTTTAAACTCAAACATAGAAGGTAGGCAAGTAGGTGACATTGCTTGAAGGCCCCCCACAGGCCTCAAAGTCACCTCTTACCTTAGGGTGTGGAGACATAAGACTTGCCCTTCTACCTAGGCCTCAAACCTCAAGGAGGAGTTGTAAGCCTATGAAGTTGGGAAGAGGGTGGCTCTGGAATGTTCATCCAGCCCTCTTGTGGTGGAGCTCTGAAGAGCCTCAAGAGGGTGATAAACAAAACTAGCGTTTTTGATAAACCTGTTTATAGCCTCAACTTACTAACTAACTCACAATTTGTCAACATGAATTACTAGCTTATTTGTTAAGGGACTATTTTATTGTAAAAGGCTGTTCTCTTTTATCATAATAGACTCTGTGCAAGAAAGTAATAAAGTTACCAAAAGACACATATCCAGACAGAACATTTAGCTGTAAAAACTCATTCACATGTCATAGTTAATACCATATATGGTATTAACACATAGTGATTTCACAACAAGTATTACAGTTTATGCATACAAGTAATATAAGAATGTGTGGATGTATAATCACAGTGTATAGATATAGAATCTAAGGCATTGTAAGGATGCATGGATGTAGGAGCAAAGGATGAGATGTGAGGATACAGGAGCTAATGATGTATCCATCTTTACATGCTTAGCTCCTACATTCCTGTATATAGGAACTAAAGATGTAAGGTGTATAGATATAGAATCTATGGCAATGTAATGATACCACTGTTAAGAAGAAGAAACCACAGGAAAGGAAAATAGCTATACCAGCTGTCTACTGTTATCAATGTTACTAGGACACAAAAATCTAATGCTTAGCTTACTAATATTACATCAAGTGAAGTTAGTTCCTAAACAAACCGCACTAATATACAGCCATTCATCTTGTAGACTAAACAAAAATAATGATACTATTAACATGAGGTTTAAAAGTCAACTTTTATACTCCATTATTTGATACAGCTATTATGAGCTATAAGTCAACTATGATTTCACACCACATTCAGCAAAGTGTTAGGAGGAGTCAACAACTGGTTATATCCTTCACTTCCATATAAGGAAGGCATCATATGCAGGAAAGTTAGCTGATATGACAAACCACAGGAAGCTTCACAATATCACATGCTTGATAAGGGAAATATAATACTAACTATTGTAGTATGTAATTGTATAGTAAACCTTCCTTATATGGAAATAAAGGATATAAATAGTTGTTGACTACTCACAGTGTTTTTATTTACTGTAGTCAGTAATTAATGACGTTACTGAGTATTAAAATTAACAAATACACACCTTGTTATTTTGGTTCAGAATTGTCTGTATCTTTTCTCTTTCTCCTTCTTTTTGTTGCTGGGTTTTTCTGTTTATCTTTAGATATTCTTTCGGAGACGACTCTTTTGTCTAGCCATTGTAAATTTTCTGCCTCTTTAAGATAGTGAATCATACTATGATTGAACTGTGTATACCAACAAAAAAGTATTAATGTAAAGTTGTAACTCTGTTCACATACCAATGATGCAAACTGTTCATCAGAACTTCCAAATATGTCGTGAACTTTATCAATCATTAAGAGATCCACCTACAAAGAACAAAAACAAATGAATACATGGAGATAGATTAATATGTGGTAGAATGGAAGGATGGATGGATAGATAGATGGATGAATGAATAGAGAGATGGATGGATGGATAGAGAGATGGATGAATGGATAGAGAGATGGATGGATGGATAGATAGATGGATGAATGGATAGAGAGATGAATGAATGAATAGAGAGATGGATGGATGGATAGAGAGATGGATGAATGGATAGAGAGATGGATGGATGGATAGATAGATGGATGTATGGATAGAGAGATGGATGAATGGATAGAGAGATGGATGAATAAATGAATTGATGAACATTGATTGACAAATAGAATGGCTGTGAATGGAGTAAATAAAGGAGCATGACTGAAAGGAAGTCAGGTATACATTCTATAGAGTGTGTCTTGTGAAATTTATTAGAACTTTTAGTTACTAACAAGCGCCATGACATACTTAATTGTACTAATTGTTTGTTCCTGCTTAGATGAGAAGCCAAGGTGACTATGACACATTCATAAGATAGCATAGAGTCTGTTATGTCATATCATGTAGCTCAAATGTAATGACATATTAAGCATAGCTAAAGTCAACAGATGAAGATGGTGAGTCATTATCACTAATTCAACACACCAAACACAATCACTTTTATGGACAATAATTTTGACATAATCCATACTATATACGACCAACAAGACATAGTTTAATCAATTACATTGAAAACAGCTTGCGGCATGAGTCATCTAAGTTATTATGAGCACTTTAATTCCAGCTGATTCTACAGAGCTATATGGAACAAGCGCCAATTAATATTACACACGTACTATATGAACAACACATGTACATGTAATTGATTAGGGTGTATTCTGTTGGTGAGTGGGAGAAGGTCGGCCAAACTCTCTCTATTAGGCATTGATTAGCATGTATTGTCAAACATACAGTCCTGGCTAAGAAGTTGACAATGTGCTTATGTCATATTCTTGTATTGTACAGTATAGGAGAGAGAAATGCATTCAGCAGTAGTGTATGGGGGCAAAGGAAGACTGGCTTAAATGTTTACTAGTATGTCAGTGAACAATTTGGCCATAAGAGTTACTACCACCTACATAGGTAATAATTTTAATGGATTATTTATGTTAGATTATATACAGTTAAATTCAATACAATGTATTATATAAAAAGCAATACTTCATAATAAACAATACTATACTATATACAATACTGGACCATATTAATTATACATATTAATCATGTATTATTAATATCTAATTATAGAAGTGGGTGTATTGGAGACAGACTGGCTAGTGACATCAGGTATTTACCCATGTTGTGTGCAAACATAGTATACAAAATCTGTTAATTAATAGTTGGCTACCTCTAGTTAATGAGTCATATCAAGTCATACAAATTATAGCATAGTCGGTTTGTTTAAATCTATTCTCCCAATCTTAAAACAATTTACAAATGTTTATCATGGTAGGTTTGTTTAAATCTACTCTTCTAGACTATCAACGATATATATAGCGGTTGGTGGTTTACTCTCTCTATCGTCTGTGTAATGTTTGTTATGACAATTGTGGTATATCATCACACCAAGATTATTATAAACTTAACTTGTACTCTTGTTGTTTTCAAAAAATTACACAATTATACTCTATTAATGATTAGTATGTTCACACTTGGAGTATATCCACATTTTGGATGGATCATCATAGGCTTACTTTAATATCAAGTTATGCTATATGTTTTATCTCTGTTAATAAGCAATGATATCTCAATAGTATGTCCATATTTGGATGGATTATCATATACTAATTAAAATATTACTATGGGCCCATGAAGTATAGAGTTAATTTAATTAATAGGAAATAATATAGTTGTGTAGTTTTGATAAGAAACTGTAGTTTCCTCTTTTGAAAATGAGACTGTGTGAATTAGTTCCAATGGAAAACCACATAGTGTAGGTTATAGTCACATGATATGACACTATTATGGTTTAGCAGACACTTTGAGAGAGAGAGAGAGAGAGAGAGAGAGAGAGAGAGAGAGAGAGAGAGAGAGAGAGAGAGAGAGAGAGAGAGAGAGAGAGAGAGAGAGAGAGAGAGAGAGAGAGAGAGAGAGAGAGAGAGAGAGAGAGAGAGAGAGAGAGAGAGAGAGAGAGAGAGAGAGAGAGAGAGAGAGAGAGAGAGAGAACATGGTCTTCTTTTATTGGTTTCTATTTATCAAGCCAGGCAGAGGAGTTATAGGAGGCTAATTCCACCCTATTTTGAATGCATATTCCAATTAGCTTAGTTGTGTGTTCAAATTACAGAAAGTGTCCTTTTAATCATAGTTAACTGTTTCTACTTAAACCAAATATTGTTAAGAGAGAAGACATAGCTCTGTGACAGACACACTGTCTCCTTCATTTGATGTGAGAATTTACTGAATCCAGACAAAAGTCTAGCAATTAATTATTAAACACAGACAATCCATTGTTCCACAAGTGTTGTTTCTCTCTCTCTCTTTACATTGATCCATGCACAAACCGACACTAATCCATTTTAGAATAAAAAGATAAACACAATACAATAAATTTTCGAGCTAGTCTCCCAGTGTTTCGATTCTATTGATATAAAAAGTATTGCCATTCATTTTCGAAGCTTTTACAACAATACCCACATCAACTAGTGGATAAAAAGGTAATACATGTTATAGAGTTATAGATAGCTAGAAAAAACAATGAACTACACTCCACAAAATGTAATAACTGAAATATCATTTGATTACTACAGACAATATCACACATATTTCATAACATCCACTATAATATAATGCAACTATACAGTATAATATATTAAATTATATGTGTGTCAACAGTATACCATTACATATAATATATCAAAGTATTAATACTAAGACACATGACAGTTTTCTTACTACTCCAAAAAGGCTCTAATTCAATTACATATTTCCAGCTGCAAGGAGATTACCAACAAGTGTGTATACATATTAATCCAGTAACCATTTCTTGTACATGTGTCTACGTGATGAAGTACTGTTGTGCCAATTAGTGAGAGAATAATGTTGCCAATTAATGTGACACTGACAAGTCTAGTGATTTTAATGTGTTATACAAATAGACCAGGCAGAAGCAACCATATTCAACTACAGCTGACGTAATCATTCAGGCTCTTGCAATACATAGAAAAATACTATGTGCTATAAGTTTGTAATTCAATTTGGTAGGCATCGCTTAGACTGGATTTATTGGACATCTGCCATAAATATTTGTGTAAGTGACAGTTCAATTACAATAATGATTTGTAATATATAATGCAGTTAGATCAGTCACATGGACTAATGGATTGTGTGCACATTAGCTTGTGGTGTCTTGGTGACATAAATCACCATGGCAACGGCTAAAATAACTATGTGTTGTGGCAGAAATGCCAATGTTTGTACATTCACGAAAATATTGAAACAATAAAGACCTTACTTAATTATAACATTGTACAGAAAATATTCCCCAATTAGACAACTTAACTAAATGAATGATGACCTGTTGTCATATTTAGCTGGCTCATACAAAAAACTTAATATATAATAACAAATACTGATAAGAATCAACTAACTACTTCATACAATAACAACACCAGAGTTACAGTATTACAACAAATGAATAAAACACTTATCTAAGAGCCCACCATGTTCTATTCAGTTCTAGTAAATCTACCCTACCCATTTCTCCCTTCTTATAAAGCAAACACACCACATAGTAATGTGTTGCTGGCTTTGTTCTAGAGTAATATGACCTCTGATAGTATGAAGTGACCTCACTATTACTCACTATTCACTTTGTAGGAAATACAATGAGTTTGAGAAGCTCCAGTGCTTTGCCAACTTTGTGGTTATGATATCGTGTAGAGTTAATGTTTATATATAAATGGGATATAATTTAAAAGATAGCTGTGGTTTTATGCTACAAGGTTTTATATTTAATACTAATAACACAACTAACCACATAATATATAAATATACTTTATTATCAGGATAATAAATGTAGGTTAACCATAATATGTAATGAATGTGTAATGATAGATTGATAGGATAAAGGAATGAGTAGCTGGGTGGGTGGATGGATGGCCGGCCAGATGTGCATAGATGGTTGGGTAGATAACACATTCAATCTGACAATACTGATCGTTGCATTTATCAAATCAATTATTCACCACAAAAATTATCTTATCAAAAAAAGAATTTCTTAATACAATTTGTGAGGCTTCTGTGTACAATATCTCCTTTAGGTGTGGTCAGTGTATTAATTGACTATTGATAAGATAAATAGAGAAACAAGTACAGTCTATGTTTATATAATTAATTGCTACAAATTACTAGTAATGACAAACACGACTACTGACAGTAGATAAGAATGATAATTCTGTTATAAATTCACATTGTAAGATTATGATAGTAAAGGTGGCTTTATTACCTCATTTTGTTTGGAGTTTCCCTAGAGGATATCTCTTTTGTAAATACAATTAACCCCATTGTAACAAAACACTACATTATGTTCATATACACATACCTTAAGGTCAATTCAATATTGTACTAGATGCAATAGATGTGTTATCAAGTAAAACTAGTAATCAAACACACATATTATAATGAACATCTAGCCAGGGGCACTGACTATAGCTGGTGATATCCAAATAATAAGTACATGTTAAAGTGAGTTTGAGAACTCTTCTTCCTTTCTAATTTTCAGTCACTGACAAACTATTCTGTTACAGTAGTCTAACTTACCCGCAATAAATGACTAGAAATTAACAGTGCATTACTTCATTCCTATAATATTTCTACAATAATTGGTATAATTATTTTGGGGTACCAAGTATCCAAACACTGTCTCCAATGAAGGGAATGTCTCTCTTATGTCTCAGTGTCACATTGACATCATACGATTGTGATCTCACATCATTACTAACTTGTGATATTACACACTTAGCAACAACACATAAATTTGACGTCAGATCTCATTGTAACATTTTGTCTCTTGTAATGACTAGCCACAATGACCTAAAAATGTACTGCTAAGTGACGTGAGGTCATTTCAAACAAGGTGTCAACACTGTCCTCCAACAATATACCAATTCATATTGTAGTCAAAAGAAATCTTTATTTAAGAAAAGGTTGGGAAAATCTATACACCAGTAGTGGAGACATGTTGTGTATGAATCTAATAACACTGACTAACATGATAAATGGTAATAGTATATCAGTCAGTCTAGCTGAATAGAACACATAAAGTTTGTATAGAATGAATAAGTGGGATAAAACAAACAAACTCGAGGCATATGTGTACAGAATGGGCTCCAGGATACTTAAGTGAATACTGTACAGAATGGGCTCCAGGATACTTAAGTGAATACTGTACAGAATGGGCTCCAGGATACTTAAGTGAATACTGTACAGAATGGGATCCAGGATACTTAAGTGAATACTGTACAGAATGGGATCCAGGATACTTAAGTGAATACTGTACAGAATGGGATCCAGGATACTTAAGTGAATACTGTACAGAATGGGCTCCAGGATACTTAAGTGAATACTGTACAGAATGGGCTCCAGGATACTTAAGTGAATACTGTACAGAATGGGATCCAGGATGTAGTATGTGTCTGGGTTATTAAATGTATGGGATCAGGGATGTATATTGTTCTAGCTGAGAAGATAGGAGTTTAATGTGCGTACCTACCTCCAAAGTCAAGAATGCTCAATAGAAGGTTCGGTACGATTGATGTTGTATTGTGAGATAAAAAGGAGTGACTAAAATTTAGGTGGTAGGATAATTGTGGTTATTATTAGGACACAATTGGTGTGCGTATGTTTGTGCTACACCAAACACTATGCACTTTTAATGGAGTAAAAGTATTTATACAATATGATATCACTTACCAGACCTAGAGTAATGTTTACAATCAATTTAGGTGCATGCGTGTGTAATTGCTATAGCAATACTCTTAGGAAACTTGAGCCTACGAAGTGGTGTAGTTATAATAGACCTGTACATCTTAATATACATAATAGCTTCGATCTAAAATTAATGTCTATTTAATTAGTCTTGCTATTTGCTAAGTAATAAATCAAGTTTAACAGAACGCAATGCAACATCTAGTCTACTGGTATAATTCAACTATAAGCACCTTATCTTGTTAAGCAGCTATAATCTTGTAGCTATACATGGTCATAATATCCTTGTAATTTATAAGTAGTTTAGTTTGATAGACACCAAGTCCTTTGAGAGAGAACAAATTGTAATCTGTTATCTCAAGTGTTAAATTCTAAAGATACAACAGTAAGAATTGAATATCAAGACAATATGGAAAGACTAGTAGAGATAACTAAAAAATGACCAACTAATTGTGAAGTGAAGATGACTTTAAATGTGATAGAGACAACCTGGAAGTTAATCTAAGGGTGTGAATGATATACAAACAAGTAACTAGAGTAGAACTAACAAACACATTGTATATTAGAGTGTTGACAATTGATTATTGTAAATATGATCAACAAAACATCAATTAATGTATGACGTAACTTCAAGTACTTCACTGTGACACTGACTACCTCCCATCAACAGAAAGGACTGCGGAATGCAACACTTATATGGTAACATAAGCAACACATCCTAGTTTGATAGCTTTGTTGATTTGTTTGCACACAGGAGTGTCTCCTCTGTTGATAGAGGAAGAGTCAGACACACAGGAGACCAGTAAATAGGCTTCTCTGGAAACAACAATCCTCTTAAAATATGTAATTAATGGTCAGTGAACTGGAAATTAAATTAGTTATTGGTTTGTTGCACAAGGATGATGCGTAATAAGGATATAACTAATGTGCAATAATGTTTTAATAAGGTTGTTTGCTATTTGATTGGTAAGTTAACAATTAACATCACATTATAACATTTTAATTAATGTATTAATATACACAAGTGATCGTAAGATATGAACTTACAATAAACAATAATAATTGAAAGTAATAGTATACTAATAAAATATTTAAATATTGAGTTGCAGCTGCAATTACTATACAAATGGTATCTATAGATATTAATAGGAGAGTCGATGGCAGGAAGTTACAGAGGGCATCATCATACTGATACTGATGATAATAGACAAAAATAGGCTTACAGGTGTATAGAGATAGGGACATCTGATAAGGTTGTCAAGCTGTATTGTAAAGCTGTGTGATAGTTAGTATATGAGGTCAGCATGTTGTTACAATGTCTATTCAACTATACAAGGATATAGTTACTACTCACTACTATAGACACAATTGAAAGGTTTCTCTAATTCACATAGATAGTGCACAGAACAAGTTTCGCTATCAAATAGAACTTTTCTAGCACTATACACATGGTCATGTACATATGTATCCACACACACAGCATTGACTTAAATTTGAATAACAATTTAACAAGACACAAGATTTGTTGACTACACGATATTAATGTAGTTTGTTTGTCCATCTCCTTGTTCAAGACAATATACAATTACTACCAACAAGATATAAAGATATAGTATATAAATTAACTATGCATGTCTACTACAAGGAACATGAAAGAACTCTCTCTCACCTCACAAACTTTAAAACCATTCAGTTATAATATACAAATAATAAGACATTTATATAAATTAACTATGCATGTCTACTACAAGGAACATGAAAGAACTCTCTCTCACCTCACAAACTTTTAAAACCATTCAGTTATAATATACAAATAATAAGACATTGAGATGGTATGTCCTAGTATTAAGTACACAATTCTTTAAAATTATAACACACATCGTCAGAATGTTGCGGATATTTGTACAGGATGATTTGTCTACGTTAGACATGAGATCAAGTAAATGTCCAGGGAGACAGGTCAGCTAACAGAATTTGCGTTTATATGACCTTATAATGTTTATTATAATACCAACATTAGAAGTAACGTTGTTAAGATAGTTAATAAAATACTAATCAAATCTATTAATATCAACTAAATGAATCAAGTGATTCAGTCTAACCAGAAGTCCTTGTTTGAACAGTTGCAATATTAAATAGTGAGAATTTATTAAATGCAATACATGTACTTGTGTTGTAGTAGAAGTTAGTAGGTTTCTACTACAATGATGCTTCACGTGTGTAAACAAACTCAATATCTATCCATCTATCCATTCATCCATCCATTCATCCATTCATCAATCCATCAATCTATCCATCAAACATGCTGATCGGTCCATCCGGTCAGCAGAGACTTACTGACTATCAGAAAACAGCTGTAAACTAAACAACTTTACTGTGTTAAGAGTAATGGTGGAATGTTGTGGTCAGCTTAATTGACAGTCTTTAGTGTATAACTAAATTAAAATTCACATCACTATAGTTTTGTGTAGTAAACTAAACCGATGATAGAACATAGTCTATTTAGTGGAACATGATGTTTATACATGTACAAATGATATAAGTGGTGCTACTAGTCATAGATTATGAGAGAGAAAGAGAGAGAGAGAGAGAGAGAGAGAGAGAGAGAGAGAGAGAGAGAGAGAGAGAGAGAGAGGAAGGGCGAAACACATACAAGTCAAAACACACTATCCACTAAACATAATACAGAAGTCATGCAGGGTATTACCACATGTAGGTGGTAGGTACATACCACAGTTTAATGGTGGTGTCTATCACCTTCTTACACCCACAAGTAAAGGCAAGAACAAAGGAATATAGTATAAGTCTTATATAATATCTACACTGATAATGCTACACTATGTACATGTACTATATAAACTAGAACCATTATAAATCATATAATTATTACATGCTGTATAAACTTACTGAATATTATAACTATACTGTTAGATTGGTAACTTGATAGAAAAGGTAAATTGATCTCTCTTGAGAGATTGATAGACAACCATTCACACCAATCCCTATTGACACTATATATCAAAGATAACTAACTTATCTCTATTAACACTGAAGCTTTGGTGGATCAATTTAAATACGAGAAAGAGTGAATGTGTGAATGTTATACTGATAAAGAAACAACAGATAACTTTTGTTTATATCTTGTAATGTAGGTTTGAAATAAGCAAGTCAGTGAAAACACTTTATAAGCTCGAAATAATGCTACATAACAATCGAAGTAGTTGATATTAATATTTGGAAAGTTTGTCTAAAATTGTCACTAGTTGTGTCCTGATTATCAATGCACAAAACCCATGGAATGTCAATAATATGTCTCAGTTGATAAAGAAGATTACTCACAGCAGCTGTTATCGTAACCTAGTATGGTCAACACAATACGAAAGTAATAATTCAGAAAATACCCCTTCTGCCCCACCACAGCGACAGGAAATGCATGTGATAAGAAGCATTTATGAACTTGTTATTTTTAAGGCCATATACAATGTGTCTAATCAATTGGGTGTTAAGACATTCTCTCCTATTATTTTAGTTTAAGGTGCAGTGTACACATGTACATATAAAAATATTAAAATGTTTGTAATTTGAGCATATATGGACAAAGTAATGCTATAACAGCCTAGAATGGTAATGAGCAGTATCTGTGTCAAAACAGCATTAGAAAAATTGTTTTTGCATCTGTGTAGGGTAATGTGAAATAGGTGATATGTAGGAAGGTGAACAGATGGATCAACGTGATTTGAATATTGGATAGATAACCAAATATGGAATGAAAAAATAAAGAGCTTACATTGAATTTCTTAGTATAGTTGTAGCGAGCTATGATGTCTTCAATTCTTCTTGACAGGAACCTGATGTGCAGAGAGAGAGAGAGAGAGAGAGAGAGAGAGAGAGAGAGAGAGAGAGAGAGAGAGAAGTTATATTATGATCTAACACTTTAAAAATTCATTATTACTAACACTGATCAAATTACAACTGACAAGGGGTTAGTTGGCATCTAAAGAGACATATTGTCTGTCTGGCAGTTATAATGTAATTGCTAAATGAGAATATCATCATGATATCACCTACACACTACCTCCTATTTAACTACGCTCTTATTATTGCCTCTCTCTATCTCACAAACCACTATGAACTAATGGCATTTTAATATTTAGAATTTTTCTGTCATTTCTTCTTTATCCTACTATTAACTAACATACATAGCAATTCAATACTGGCCAACACCTAGGTATAAAATCAGGATAGAGTTACTATCGACAGCTCAAATTACAATAGAAAACAATACAGATATTGCAAAATATGCTATTGTATATATTACATCAAAATAGTATGAATAGAATGCACTAGTATACAGAACATAACTATTGACTTGTTAGAAGGGAGGGTACAATATAACAATGTATTACATAACATATAGTAGCGGATATGGTATGAAGACGGGAGACAGAAGGAGGGTACGATAAAACAGTCGTAGGTATGGTACGAAGACGGGAGACAGAAGGAGGGCACAATAAGCAGGCTCCTCTCAATTCCATAAATAATAATGATAGCACTAATGATGCAGGAATAGGAGACAAGTTTGCTATACATTGTTTGCTTGTTACTTGTTGACAAACAAAACACTAACAAACAAACATCACTTAACAAACTGATAATTTACTAAAAACAACAAAGACTATCTAATTACAATATAATAATATCACATACATATACACACCTCTAGCTATACAATATTAAATATATTACACCTTATACGTAACAGACAAACAGACGAACAGACAGTGTTGAGATAATTCCATGTAATAATTCTACACAAGTTGATCAACAAATAGTTGAGTTCATTATTAATAATGACAGGTGTTAATAGTAACCTCAAAATATGCAATATCTGGTATTATAACATTTAAATGAACTCATTATTTATTATACTTTGAACTCTATATTAGTATGACATTGTACGTAGAGGACAGCTTGATTACCCGTAAATATCTTTCGTCTCTCCTACATCTCCCCCCTACACTAACTAAACATTGAATCATCTTGTAAAATAACTAGCAATGCAGTAGCTGTATGCTGTGTGTATAATAGTACATGTAGAAATGTTATTGCTTTCTATAATTAGGTTTGTGTAGAATACAATTATTCTAGTAGATTTAATTACACTACATGTAATACTGCTGAATAGATGGATGAACAGATAGATACAGGAAAGACAGATAGGCATATATCCATTTAGGGAACTACCCAGGTTATTGCCTCAACATTATGTGGTAACATTTCTAGGAATACAATATGTGCACAATATGAACACATTGAAACCACAATATGAAGACAGTCTGTCTCCATATACAAGTTACTACAAATCTGCCATCTTTCACTATCACAATGGAGCTTATCATTGTTCAATTATTACTTCACTTAGTGTGTATAGCTTGGCATGTAATAATGAATGTACTATGCAGTTTTGTGGTCAGTGTTAAGTACTGATATTGTTCTTATGTCAACAGCTGCTGATGTACACTCCAATTCCTTCTAGAAGAATTTATAACTATTATTGATATAGTTCTGGTCCATTACTCATTGATAGTATAAGATGAGAAACCAGTCTTTAGTAAAAACAGGAAATCTTCTTACAAAAAAAAGTTCACTCAAAGTACAGATGCTTCAATGATGTACAATTACTTTACAGTGAGTGAGTAACATCCTTCATATAGAATTGTATACAATTAAGTATTTCACCAGTTAGTTTAAAAGTAAAGGAAATATTCAAAAACCACAAGACATTGTCAATGAAATGTTTCATCATTATTGTTGTATTCAATAATATTATAATGTACCATCAAAAGCCTCACAAAGGAGAAAGGAAGTATAAGTCTCAATTTGTAAGATAAACCAGCATCAAACACACCACAACAATCAGATCATGTAGTTAGTTACATGTTCCAGGGCTCCTGGTATGACTACTGACTATATCATTTATAATTCTCTTAACTTGTATTATATTATAAATGAATTTTGCTCAATAAAATAGGACTTTGTACTACACGAACAAGAGTCATTATAGTCAACTAAGATTTCATATCATCTTTCTCTATTAGGTACATATTTCACAACACATTTACCAGAACCCAAACTATAATACTTTACTAAGTGGCATTAAGCACAACAGGAATATTACCTTTAAACTATAACAGCTAGTAAATGATGCTAAAATATCATTTTCAATAGCGTAGATGAGGCAATCAATACACAAAGATAAGGTAAGCATAAGAGGAGGAGACCAAAGACACCACAATAAATGATAAGACAGTCTCCTCTTACATAGTAGGCAGTGACTTAATAACAATAACATGTAGACATGGTGTGTGTACATGTTGTTGAATGTCTACTAAAATACTCCAGGTAACCTTACCTAACTGTATGAAGAAACAAAAATGAAATAAGAAACCACAGTGTCACACAGGCATCAACTAGTGTAGGTGGCTCAAAGACCGTATACAGGACAACCAACCCACTCTAATAGTATCTCTTAGCAACTATTTCAAGCTCATTACCAGTTGCTGGTCATTAGATGGAAACCTTAAACATCACATGATACACAGAGAAGACCAGCTGTTATTCAACTCTAATGAAACCTCAACAAAAGGCCACTGGATAGACTTCAGTATGCATATACAGCATAACATCAAAGCTACTACCATTGTCAGTTAGATCCAACAGATAAAGAGTTAGTACATTCCAGACTAATTTTAGTCTTCTAAGAGTCATGACAATGCAAATTATCTAATAGTAAATGATCACTTGAAGCTTCATTGATTAAGACCGTTGATTGAATTATAAGAGTGGTCTAGTAATAAGAGTAGTCTGTTAAAAGAATATTAGCCGATTGTTATAATGAACAATAAACAAATTTACGTAATAATAGTTGTTACGCAAAGTTGATTATTGTAATCACTATCGATGTGTTTTTTATCTATTATTATAAGTATTGCTTATTAGTTCTGACAACTTTCATCATTGTGGTTTGTGATATCAATGGTAGTTCAACATCTCAATATTGACAGAGCCCACAATATTAACTGGTAGAGTTCACAATATCACTGAACTGATAGATCCTTTAATAAGCTAACTTTAACTTAACAACCATGGTCACAATCCATGCACGCACATACAAGCATTTTAGTGTATATGATACTACCCTTACATCATAATGACATAATGTATTAAACAATCGAGAGGATACTGGCCTTGATAAAGGGACTAAAGAACTATAGTTGTAATAATTGTTTCTATATAAACATTAGAGTATAATAACGTAATAAATGTTAGTATGTTTATTTATTGATAAAGATGTTCAAAATCATATAACAATGCTCTATATTATCATAGCAATGATATAAGACAGATTAATTTATAAATTGTGTTGTATCTACTAATAGCTAATGATGATATAAAGTTGAACTAATTATAAGAAAGGATTATTTGGAGAATTAGCTCTTAAAATTCTATTTAAATGTTTTTGAAATGAAACTATTTCTATAAATAATGCTTAGTATAAGATGCCAGGAGAGTGTCAGTATATTCTAACTAACTCCTCTATCATAACTTTGAAACTCATTAGCCTGAAGCCTCTAGGCCACTATGTTGAAAGGTAGGAGGGAATCCATTGTAATAGATGCCTGGTTTCAATTTGTGGCCCTACCTCAGTAACCAGTGTGGGGGAGAGAGTACTATGAATAATTGAGAGTTAAAACAATTCTGAAAACCTCTTATTGTATTACAAAGAAAATTAATTTATGGTGAACATACTCTGTGAAAGGTTGGATTGCCACAGATGTCATAGTAATGTTACTATAATAACGAATCTATTGAAATACCACATACTGTCATTGTAATATTATGAGATATCATAAATATCACATGATATCATTATAATGTCATGTGATGTCACTGTGATGTCTTTTAACATCATATGATGACATTGAGAAAATTAAATTACAACAAACAATTCAGTTTTTACATTCAATATTGTTTAGTTAGCATACAATAAACTACATACAACTTGATAACCTGGTAATGATCAATACATAACCTGTTATTATAACAAGTTATACTAACAGGTTATATGGTTGCTTGATATTTTAGTAAATAGTAAGAAATATAAAAAATATTGCGGTTGTTGAACACTCATTTGTAGGTTTACAAAACAAACATTAAACATCATTTATAAATTAATTGATCATTAGTTTTATATAACACATCTGTCACTATAGACAATGGAATAATCCAAACAGGCTTACAGATAAATCTTGAAAGTTTGCACACTCCACAAGAAATAATATATGCCTTGCAGCTGTATTTAATATTTATTAATATTTATTAATATTTATTAATATAAACTCTCAACATAGGCAGGAGAGCAATGTGGGTTAGTTCCAATTAATAATATGGTCCTATGTATAATGATCCTAGATTCAGTGTACATCCCATTACATCAACTTAGCAAGCTTGACAGAGTCAAGCGATTTCACAAATTTGACAGCATTGAGCGATTTCTCTAATAAAGCAGGTTTTTAAGATTCCACGAACATACTCAGCAGAAAATAGAAACCCAAAATAGATATTTAATGAAATTTTTTTATAATCCAATATATGACAGTGTTGGCCATTTAACTTGTACAAACTGGTTTAGCAAACTGGTTTGTAATATGAAACTATAAATGTTTGTTTATGCTAGTGTCATTATCGAGTGATTTGATTACAACAACAAACACAAAAGATAATAAAAGAGAATGCATTAATAAACGACTCGTCATCATTGCTACAAAAACAATTATTACGCACTTCTTCAAAGATTAAGAAAACTGTTCTTTATTTTGCCCTAAAGAGTGTTTGCATTAAATATGACTTTTGTTTTTCCATCATAATTCTATATTTTACTGTCCGA
Source organism: Xestospongia muta (assembly GCA_963693285.1). Classification (NCBI taxonomy): domain Eukaryota; kingdom Metazoa; phylum Porifera; class Demospongiae; order Haplosclerida; family Petrosiidae; genus Xestospongia; species Xestospongia muta. The sequence goes on from OY848931.1 coordinate 4,451,770, forward strand.
TCTCTAATTATAAGACATCAAATTATTTCAATAGTACTTCCCATTAATATAGTGCAAGTTTACAATTAATATGTTTGATGACCAAGTTAGTTGTATTGTACCAAAGTATTGTCATAAAGATGCATATAAATTTGTGTATTAAAAACAAGCCATTAAAATGATTTTCATGAATTAAAATATTACCCACGTAGGTCAACTCACAATTTAGATAATTAAAATGCATTAGTTTACTCCAGTGAATTACCCAAAAAGATACTCACTTTACTTTCAAGTAAAACCAAAGTTGTAGTTTAAAAACATCCTTTAATCATGGATAAAATTTCAAGAATTATCTAACCACAATGTGTGTTGTGCAATTTAAGATTTATATACAAGTGCTGTGGTTGGTTTGAATATGGGCTTAAGAAAACAGCAACCATTAACAAATGTGACATCACACGATATGTGGCATCATTACAACATCCATCAATCCACACACACACACACACACACACACACAGAGGAGGATTACAATATATTGAGAACATAAGTAAGGAGTTACAAGATGTCAGAGATATTTGTCAATTCAACAACAATTAGTGACAATTACAAACACATGATTGGCACGCCAATATTGTCCTCATTAAAACCACAAACATGTAATTAACAATAATATCAAATATTAAAAATATATAATATACGTCGTCTTTATAATCGAGTTGGAAATGTGTAGCATTGTAAGATTGATCAGGTGATTTGTTCAAAAGATGGTGTGATTAGCAACTTTGCTTAACATGAATACTTTAAAAAATGCCTCAATTCAATTAATTACGCTTATTTGGTACACTGGTACACTGTCTAATTCTAATTAGTCTAATCTTATTTCATTTAACATTATAAACTGCTTGTTTATATTGTAAGTACGAATACTTCAGCACTTATATAATTACCTTAAACCTCAAGTGTAAATTCAATATACTGATAGTAATACAAGCTATATAAGAGCCTTTATATGATCATATTTTACAGTGACTTGTTGAAATATAACAAGGTGTTTGATCTTATGCATTATGATGACAGATAGGTCAAACCCACACACTGAAATACAGCAACCTAGTTGACCTGTGGCAACAAACCACAAACACGAACAACATCAGATTGTAACCTCCAGCTGTAAGGAGTGTATGTGAGTAATACTGGCAAAATATGTCCAATATATTGATGTCATGTAATCTTCATATTTGATGCAAATGTGGGACGGTCTTTGTCACAAGAGAAGCATCACATTTGTCTCATTTATAAATTTAACTTTTCTCTGATAATTCATTTAAATGTAGATATCATTTAGTCATAATCACATTGACTTGTTCTACAGTATCAATATTAATAGTTACGTACTAGATTGTGGTTAGATCTATATCAATATTGTTGTTTCATATTTCAAGACAACATCGTTATCAATTTAAAAACATCCTTGTTGTCATATCTAGCGATATGCATTAGATATCAAAAGGTACATTACTCTTCCAGTTTTCATTCTCTACTTAGACTGAGCTATTCAGTCACACGGTGTTAGATATCTTAGACATCGTATCAAGTGATACACTGAAATTTCATGCCATACTTGATACTAAAATTGAATTAAAGTTCTCAGACATAAGGTCAAAAGACACATAAAGAGAAAATCAAGAATTATCATCAATAGGCCAATAACACTAAGATTTTATAACAGAAGCCTCTGAACAGATCTAGTCATTAGCCACAGTAGGCTGGTCTTGTGACCAGTAGAAAGAGATTGACAGACACAACACAGGAACCTCAAAATATCTGACCAGATGGTCGTTATTGCACAACCTCAAGCACTTATCTATGTGGTCACATATACATAATGTATAGTATTGAACATAAACTATTACTATAATAATACTATTTTCAGTTTTATATTGCAGTATAGTATTATTATATGTAATGTAGTGTGCATATAGTACACTTCTAGTGCATTAATTGGTTAGTGATGACAGTTACCACAGTGTCAGGGAATAAACAAGTTTGTCACTGAAGTTTGTGGTTAGTTAAAATAACACAAAAAATAGTAAGGATTTTTTTCTGAACAGCAATTAATAATGTAAGACTTCTAGTGAATTAAAAGTTTCACAATAATTCTCAATTGAGTGATCATTTTATAGAAGATTTGTGGTTCAAGTAACTATGTTTTATTTTTGTCCCTAATGATGTAATTCCAAATAGACTAGTCACAATTGAATCAAATCAATATAAAATGGTCTTACATTACACAGTAGTCCATTCTATATAGCTAATTCAAATAAATAAAGAGAAAACTTAAAAGAATTATTATAATGAACTCAATAATGTATTGTCATTAATGCATACAATAATGTAGGTCTCTTAACATTAAATTAATGCCTTGTTTAATAACAATTTTCAAGAGTACATACTCTCAATTTTGTTCACAAGATAATAAAGGTATTGCAATGAGTGCATGCTCTTTATCAATTCTTGATATCAAGGAATGAAAACAATAAATTAAAAACAATTAAGATCTATAAGTAGTTTGCATACATTGTCATTATCTTTTAGTCAACAAGAGTTGTTAAAAATGTTGTAACGAATAAGATAAGAATTACTTTGTTTCATGTTATGACATAACAATGACAATAATCAAACTGTACAACAATAAAATATCAAGTGTGATATCAACATTGTTGCATAACAACGAACCTTATATTCAAACAAATTTATCAATGTGGTGTTGTAATTCAATCGTGTGAAAAAACACACAATTTATAAACTATATCATTCTTGTCTAATAACTTACAACCTTCCCTCTTTTATTAATCAACAAGACATACATTATACACAACATAAATATTGTAGCTGACGCATTGGACTATAATATGTTAAATGTGTATACTGTATAATGATATTAACAGCCATATAAATATGTCATAATATTATGAAATAAATATGATATTTTCCAACTTTGTTTGCCATCAAACAAAGATGATTAATTATACACAATAGGTAAAATGACGTATATACATGTACATGTAAATATATATGTACATGTACATGTCTACATCTGTACATGTAGATATATACATATTTACGAAAACATAAAAGGGTTACATTCCTTAGCAATATAAATTTAAGAACAATACTACAATTTATACAAATATAATTAATAATATATAAAATATATTATGCAATACAAATAGTTTATTATTTATTCATAGCCACAGGGCAGGTCCAATCATAAAAACAAGCACCCTAAATTTTAACCCCTATGTACCAGTTAATACACAAAACCATTAATTTGAATAATAATATATTAATAACCAATTTGCTATGAATATTTAAGAGTCTACATAGTGCCCAGGGCAAGAAGGTAAATCCTTTTAAATACACACAATTTACTAACTATCCATAAATTACCATAGTAAGGTAACCATGCATTACCCTCAATTAAATTGATGTCAACATTACCACACTGTTCAGGTTTCATAGAGAATGTTTGTTGCTAAGGGTGGATAAGTTGGAATGACCGATTGATTATACCACACCCAATATGTCTCGGACTAGTGTCTCCTTCTCTTCTTTATTTCCCACGGCTTATGTTGATACAACAACATGTATCAATTTGTTAACTAAACTAGACAAATTGTGTGCATTAGTAACAAACAGTATTACGTAACAGATCATCTTACTATATTTCTAAAAAAAATATTTAATAGGACAAATAAAAAAACCAGCAACCCAAACATCACAACAAGAGCCACTGTTAATCACACACACACACACACACACACACACACACAAGTCCTTCATTCTCAACCAATATCTTATACATATAGTTGATATATAGTGTATGATATGTTGCAATAGTACATTCTTTGACTAACTCATCACTTAAATAAATGTTAGTTTGTTCAAGAATAAATGAGTTTATTGGCAAACTAAAACAATTTTTACATACTCTCTCAGATAAGATACTCATACAATTAGTATATTATTTGAGTAAAATATCTCTGAAAGAAATATTATCTTGTTCAAAAACATACAAATTTCTCATATACTCTTCTCACTACAGATTAGATAAGAAGATACTCATATTATTAGTGTATTCTTTGAGTAACACATCCTTCGATAAATGTTAGTTTGTTCCATAGTATGTTAATTTATTAGTAAACATACACAATCTTACTACATACTCTTCCTGTCACACCTCAAGTATCCTTCTTCTTTAATTATTTACACAAAAAAGTTAACACCACATCCAATAATCATTATTAAAACTCAACTATTATATCTTCTGTTCAATATCACATCAACTATGTCAATTGAGGACAAAACAAGAGATGGCAATATTGTTGTTTAGCTAACAAATGTTATATTAACTATTTAGATGACCTGGTTATTTTTCTTTAATCATGTACACAAAGAGATGACATTGACAATGAATGAATAGAACACACGAATAAGGAAAGAACTAAAACTTAAAGATATAAAATAAGATATGATGTCACAGTGAGGTAATACTGTTAATAATTTTTTGACATTTCTATAACAACTGATCATAATAGTGTTGACAACAAGCAAATTATAATATTGGACATCATAAAATACTAAAATATTGTAATTGTTAGTTCATCTGCTAGGAATATACAAATACAATTATGACATTACATTTAGAAAGTGTGGTCATTATTAATTAAAGCAACTGCCTTGATAGTTACTAACTCTTATGTCAACACATGTTCTACGTTTCTTACATATCTGACTACCTCCTATAGACACCCATCTCTACAGTCTATAAAAAGAGGACTACACTCACTTATAGACAATAGCAAATAAGATACCTCTACCTCAGAGATAAATACCTCCTCCTCAACTATCATATCTTCTGTTCAACATCACATCAACTACTAACTACTACTCATCATCATGAACACAGCGTCCTTACTCCTGTGTGTAGTAGTAGCTCTGCTCTGCTCTACTACTCTTGTCAATGGAAACTGTCCTGATGATGATCCATTCTCATCACCTTTCTATAAAAGTGTCAATGTTAGCGCTGCTATAGGTCAGATATTTCTTGTCTTCATATGTAACATCATACTTATTTTAATAGAATGTCCTATAGCTCGTGACTGTAAAGCATGGCTTGAAGCTGGTGTTAACAAGAGTGGCATCTATCCTATAAAACCTGATGGAGACAGTGCCTTTCAAGTAAAAAGTATAGACCACTGACATATCATTAAATATCTTTCTCTATAGGTCTATTGTGATATGGAGACTGATGGTGGTGGATGGACTGTCTTTCAGAGAAGACTAGGTGGATCTATTGATTTTAATCGTAACTGGCTTGATTACGAGGAAGGTTTTGGTGACCTTAGTGGAGAATTTTGGTTAGGCTTGAGTAAAGTACATCGTCTTACACCAGATGGAGCAAATACTTTACGAGTGGATCTTGGAGACTTTGAAAGTAACACAGCTTATGCCCAGTACTCTATGTTCAGTATTGGAGATGATATTACTGAGTACACACTTAATGTAGGAGGATACTCTGGTACTGCTGGAGATGCATTAAATGGAGGTGGTGGAGAGTACCTCAATGGTATGAAGTTTTCTACTAAAGACAATGACAATGATAATAATGCTAGAGGTTCATGTGCCACAGAATGGAAAGGAGCTTGGTGGTTTAATAATTGTATGCACTCTCATCTCAATGCACCTTATCATCCAAATGGAGGACCAGTTAGGCAGTGGAGTGGAATACTGTGGTATGACTGGAAAGGTAACAGCTACTCACTCAAGTTTACAGAGATGAAAGTTCGTCGTATATAACTATTGAGTTGAATATGTGTCTGTTATTAAGACATTGTACATAATTATAGATGTTTATAATACAAGTGTATACAGTAGCTGTATATTATCATCATAGAATGTAGTGAATGCTGAACAGTCAATGTGTAACTAGTTGTCTTCTTTATGTAATAATTATTAATGCTGTCATTTTAACAACAAAACATGTAAACTGCTATACTGCAATAATCAGAATTGTATAAAGCAATTATAATTGTAATTTGTACTTGAGTCTCTAATTAAAGAAAAATTCAGTCCTTTCCTATACAATCTATACATGTGCTTTAAGAGATATATAGAGCAGTCAAGATAAACTGATTGTAAATATTTGATACACATTTATTCCACAAATTAAACTCTAAACAAATTTAAAATAAAAGTGTTTTTGTTAGTGAAACAAACCCATTCTACAATGCTTATTACTACATCAATAATGATGGAAGGTGTGGTAGTTGCATTATTGTATTAATACACACACACACACACACACACATCATTTCATATAGTTAATATATAGTTTGTGAGTACATTCTTTGAGTTACTCGTTACTTGAGTAACTTTTTCTTTTGAATAAATGTTAGTTTATTTATATATTTATTATTAAACTAACACAATTTTTACATACTCTCTCAGATAAAATACTCATACAATTAGTATATTCTTTGACTAAAATATCTCTTAAAGAAATATTATTTTGTTCAAAAGTATACAAATTTCTCATATATTCTTCTCACTACAGATTAGATAAGAAGATACTCATAATGTTAGTATATTCTTTGAGTAACACATCCTTAAATAAATGTTAGTTTGTTCCATAGTATGTTAATTTATTAGTAAACAAACACAATATTAATACATACTCTACCTGTCACACCTCATGTATCCTTCTTCTTTAATTATTTACACAAAAAAGTTAACATCACATCCAATAATCATTATTAAAACTCAACTATTATATCTTCTGTTCAATATCACATCAACTATGTCAATTGAAGACAAAACAAGAGCTGGCAATATTATTGTTTAGCTGACTAATGTTATATTAACTATTTAGATGACATAGTTATTCACAAAAAGATTATATTGACAATGAATGAATAGAATATACAAGTAAGGAAAGGACTAATACTAAAATTGATGATATAAAATAAGATATGATGTCATTGTGAGGTAATACTGTTTATCATTTATTAACATTTCTATAACAACTTATTATAATAGTGTTAACAACAAGCAAATTATAATATATTGTTAACAAGGTCGGAGTAGAACCCACCGAGGTAATAGGACAGATCTCTACCTCAAAATTAATGGAAGAAATGTAGAATGCTACTTGAAAGATCTCTTAACTGACTTATCCTTTTTCAGTAAATGATAATATTGGACATTATAAAATACTAATTACTGTAATTGTTAGCTCATCTGCTAGATATATACAAATACAATAATGATGATAATGTTATATTTAGAAAGTGTGATCATTGTTAACTAAAGTAACTGTCTTGATAGTTACTAACTCTTATGTCATATTACTTCTCAACTCAAGGGGAGTGGTCGTAGTGGTGTTAGAGTTGAACAATTAAAATCTCACTGCTACTTTGTCTCATGGGAAAATACAAATACAATGATGAGTTACATTTGGAACATGTGATAATTGTTATCTAAAGTAACAAGTTCTGAAATTCTATGATAGTTACTACTTCTTATGTCAACACATGTTTTACGTTTCACCCATATCTGAATACATCCTGTAGACACCATCTTACAGTCTATAAAAAGAGAACTACACTCACTTATAGACAGTAACAAATAAGATACCTCTACCTCAGAGATAAATACTGTTCAACATCACATCAATTACTAACTACTACTCCTCATCATGAACACAATGTCCCTCCTCCTGTGTGCAGTAGTAGCTCTCTTCTACTCTACTACTCTTGTCAATGGAAACTGTCCTGATGATGATCCATTCTCATCACCTTTCTATAAAAGTGTCAATGTTAATGCTGCTATAGGTCAGTTATTTCTTGTCTTTAAAAGTAACATCATACTTATTTTAATAGAATGTCCTATAGCTCGTGATTGTAAAGTATGGCTTGAAGCTGGTGTTAACAAGAGTGGTATCTATCCTATAAAACCTGATGGAGACAGTGCCTTTCAAGTAAAAAGTATAAACCACTGACATATAATTAAATATCTTTCTCTACAGGTCTATTGTGATATGGAGACTGATGGTGGTGGATGGACTGTCTTTCAAAGGAGACAAGATGGATCTGTTGATTTTAATCGTGGTTGGGTTGACTATGAAAGAGGTTTCGGTAATCTTAGTGGAGAGTTTTGGCTAGGCTTAAGTAAAGTACATCGTCTTACACGAGATGAAATAAATACTCTACGAGTGGATCTTGGAGACTTTGAAAGTAACACAGCTTATGCCCAGTACTCTACATTCAGTATTGGAGATGATATTACTGAGTACACACTTAATGTAGGAGGATACTCTGGTACTGCTGGAGATGGACTAATTACTGATGCAACTTATGGTGCTACACATAACCACAGTGGTATGAAGTTTTCTACTAAAGACAACGACAATGATAAACTTACAACTGATTCATGTGCCTTAGGATTTAATGGAGCATGGTGGTTTAATAATTGTATGCAATCTCATCTCAATGCACCTTATCATCCAAATGGAGGACCAGTTAAGGATTGGACAGGAATACTGTGGTATGACTGGAAAGGTAACACCTACTCTCTCAAGTTTACAGAGATGAAAGTTCGTCGTAATTAACTATTGAATTGAACATTCGTCCGTTACCAAGACATTGTACATAATTATAGATGTTTATATTACTAGTATATACAATAGCTGTATATTATCATCATAGAATGTAGTGAATACTGAACAGTCAATGTGTTACTAGTTGTCTTCTTTATGTGATAATTATTAATGCTGTCATTTTAACAAAAAAACATATGAACTGCTATACTGCAATTATCAGAATTGTATAAAACAGTTATAATTGTAATTTGTACTTGAGTCTCTAATTAAAGAAAAAATCAGTCCTTTCCTATACAATCTATACATGTGCTTTAAGAGATCTATACATCAGTCAAAAACCGATTGTAAATGTTAGATACACATTTATTCCACAAATTAAACTCTAAACAAATTTAAAATAAAAGTGTTTTTGTTAGTGAAACAAACCCATTCTACAGTGCTTATTACTACATCAATAATGATGGATTGTGTTGTAGTTGTAGTATTGCATTAATACACACACACACACACAACATTTCATATAGTTAATATATAATGTGTGAGTACATTCTTTGAATTACTCGTCTCTTAAACAAATGTTAGTTTATTTATATATTTATTATTAAACTAACACAATTTTTACATACTCTCTCAGATAAGATACTCATACAATTAGTATATTCTTTGAGTAAAATATCTCTGAAAGAAATATTATCTTGTTCAAAAACATACAAATTTCTCATATATTCTTCTCACTATAGTTCAGGTAGGAAGATACTCTAAAGAAACAAGTTCTGAAATTCTATGATAGTTACTAATTCTTATGTCAACACATGTTCTACGTTTCACCCATATCTGAATACATCCTGTAGACACCACCTTACAGTCTATAAAAAGAGAACTACACTCACTTATAGACAGTGACAAATAAGATACCTCTATCTCAGAGATAAATACCTTTTCCTCAACTATCATATCTTCTGTTCAAAGTTACATCAACTACTAACTACTACTCCTCATTATGAACACAGTGTCCCTACTCCTATGTGTAGTAGTAGCTCTGTTCTACTCTACTACTATTGTCAATGGAAACTGTCCTGATGATGATCTATTCTCATCACCTTTCTATAAAAGTGTCAATGTTACTGCAGCTATAGGTCAGTTATTTCTTGACTCCAAATGTGACATCATACTTATTTTAATAGAATGTCCTATAGCTCGTGATTGTAAAGTATGGCTTGAAGCTGGTGTTAACAAGAGTGGTATCTATCCTATAAAACCTGATGGAGACAGTGCCTTTCAAGTAAAAAGTATAAACCACTGACATATAATTAAATATCTTTCTCTATAGGTCTACTGTGATATGGAGACTGATGGTGGTGGATGGACTGTCTTTCAAAGGAGACAAGATGGATCTGTTGACTTTAATCGTAATTGGATTGACTATGAAAGAGGTTTCGGTAATCTTAGTGGAGAGTTTTGGCTAGGCTTGAGTAAAGTACATCGTCTTACACGAGATAGAATAAATACTCTACGAGTGGATCTTGGAGACTTTGAAAGTAACACAGCTTATGCCCAGTACTCTATGTTCACTATTGGAGATGATATTACTGAGTACACACTTAATGTAGGAGGATACTCTGGTACTGCTGGAGATGGACTAATTACTGATGCAACTTATGGTGTTAAACATAACCACAGTGGTATGAAGTTTTCTACTAAAGACAATGACAATGATAAACGTACAGGTAATTCATGTGCCTTAGAATTTAAAGGAGCATGGTGGTTTAATGACTGTATGCAATCTCATCTCAATGCACCTTATCATCTAAATGGAGGACCAGTTAGTAGTTGGACTGGAATACTGTGGTATGACTGGAAAGGTAGGAGCTACTCACTCAAGTTTACAGAGATGAAAGTTCGTCGCAATTAACTATTGAGTTGAATATGTGTCTGTTACTAAGACATTGTACATAATTATAGATGTTTATATTACTAGTATATACAATAGCTGTATTATCATCATAGAATGTAGTGAATACTGAACAGTTAATGTGTTACTAGTTGTCTTCTTTATGTAATAATTATTAATGCTGTCATTTTAACAACAAACATGTAAACTGCTATACTGCAATTATCAGAATTGTATAAAACAGTTATAATTGTAATTTGTTTCTATATAAACATTAGAGTATAATAACATAATAAATGTTAGTATGTTTATTTATTGATAAAGATGTTCAAAACCATATAACCATGCTCTATATTATCATAGCAATGATATAAGTCAGATTAATTTATAAATTGTGTTGTATCTACTAATAGCTAATGATGATATAAAGTTGAACTAATTATAAGAAAGGATTATTTGGAGAATTAGCTCTTAAAATTCTATTTAAATGTTTTGAAATGAAACTATTTCTATAAATAATCCTTAGTATAAGATGCAAGGAGAGTGTCAGTATATTCTAACTAACTCCTCTATCATAACTTTGAAACTCATTAGCCTGAAGCCTCTAGGCCACTATGTTGAAAGGTAGGAGGGAATCCATTGTAATAGATGCCTGGTTTCAGTTTGTGGCCCTACCTCAGTAACCAGTGTGGGGGAGAGAGATACTATGAATAATATTAATATTAGATCCAACAGATAAAGAGTTAGTACATTCCAGACTAATTTTAGTCTTCTAAGAGTCATGACAATGCAAATTATCTAATAGTAAATGATCACTTGAAGCTTCATTGATTAAGACTGTTGATTGAATTATAAGAGTGGTCTAGTAATAAGAGTAGTCTGTTAAAAGAATATTAGCCGATTGTTATAATGAACAATAAACAAATTTACGTAATAATAGTTGTTACGCAAAGTTGATTATTATAATCACTATTGATGTGTTTTTTGTCAATTATTATAAGTATTGCTTATTAGTTCTGACAACTTTCATCATTGTGGTTTGTGATATCAATGGTAGTTCAACATCTCAATATTGACAGAGCCCACAATATTAACTGGTAGAGCTCACAATACCACTGAACTGATAGAGTCCTTAATAAATTAACCTTAAAACCATGGTCACAATCCATGCACGCACATACAAGCATCTTAGTGTATATGATACTACCCTTACATCATAATGACATAATGTATTAAACAATCGAGAGGATACTGGCCTTGATAAAGGGACTAAAGAACTATAGTTGTAATAATTGTTTCTGTATAAACATTAGATTATTATAATATATTAAATGTTTGACTAACTCATCATTTAAATAAATGTTAGTTTGTTAAAAATAAATGATTTTTTTTGGCAAACTAACACAATTTTTACATACTCTCTCAGATAAGATACTCATACAATTAGTATATTCTTTGACTAAAATATCTCTGAAAGAAATATTATTTTGTTCAAAAGCATACAAATTTCTCATATACTCTTCTCACTACAGATTAGATAAGAAGATACTCATATTGTTAGTGTATTCTTTGAGTAACACATGCTTCAATAAATGTTAGTTTGTTCCATAGTATGTTAATTTATTAGTAAACAAACACAATATTAATACATACTCTACCTGTCACACCTCACGTATCCTTCTTTAATTATTTACACAAAAAGTTAACATCACATCCCCAATAATCATTATTAAAACTCAACTATTATATCTTATGTTCAATATCACATCAACTATGTCAATTGAAGACAAAACAAGAGGTGGCAATATTATTGTTTAGCTAACTAATGTTATATTAACTATTTAGATGACATAGTTATTCACAAAGAGATTACATTGACAATGAACGAATAGAATATACAAGTAAGGAAAGGACTAATACTAAAGTGATGATATAAAATAAGATATGATGTCACTGTGAGGTAATACTGTTTATCATTTATTAACATTTCTGTAACAACTAATTATAATGGTGTTAACAACAAGAAAATTATAATATATTGTTAACAAGGTCGGAGTGGAACCCACCGAGGTAATAGGACAGATCTCTACCTCAAAATTAATGGAAGAAATGTAGAATGCTACTTGGAAGATCTCTCAACTGACTTATGTGTTTTTAGTAAATTATAATATTGGACATTATAAAATACTATTTGTCATCAGAACACTCAGTAGCCTCTCGATGCTGGTACACGAAACTCCTGTGGCATCAGAGGTTCGTTTAAGAGGTCCTTGAGTCTGTTGACGCCTGCTGACTTCCTCGAAATAGCCATAGACATTCGCAAAAACCTCCTTTGTTTGTGATTCAGTCTTTTTTACTCTGCATTTTCACGACCACGAGAGAAAACGTGGTTTGTTCGCATGACATTCACGTGAACAAACAATGAATAATATTAAAATGTACTCAGCGCTAATTGCACTTGATTAGGTGAGAAAATACCTCACCTTACATTCCATGCATACAACACCTTTTTTTTAATGAAGGGCCCAACTCAACTTGGACATAGTATAATTACTGTAATTGTTAGTTCATCTGCTAGGAATATACAAATACAATAATGATGATAATGTTACAATTAGAAAGTGTGATCATTGTTAACTAAAGTAACTGTCTTGATAGTTACTAACTCTTATGTCATATTACTCCTCAACTCAAGGGGAGTGGTCATAGTAGTGTTAGAGTTGAACAATTAAAATCTCACTGTTAATTTGTCTCATGGGAAAATACAAATACAATGATGAGTTACATTTGTAACATGTGATAATTGTTATCTAAAGAAACAAGTTCTGAAATTCTATGATAGTTACTAATTCTTATGTCAACACATGTTCTACGTTTCATCCATATCTGACTACATCCTATAGACACCATCTCTACAGTCTATAAAAAGAGAACTAGACTCACTTATAGACAGTAACAAATAAGATACCTCTACCTCAGAGATAAATACCTCCTCCTCAACTATCACATATTCTGTTCAACATCACATCAATTACTAACTACTACTCCTCATCATGAACATACTGTCCCTCCTCCTGTGTGCAGTAGTAGCTCTACTCTACTACTATTGTCAATGGAAACTGTCCTGATGATGATCCATTCTCATCACCTTTCTATAAAAGTGTCAATGTTACTGCTGCTATAGGTCAGATATTTCTTGCCTTCATATTTAACATCATACTTTTTTAAATAGAATGTCCTATAGCTCGTGATTGTAAAGCATGGTTTGAAGCTGGTGTTAACAAGAGTGGTATCTATCCTATAAAACCTGATGGAGACAGTGCCTTTCAAGTAAAACGCATAGACCACTGACATATCATTATATATCTTTCTCTATAGGTCTATTGTGATATGGAGGCTGATGGCGGTGGATGGACTGTCTTTCAAAGAAGACAAGATGGATCTATTGATTTTAATCGTAACTGGCTTGATTACGAGGAAGGTTTTGGTGACCTTAGTAAAGAATTTTGGTTAGGTTTGAATAAAGTTCATCGTCTTACATCAGATGGAGCAAATACTTTATGAGTGGATCTTGGAGACTTTGAAAGTAACACAGCTTATGCCCAGTACTCTACATTCAGTATTGGAGATGATATTACTGAGTACACACTTAATGTAGGAGGATACTCTGGTACTGCAGGAGATGCATTTATTGGAGGTGGTGGAAAGTACCTCAATGGTATGAAGTTTTCTACTAAAGATAACGACAATGATAATGATGAAAACAATGGTAATTGT